>JAECXP010000051.1:1700000-2900000 GCA_018152965.1 Scaptomyza pallida | reverse complement strand
GCATTAATTGTGATGTCTGGCGTGGTCAGAAGCCGACTGATGAGTAAGTAGATTTTCTTGTATGCAACGTCCGCCTGCCTGCCTCAGTCTGCCTACCTTTTTTTTTTTGTATTTATTCCTTTTTTTTGCTCTCCCATTTACGCATTTGTTGTACGCCTACTTTATGCGTGTGTGTGTGTGTGTGTTTGTGCTTATGTGTGTGTGTGTGGGCTGAATATATCCGACTCGGTTTGGGTTCTTTTTTTCTGCTGCTTGTTGCATTGCATTGCCTCATTGATAATAATGCCCCCCGCTTGTCGGCTGCAGTCGCGTTTGTCCGCTTCGGTTTTTTTTTGTGTTGCATGCGGCGTATGCGTAATATTTTTAAACACACACAGAGATTGAAATGGTGGGGTTTAAGGTTTGTTGCAAGGTTGGGCAGGCATCGCCATCGCCCAGTGAGAGAGTCGTAGTGCGTTGTGCGTTGTGCGTGTGGCCAGCGCGCAAAAAAGGACCAAAAAAGCTCCGCCTTAAAAATATGCGCGCACCAATTGCCATTTGTGTCTGTTTTTCTCTTTTTTACACGCACAACACAGTGCAGCAGAGCCAGCACGCCAAATGTGGGCCTATGTTGCAAAGTGTGTGTAGTAGTTGCTGCACATGCTGCAGCTCCTCTCCACTTGTTGTTGTTGTAAATAAAAAAGTGAGTTGCAAAAAAACAACTCACAAAAGTTGAAAGCTGACAAATGAAAAGTGCAAAAAAGCGTAAAAAATCGCAGCGTACGCCACGAAAAGGTTTCTCTCTGTCTCCTCGTGTTGTTGTTGTTGTTGCTGTTGTTGGTCACCAAGCTTCGTTACTGGTCCATGGGGCATCCCCGGAACATATGGCAACAAAAACTTTACATACTTGTAGGCGTATATTCTTTTTCGACTTTTTTCATTTACGCACCTCTCAACGGCGCAGCTGTTTGGACTGGAGCCCTCGCTGAGGGTGTGGGAGGTGTTGCGGGCTGCGGTTAAGTGGCCGCGTACTGAGGAGTAAGGCAAAGTTGTTGCGGTCACTGAGGAAATGGGCCTCAATGTCTGACAATATTATGTTTCTGCTTTGGAATGGGCCAAGAGTTCACATAAAAGCGAGTGACAGAGGTAAAGGGGTTCGAGATCTTTGTCAGTATGTGCGCGCGTGTGTGTTTGTGTGTATGTAATGCATGATGCGAAATTTGACTTGATGATTGAAATATTAATAACGTCTCTGGGGAGGAAACATATTAAGTTGCGTATTTATGCGCATAAAAGCGACGAAAATTCTTTGATTTTATTATGAGCAGAGGGCAAGGGAAGGCAATTGGCAATTGTATCACTATATCAAGATTGATTACAATATGATTGAATATCTATGGTTCCAAAGGTCTTTAAATAATAATGCATTACTGTAAGTTTAGTCAAACTAATTAAATTAATGGCAAATAATTTTTTATAATTTGTACATAAGAGACTTCTTTTTTGGTGTTTTTCTTTAGCTGAAGAGAAAAAAAATACTAAAAGTTATTCTCTTCATAAATGTTACTGTCCGTCCACTCCCTTTTGTGGAGCAGCAAATCCAACCGATGATCTTTTCCAGGTATAGAGTGCCGTTGTTTAGCATCATCATTTGCATATTTTGCTTCTATGTAAATGCCAGTCTTTTCAGTTATCATTACGGACACTGACCATAGCAACGGCCAATGCTCATACGCCGTGTGCGCCGTTATAAAATTTAAGCGTTTCCGTTGAAATTTATGACTATTTTTTCTCGTTGTTGTATACCCATCCAGATACATACCTATACCCGTAAACACCCCTTAGCTCTCTAACAACAGTGGTATTGGAAGAGGGGGTGCTAACCAGTTGAAACTTTTGTGCTGCTGTTTGTTGCATTGGTCAAGGCAACTAAAAAGCGTTAGCGCTTGTGTACACATACCCTATGTGTGTGTGTGTGTGGGTGTGTCTGTGTGCGTTTTCTACTCATTTTTATGCTTTGTGTTTGCCACCAAGCGAAAAATGGTCAAAGTGCAACAACAATTGGCATCAAAAAATGCTGCAATGGCAAAAATCAACAACTGTTCCGCGAAAAGTAAAGAGACTCACAATTTAATGCCCTACATAAACAAAAAACTGATTTAAGGAACGAACTATGAATTTAGAATAATATGAAAAAAACTATAAGAAAATATACAACATTATTTACAATTACAAGCTAACAATAATAAATAAATTTTGTGTATTTCAATACATTAACAAACGCAATCTTATAGTTCAGTTACCCTTCCATTTAAGTGCAGCGGCCAAAAACGCAAAAGTGCAGCATAAAATGGCATCGACGGCTTAGTGTGTGCAGCACACTCTTTTTCTTTGCCTCCCTCAATGCAAGCCCCATACTGCATTCGCTTTGCATTTGATAGCATTGATGATGTTTTTGGTTTACCATTTTTGTCTCCAAACACCCATCCATAGGCAACATTATGTACAATGAGAGCTCAAAACAAAAAAATAAAAATGCCCAATATTTATGTAAAGGGTTACAGCCCAACCCTAATATTTTTCGCTTTTATATATGTTTTTTATTTGATGTGTTTTCCAACTGCCCACAAAACGGGTCAAAGTTGCTCACATCACGTGAGGAGCTTGAATCGTCGTCGGGCGTGTAATTGTTTCAACGTGCAGCATGTAGAGCATACTTTCGGGTGGCACTGTAACTAACGCTGCATGCCACTCAATCGCACAACAACAATAGAATGCATACATGTGTGTTTGGAGGTAACTGCTTCGCTTTTTACGCTTTTTACGGCACGCGAATATTATTTGCCTTGCTTCATAAAGTATGCAACATTTTGTTGTACAGGATTCAGTCCGGCAACGCCTGCATTTAGCCCGTACTCAGAGCAGTGCTTAGCAAGGTTCCGCCGCACCTTGTCTGGCTGATTAGTTTATGATGTGGTTGGGTCAGACATCATGGGGCTAACTGGAATGGGTGGCGATTTCTTTTTTTTTTTCGACTTGAAGTTTTCGCGGCCACATGCAAAGTTAAGTCGCTTTCTAATTTGTGAGGGGCGTGTGTGGCACATGTCTGTTTGTCGAGGAAGTTGTTAAGTATTTAACATAATTTTAAGGTAACAAACTATAGCCCATACACATATGTATGCTTTGGTTCTGTTCAGTTTATTAGTTTATAAGTTAACTTGACAGATTAATTTGTCTTATGACTGTGTTTAGCTTAGCTTAGTTTAGATTATATAGTTTTTTTTGTTTTTTTTTATATGATTTAATATATTTTATTCACACACAATTTTGTGTATTCACTTATTTGTCTTATATAAGTTTGTAACTGTGTAAATATATCACTTTTACCTTCTCATATTTTCATATTTTATATGTTTTTACCACCCGGATGTTTTGTCCCTGCACATATATATATTTTTTCCATGAACCGTTGACCCTCTAAATCCCGTTTTTATCTGTTCTTGCTATCTCTTTCGCTCTTTTGTTTTTATCTTTTGCTTCATTCTCTTTACTAATGGCTATGAACATGACGGGCAACTAATTTGACATTGCCCAGCGTCTGCATTCATCCCACGTTTTGCACCTACAGATTTTTTCTATATATATACTATATAGATGTATATATATGTTTTTTCAAATCTATTTGTTTATGTTTTGTTTTATTGGGCTATTTTCTTTTTGTGTTTTTTGACAACCCACTAGAAAAGCGTTTGCCCATCCGGCGACATCGCCTAAAAGAATGCAGCTTTTAACATTTTTTTTGTAATTGCTTTGACCAACGTTCGCGTTTTTGGTTTTGCTCAACCATTGCCAATGGGGACTCCCCTACTATAAATACATGTACATATACAAAAAGTCTATCTATATATTTTAAAGCTTTACATATATAGTAGAGTAAATGCATATAATGCATTTAGACTGCAGTTTTATGCGTCGGGCTGCATCGAATGACGCAATGCATCAGAGTCTAAAAGTTTGAAATGGCCAACATGCATATGGAAATGCTGTTGGCCAAATATTTATGTGCATATTGATGCCCCAGAAGCTAGTAGGATGTGTTCAAACGCCATTCGATTGATATAAATTATACAATATAAAATAAAGAGAGAAAGAGATAGAGTTTTTAATAATAGCTAATCAAGAGACATTAATGAAATCAAAAGACAATATTAAAGGACTAAACTTAAGGCTTATATTAAAAGTCTTTAACAGAAAGTTCCACCTAACAGCATTTAAATGTAAAAATGTTCAAAGTCATTAAGGTTTTGTTAAAGTTCAGAACAATTTGTGTTTTGTGTTGGTTGTAATTTTGTATGCAAACCGTGTTTTCATGTTGCTTCACCAGATTAATAGCTTGACTATTTTTATTTTCATTTCCACATAACTCTTTAGTAATATAATTTTTCTATGTAATTTCTAGATGAATATCAAATTTTCCGTAGATTCGTCTAAAGCTAATGCAGCTGCTAACTTTTTTTTGTTGCCCTTTGCGAAAAAAGCATATTCTGCATAGTTTTTCCAGCAATTTTGTCCGACTTCATTTATGGCGAACTTCCCAACACTCAACCATGGCCTAAAAAATTTCCCACGCAGTTGATTTCTGAGACCAATGGAAAATGAAAGGCGAAATACTTGAGCGTATTTTTAGCTTTTGGCCTTTGTTTAATATTTGTTCTATTGCACTTCTTTTAAATGTTCGTCCCTAGCTGTAACTGTACACAGTTCTGTATTTCTTGCATCTATATAGTATATTTATATAAATATATATATATTTATCGTATGTATATGTGTGTATTTGTGTATACATCTTTCGATATAGTCTTTCTGCACATCAAGTGCAATTTCTTTTAATTTCTTCGGCACGATTGCGTAGTTAAGTTTCGAATTCTCATTAGACTAAGTTGCCAGCCCACACAGACACACACACACACACCTTACACAGTGAGCCAAGGCGCTGTTACAAGTGCTTGGAGTATGGGCACATAGCTGTCCACTGTAAGAGCGGATTCGACCTTAGCAAGGCTTGCTACAAGTGCGGTGGTTCTGGTCACGTTGCAAGAGCCTGCAACCATCCACCAAAATGCGTACTTTGTTCGAGGAAAGGAGAGCGTACGACTGACCATGCGACGGGCAGTTACAGGTGTCCTGCGTACCGGGAAGCTGCCAAACACGCAAAATGGTGAGGGTTCTGCAGTTAAATCTAAACCACTGCGTCGCTGCACAAGCACTGCTGGAGCAATTGGTCCTTGAGCAGACAATCGATGTCGCTATGGTAAGTGAACCTCATCACCGAGCGTCCACTAACCGCGGGGTTTGGGCTTCTGACAGCTCTGGAAAGGCAGCTTTGTGGAGTTGCGGCGAAAAGTATTTCCCTCTTACCCATACCTTAGCCTCTGACAGCTTCGTACGAGCGAGGTATGGCAACTTGTGGCTTTATAGTTGCTACTTGGCGCCCAGCCAATTGATCGAAACTTTCGAGGCGGTAATAGCGGAACTCGTGGAGGATGCAAGGGGCCGTAGCAATGTCGTAGTTGCTGGCGATTTCAATGCGTGGTCCACGGAGTGGGGCAGCCAGTCAACGAACGCCAGAGGAACCATCCTTGTGGAATCGCTGGCAAATCTGGACGTGGTTCTCCTCAACACTGGATCTAGAAACACGTTCAGCAGAGGCAATGCTGGATCAGTCATCGACCTTACCTATGTAAGCAGTGCACTCGCTCGCACCGCCCAGTGGCGTATTAGTGACTGCTACACTGGAAGTGACCACGAGGCCATTGTTTTCTCAGTCGGGGAAACTCTGCGGATACCGGCAAGGCCCCCCTGTGGGAGAGCATACCGTGTGGAGTCCCTAAACGTATCGAACTTTGTCGACGCCATCACACGTATGGCGGCGGGCGGACCGGCGTTGACTATGGTGGAGCAAGTAGCTGAGCAACTAGACGCTGCTTGCGTAGCAAGCATGCCCATGCGTAAGGCCTACAAACGCCATCATACCAGCATGTTCTGGTGGAACGATGACATCGCCGGGGCAAGACGTGTATGCCTGAGGGCGAGAAGGCGCTATCAGCGAGCCGCGCGAAGTGACTCAAGTGCAACACTTTCATTGCAATTGGAGTACAAGTCAGCAAGGACATCACTACGGAATATCATCAGGGTCAGTAAAAAGGAGTGCTTCCTCAAGCTTTGTGACTCTGCGGACAAGGATCCCTGGGGTAGAGCCTACAGGATGGTGGTCAAGCGCATAGGCAGAGGCAGATGCGAAGCGCCAACTGAGTTCGTTCGAGTGAGGGACATAGTGGAAACCCTTTTTCCTCAACAAGGCAGCTCGCTACCCCCCGTTTGTGGACCGTCCACTGACGAGGGCTTCACTCCGGTCACGATGGAGGAGATGGAGTTAGTAGCGCGGAAACTCTCCGCCAACAAGGCCCCTGGTCCCGATGGTGTGCCAAATCGTTGCCTGAGGCTTGCAATCTCTCTGCAGCCTGGTCTGTTTGCGGAATTATACTCCAAATGCTTGCGCGAAGGTATATTCCCAGATAGGTGGAAGGTGCAGAAGCTTGTGCTCTTAGCAAAGCCCGACAAGCCCCCCGACGACCCCTCGGCATACAGGCCTATATGCCTTATCGATAACGGTGGCAAGGTTTTGGAGAGGCTGATTTGTGCTAGGCTGGATGAGGCAGTACGGAATGCTGGTGGTCTTTCACCATTACAATATGGCTTTAGAAAGGCCAAATCCACTTCTGACGCCATTAAATCGGTGGTCAGTATAGCGGCTGAGGCCATCGCCGGCACCCGCTGGCGTTCTGGCACCAAGCAGTACTGCCTTGTGGTGACTATTGACGTCAAAAACGCGTTCAACACCGCCAACTGGAGTTGCATCCTGGATGCCCTGGCTTTGCTTCGGGTGCCTGACTACCTGTTAGCGATTGTGAGGAGCTATTTTGATAACCGAATCCTTCGGTATCAAACGGATGAGGGTGAAAAGCAGTATGCTGTCTCTGCAGGAGTTCCTCAAGGATCGGTCTTAGGTCCTCTCCTGTGGAACATCATGTATGATGGCATACTAAGACTCCAGCTACCAGTGGGAGCTACCGCTGTTGGCTACGCTGACGACGTTGCCTTGGTGCTTGTGGCTAAGGATCTTCGACGAGTCACAGAGCTCTGCAAGTGGTGCATGGACGCCATGACTCAATGGTTGTCATCCGTGGGTCTTCAGCTGGCTGCTCATAAGACGGAGGCGGTGCTTATCAGTAGCAGAAAAAAGGTGGAATATGTGGACTTCACGGTGGGAGGCGTTACGATGAGGTCCAAGGATTGGATCCGCTACCTCGGCGTGGTCATCGACAGGCGCCTCAACTTCGGCGAGCATCTGGCGTACGTCCACAGGAAGGCGGCAGTAACCGGGCGCGCACTAGCAAGGATGATGCCAAACACGCGAGGTCCGAGGCAGTACACGAGACTGCTGCTCATGCACGTAGTGAGGTCAGTTATCCTGTACGCAGCACCTATCTGGGTCGGCGCAACGACGGTGGCCAGCTATATGAGGGGCTTAGAGTCAACCTATCGGCTCTCTGCCCTGCGTGTATGCTGTGCCTTCCGCACTGTGTCTTCGGATGCAGCGCTGGTGATTGCTGGGATGACCCCAATCCGTATCTCTGCCCTGGAAGCAGTGGCAGCTCTGGAAGCTGTTCCGTTGGAGAGAAGAGCCGTTCGGGTGACAGCCCGCGAGCGGAGCTTTGTGACCTGGCAGCAGCAGTGGGACCAATCCGACAAAGGGCGATGGACGCATCAGCTCATACCTGATATTCGTCGATGGGTGACGCGAAAGCACGGAATGACCACTTTCTACCTCACCCAGTTTCTTTCGGGTCACGGATGCTTCAGGAGCTATCTGAAGCGTTTTAAGCACGATTCTAGTGCAGAGTGTAGCTGGTGTGGAGAGGAGGAGGACGCTCAGCACGTCATTTTTCACTGCGGGCGTTTTGCCCAGGAGCGACTAGTTGTGGAGAGCCTGACGGGTCAACAAC
Organism: Scaptomyza pallida; assembly: GCA_018152965.1. Lineage (NCBI taxonomy): Eukaryota > Metazoa > Arthropoda > Insecta > Diptera > Drosophilidae > Scaptomyza > Scaptomyza pallida. The sequence goes on along the minus strand of JAECXP010000051.1, from coordinate 2,891,955 downwards.
TATCCCCAACCAACCTGGTGGCCCATATGCTGGACAGGGAAGCAGTTTGGCATGCCGTTTGCGCCTTTGCAGCCTCTGCGATGGTAGAGCTGCGACGGCTGGAAAGAGAAAGGGCGAGCTCGTCGTAGTTATTGCCACTGTTTCTGCGAAGCAATGCTTCACGGCAGTCCCGCAGAAGCTGGCAATAACTATCGTATGATTTATATTGTATATGTAGTCGTAAGTAGTCTTAGTTAGATTTTTTCTATTGAAATAAAAAAAAAAAAAAAAAAAAAAAAAAAAAACAGTGAGCTCTGAAGAGCTAGACCGACTCTGACAGACATCAGAGTCCCGTGTCTCAAAAGAAGCCACCTTATGCCCACACCCACATCCACAGTTCCTGCTCCACCCTAAAAACCAATGTCGTAACCACAAAAACTTTGCAGCTCCCCAAGACTGAGATGGCATTACGTTCGAGAAAGAGAAAGAGATAGAGAGAGAGAGAGTCTGAGACAAAAACTAATGCATATGTTTAGGCATTTTAATTTATATACGACAACCCACACACACACACACACACACACACATTGGCAAGCAGACAACTTCTAAGAAAGCTCACACATGCACACACACACACACTAGTATACACACACCGAACTAACCCCAGCCCCTTTGTGGCAGGCAGCTACCATCCCTTTGGCCCACGCCCACTGTTACTCACTGCCGGCGCCGTTGATAAAAGCAACTTCCATTTCATTTAAACTACAATTTCCTTGACAGCGCACTGAGGCAACCGCTCAGCACAGTTCAGTTCAGTTTAGGTTTTTGGAGGGGTTATGGCTTTGGAAGGCAAGGGGCGGGGGGCCTGCTTTGCTTGAGTCAACGAGGTTGGGCTGTGGGTATGGAAGTGGGGTTGGCAACCCTTTTACGCACTTATGAGTTAAACACAAAATTTTCTTAGCTGCCTTTTAGGCGCTCGGGCTGAGCTCAGCTCTGTGTGTGAGTCTGGGTGAAATATGTCATCGGCAGTTGGCAGTTGGCAGGCACAAGCAATAAACTCACACACTTGAGTCCTTGGTAATTCATTATGCGTGTGCTTAGAGGCCTTTACGGTATTGTAGTTTAGTTCTTGTTGTTGTAGCTGTAATCATACTAGTCTGCTCTTAGGCGCACCAGACAACAGCAACGGGGGAGATACTCACTTTACCCCTTTCCCCTCATTTTTCGCATAGTCGACTTTTGCATTGAACTTGTATTTTCAGACCGCCCCCCTCTTACCTCTTGTACCATTTTTGGCTTATGCTTTTCTTGCAAGATGCCGCAACCCGCATATTTTAACCATTAGAGACTTGGCATCTCTTTTCTCAACTATAAAAGGGTTACAATTTGTCTGCCTTCTCAATATTGTACAGGAAACTTCAAAAGCGACTTCGTTGCGATTCTCTTGCACAATATTGTGGCAATGTGAATATAAATGCTCAGATTTATGTCTAACTCTCTGTGAGCGTGTGTGTGTGTGCCTTGCAGGTGTTACTCATACGCCTTGTGGGCTGACAGCTACCAAACAAATTGCTTGGCACATCGCGTCCGCCTCCCTGGCAATGTCAAGGTTGCCATGGGATGTGTATGTGTGTGTTCTCCTCAACCAGTGCTCCAGCAGCTTAAGGCATGCCAGCCTGAAGTTGAGCCATTTCCTAAGCCAAAAACTTGTACATAACCCACACATACAGAGAGAAAGACCGATACCAAGTCTAAGGCACAAAGAAGACTCCCGACGGAGTTGCTCAACTTCACAAAAATGTCAGTCGTTTGGCTCCTTTTGGCTTTGGACTTAACCCTCCAACTCACCCTCCATATTAGTTGTCCAGCCTTCTGCCTTCTGCCTTTGCCTTTGCATTGGCCATTGACTTTTTGCTAGCCACCTTTTTTGTTGCAGCACCCTCTTCCAACCGCTTAGCAACTCCCCAGTTGCTTTTCTTGTACCGTTTTAATTAATGGAAAATTTGTACGTTTTCTTCTTCTTATTCATGTGGTTCGTTTCTTCAATCGCCAGTGTTGCCTTAAGCAAAGGGTAACCCAAACTAAAAGAAATTCCCAGCTAACATTGTACACACGTCGCTCTGAAACCCCAAAAACCCCAAGCCTTGACCCCCTAGCCACCCACAAGTTGGCCTCATGTTGCACATCTTCTTTGGAGCTGTTGGCTACTTTCGTTTGACATTGGACAAGATCCAAATTGCCATTTGGTTTTCTTTCGGCTTGATTAGAAAATTGACTGGGGAGTTGTCTTTGCTGTAATACTTTTCGCTTTAGTTAACTTCTTCCTTGACTTGTGTTGACATCAGGTGAGGTACTCTATTCCTTTGAAGATTTTTTTTAATACAAGTTATTCTAGATTATTCTTATTCAACAGGTTGGCTTTCTTTAGTTTAAGCTATCTTATAGCAAGAATTATGAAGATGTTCCTTTGTGAAAAATCGCTTTCAATGAACTACAAATATTTTTTAGCTGCCTTTGATTAACAAATAACTAGAGAGCGTAGCTAAAACTGAATGTTAATTAGGAGCCGTGTTCAAACTTAATTTTCATCATTTGCTCTATGTTCCGACTTACCTTTTTTTTTTTTTTTTTGAGTGCAATGCCTGAACGCACTTGGCATTTGTGATGCCAGCCAATCCTTAAAGCAACCACTGTCTTGCAACCTCAAACGAAGGCAGAAGGTCCAGGAAAAAAGAGTGAGAACGTCTTGAAGGCGAACGAAATGTTTCATTAGAGAAATGCTTGCCACAAATGGCACAGACCCAAAAGCGGTCCCTCTCAAATTCAGCCAACTAATTTGCAGCGCAGCATAAAGGGAAAGCAAAAGAAAAAACCCAATCCAGGGGATAAAAAAAAAGGGAAACCGGACCCCGGACTTTCATCTTGGCCAAGAAAAACTTTGCTGCTGCTGCTGCTGTTTGGCTTGCAAGTTGGCAGTCGCTTCTTTGACGCTTTTTGCGCACACTTTTGAATGGTCTAACGAGCTTGGGGAGCTGGCGAGGGTTGCGGGCCAACAAAACCTCGACTAATCATTTGGATTTCGTATATATCGAATGCTGTCCCAAAAAAAAACTTTCTGCGGTCATTCAAAAGTTCCCAAATTTGAACTTGTGCTCATCTTAGATTCTTTATCCAAAAACCCCAAAAACCCCCTCCTACCCGTTGTAAACTTGTACTCATCTTGAATTCTTTATACTTTCACCCATGCAGGAAACCATACCAGCAACACCGGCCACAAGCACCGACACCAGCACTGTTGTTGGTATAGGCGGTGGCGTCGGTGGTGGAGGAGGAGGCAATGGCGTTGGCGGCGGTGGAGGCATTGCCAGTGGCGGCAGTGGATTGGGACTGGACATTGCTAGCAGTTTGGGTGGCGGCGGCGGCGGAGTGACGAGCGAGTCGGAAGCCTACGCGGGTCTCATGAAGGATGCGGATAAGCTGAAGCTAATGCTGCTCGCCTGGAACTACCAGAATTCGACGGCCGTGCGCAATGGGACCGAAGGACCAGACCTCAGTGTTGTGGGTGGCCTCTGGGCGCAATATCAGAATGCGCTTGCTCAGAATGCTGCGGCCGTGGCGGCGGCGAGCAGTAAAATGGACAGTTCGTTGTCGCCGGTGCCCAGGCAGGATGCTCCTTCGCCCATGGAAGCTCAGGATGAGACCAACTCATCGGGGCAGAAGGAAGAGGATGAGGTTTCTGAGGATGATTCTGATGACAAAATGGACGAAAAGCTGGCCACACCACACGATCCTGAGCGCCTCAAGGCCTTCAATGTGAGTAAGAGAGAGAGAGTAATGAGAGAATGAAGAGAGGGAGAGAAAGCATTCGTCTCCCTCAGAGAATTGTTGGAATGTAATGCGAACGTTGCCAATGAAGCCACCACACAATGGCCAAAACTCTGAGAATTGTTTATCACTCATATCGTTTCCCTTGCCTTGCAGATGTTCGTACGTTTGTTTGTGGACGAGAATCTCGATCGCATCATACCCATCTCCAAGCAGCCAAAGGAAAAGATTCAAGCCATCATCGATTCGTGCGCCCGACAGTTTCCCGAGTTTAGCGATCGTTCCCGCAAACGCATTCGCACCTATCTCAAGTCGTGCCGTCGCAACAAAAAGACACGAGACGGCTGGGAAAATACGGTAAGTAATTTTTAAAAACTTAAACTGGAAATAAACAAATGTTTAAAGGATTTAATACATTGGACCTATAACTGATTTAACCAGAGACCGTAAATAATGATTATTTTTTTATTTTTAAGTAAAAAAATCAAACACCTGGAAGAGACATTGAACAAAATTAACTGCATCAAAATTTTTCATTATGGCCAAACAATTCATTTCCGCCAAGATTTTTATATTTTGGATTTTTATTTTTTATATTATCGATAATCATTATTTTTATGTGATTTTTTGAAATTTAGATAATATTTATTATTTTACTTACTTATTACTTATAATGGTTACGGTCCCTGGATTTAACTCAAAAAAGAATTTATAAAAAAACCTAAAAAACGTAAAAAGCAATATTTTTTTTGTCTATGAAACCATTTAATTTTCTTCTTGATTCATATATGTTTTTTTTTTTTACTTTTTTAGACCCGACCAACGCCCGCTCACTTGACGTCCGTGCAGGCGGAACAGATCCTGGCGATTGCCTGCGAGAACGAGTCCATGAACGCGAAACGTATGCGCATTGGCCTGGAGCCGATCACCCATGCGGTGCCAGCGCCGGGCAGCGTGGTTGCAGCAGCAGCAGCAGCTGCCGCCGTTGCCGGCACCAGCACCACATCCTCGAGCAATGCGGCCACCGTCACCTGCACCGCAGCCGATGCGGCTGGCCTAACCAGCGTCGCAGCCGCTGCCCTACCTTTTGTTAGCGCCGTAGGCTTTGCCCGCTCCACGCCCAACTCGGAGCATGCGGACGCAGCGTTTGGGGGTGTGACCAATCTGGCTGGCGCTGGCAGCGCAGGTGGTAACAGCACTAGCGGTGCTGCTGGCGGCGGCACTGGTGGCATGAGCTCGGCGCGCAGCTCTCCGCTGGCATTGAGCTCGAATGCGAGCGTTGGTGGTGCTAGTATGACTGGCTTGACGCTGGCCAACGGCGCTGGTGGGGCCTCGAATGGCGCCGGTCTGCCCTCCAGCAGTCCTTATACCACGGACTTTAGTTCGCCCTCGGCTGCATCGCCTTTTGTGGCAGCTGCAGCGGCAGCAGCGGTTGCAGCCGGTCGTGCGCCCAGCTATCCTGGCTACTTTCCTGGTGTCGCCGGACTGGGTAATGGTAAGTAAACATTCATAAAAAAAATATTGTTGCTTTTATATTAAAAATGAAAAAAAAATTTGAGTATAAAAAATCCAAGAGAAATTTATCTTTTAAAATATCGATTTAACCGTACTTACTTCAATTTTCTCCTTTACAGTTACGCCCACCGATCTCTCCATGAAGCCAACGTCATTGAACGCTGGTCTCGCCGGCAACAACAATAACAACAACAGCAATGTTGTCAGTGCACAGCTGAGTGCCGCCAATCTGGCCACACTTAGCAATGCCAACAACAACAATGCACTGGTTACCGCCACACAGCAGCTGCAACAGCTACAGCAGCAACAACAGCAACAGCAACAACAGCAGCAGCAGCAACAGCAACAACAACAGCAACAGCAGCAACAACAGCAGCAACAACAACAGCAACAGCAGCAGCTGCTCTCTGGCACCGGCGATGTCAACTGCTCTCGAGTGGCGCCCATTCTGCCGCACAAGCTCAGCCCCAACGAGGTGACCGCTGCGCGTCAGGTCATCTCGGCGTACAGGGAGAGTGCAGCGTTTCTGCTGCGCACCGCCGACCAGGTGGAGCAACTGCTCGTCCAGCAGCAGTAGGCATGGCTGTGGGCGTTGGTTTGGCCAAGGCCGGCGTAAATTGGGCAACACACACTCTTTCCAGACCCAAGCGATGCGAGGCGCGCGCGGGTTGTTCCTATTTAAATTTAAATTTAAATTGAATTACACACACTGCAACAACTGCAACAACAGCAACAACAACACCAATAGCACACAGCAACTAAGCAAGCCAAAAAGAAAAGCAGCAAATAGTCAAAGCATTCAAAGCAAAACCAAAAACAAAATAAGCAACAAAAACAACTACAGAAAATAGTCAAAAAGTTCGTTTTAACAAAGATTTTAAGTGTTTTTTCCTTCAAACTACGTACAGCATATTACAAAATAGAATTAACAGTAACGCAAACGATTTCAAATAAAAATCATACAAAACAAAAAACCAATCAGTAAATATTGCAATTATCAAAGCAGCAAATCAGTTTAATGTTTTAATGTTTAAAGATTCGCAATAGTTATTGAATTTCCTATTTGTTTTTAAACTATTTCCGGTTATTATTGAATAATTTCCCTGCATTGATTATGGTTTTGGCAAGTCTTTGATCTAAAAAACATTAAACTGATGCACAAATACAAATAAATAAGCAACAATTCAACTTACTACAGTGTCTACTTAAAGTAAAACTACAATAGCCACACCCAATCACACACTTGCATATTGCGTTAAAGTTTTTGTTGAAATTTTAGTCCAAAATAAATATTATTACAATTTTAATGCTCTTCACGGAGCAGCAATTTCCGGCCCAGTTTGAAGTGCGCGATTTGTTAAAAAATGAATGAAAATAAACTAAAATAAAGAAAACACAAAGATAAATATAATATTGTATTGTATGTAACTAAGTTGAGTATTGTTGTACATTTTAAGACGTATCAAAAGATAACGAGAGAGAGAAAAAAAATTTAAGGCAAGAATTAACAAAAAAAAAATGAATGACATTATTTAAAAAATATGGGAAACTATGAGAAAACACAGGGTGATACTTTCAGAAATTATTACAAAAAAACAAAAAACTAAGCCTAAAATTAATATGTGTAAAAATAATGACGTGACAAAAAAGTTGGTATATGTGTATTTTAAAAAACAAACAAACAAAACAAGAAAAAATTTTATTGATGTATTTTTTATTAAATTTCTTTTTTAAATTTGAATGTTTTTTAATAGTTATATTTTTGGTTAATTTTTTTCACCTGTCTCTAGTTTGCCATTGAGCACTGTTACAGCTTTGATTATTTGCTTCATTATTTATATGTATAAATTAAATTTTATGTTTGATTATTATTATTAAATAATTGATATGCATACATAATACAAAATAAAATATTTAAATACAAAATAGCCATAAATGTTTTTTGCAACTATAAATGTGCATGTAAAAATAACAATACCAAAAAACACAAAAAGATAAAATTTAATAAAAAATCGGTTGAGACAGAAATCGTTTAAGATCAGAGATGCGAAATCTATATGCAAAGCAAGTTATAGAATTTAATAATATAAATAAAATACAAAACGTATTTAACCAACAAATAAATAAATATTAATTACAAAAGGATGGAAAAGAAATTAATTTCGATTAATTGCTTGCCTGGCAAAACGATAATTATGATAACGATAACTAAAATTTATTAACTATAACATAATTGATCGGTATTTGCATAGAAAAGTAAACTAATTAAAATGTCCGAAAACGATACAAAACAAGAAAACCCAAGCAAAACATTTTAAAAGTCGACTTAATAAAGAATTTATGAGAATTATATGTATATTAAATACTGGTCTTTTAATCATTTACCTGTGCTCCACTGTTTCTCAAACTGTGTTGATTCAGGCTTGTACTGTAGTTTTAGCCTTGACTCCAACCAAATGTGTCGCAAACTGGTACAATAACTACCCAACCTCTTTAAATTATTCCCAATATCAGTGGCACAAACCACTGAAACGCCATTATTTGGTACAGCAATCATCAAACTGTAAGCATGCATTTTGTTTGCATTTTCTTAGCATGTACACAAACCCATTGCACAGTTACACTAAAACTGTTAATCAGTTTTTGAGTATATTTCTTAGATTGTTCAATGAAAACTCATTTCTATAGATATAAAGATGTTTTTTATTTTATATATTTACTTCTAAAATATTTAAGACAAACAACGCTTTGCATCGACCTTATTACGATTCTAAATTAATATAATTTTGTGATTGGATTTTATGACCAAACAATAAATTAAAATTACAAATTACAAATTCTTAACATAGCTCCATTTTCGCTCCTGTCATTTTACGTCAACAATATTTGTTTACACATCTTCATTTTTCTCTTTCACTTAAATTAAACTAATTCTATTTTTAATGACTGTTTATGAAAGCGAAAGAAAAAAAATACAGAAACATTAATGAAAGCACCAAACTTTGTGTTACTCTCATTTTAAAATTGTTGTTTGCTGTTATTGCTGTTGCTTTTGCACCAATTCTCTATAAGATTTCGCGTTTTCTAAGGCAAGATTTCACTAACAATTTGCTTCGTCTGCGATATAATTATATAGATTCCCCCATATATATTCGACGACGCAACCAATAAAACTTAATATACTAAAACATAAACTTCAATAACAAGGCCCCCCAAAGTGGGGCCAATCGTCAGTTAAGCTCTTCACGCCAGCACTCCGTCTAGTGCATGAATGACACCATTTGTGGCAGGTATATTCGAGGTGACCATCTGTGCATCATTCACTTTGATCTTGCCAGCGGATGTCTTTTGCAGCACAACCGTTTTGCCTGTGTACAGTGAATCCTTAACTTGATAGAAACGCATGCCGGCCGAGAAGAGTGCTCCAGGCACAATGTGCTTCATGGCAAACTGTTCGGCAGCCTCCTTATCCGTGTACAGCTTCTCCAGTGTATCGGAGTCCAGTTCGCTAAAGCTTTTGTCAACCGGCGCGAACACAGTGTATGTCTTAACACCTACGAATACAAGAGTAGCCTTCTTAGATCAGATCTACATACAGGTTTAAATACTACTTACCCTTACTTTGCAGTTTCTCGGACATGCCAGAGGTGTAGAGTATTTTCAGGAAGTTGGAGAAGCGACCCTCACGATCCGATTGCAGTGTCTGCAACAAATCACCAACGGGCAGTGGGAACATTACACGATCTACCGCATGCGCTACACCTTGTGGTATCTTTATGTCCTTCTTGTTCAGCACAACCATGGCTCCGTTAATGGTGGTAAGCTAGAAGAGTGATTAAGTTTGGATTGGAATTGGGTTTTCAATATGAAGTAAGCCTCACTTACAGTGACATCGTTCCACTCCTGATCATGCATATTGTATTGATTGACACGCAGCTGTGTGCCAGCCAGGGAAACGCCAGTCATCTCGTCCTGCAAGGTGGCAATCTCAAAGGCACCGGGAATAACATGATGCAAAAGCAGCTGCAAATAGAATAACATCGTTAGAAGAGCAAAAATCAAGAAAATATTTTATAACTTACACCACTGAGTAGGCGTGGATTGGATTGGAATTTCTCTTCGGCACGTTCGGGTCCGCCCAGTTGCACAAGTAGATTCTTGAAGGCCTTGTCTGTGGGCACAAATATAGTATAGGGTCCCGTTTCATTTAATATGCTATCCAGGCCACTTTGGCGCAGATATTTGGCCATGGCAAACAGTCCGTTGCTCTTGAGTATTTGCAGGAGATCCTCACTGGGATTGGACAGCACTGAGACACCTCCAGTGGATGTTGCCTTCTCGGTATTCTCCGTCTCTTGCACCAAGGCGTCCGCATACTGAGGCGGAGCAGCAGTTGGGGGCAGCAGTATGTCCGATGTGTGTGCAATCTCCGACAGACGCTCCGTCACAATTGGCAGATGCGTGGAGATGCCTCCAACGTAGGGCGATTGCGTAGAGGGTGAGGCGTGGTAAGCTGGAGACGAGGTGGTGCGGATCAAGCTGGCGGATGCAATGTCGCTGGCAGTGCTGCTGCTGCTCTCATAGTTTGTTGTAAAGCGTGGTGTGTAGGGTGCGTTGGTGGTGCTGGTCGTGGTGGAGGTGGTGCTAGTGCTGGTGGTGGTGCGTGAAGGATGATACTGACGATGATTGCTTGGCGTATTGCGGGAGACAAACGGTGTTGGCGTTGTGGTGGTTGTGGTTCTTGGTGTGGTCGTGGGTGGTGCACGTGTTGTAGTGGTTTGAATAATCTTGCCACTCTTGATCTCAACAACTTCATCATTGGGCAGAGTCAAACGATACACAGAGGGCGGCAGCTTAATCTCGCCGGTGCGAATGCGTTCCAGAATGCTCTCCACTTCGGCACCGGTTTGTTTTGTCTCCTTCTCGCCGTTAGCCTTGACGCCCTGGATCTTGAAGCTGCCGTCGGCCTGCTCTTCCAAATAGACATAGGTAGCCTTCTTCTTGGATGGCGCTGGTGGTGCAGGGGCTGGTGTCGTCTTGGCGGAATCAGAGCTCAATCCTTCGATCTCATAGCCATCGGGAATAAGGCCACGTTTGGCCAGCTCCTCTAGCGAGGGTGGCTCATCCGAGTCGGAGGTAATGACTGCTGAGCTGGCAATGCTGTTCGCACCATTACTGACACCCTGAATATCACCAGCACCGCCACCGTACAAAGCGGCCAGGCTAGAAAGATCAACGCCGCCGGGCAAGGCTTGAGTGGGCAACGAATCGCTTTCCTGTGGATCGGGTGAGCGTAGGATTTGCACTTTGCCACCGCCGGGCAGCACTAGATCCTTGCTCTTGTTGGGTGCCACGTCACTAAGGCTCAGTTTGCCATCGGCACCCAAGGCCTGCTGGGCAAGCAGCGCCTGAAGCTGATCCTGCGAGTAGGCCTGTTGTCCCTGGACAAGATTGGGATCCGTGGTGCGTATGACCTGCACACGCTGTCCATTGGGCAGCAGCAGGTCCATCTCATCGTAAGTCTTGTTGCCAGTCAAGGGTTGCTGTGGCGCCTCCGAGAGCGCTGCCTTCAGCTGCTTTAACAAGTCCTCGCGAGCAATTGTCTTGACGGGCTTCTTGCCACCTAACTTCTGATTGCCATATTTGCCCAGCTCCGCTTTCACCTGTGAGTAGATATTCTTCTTGGGCGTCGTGCTTGCCTCAGTTGTTGTTGTTGTCGTTGTGGTGGTTGTTGTTGTCGTAGGATGTTCCTTGTAGTATTGCTGCAAGGCACTGTTGAACTGATTGTACTCCGTGGGATGGGCAACTGGACGTCCACGTGGTGGTTGCACATACTGTGGCTGCTGTGCATAGTTGTTGTTGTTGTTCTGGGTAAGAAGCGTTGGCAAAACTTGTTGCTTGATGGCATGTTGCTTGGCAAGGAATTCCTCATGTTGCTGGCGTACCTTGTGCTGTGACTTTTCATATTGCTTGGCCACAAACTGTTCGTGTTTCTGTATAAGCTTCTGTTTGTACTCCTGATCCGCCGGCTGTGCCTGTGGTGCATTGTTGATAAACTGATGTTGCTGCTGTGGAGGGAATTGCTGCTGTTGCTGCTGCTGTTGTTGTTGATAGGTGTCACGTGAGGCCTGCAGCGGAAAGGCAGTCGATTGCAGGTTGTTAAAGATTTGGGGCAGTGGCAAGCCTAGCTGTGGAGTCAGCTGATATTGCTGCTGTTGCTGTGGCGACTGTTGCTGATAGTTGAACTGCGGCTGTTGCTGCTGCTGTGGCTGTTGAATGGTCTGGAAAGTGGGCACTGGCGCCTGGCTGGGCAACTTTTGTGTAGTCTGCTGGCCAAAATGCTGTGGTTGCTGATAGCTGAATTGTTGTTGCTGCTGCTGCTGTTGTTGTTGTGGCAATTGTTGCTGCTGTTGCTGATAAGCTTGAGCTGGAAAAGCGGTTGACTGCAGGCGTTGTCGTTGCGGCAACTGCTGTGAACCGGCAAAATTACGCAAATCCAAAAAGTTCTGATGATGCAAGTCAAGATTGCTGCCAGTCGTGGGCAATTGTTGTTGCTGTTGCTGCTGCTGCTGCTGCGGGGCTTGTGGATATTGTGGTGCAGTTTGAAGTTGGTTTTGAGTCGAACGCTGAAACTGTTGATTGTTGTGTGGTAATTGCTGCTGCAATAATTGCTTCTGTTGTTGCTGCTGCTGCTGTGGGAATGGGCCAAAGCGATGTTGCTGCTGCTGGTTAAGATGCTGCTGCTGCTGCTGTTGTTGCTGGTGTGGGTGATGTTGACGCTGCTGCTGTTGATGTAACGGTGGAATAGGCAATTCGACGCCAGCTTGCACAAAATTCTGTTGATTATATTGCTGCAAATTTAGCTGACGGCGATGCGCATTTTGAAACGGCGGCGGTGGCTAAAAACAAAAATAGGAAAACAACAATTAGTTAAGTCATACATAACAATACATTTCTTTTAAGTTATTTTAAATTGCATTTACAAACGGGATTTCCTATTATTTCTTACATCATTCGATGTTGACACTTATTCGTAGCGAAAAACCCGATTTATCAACGAAAACTGGCACACAAAAAGATTGCCATTGACTGATCAAATGTTGGCACTCCTTCCCCCCCTCATTTCAACTTGATCAACTGCATGAACCAGTTTTAATGTTTGCTCCATTTTGGATGGCAGCAACAACTAGATTTGTGCGTTGTTGTTGGGGTCCTTTGTGGCTGCAATGTCTATGAAAATGGCAATGTGGGCCAAAAACCAGTCCAAAAACTTGAACTTCTGCGAAATTATGTCACTTACTAGTTCATTGGAGTGAGAGCCAATAATGCCACTGTGCTTTTAACATAATGAATAATGCATATTTAAGGCATCAAAGAAAGCCGAAACAGATAAAGAAAACATTTAAAACTGTCTAATAGCAAAGCGAAATAAATGCTTAAAAAGAAAAAAAAAACCGAGATACAAGCAATTTGATAAATAATAATTAAATGATCGATTATTTAGCTGTAGGATTCAATTCTCATGGACAGTTATAATAGTTTTTACTTAAATCTTTTTGTGAACTGCCTAGCAGCCTTGACCCACTATCTATCATGAAAAGCATGTGAAAGCGAACAAATCTTTTAAGTTTTTCTATTAAATAAGGCGTTAAGGTGCTGAAAGTGACAAAGCGTAAAAGAATTATTATATATATAAGCTACAAATATACCATACACATGCGGATAAACTAAATTGTCACAATAATCATTATCATCATTGTTTGCTTGTTTTCGTTTGATGAATTGAGACATTGCTGAGTGGCAAACGAGGCGACGTGCGCCGTTTGTTTCGCTATCACTCAATTCAAGTGCTGTTGCAATAGACGAAAAGTTTCTTTTGTATTCAACTGCAATTGTAAATGGTGTTCGCTCGCACGCCTGGGATCTCTTTTAACAGCTTATACAATCTCTAGTAAGTCGCAAACTGCTTGTCATACGCATTGCATACGCATCCAGTTGGAATGATGCGGCAAAACAAAGGCAACACAAGACAAAAAACCCAGTTAGACAACTAAAACTACAACTGCAACAATAATAAAGAAGTAAACAAAAATTGTTTAACAGCAGTTATTCAACGCATTTGTCCATCGACAAGAAAGAAGATGAGCAGCGTCGAGTTGTCGACGCAATGGACAGTTGATGGAGGGAGGCCGAGGGAGACGAAGAGGTTTATAAAATGCTTAGCAATATGCATAATTTAATTGCCAGGCCCATAAATCTTATGGCTTTTGCATTATCTTGCGACATTTGGGATGCGTCTTCAAACTGAAACACAGACTTCCCAATCCCCCTCGTCACATCATACTTTGTTGCTCTTTGTCTGTTTCTCTATCGCCGTTTCTTTTTGCATTGTAATTATGTTGTTGGCGCTAATGATGCAGCTCATCATCAGCGTTGCTGTCGAAGCTGCCATTCGCTCTTCAGGTTATGCAACAGCCAACAAAACAAAAAAATGTTGTTAGCTCCTGAAGTATTTGCCAAAGACAAACAGGTGTTTGGGGTTAGTTCTTGTGTATGCGGGTTTTGTTTTAAGTCTAGGATTGCTTGTTAATCCTGACTCTTTGTTTTAGCTACAGCTCAGAAGACTTAAAGTATCTGTTGAAACAGATTCATTTATCATAAGGAAATCTTTTATAATGCGAAACAAATCCCAAGCGTGCTCAAGACTTAATAGGTTGGCATATTATTTCTTTAACATTTTTCACACACAAAAAGATTTCTTTTTATTAAAGGTTTTCTTTGGCATTCAACACACAAGTTTCCCTCCGCAATTTGGCTTTTTGTTGTTTATGACAAATTGCGCTGCTGGTGAAAACATCAATCAATCATCAATCAAGTGCCCATAAGCATTGGCACTGGTAATCAGCTTCGCAACATCCCAGCAGCCAGCTAGCTCACACCAAACGATCCCCGCTTCTCCACAGTCACTGAACTCTAGACGCAAAGGGCTCCAACATTTTGCGTCATACAAATAAATAAACATATTTTTACGACTGGAACGTTACGAACATGTTAATTTCACGCCTTAGCGCCTTAGCGCATGTATGTATATTTGTACGCATGCGTGTGTTTGTATGCAAAACGCTTTCATTTCTCTCTTGTCTACTCTTTCATATTGCATTAAATGTCAATACCCTTCGATGTACGCTACGCATGCGCCCAACATAAATCTGGGCAGGTGCAACTTGTCATTTTGTGGTTGGGGCTGTGGTTGTGGCTGTGATTGTCACCTGCCAACACGAGACACACATTAGCGACTCCAACTTGTTGTGGGTCGCTTGAAAGTGTGATGGAAGGTCTCAATGTTACATCAATTTGAGAGTTGGCGTTTAATCGAAGTTGAGCGATAGATCAGAAGACAGTTAAAACGGTGGCCATGTTTTGCAACAAAAGACAATTAATTAATCGATTATGTTTTGTGTTTTTGCTGTTAAGTAAAATTGGTTTTAACGATTGGCAGTTGGGGTTTTCATAAGGTCATAACAAATAAGCCAAAAAGATGTACATTGCAAAATGATCTTTGTCCGTCAATTAAAATGAGATAAGTAATTGGTTTTATTCATTGTTTCATTTCGAAAGAAATTGCATTATATCTGAAGATAAATCACAATAAGACAATTAACAATTATATAAATACATAATTTGCCGTAATTTGTGAAGGTCAACAAAAAAGACTTTGATTAGGTTAATAAGTACCGCAAACAAAATTAACTTTCATAATAGATGTTCATTATGTTTTGGCTCTATGAAAGACCACTTGATACGCCACAAATAAGTAATGTCTATAAATTACTACATTTATGGGCAACAAAGAAAGCTGCATAGTGGCCTAAAGACCCGCCCTGATTGTATTTTATTACGAGAGTGTTGCATATTAGGGCTGTCATATCAAATGAGCATTATGCTAATGACTGAAGATCAAACAAGAGATAGAAACGTGTAAGTAGCAGAAGAAGCAATACAAGTGAAAACTAGTTACGAAATATATACATTTCGCTGCAGGCTGTAAGATCTTTTATTTTATTTTCTTGACAATCGGGGCGTAGAGCTATGATGCTATAACTGTCAGTTACACGACGCATCAACTCTCTGACTAATTTGTTAATAAGTCATAATTGATTTCACATCACACCAAACCACACACAAAACTTAAGCGAAAAAGAAACATGTTCAGGCATAAAGCCTCGCCGAGATGAGCGCCAAACGAAAGCGAAATCTTTCAAATTGAAATCCGAAAATTTCTTTTCGTTTGTGTTTCGCTTTTATTACGATTCGTGGCTTTTGGAGTGAAAGTGATTTGCAGACACTCTAAACAAGCGTTTCAGTGTTACAGTATGTTAATCAGAATCAAATGTATCAAAGTCAGAAGGAAGCATGCTTGGCTTAGAGCTCGTTGCTGTTGGTCAATTTAGAGTTACTCAAGTGCTTTTGGCCATAAATTCTTCAAAATCTTCAGTAAACCGCGCAGTTGCGCAACTTGCCACCACAGTTACATACACATTGTACGTGGCGTCAGCGTCTCACAAATTTCAGTTGCAATCTCGGGCCACAACGTCAATGCTTTGGCCATTGGCATCGAAAACTGTGCGACTGGCCAAGTGGCCTCGTTTCCCGCTGCCTTTCGTATTTCCTGTCGCAGTTTCCCGCTCCTCTGGCTTCATCTACATGCTATATATATATCTTTTTTATGTTCAATGCAGTTTTTTTTAAGCTACCGGCTTTTGACTTGTCTAGTTAGTTGTTATTTGTCTTGTGTTTTGGGGTTTTTATTTCTAGGGCGCCTGCGTTTTTGGTCATTCGTGGAGTTTCAAGGTTCTTTCTGCACAGTTAGCGCTCAGATGCTGCGATGTTAAGTTGTGCAAGATGCCGATGCACATGTCAAAAGAGCTAGAACAGATTTATTTTTATTTTTTGTTGGTCATGATTAATGAACATTTGAAGTGGAGAACTGGGATCACATTGTGCTAGGTGCTAATTGGCTGCTCTCAATTTCTGATGTTAAAAAATAAACAACTATTGAATTAGACTGTCTTGTACTCAGTTCCTATGAAACGGTATAACTATTAAAGCTGTCTCGCTTCTTTAAGTATCCAAATTTGCTGAAGCTTACAACTATTTTAAGCCGATTCGAAAACTCTTTAATGTTTAATGCAACTTTAATCTGCGCTTAAAATCACATTGATTATGATGTTGCAATTGTGAATTGTGTGAACGAAGCTGACACAACTCGTAAATAGTCCATACTTAACGCGAATATCGCAAAGATCGTGCCCACATCATTTTGATCGAATCTGCCATGAATATGCATTTCAAATGGAGTGTACAAAGAACGATGACAGCTAAAATTTTTTGTCAATTGCCAAAGAGAACTGGTTAGCGACGATGCGGCCGCCTTTTGGGACGTTGCCACATGGCTTTAAATGTGCATAATAAGCGTTTGACTTTGTTGGTCAATATCGGAGGATTTGGCAATTGGCCTTTCACTTTTTTGGTATCGACAAATGACTGCAGTTGGCAAACGAGAGCCCAAACAAAAGGCACCCATAACTAAAGGCATTTTAATTGCCTACAAAATAGTTTGGGTGCTCTACGCAAATAAGTAATTAATTCGTGGCCGCACAAAAAGAATGCCCAACAACTAGCCACAGCCACAGCCACAGCCAGCAACAACATCAACTGAAAGAGAAATTTACATAAAATTGTGTAATTAACTGAAATTTTTGTCTGGCCAAAACAAGAAGAAGCCGCAGCAGCAGCAGCAGCAGCAGCGGCAAAAAATGCCTTTCAGCAACACCTACAATCGCGTCCAGTTTAAGGCATGAGGCAAACGAATCGCGTTGCCAACCGGTCACATGAAAGCGAAAGAAGCCACCCCAAAAAAAAAAACTAACAACAACAACAATGAACTGCCGCCAGCAAGTGAAACAATTGCAAGCACAAACAATAACAATAACAAGTCCAGCAAAAAAAAGCACAGCAACAACAAATGTTATTTAACCAACGCTTTGAAAAAGAAACTTGGTCAAAAGTTGTGCTGATTTTTATCAGCGGTACAGGCCCGTCCGTCCGCCCATCCGTCTGCCCGACCGTCCGACCGTCTGGACGGCGCTGTTGCTGGAAAATGCTCGTAAAACTGTTTATAAATTAGCACTATTTGTCTTCTTGTTGCTTTTATTATTATTGTTGTTGTTGCTGTCTTAATTGTGGGCAATAACAAGTAAAAAAAATGCAGTGATACTTGTTTCTTGAATTTATTTTTATATGGCTTACATTTACTTTTTTTCTGTTGGCTTGTTTGAGACATTGATTAGAATGGTAAATCGACGAGTTGTGCATTGTCAGAAACATTTTAAAAATTGGTGGTGGAATATTTAGTTTTAAATTTGCTATTATGAAAATATTTCCATTTTCTAAAATAGAAATATAAAGTTTTCTATGCATTAAATATTTTAGACAAAATTTTTTCTATATATTTTAATTGTTTACTCAATACAAGTCTTCAAAAAATAAATACTTTTTTTTAAGTTGTTATACAAATATTTTCCCCAGTGCATGCAAATCTTAACCAAATTCAAATAAAGTAAATACTCCTCGACAAAAAAAAAAAACAACCACATAGAAAATGATGATTAACCTGCATTGGTTGCTGTCAAGGCGGCTTTAATCTAACGAACACCAGCTGCTGCTGCTGCTGCAGTTGTAAAGATTATTTCAAGTTTCCATCTTGAAGAAGCGAGATTTGTGGCGCAACATGTACTGTGCTTGCATAAGACTAGCCTGTGGCAACCGAAAAAAAAAATAGTTGCAGGCAACAATTAACGCAGTCAAAAACTTTAACACTGTTAAGTTAAAGCATCAAGCAAATATGTTGCGCAGATTTGACTAATTGAATGTGCTGCATGTAAATTAGTTGGAATTGGGCTAAACTGCCAATGGCAGCATGCACGAAGCTTCCTAGCAACACCTAAGATGTTGCTACCTGATCTTATAAAGAGGAATGCCTAATTTGACACACCCTGACACTTTTTACGAGCCACAAAAGATTTATGGTATCATTAGTGTTGCTGCTTAGTCGACGCTGAGTGCTTGACGTTAGCAATTTTAATTTAAATAAACCCACTTTTTTTCTCAACTTAAAGTTGCATGTGAAAATTGAGGTTTATATGCTTGTTAATTTTAGTATTCCTTTAGCTAATTGTTATTCATTTTCTGATGGTTCTTTATGTTTTTTGATTTGTTTTTTGAATGGGTTATTAACTGAGCTGTAAAGAAGAATGTTAAAGAAAGTGCTTCTAATTAGCGAATATATGCTTAAAGAGATACAGAATAATGAAAATTAATAAGTTCAAAAGGGCAAGAATATTAGAAAATTTCAAGGGTGGTCTACAAAAAAATTCAATTAAAAACGCTCAGAGATAAATTAGTTTGTTAAAAAAAAACAAATAAAGCTAAAAAAAACTACTTATAAGTCAAATTGTCAGCCTTTTTTCACATCTTCACTAATTGAAATAAAAAAAAAACGCACTTCTCATCAGCATGATAAACAAACAACTCAATTTCAAAATCAACAAAAAAACGCAGACTTTCAATTTGCAAGTCAACAGCCCACAAATAATAACTTAAAACAATAATAAAAATAATAATAAATAATAACCTTAAAGAAGAAAAAAAATACACATAATTACTGTAGATAAATTGCGTGTTGACTGCACATTAAATACGTAAAACATATTTGTAGAAATAAATTTAAATAGATATAAAAAACTTTGCTGCAATTTTACTTTCCAATTCAATAAATTTTGGCGCACGCAGTACGCCGCTTTGCGTGTCTAGCCATGTTTGTATCTATATCTTAGTCTAACAGTATCTATGTATCTCGTCTTATGTGCAGCTTCAGTTGTTGGCGCCCACACGGCCCGCTGGCCAAGATTTATTTGCCATACTTTGTTGATGGACAGTAGCTTCGCGTTGCTTTTGGCCAAGAGAGAATCGTCAACAATAACGTTTCCATTGCGCTGTCTTGCACAACTCTGTGCAGATTTGCATTCATCTGGCAAATCTCGACATTCAAATTTCATAACCTTAAATATATAGCGCAGCGGTCCATTGACAGACGTTCCACGCCCCAAAACGCCGTAAAACTCAAAACCATTCCACGCTCATCAACAATTTATGCCTTTTGTCTAGTTCAGCGCATTTATCTTGGACCTCTTTCAACATTTTCTGTTTTCTGTTCATCACATCTCTTTTGGCAGTTTTTGTGTGCAATTTTTTTTTTTCTTCTGCAACTTGAATGGCATGAAAAAACTACGCGAAAAAAGAGTATTATTCATAGAGTACTCGCATTCGCACTCACAATGCGTATTTACTTTTGTATTCAAAGCCATTCAATGTTGATTATTTATCCACTCATTTCACGGGCTGTCACTTCAATTGAGGCGTTCAATTGCAATCGACGCCACGTCCATTGAATATGGGTCAGAAATAATAAGCCGACATATTGTGCTCTCTGTACCTAAACCAATAAATATTTATTCAGATGAGTTGCTGTCTTGACCTTTGTTATTTTTTTTCTTTTTTGAATACTCTTAAATCGAAATAGTCAATTATGGCCACGTTTATGCCAAAAACGATAACACAGCTTAAAGATTTGTATGAGATATATCCGTGACAACTATAACAAAAAAATATATAAATTAAACTATAAAATAAGATTACTTGCCCATATGTTCAAGAGTTAGTAAATCTCAACTTTTTCTTGAACATTCCATTCGCTAAGCCTAAAAAACTCAACCACTAACAATAAATTGCAACTTTACGCTTTAGATCTTTCTTGCAATTTCGTTGTAATGCATTAATTAAACATTAGCATTTGCTTCAATGAAGCTTTTTTCTTAACTTGAAGACATCTAGACATGCAATACCATTTTCAAGCATTCTCCCCCAACAACTAACTCTGACTGACTCTGTGTCAATTGTTGCAGTGCCATTGTTTGCCAATGAAATGAAACTGGAATTCATAATTTATAGGTTAGCAGTGCTGCTGTTTGGAAAAAGGGAAAAAATTCGAAATCTGCTCACACGAAAGAGAGAAGTTCTTTTATTTTTGTTGAAGCTCTGCAATTAAGTAATTTCCAGATGATATCGACAGTCAGCTCCTAATTCTGCTTCTTGTTTGCTCATGTTGCTGCTGTTTGTTGGTCTCGTGTTTGTTCGTTGGTCACGCAAACTTTGCACTTGCGTCGCTTTTGTTGTTGTTGTATATTCCCAGAAATGTTGTTAAGAGTCGTCGCGACATGCAAATTACTTTGTAGAGGTCTCTGCTTTGGTTAACCTCTCTTTCCACAACGACCTGACCACAATCAGCTGGAAATGCACGGCACCAGACAAAGCCTAAGCTTTTGGTAAGTCAGTAAACTTTCGCGTTTTTAGTTCGTGACAATTTTTAGCAATTACCCCTCAACTGGAGGGACGATGTCATTGCAACAGTCTGACTGCTAGACCATCTAGAGTGACTGACCACCATTGTTAAGCGGTTAGTAACCTGAGTTGTGGGTTGTGCTTAAATGCAAACCGTTTTGGCATTGCAGTTAACAAATTGGCTGTTATGATTGACAGAATGCAAATGGAGTGAGTGAAGAAGATGGTATTTCAACGGCAGATACTTTGTAGTAAACAAACATGTGAATCTTCACAGTGAATTGGAGAATGAAAGAAAATTGTGAAGTGGTTAGAGATGGGCTTTCTGTCCGCAACTGCATTAAATATGTATCTTATAACAACAATAAGGGTTTAGTAAGCATGGCTATATCCATGATTACTTCAGCCCTTTATTTGCTGTTTCTAAAAGCAAAGTTTACCGCTTTAGTTTCTATTATATGCTATAATCCTCTTAGGCATATGTTTATTTTTATTTGTCTTGCATAAATCTTGACTAGCCTTTCACATCATATTGCATAATTTCTAGCCTTGGGTTGGGCTTATCTAACATTTGTCCAGACTAAACTGTTTGTTACCTTCGCCACTTTTGCGATTATGCACAAGTACATATCATCATATTTACTTGGCGTTGATATAACTGTGTTTCATATGCATGTTTTTTATACACTGCTTCTTTTCTTGGGCACTTTTTTCATGGCTACGCCGACGCAGAAGTCAAAGCACTCGCAAAATGCCGCCGGTACTTGGCGCCAGTCACAGCTTGTGTTCCCCGTTGCGTCGCGTTGCCCGTTTTCCTACCCCAAACTACACCCTATCATCTCCTGGCTGCCAACTGTAACCCACTTCACACTAGAGTGCGGCCAACAGATTATGGCCACCAAGCGACCAATTGTAAGCCCTGACAGCCAGCTCCAACTCCAACACCAACAACAGCTCCAACATTTAGCTGCAGCCTCAGTGCCTGCCACTTTCAGTTTTGAGCATGAAGTAAAAACTATTTTTTTGCAAGCTTCGTTGATTTTGTGCGCCGCAGAAGTTTTTATTTTAATACCATTTCATGCCCATTCCCAGTTGGCTTCTTGCAACGTATTTGCGCCTGCAGCTTTGTACAGTTTGTACAGTTTGCCTCATTTTGTTGCAAATAACACATTTTAATTTGTTTTTACTGTGTGTTGCTGTGCACTTGAGTGCATCAGCTGAGCATGCAAGCAAAATATGAGTTTTGCTTTCGATTTCATCAAGAGAAAATTAGCAAAAAAAAGCACAGGAAAAATTTCTAACTTTTTCGTAGCAATTTGCAGGCAACTGTTTCATGCAGTCTAAAAATAATAATCCACGAATTCGTTGCCATTTATAAGTTCTGCACAAACATACAAAATCCATTAATGTTATTAAAATTCACCTTTTACCTTTCTCAGTTGGCTTGGCTAATTCAATTACCTCAATTGCTGTCGATCAATAATTTTGCATAATTTATAAAATGAAAGTTTTTGTTAACTTGTATTTTTAATACTCTTTAGCTAACAAAAAAAGTAAAATATATCTTAAAAATGTAAGTAAATAAAATATTTTGTTTTATTAAAGAAGTTAAGAAAAATATTTTTATCAAACTCGCATTTAAGATTTAGTTTAATTTTTATTTTCTTTTCTTTTGCAAAACACCACAAAAATGTCATTCAGTTAAAGCTTATCGGTTTTTCCAGTTTGAAACAAATTTTTAAGTGCAAATCGATGAGCAAAATATTTAAACACACTCTTGGCCATAACAATTTCGACTCCCACCGACTACAAAGACAGCAACAAATACAACTAACTGCCTGTTGGCAGAAAAACAAAAAAAAAAAAAAACACATACAAATTATGCAACTCGCTTGGCTTGCAACATCTTCCAGGCAGGCCAGGCAGGCAGGCCAACCAACCCAGCCAGATCTTTGAATCTTGTTTTTGGAACTCTCTCGCAGCAGCAGCGGCAACAACAACAACAATACCAAACAAACGCTTCTTCATTTTCACCCAGCGAACAACAAAAACGAAAGTGCAATTGCAACCAGTTGGTTTGCCCAGTTGCTGCATGCCACAAGCAGCCTCAACACTCGACAGTCTGGGTCTGTGGGCTTGGTCGAACGCTTACGTGACCGAAGACGAGGATCGTTTGACTTTTTGGCCATATTTGTGTTGAGTTATGGCGAGAAGATGCAGCCAATGCAGCCAATTGCAATTGCAATTCCAACTACAACTGCAACAAAGCAAAGAAAGAAACCCGTTTTACCTGGCGTATGAGTAATGCGGAAGTTGACACTTGCTGCTTGTGGCGCTGGCTGCTTGGTGGGTGAAAATTGCTCTTTGATATATTTACTGCACATTGCACCACTAATTGCGGCATTCATTAGCCCCCTCTACATTACTACCCTCTCCCCTCCCTCGCAATTAGGCCTGCCGCAAAAAAGCTGCCAAAACTCATTGGGCTTCAAACCACAAACTCCATTTTAATGACCCAACCCAAGCAAAATAGCAACAATAAAACAAATTTAAATGAAACACGCGCAACAGCAAAATTGCAAAAGAAGATGGCAAAAAAAAAGCAGCAGCGAGGGGGGGAGAAAAAGTCGCCTGTCAATAAGCACCGATGAGTTATGTCGCAAGCCCTTTTACTTTCTTTTCTCAGCCAAAAGATGCCTCAAGTGGTAGAAGCATTAATGATCTGTCCGATCCGCATACCATGTGAAATTTGTTTTTTTAAAATGTATAAGTTTTTGTCGGGGCGTAACTAAAACTGGTTGTAGATCAGATATCATGGTAATGACTTAATAATTGAGTGGAATGAGACACAGCCAAGGAGGAAATCACTTTTATTTGCTTTTTTTTTCAGAGTGATTTAAAGTATTGCAATATATAAAGAATGGCTGCAAAAAGATGGGAGGAAATGTGCGATAAATACTATTAATATTATTTAAAGGAAATACTTTAAAACGTATAACTAGTAACATGACCTTAAACGTCGAAAATACTTTCTTTTATACATACAATGCACAAATCAATTTTTTATTGAAGATAAAATATAATTTTTTCCTAATTTCGAATGACATTTCAGAGTTTTAAACTGTACAGATGTTCTTCTCTCGACCTTCATAAATGTAAATATGTCTCAAAACTGTTGGGAAATACTCTCCCAATCTATCTTTCTTCTTATACCTTACTTCTTCTTCAGCTTAAAATATTTCTTTCTTCGTATATCTGGAGTGGACATTGTCCTTAACCTTTTTGTCCAGCTGTTCAGTTGCATTTTATGGTTGTACACCATTTTCCAATAAAACTTTGTGGCTTGCATCGCGTTTGCAAAGAAAAACGTGCCAGACCAGATTGTTGCCGTCAGTCTCTCTTTCTCTCTCTTTCTTTTAATCTATTGACATAAGTTGGCTGTGGCAATGGCCTGTGCTATTACAACAACAGCAACAACAGTACAACGCAACAAAATAACAACAAATGGCAACAACCCATTGCGAACTTTTCGGTAAACACGAAACACACGAGCAACAAAACACAAAAAACAAAAACATTTTTCAGCCACATCATCATCTTCCTTTTGTCCGCGAACAGGAACTGGTCACAGTTAAAAGACCAAGTCGAAGCTAAAGTCAAAGATGGAAGCCAACGGCTGACGCCATCTGAAGTTTCTTTAGTGTGATTTTTTTGTTTTGCAGCTTTTTGTTTTTTGGTATTTCTTAATTTTAAGCCTTATTTTGTATATACAGTACATACATGTACAGTTGTAGCTGCATGTATTGGTGCACGTAGCGTTTGCAGTTGGTTTTTTGTGTCGTGTAAACAGAAATTGCCACCAACTAACAGACAGGCCAACACAAGTAACAACTGTGCAGGCAACATCTGTTGCCCATCATCTAACCAGTGTCCAATATTCCCAGCATCCAATTGGGCCTTTGTCGCCCTAATTGTTGGCTTTGTTTTCCAATCGCTTTGCATTTTATTCAACAAATATTTTTTTAATGCACATTTGTTGACTATGCGATATCAAAAATATTTTGCTTTCACTTTCGTCTAGGTCGATTGATTTAAGATGCATGAATTTATTATGAAAAAGTTGTGAAAAATGTGGAAGCCAGTCATAAGAAATAACTTGTGATAAGTTCAGAGAAAAAAAATATATTTATATAACATTAAGTACATATTGGCAAACATCTCTCAGCAGATTCTTTGTCAAGGTAAAGATATTTATATATTTTTTATAATCAGATTTCGCTTTTTTAATTTCAAAGTCAGTTAAATATTTTTAGGTCTATGTCAACTGTATCCGATTAGGAATGTAATAGGCTTATAGGCTTCACATTTTAATTGGCAACTTACAAAAATAATAAACAACAACAGCTACCGACGAATATTTCTGTATCTTTGAGACACGTTTTTAACAGCCCTGCAACCTGTTCATTATTGAAGCAGAAGCAACATTCGCTCGCATTTTTATTTTTATTGTGCGAATTTCGAGTTGTAATTTCTTTTCATTTTTGTATTTCTTCGTGTTGTGGTTCTTGTTGTTGTTTATTTTTTGCGCTCGTTGCTGTAGTTGTTGTAGGGGCCTGTCGTTCTAGCAGGTTTTTTCTTGTTTCGTTTCGTTTTGTGTTGCGTTGTTGTTGACATGGAAAGTGGGTCAATCGAGAGATCTTTATAAATATTTTGGTTGCATATTTATCTGAAAGATACAGTGACAAACTGTTAATGGATTTGTATTGAAAAATGAAAGTTGCTTGACAACAAGAATTTCCAAGCAGTTCAAACTGTATCAGGAAGAGAGCCCAAGCTTTTTATATGGCTTATTGTGTATGTCGGATTTGCCACTTAAAGCTCGTTAACTGGCGCCACACTAAATCAAATGGCATCACATCGAATCGAATCGACTTAAATGGGATTGAATTGTATCTACAGAAAAGCTGAAGTCTACAAACAAATAGTTAAGTAATTGAGAGCTAATCACACGCAGAGCCAATTAGGCTTCCCTCTATCCCATCGCCCAACACTTTGGTTTTGCTTTCGAGTTTGATTCGTAGGGCTCCAAAACTGATTGCGCTTTTACTGCTGCTGCTGCTGCTGTGCGCTAGTTGAGAATTAAATCGAATTTCGATTTCAATTTCATTGAAAACGTTCGGCGCACGTGGAAAAGTGAATGAGATTGAGCCGCAGCCGCCGATGAAGCGCTTGATTGGACAGCGCCAAGTTAATGGGAATAAATGCAACCAAAGTGTTGAACAGGCGCTAGCTACGGTCAGGAAATGCTGCTTAGTCAAACACAAATTGAAAGTGCAATTGGACTATGACATAAGCCAATATTATGAAATCAATGAGTAATAAATGACCTAAGAACTAGTTAATTTTAATAAGCATTAAATCTGTTACAAATTGGAAGTTTAAGCTAAACTTGGGATATATTTATCATGAAACAGGCTCCAACATTCAGGTAATCAAATGTTTAATCCCTTATTTACAACTTACTTACAAAATAATCAACCTGTTACACTTAACTACATTTTCATTATGCTCATCACAATAACATAAATATTGCCAATAGCTGAAATATTATCATGATGCGTTTACGTAATAAACGGCCACAACAAAAGTGTTGGGAAAAACAGATCCCAATTATAAACATTAGTATATCCGCAAATCAAAAGCTAAAGCTGCAGACAACAATACCAACAACAATAGCAACAACAACAATGCAAAGAGCGAAAATGACAGCCAAATTGGAAATATCATAAATTGTTGCGGGCTGTTGCCAAGTTTTGATGCGGCCATGAAAGTGAAAACTAACTATAACAGCGGATGCCACAAATGCCACATTGACCAACAATCAAAGCATAACAATAGCAACAACAATGTCAGCAACAATCTGGTCATATCAGCAGCATCAGCTACGTTTTTGGCCTACAAAGATATTTGTATATGGCTAATAGCCATCGATTATGTTAAGCCCAGCAATTTGGTTAATGTATATTAATATACTTATTGCGAAAATAAGATATAAGATACTGATAATATAGGGCTGCAGATCTGAGAACTTGTCAGCTGACTTGCAATTTCTTTTGTTTGAGCGTAAATTAATTTTTGGTTTTTGGGGTTTTGTACATTTCTTTTGATTGCTTGTTGACCATTTCAAGCGAACAGGTTTTATTTTTGGTATCTGCCAACAACTGTGCCGTCTTGTGCGGCTTTAAACGTTGTCATGACTTTACGGCTTTTACTCTTCGCTTCCTTTGCATCTTCATTAAACGCAGCTCCAAAAAATATATAAAAAGGGAAAGTTCATTGAGGCGCCGCAGTTGCATATTTGTACAATTAATATGAAAATGCTTATACAAATATTTTGAATAATTGAATATATAAGCAGGCGCCACGCTTGGCTTAATGTATATCTTATGCAAGTCTTAGGAATCATAATTTTTTTTAAGGGAATTTGCTTGCCTATATTGCTTAAAGAATTTTTGGCCAGCTTCTCGCTCGAACAGCAACTTTCTTTGAGTGCTTTCAAACTGTGTCAGCTCGCATTTGTGGCTAAGCGTTCAAATGGGTTGAAATAAAAAATTCACAACTAGATTCAACAATAAATATTTGCATAACATTCAATGGAAATGCAAATTGAGTGATAAATATTTTATATTCTTTGAGTTTTTGTCACATTTTTTTGGGTTATGCGCTGAGCGTCGTTTTGTCTACATTGTCTGTGGATAACTGGAACAAACTGTCCTTTTTTTTGCAAAGAAAAACAATCGATAATGCAATTTCAATATGATTCTAGATTTTTTCTTTCTATAACATTTTATTAAAGAGATCTTTTGAAAGGTTCTTTCTATAACTTACCCCGTTATGTATTCCCGCATTGGGTGGAATAAAGCCCTGCGCATTTGCCGTTACCATCCACAGGCACAAAGTGCCCCAAAACGCCAATAAAACTCGCATGTTTCACACAAGCTTACAATTTTCCAATATGCAATTGTTGTGTAAAAATTTTCTTTTTTACACAAAATTGATTTAATATCGTTGCACTGTTTTTTTCTTTTATTAAAACAAAACACGAGCGTTGGAAGTTTTTTCTATTTTGTTATATGATTTCAATTGTCGCGCGAGAAATGTCAAAAATGCGGCAAAACACACTGCTGGAATGAACTTTTGCTTGCGCGTTTTCTATTTGCTTTATGCAAATGATGCAGTTCGAATATGTTGTTGAATTTTTGCTTAGTATTCCGTTAGCGTTGACTGTTTGCTGCCGCGGTTGTCAAGTGGAAGCCGCAGACACGACTTGTCTGGTAAAAGTTCGATGCTTAACTGAAGATCATTAAGCGTTTGGTAACAATTTAAGCCAAGCTAGCGACGAAGATGCCAAAAAATGCGAAGCCGATGCGACGCTAGCTCATCGCAAGCAACATGTTGCTGGCAACATCACGTTCGCAACATTTGCACTCAGCTCCACTGAGAGCTCTTGTTCAACATCAAAGAGAAAGCCTAAGAGTGCGCTTAAGTGAGTCAAAGAGTGAAAGTGCTGCCCAAACTGTGCAACATGAGGAAATACTCATACCGATCTAAGCTTTGTGTTTTTGTTTTCAAATGCCATTTCTTGTTAGCCGCCCGCTCTTTGGCTAACTGGAAGTCGTTATCAAACCAGAAATAGCTGTGCTAGCCAAATATGATGCGCCATCAGCAACTGCAGCGATTTCGATTTCATTCGCTGATCACGTAATTTCCTCAAGCTGGCTTACTCGGAAATGCAGATAAGAACGCAACTTGAAGGCGTACGAAATCTTGCAACAAGTTAAAACAACAAATAACTGTTAATAGCCAACGAATGAAGACATCATTAACATCACATGCCAGACGTGTGTCAAATAGCTACACCAACTACGATATTCCAACAACAACTATTAAATTGCATACCATGCACATTGTGATGTTGTGTTGTTGTTGTTGTGTTTTGGTCAAAACAAACAATTTGTCTGCCTCATTTTAAAGTGATTCATTTTTATTTCTACGGATATACATAATTATCAAACTAGATGATTAATGTGGGCTACCCGTTGTCAGCCCGCATTAAACATGCTCAATATGGGAAGCAGCTCCAATCCCGCTGTGTATGAATGTATGTATGTGTTTGTGGCACTCCATGCATCAATTGATCAACTGATTACACACTTACATCACACCCAAAACAATGTAGAGCATTTGATAAATAAAAGCTGCAGAGTTTTCTTGAGTTTTTGATTTTTTCCACACAGCATGACTTGATCGGAAATGAGTTATGTTAAACATTGATGAGTTTTGGTAAGAGATTAGAGCGGTTATTCATTTATAATGCAATTTATTAGAGCCCATAAATGCCAAGGTTATAGAGAAAGTCACCTCAGTGTTGTTAAACCTGGAAAAAATTTATTTTCAACATATATAAAGATTGAAGATGATAAATTTAATATACGACAAATAACTAACGCATGACAGACCTAATTTTTAAAAATTGAAAAATAATAATAATAAAAATATATTACATATTTATTTAATAATTTCAGACTAAATAGATTATTACATTCTTCAACTTGAAATATTAAAGTTTAATATATAATAAATCTCTTAAGCTATTTTAATGTTTTAAATTCAAAATTCCAGCACAGAAAATATTAGCTATTCGTTGACCAGAAAACACAATTTTCTTTTAGAGAAAAACACTTTCATGGTAAGAAAAAAAATAGAAGTAAATTGGTCAATTGATTTCCTCTTGTGCAACATTTGTTTGGGCAGTTAGGGCTAGCAATCTTGGGAGCCCTTATCAAAACGCAACGCAGGGCCAATCAACAAATGATGGCATTTTCAGCTTTCCAGCAATTATAGCAGCAATTTGCTGTCAGTATCAACAGAAATTCGGCAATGCGGCTGGCTAATCGACAGATCCATCAGTTCAAATGCACGGACACTTCAACGCCAGCTTTCATCAATAAATTTTCACTTTCAACAAGTCACACAACAAATACACCCAAGACACAACAAACACATAAAATATGCAAGCGAATGGTCCATTAACTCGATGCCCAATGCAATTCTTGAGATGTTTCAACCTGCAAAGCCCTCCACTTAACTTAACCCAGCCCTGCCTAGGCTCCCATTGCATAAGCGGCTTATCAGGTTTCCACAGACACAGACTACAGACTATAGACTATAGATAGACAATGATAATAACCCTGCTGATTTGTTTGATTTGCTGAACGTCGCGTCGATGATGCCGCAGGTTGTCTTAAGTCCAATGACTTGAGCTGCAGCTTCTTTTGTATCCGTTTTGATGCTTAAATTTTATTTGATGGCTTTCTTTGTTTAGCAATCGGTTGGGAAGAAAAGCTTCGATGACTTTAAAATATATTGTATATGAAAACTATAAGACAAAAACAAAAATATGTATTTTCACCTGTTTGTCTGTGTCTCACACACATAAATCCCATGAGAGTTGATTAAAGTGCTGAGCCCAGTCTTTGAACTTATGAAAGAAAAGAAAGAAAAAAATACCACAAGAAGTTTGGTGCTTTGTCTCAATAAACTTAAATTTATATATATTTTTCTTTATTATTATTTTTTTTTGTGTGTTTGGGGCTATTATAATTTAAGTAGTTTCCCACACAAAAGATGACAAAAAATTTATTGATTGTTACGTAAAAATATTAAGCTATATAAACAATTTTAACATGAAAATCTTGTAAAAATGCGTTTCTAGATTATATAATAGATTACAAAAGTAAATTCCTTACTTAAAGATATTTTTGGTCTACGATTTTTTTTTTTTTTGATCTTGGACCCCACCTTAAGTTAATTTTAATCATAAAGTTACACAAGTTATTAGTCATATGTTTGAGCTGGTGTCCATCATATCCGAAACTACCATATTGACCTCTCTGAGACGTGACAGTTAAGAGTAGCAATTCAGTTTTATATCGGTGTATATTTTTTTGCACACCGCACCTTTCGGTGAGTCACGTTGATTAGATAAAAATGATATAATACTATGGCATTTTTGTACTTGAACTTACAGTATGTCAAGAAACACTTTACACATTGAAAATAAATTTTATTTTTTGACTTTGAATGCAGAAAAAAGCCATTTTTTTTAATTATATGATTTTTTTCTAATGCAATATTAATATTTGAAGTATGCCTAGTAATTTAGTACAAAAACGAAATCAAAACAATAAAAAGGAAATCAAGAAGAAGACGAAATGTGAGATTACACAATTTTAGCACTGTCAAGAAACTCCTTACACAGTTAGCTTTCTCATTCTGTTTTGTTCTTTTCTAAGAAAAAAACGGTACTTTACCGCTATATATGCCTTGTAGGTGCGTCATTTTTGCATTCTCTTTCATTTAGAAGTAAAATAAATCAAAGTTAGCATCAAAAAAGGAGCTTCTGGAAATTCTAAACATGCCTGGCAAGAGGTTGACCTTTGAGATCAATCAGTTGATATTCTACCATCATAAATTGGGAAAATCTGCCGCGGAACTTTCTGAAATGTTTTCTGTTTCAAGAAAAACTGTTTATAATGTTTTAAATCGAGCGGAAAACGAAGGAAGGCTGGAAACAACGAATGGAGGGGGCCGTAAAATGAAGATTGGAAAACGAGCAGATCGATTAATTATGCGTAAGGTTTATCAAAATCCCAAAATTTCGACGAGAACTCTTGCCAAGGAGCTTGAGGAAGAGTGTGGCATAGTTGTTTCACATGAAACAGTACGTCAAGCTATTTTGCGGCACAAATACTCCTCCAGGGTTGCACGTCAGAAGCCTCTGCTGTCGGAAATTAATGTGAAAAAAAGAAAATTTTTTGCTGAGGCCATGATCAGAGAGCCGCAAGAATATTGGGATGACGTTATATTCTGCGACGAGACAAAAATAATGTTAATTTATAACGATGGCCCAACTAGAGTATGGCGCAAGGCACTAACAGCACTTGAGAAGCGGAACATCATTCCGACTGTTAAATTCGGAAAATTGTCGGTTATGATTTGGGGATGTATCAGCAGCCAAGGTGTCGGAAAAATTGCATTCATTGAAAACACTATGAATGCTGAGCAGTATCTCCGAATTTTAAAGACCCATTTACGCGCAAGTGCAGAACAATTTGGCTTTATTGCCGACAATAAGCCCAATTTCAAGTTTTACCAGGATAATGATCCGAAACATAAAGAGTATAATGTGCGGAACTGGCTTCTGTACAACTGTGGAAAGGTGATTGATACACCACCCCAGAGCCCCGACCTTAACCCTATAGAAAATTTGTGGGCCTACTTGAAGAAGAAAGTGGCCAAAAGGCAACCCAAAAACCGCCAAGCCCTCAAAACGGCTGTTATAGAAGAGTGGCAAAATATACCATTGGAATATGACATACCAAAACTAATACGATCGATGAAAAACCGCATCCAGCTTGTACATAAGGCTGAGGGGGGTCATACAAAATATTAAAATTTTATTTAAGTAGTATAAATGCCTTAATATTTAGATTTAAACGAAGATAATCTATTTTGTGTAAAGAGTTTCTTGACAGACTAAAAATGTGCGATCTCATATTTAATTTCATTATTAAGTTTCGTTGAAATGTTATATTTTTATTTTTTCAAATTGTTAATTAAGAAAACCCTAAACAATCGTTATGCATTAAAAAAAAATATTTTAACTGAATAGAAAGTGTTTATTTTTGCATGCAAAGTCAAAAAATAAAATTTATTTTCAATGTGTAAAGTGTTTCTTGACATACTGTATATAATTTATACTAGTTCGTTGCCCCAAGTGTGAGAAGATGTTGATGTAAGCCAGTTTAGAATACATACTTAATTTTTGGCATAAGTTACCATTCGTTAGAGGCCTTAAGGCTAACGCGCTAACAAATGCCTAATAGCTGGGTAATATTTGTGCAAGAGATTACCCGGCGACCGTGGCAAAGTCGTAAAGCCATAGACATGTTAAAAAAACAACAGAAATCAAAACATCGGCACAACAAAAACAAGACTAAATGCTGTACAAATAGCAACAGCAACAAAATGCTTGAGGGAGAAAGACTTTCACCTTTGAGACGAACGATCGTCGCACAAAAAAACAAAAAGTAGCTGACGAAGGCACCGAAGAAGCGCAACAAAAATTAAATCCAAAGAGTCACAGCAGAAGCGACGGCCTTCGAATTGCCATATGGACCCGAACCGCACCAAACCGACTCAAGTCGAGTCGAACCCGACCTGGTCCCAGCAACAAGTGCCGATGATCATGAAGATCATCACCGAGGCAGAGGCTGTTGCTGTGCTGTGGCAACAACGAAGCAAAACTTGCGTCAATAAACCTTTGACTCAATGAGTTTTACGCGTCGCGTCGCCTGCTTATCACTCGAAGAGCTCAATGGGAATATATATATTTATACTGTGTGTTGTGGTGGATCAACGATCGCCGTCATAGCAGCAACTTTTACTTTCCATTCAAGAATGATGACTTTTCAACACATTTGCTAGGCGTTGCTGGGAATTAAGTCATTTATTTGAGTGGGCAAGCCTGCATTGGAACCGTACTTAGAATTGTCGCTTTCTCGCAAGTGTTTCTGATGTTCAAGTTACACCTACGCAACACTTTGCAAGTGCTCTAAAAAAAAGTGAAAATAATGTCCAAACATTTAGGCCTCTTACCATTTAGAGTTGTCCCAGTTATTTAAACTGAAAATGTATTCAGTTAATTGCCAAATTATAGGCCATCAACAAAGTAAACATATTAAATTAAATTATTTTCTGAAACCGAATACACACGTGCGAGACGATTACTTAAACACCCATTTAAATGTCGAAAATATAAAATCAATACCTCCAACAAAACCTTAATATCCCCATCATTTACTAAGTCGGATATTGCATAAATCCCACAACAAGCAAAAAAGTAAGTTGGCAACCACAACTAAATTCATTAATTTGCGACCCTAGGGGCTTCACAAATGGTGTCAAACGTTGTGATCATTAAAAGATACGCATCACTGGAAGTCAAAGCTTAACATTGATCATAAATAACAAAATGTTTAATAAACATAAACATTTCCAGTTGAAAGTGGAAACTGAACAGTTTGGCAACTACACTAAACTCAAATTTATGTAAGATTTTTAAAGACAAATTTTTAGTTTACAGATACAAATTTAACACACAAAACAATTTCAATGCTGTTCGTTGGACTATTCTTGTATGCGCTTAAAAGTATGCAATGTACATAGCAACAAACAGCGCATTAACCCTTATGTTATATGAAATCAAAATAAATATATTATAAAAAGTGATTTTCTGGAATATATTTTCGGTCATTGCTGCTAAATACTTTTCAGCTTGATCGTATGTCATTAGCAATGTATAATAGCACGTTTTCTGCCTCAGGGAGCTAATTGTCCTTTTTCGCCCGCGGGCTAGGGTGCACCTAAGAGTGTGCTACAAACTTTGTTTTCAATCATCAATTGAGGAAACCATTTTAAAGTTGGCTTTGGTTCGTGCACGTGCTAAGCCTAACATTATCAGATCGGATCTCCCAATGTTAAGTAAATACCTGAAATTTCACCTTTTAAGAATAAACAAAACGTTTTTTGGATCAAAATTAAGTCATGATCAGTCAGAGACTATATTCGATGAAAAAGCTAAATTGCCATCTCTATGATTATGGAATTCCATGATTATGGAATTCCATAATCAAATTCTATAAGAAATTATTGAAATAAAACATTTTGCATTGTTGAGTACATAGTTTTTAATTTATTTTGTAATTATTGTAATTGTATTGATTACATGTTGTTGTTGTTTTTTCTGGTTTCTATACCAATTAAATATGATTCGTTAATTTAAAATTGATATATTTTAATAATTAAACGTAGTGTTTTATTTTGTTTTTGTTGTTTTTTTTTTATTAATTAATACTAAACTTTAAATTCGAAACTCACTTTGTAAATTAAGCTTTGCATTTTTGCTTTTTCTTTGTTTTTTTTTTTTAATAGAATAAAAAGACATAATACAATAAAGAAAAAAAGTATATGGTAGTAGTTAGAAGTGGCAGAAAAATACACATATACATACATAAAGTATGTATAAAGTATACAAATATATAAATAATACATAAAATAGGACAAAATTAATGTGTATACTTGTATATGCTAGTGTGTTTGTTGTGTGATATATAGAAACGTTTGACATTATCAAAGTCATGAGCAAAAGTTGCATTTGTTTACAGTGATATCTAAAAATTACATTACCAATTTTATTTTTTTTTATTTCTCACATGACAGTCTAGGCTCAGAGACAGAGACGAAGGGGAACAAAATTGGGGATCGGATATATATAGCTTAACTCTGCTCTGTTCTTACTAACGTTTATTATTATTGAAACGTGTATTTGTGTGTGTGTGTACACAAACTTTGATTATAATAAAAATTGGTTGATTTTTTTGTTTTCCATTTCGATTAATACGATTTACATAGAATTAGTTAAAGTTCCATTCTTATATATGGTTTTTGTTTTTGTGGTATTGGCCATAAATTGTTGTTTATTTGCACAAAAGTTATTGTAATTGTATCTCTAAGTAATATTTATATATGTAGTTCATTAAATATGTATTCTCTTTAGATAGATTATGACATGTTTCTTGCACTACGTTTGAGTGTTTTGGGCATATTTAAATTTCTTATCGTTTATTCTCTCATGCGAAATACAAACTTACATATAACTTGTTCAAACTTGTCGCTCAATTTGCGGCTAGAATGTTTCAGTTGATTATAGGCTAGATTATAGTTTTACTAGGGTTAGTTCCGATTGATAATTTGGTGGGTCTATGAGTTCCCTAGCTGAAGAAGACTTTAAATAATGTTGTATAAACTGAAACATTCGACACCTTTATCAAAACTTATCATTTCTACATACATATATCAATAATGTTTAGCTACATTTTGGGCATATGTAACTAATAACAGCCTTGATACTGTGTTGCAAAAGACATGGAAGCTTTATGAAATTGTTACAGATATATCTTTTTTGAGACGATACAAGATATCAATCGACTTAATTATATATCTATTTATATAACACTATGCTATGTTGATCCATTTTGAGCTGGGTAGTTTTTTTTTTTAATATATTAATCTACTATTATTTATCAATTTGTTCGTGTTGAATACAGTTTTGCATAAAGCTGATGACAAACAGTGTTGGAAAAGGTACCGTGAAAGTGTAATGGAGGGAAATAATTGTGATACATGCGAATACTTTTGAGGAAAGAATACATTTGGGAAATACAATAGCTATGGCAGTAGCAGAAAAAATAGAAAGTTCAGAGTGAACCAAATAACTGAGAATACTGCAAAAGTGTTGCAAGTGTGTGTGTGTGTGTGTGTTGGGACATACTAATCGTTATATATATATCTAAATATCTAACTATATATATTTATCATGCAGAAACACACACTTACTAACGCACAATACACGGTAGACACATACATACATAAACCTATACACACATACATAGCTTAGATAACAGTTACAATAGTTAGAACTAAATTGGAGCAGCGGATGGTAGAGGAGGTGGAGTCGGCAGCGGCTCCTCCCTCTCCCGCAGGTCAGCGCATTGGCTTGGACGCCACTTCTAGCTCCAGAAGTCCATCATATTCACCAGCTTGCACTTTTTGAGCTCCAGCTTTGTGGGCCGGGCCCGAAGTCAAGCACGCCCAAAGATCGCCCTATCCGAAACATCGCCAGTGGACTGTGAATGCGACATGGACACATTGCTGCCGCCAACCACCTGATGTCCCACACCCACCTGACCCACCCCAGCGCCGCCATGATGATTATGATGATGATGCGTTGCTGTTGCAATGGTCGCCGTCGAAGCATTGTGATGCGTCAAATTGTGATGATTGTGCGCCAGCGTGGAGCTGCCATACTTGCTGCTGCTGCTGTTGCCAACGCTGGGATTGCCATTTAGATGCTTGCGTGTCGCCGCCGAGGAGACGTGCTGGGTGCTGCCGCTGCCAACGCCGCCATAGATGCGATGCAACGAATACTGCTGCACCGATTCCAGATCCGAGACGCTTGAGGTGATCTTGGAGCGCACGGCCACCTTTTGCATGCTATTGTATTTGTCGCTGGCGCTTAGCTTAATGTCGGGCAGGTGTCCATTCGACTGGGCATGAGCGTGGGGCTGTCGCGAACCGGAGCTAGACTTGGTCGTTATGGCTGCATTGCTGACAGATGTGGTCGATGTGATGGAGGCCACCACTGGCCCGTTGCCGGGCGAGATCTCTGCAAAGTTGTAGCAGGAGGACTTCTGGGAGACACTGTTGAGGCCGGAGCTTGATGAACTGGTGGACATGCGGCAGCTGCGATGACGACTCAAATTGGATGGCTGCAGGAACGGATGATGCGGCGCATCCTCGGGCGTCATACGCTCCGCCGGATCCCATTCCAAGCAACGCTGCAGAAAGTCTATGAAATACCGATCCTGACAGTGCAGTATCTGGGACAGTGACTTGCTGCCGGGCGTGCGTTTCCTGCCCTTCGTATTCGTAATGCAGCGTGGCGCATCTCTTGAGTCAAAGAACAGGCGACGACGACGTGCCATTGTGATTAAACCTTTTGGTGGCAGTCCCAGCACCTCCATAATGCAGGCCAGCTGCTCTACCTCGTTCTCGCCCGGGAAGAGTGGAAAGCCCGTATATAATTCGGCCAAAATGCAGCCTGCAAGCAGATAGAAATCATAGGATATTTGTTAGTTGTTTGTGTAATTATTTTGCTGCAGTCATTTTTCGCAATGACCTTGACTTTGCTCAAAGCCCAATAGCCCGAACGTGCCTAAGCTTGACCACACTAACACACACACACACACACACACGTATGCACTTGTATGTAGTGCAATTGAGTTAGCGTCTCTTTGGGGCTTTATTTATGTGCTGCTGCAGGACAAATTGTTTAAGTGCTTTTTCTGAAAAGTTCAGCGCAATATTGATTCAACTACAGAGGCCCAAAGCGATATGTAGATTGATTACTATACATTGATTGCAATTTATAAATAACAATTCTGTTTTATCTTGACTTTATTTACTGTCCTGTGCATTCAGTCTGTGTCACACTTTTCCATTACTTTCATCACTTGCGCTCATTTCCATAATTGAAACTAGAACTCATGTATACCACATTATTCAACACGTAAACCATTTGCAAAAGTGTGCACCGCGCACAGTTACTCACATAAATAACCGCCCACATGACGCCGACTCCAAGACACTTGGTCTAAAAATAGAGCTTGCCTTGCTTTTATTAGAGCCCCCTTTCCAACACTAACAATATCTCACGTACTGTACACATTTAATGAGTCTTTTGTATGTATGTGAAGCTCACGATATTTTTCCTGCTGACCGGACGTGGTCGTAGTCGGAAATGGCCGCTAAAAGGATGTGCGAGGGGCGAGAGGCAAGCGGCGAGGGTTGGGCAACGGAAGCCAAGGTTTCAAAAGCGTTAAGGGGCAGCCAATATTATTGTATACATAAACTTTGAGTGGGGCGCCTCACTTGTTGAGTTCCCCGCCTTGCCCTCTGCCCTCCGTGTCCTTTGTCTATCTCGTTGTACGTGGCCTTTGGATTCTTGATAGCCTCCGTCGCCTGTTGCTGCTAATTGGCATTGTGCGTGTTTTTACACTTGGCTGAGCCAACAACAATTCGTGTGCAGCGATTGAACGCTTTGCCATTTGCCAGCTAAATATGTGAAGGATAATGAGTCTAGTGCAAGTTCTACTCAACTGATATGGAAGTAATGAATAGAACTTTGGAAAGGGTCGAAAAGGAACTAGAAAACTGAAAGGGTTTGCTGATAGTGCTACTCGAACTGATAGAGAAACCCCATACTAAACTAATAATAGTTGATTGAACTAGCAAACATACATACATACATGTTTACACTGTTAATGGCTGCTATCAAATTGCTCTTATCTTTAAGGTATTTAATAAATGCTCTTTGAGTTCTCGGAATCGCTTCCAATAGCTTCTAAACTGTCATTTTTTATGAACGACAACTGTCAATGGTTTACACCAGGCAAAAAAGCAACATTGAAGCCCATTGAAAAGTCTCGTTACACATGCCAAATGTCAACCGCAGCATGACACACAAAAAGGAAACGGGACACATTCAGCCACAGCCATTAGAGACAGTTGCAAGCCAGCAAACAAACAAGCAACCGCATGCCACATAAAATTTGTATGTATAAAGTATTGAAATGTTGTAAGCAGTAAAAGGACTACACCCACACACTTACACACGCCCGTTGATATTTATAGGTGCAACGTGTGTGTGTGTGTGGCAATAAATTTGCTTGCCGAATGCAGGGCGCAAAAAAAAAGCATTTAAAAATTCATTTTCATTTTCATTTGCAACGAGGCCAAAAGCGAGACGAGTGCGCAACGAGACACACACATACACATGCACATGTGTGCCACAAAATGGTTTTTAATTAAAAATCAAGTCCCTCTCCATGGACTTACCCAAGCTCCACATGTCAATGGCAGTGCCATATTGCAGTCCAAGTATCACCTCCGGGGAGCGATAGAATCTCGATTGGATGTATGTATAGATTTTGCGGTCCACATAGCACGAGCTGCCAAAATCGATGACTTTTATCGAGCTGCTGCCGCGTTGTTTCAACAAAATGTTTTCCTGTCATAGAAAGTAAATGGTTTTAAAATTTAATAGATATTTATTGTTTATTTAGGACTTACCGGCTTGAGATCACAGTGTATGATATTCTCTTTGTAGAGCAGACGCAGGCATTTCACAATCGAATTGCAGAAGCGTCGTATTAAACTCATGCTGAAACCATTATAATTATTCTTCTTAATCAGCTCATAGAGATTCAAACTGCAATGACAAAAGAACAACAAACGAACATTGTTATTAGATATGTAAACATGATTCAGTCACCCTAGAAATAGAATGACGCTTCTTAAATTCAAGCCTGCACCGAAGCACAAGCAAAACAACAACAACAAAAAATAGTAAATAACATGCATTGAATTAATTTCCATTGCATGTCGCACAGAAATTTGGATATATGACGATAACAGGCAACAACAACAACTTTGACGGGCGATGTCAAAAAAAAGCATACAGTGAACAGTTGTGAAATATTTACCCAAAAAACTAAGAAGACTTTAAAGTTGTATAAAAAATACATGAAGTACACGAAGGTTTAGTAAATTTTGACAATGCTTGAGTATTTGAAAATGTTAACTTGTCCTTAACTAATTTAATTTAAAAAATGTTGTTTTGTATGTAATAAATCATATAAAAATAAATTATTTTTTAGCTTTAAGTTTGGGTTTTATTTATAACAAATTTTCTCTACAATTGCAACAACTTTGACTACTGTACGTTGAAGCCCAATTGCCTTGTAACTTTTGTTCTGTGTCAACTCGTTTGCTATTTTTGTTTACAATTTGTGCATTTCTTTTTTTCGATTTTGATTATATGTTGTTGATGCATTCGCAGTTTGGGCGATTCTTGCCGATTAATTAACTGATAACGAAGGAGTTCTCTTTTGTGTATTCGTTTGTTTTTGGCCAATGTCAATGCAACCACTAGGTACATACATATATTATGTTGTTGTTTGTAGGTTGTTTTTTTCTGACGGTTATGGTTGGGTCAACACAACAATTTCCACCAAGTTTTGTCAATTTTTGTGATAGCTGTCAGTTATTATTTTTGTTTTTTTCCCATCAAATCTGACGTTGTGAGTGATGAGGTTTTTTCATCAACATTCCAGCAGCTTATACCCATTTTGCCTTGCTATGATTGGCAAACATTTCTGCTCAGATGGTCGTATCATTTGATATGCTGCCATTTATTGAACTGAACTGAACGAAACTGCTGCTGCTGCTGTTGACCGACCGCATTTCCGTTTCCCCTGTCTTGGCCGATATGAACATGTCAATTTCTGAGAATGCTATCAATAACTTCATCAGCAGTTCGTAAGCTGACTTGCTTTTGGATGCATGCACTTATTAGATGCTCTGACCCAAATACATCCGAGCCAGAAATTGCAAAAACTAATGGCAAGTCGTAAGGACATCCTCAAATATCATGTATGTGGGCGTGAGTGTGTGTGTATGTGATAGCCTGTAAGGGGATTCTGCGAAAATGACAGCAAAGTTAAATGAAATATTTTGCACTTAAAGCTGAGATTTCTGCTTTACCACTTAAGTTAAATTACTTTTCGGGTATTATGAGACTAGCAACAAGTTTGTGAAAAACCCATTTAACACACATTATATTCCTGGCATATCAATTATGAAGAGTGCTGTATAAAATTCGACAAGTTCATGTCATGTTCAACATCTTTGCGGCGCTTAATCCAATTACGAAACGTTCTTAATGCCATCAAACAAGAAAAATTGTCTGCCTTCTCTTCATCGACACATACTCAAAGAGCAAAGAGCTGTTACCGTTGCCTAACAACATTTTAAGCTTATTGGGTTAAGCTCAAGCCTCGACTCTTAACCAGAAAATAACAAAAATACTTTTGTGGCAAGGTCACATGAATACATATTATAGTCATTTAAAGTGCCTGCCGTTTAAAGGCATTGTCTGACATGGTTTGTTGTTGTTGTTTCTGTTTATTGATTGACAGAGAGGCATCTGCATCATCATCATCAACATCGTCATAACAAACCAATAAGAAAATCATCAAAATGTCATAATTTCAATCGAGCGAACCTACACAAATTTGTAGGGGGTCGGTCCTCGATCCTCTGTGTCAAAATGGCATATTATAACTGCATTATGACATGCTACCCCCCTCGATGACACTGCCAATGTCAAAGGCGAGAGAGAGAGACGAAATGGAGAAGAGACTCGTTGTTCATGAACTTGAAAACAATTTTTTGTTTGTTGCCAATTTTACTTTGGCGCTTTTTTCTCGACTTTTTTCGTCTTTTGCATTGTGCAAAAAAGTGCCTTTTGGTAATTTGATTGATTTGCCTACCAGCTTGCAACATGCAATTGTAACGAGCCACTAATGCAGGCATTTAGCGCGCCAAAAATACACAACTGCCCGACCGAAATTCTAACAAATATATCTATTTGTATGCATGTAAGTATGTTTGTATTTATATGTACATTGTCTAAACAAAGCGCAGCTCGCAATAGTAACGGGTAACGCCCCCTATAAACAACGAAACAGCAACATCAACTTTGATCCAAAGTCAAAGGTATTTTTCCTGTGTTTTTCGCCATCAACATTAAACTCATTTCGTTGCATACTTTTTTGGGGCCTGTCAGTTGGCCACAAAATGAATTCATTTCCAAACGCAAAATGGTGTCAACAAAGTTTCTTACTTTTTTTTTGCTCCTTGTGCATAGCAAAATGAAATTGGTTTTCGGTTTTTGTAGAGCAAGTGAAAATGAAAAGCTTCCCGTGAAAATTCGTGAAAATTGATTGACAACCAAGCAATGCCAGCTGGCGACACTTTTGCGGAATGTTGGGTCTTGATTTACATACAAATGAGCTGAAGTAAGTAACAACTGCTGCTGACAAATATAAATACATTTAAGAATGTGGCTAGAATGAACTGTAACTTTGATTTGATAGACTTTTTTGAATGTACTGTTGCAAAGTTTTCAATTGGTTTGCCGGAATTTCTAGGATTTTAGCTAGGTAAAACTCTTGTCTGAATGGGTAGTAAAAAGGTCCTTCAAGTAACTCAGGAAAACAAAAATAAAGCCCTATATCACCATGTGTTATTCTGGAAAAGGTTTATTGTTAAGTATTTTAAAGCCGAATATTTTTATACATATGTATATGTGGTTTTTAATAAGGAAAGTTCTATTTGCTGCAACATTTTCAATTCA
Organism: Scaptomyza pallida; assembly: GCA_018152965.1. NCBI lineage: Eukaryota > Metazoa > Arthropoda > Insecta > Diptera > Drosophilidae > Scaptomyza > Scaptomyza pallida. Next base: position 2,849,237 of record JAECXP010000051.1, on the reverse strand, counting down.
CGTACACAAAAGATGGCAGCAGCAAAGCCAAAAAGACGAAAAACTGCCTTTAACGACCTTGATTTAGGCTAGCTAGGCTCAACGACGGCTGTCACAAGGACTCAAGGTTAAATTCTCTCATACACACATACACACTCATAGACATTAATATGCCACTCGCATTTTAATTAGTAAGCGACATTGTGATGCCTATTTTTTTGTGGCAATTCTTTTTCGGTTAGCACAGCCTGACACTGAGTGGAAATGAACAAGAGCAAAACTCGATAATAAATATTTAAACAATGAAAGTCACTTTAAATGAAATACTTAATAAATTACTTTTAACCTTCATTGATTTATCTATTCTCTATACTCTACGATCTGCTTATATATCTTTATTTAAGTTAAGGCAAATAACAAGCTTAATTTGCCTGGCAAATGTCAATTAGCAGTAATTACTGTGCCACGGCACGGCATAATAACAACAACTTCCAACAAATAACAGCTGTCAGCGTGGGCTATTTATGTATACGCGATATTAGCCATACCTCGCCCACTAGCGACCAGACACTCCCTGCATCCCCCCCTGCTGGTAATTCAATTCCCGTAGTTGCTCCATTTCATTCTCTCTCTGCTTTTAAATTGCAATCTAAAGGAACGCTAAGTGCAAAAATTAATTTAAAAGAAAAACATTCCATAGCACCAGCTTCATTTGCATATGGAACAGGGAAGAACGGAAGCAGGAAAGAACAGGGGCGTAGTATTGCATGCTGTGTGCAGCTTTTTAATTAAAAAATCTTAGCATGTCCTCGCACACTGCACTCCGTTGTTCAACACTGTCATGTCAAAATGGACATCGAACATGGCTGTTAAAAGGCGAAAAGCACATGAACATTTATGATTTATACATTGAAATGGATTTAAAAAAGGATAAAGAATAACAAAATGCTTTGAACGATTTGTTTGACTTATTTAACGTTTAGTTAAAGCCAAACAAAGTGTAAAATGTTTTTATTGCTCGCAAAATCGACAGCTTGAAGAGATAAAACCAATGATTATCTCATCATGAGCTCAGCAAATTGAAATAAATTCAGCACTAAGACACAACAAAAAATCTTGACACAATGCCCGAAATGTGAAACAACAGCGACAAGCGAGAAAAGGACCACAACGATAGTGTGAGAAAGTGTGAAGGGAATAGTCCAGGGGCTTTGTGGATAAATTTATGACCCTGACACTCGCAAAATAGCATTCACACATACACGAACACACACACAAATAGAAACTTTTGGCCATGACAACATCAATTTGGCAACGTCATCTACACAATATGCTGCATAGTTATGGCACTCAGTGTGACCATATCTTATATGTATGTGGGTATTTGTGTATGAAGGCATTTTGAGCAGCAAAGCGCAAAGCGCCCTCTGCTGACTGTCTTTGGCAGTTTGGCAGCTCATTTTATCGCTGTCGCTGTAAATTACCGTGTGGCCATGCCATAACATTCCAGCAACTTATGGCAAATGGACTTTCGTACCACAGCAAGAGCAACAACAACAACTATGTTGCAGGTGAAAAATTATCCATGTGTGCATAAGCTGTGGGCAAATGTGTCTGTCAGAGCATTTTAGCCAAATGAAGACTTGTGTTTTGTGGGCGTTGGCCAACCCAGACTTGATGAGCATTAAGTGTTATATGAGATACAAGGATTATGTGGCACACATACACTTATACACCTTCTATTTGTTGTTGATGTACTTTGCAGGCGCTTCCGTTAGTTTTTCCCCTTGTTAATTAGCTAATCAGCTTGTGGTTTCTTTTTGGATGCTGTGAGCGAGAGTTTTCATTAGAAATGACAAATTAGAAATGGTTAGAAGCTAAGCGCAAAAGCCCGGAAATGAAGATAGAATTAAATATACTATGCTTAAATAAAACCAAAATGGTTGTTCATACATTTACATTTGAGAAATTAGTTAAAATTAAATGTGAAATATCTATTTAAAGGATAAAAAGTAAAGTTACGCCGAGATCATTTACTAATTCAATTGATTTCTTGTTTATTTTGTGCGTTGCTTAACTAGCCGCTAATTCAGTTGGCGAACTAACTTAATTTCGAAAGTTGCGACGCGAAAGGGAAACGTCGTAATTAACAACATGCAAAATTCAATTGCGTGCACGTAAATTAAATTACGTAAAACTTGGCCACACAATTTGTTTACTCGTTCAAAACAAACTTTAAAACTTGCCGCCGCCAGGGTTGTCAATGCAGTGCAGTTGCTACTCGCCCGCCCTGTAAGTTCCATGGTCATTTGCAAAAAACTTTATATCCAACAAGACGCAAAAGGGCGCACTTGAGAAGCGATTCTGTGGCTAATTAGCAGCCCCAAAAGGCAAATAATTAATTAAGTTTTGGGGTTTTTGCATGGTAAACAAATTAATTCTCAGTCGCTTTATCGATTAAAATACGTAAGCAAATAAGAAGAAAGGAATAAAAGCCTCCCCCACAGCCCGAAAGATGGCGTGCCTGTAATCCATTTAAAAGTCGAAATTATAAATCCGCAAACACGGCTCAAAAATGTCAACTCTATTTGCTGCGGCAACTTGTGGGTCTGCAATTAAGACAAATTAGTCGGAAATGTCAGGCAATCGAAAAGAAAGTAAACGCAGCCAGGCCCTAGCGGAAGCGGAAACAAGTTGAATGCCTAAAAAACCATGACCTTCAGCACAGTTTTTTTTGCAGCAAACTTTTGATGTATGAAATTCTTCTAGGCATTATATATATTTGCATCGCGTGCTGCTTGCCATATTTGCGTTCCCAGCTGTCTTAACTTTGACATATGCAAAGAATGGCGAACCAGCAATGTGTGCGAGTGTGTGTGTGTGTGTATTGTGCTCTTCTTTGGCCATAAAATCAACGCCTAAAACGGCTGAGAGGGGCGGCCGGCATGTCAATCAATTAGATTGTGACGCTATCGCATCGCGGCTAGAAAACAACAACAGGTAAATGCAACAACAACACACCTGCATACAAGCACGCATGCACGCCTGCAGCACGCAGCAGCGAAATGCACACAACACATCGCGCCCCTGAAAGTAGGCAATAGAATATTTAAATTGAAATTGATAGCGAGCGACGGCAACTGCGGTTTGTTGTTCCTACACTTCTCCCCCTAACGCTGTCTATTTGAACGAGTGTGTGTGTGGGTGTGCAAATTAAATAGAAATTTTATTTGTTTACCCAGCGTTGGGTGGCAATTGCATTTAAGTGGCATGTCAATTGATAAGGCGGCGATTTTATCGAAACATTTTCATCGAGTTAAAAGCTTAAAAACCTGACACAAAAGTTAAGTCCGTTTAAATTCCATTTAATTTGGTAATGATAAAAGATAAAATAGTACGAAAATATAGTAAAAATATCCTTTGAATACGAATGTCAAAGATACAAAAGCAGCCTTTTTCGTCAAGTATAATTAAGCTTAAAAATTCATTGGAAATGTTGACATAGAAACTCACTAATGGCAAGTATCAAAAAAAGAAAAGTTCTTCCCAGAAAACACGAAACGATTGCGTCCTTTCTCTTATACCATCATTATTCAATAAAAAAAAGTACTTGTTCGCATAAATGAATAAGTTTAATATGCTAAAACTTACACAGAAAACCAATTAAACTATTTGTTCCTAATAAATAAGCTCAAACCACAAAGCAATTAAAAATTGCTGTTAAAGAATTAATAAAACCACTTGATGTTAACGAGCTTCTTTTATAAGTTTATAGAGATTTATGATCCAATAAAAACAAAATCAAAGAACAATAAAATGAACAAGCAAATACCAAATGTTTCACATGACAAACGCTGCTGATAATACATATTTATATTAATAGGGTAGATTTCTAAGAGTTTTTGGCTCACATGTTTAACGATATTTTGTGGTTTTTGGTTGGCAGTTGCCAAGGCAAAAAAGTGCGCAACAGAAGATCTGAAAGTAATGCGTGCTAGGCACTTGTCGTTGCCACAAAAGGGACACGCATGAAAGTTAATAAAGATTGGCCTCTAATGTGCGCTGAGCACGCAATAGAGAGAAAAAAGTTGCGAATAAATTTAATTGGCAGAAATGTTCAGGGAACTACGCAAGAGAAATATTATACGCGTTTTTAATTGAGGAGTTAGCTCAACTTGATATCGTGACTGCCACTCGTCGTGTGGCATTGACGTCACAGCAGCAGCAGCAGCATAAACAACAATCAAAACTCACCTCATTAACTCGAAGGTAATGCACAAATGTCTACGGAAATATGTATAGTCCAGCATGTGTATTACGTTATGAGATCCATCGGCATCCTTTTCGCGCAACTCATCCAATATGTTGAGCTCAACGACGGCCTGGTTGAGGAAACGTTTCTTATTCCTGATGATTTTGATGGCCACGTGTGTGTTTGTCTTGTGATCGAGGGCTCGAATCACTTGGCCAAAGCTACCCTTGCCAATCACCTCCAAGATTTCGTACCGAAAGGCTATATGATCGTGTTCAATCTACAATAGAAAACCAATCTTTACATAAGAGTTCCGTATTACGTTTTATGTTTATTAGCTTACGATCTTGTAATTGCCATTATCATCGTCATAGCCCAAATTTGTGGTATTGGCTGTTGGGGCGGGCTTATTGTAATTCTTGCTGGCATGCCGGCCAAAATACCAAACCTCCTTGTAGACCTTAAGCTCCTCAAACTCCAGATCAGTCAAATAGTTGCGATATTTTTTGACCAGCTCTATGAAAGATAAAAGAAACATTATAAGAAAAGTGTTTAAATTTTTAGTGGCATGGGAGAATATAGTAAGGTAGAGTTCCTAACTAAATTCTTTCAAAAGAGGAGAGCTTTATTAAAAAAATCTGGTTATAAAATAAAACTTTCGCATTATAATTTAAGCCAAACCAAGCCCTTACCTAAGCTGATCTTTTTGTTTATTGTGCCATAAAATGACGGATTTTCGTAATCCACAGCTGCATATTTTTTATATTTTAGCACCACACAATAAAACCACTTCTCTGAAAGTTTTCTAACTGTGATCCACTTCACATTTTGGCATTTTCTATTTGGACCTTTTCGTGGTTTGGGTTTTCGAGCGCCATGCGCCTGAATGCCAAAGTAAAAATGTAATTGAAAACTGCGCCTGTGACCCTGACCTCGTTGGCATTTGTATATAAAATTAATTAATGCCCAGCCTCCAACACTTCTTCACTTCTCCTCGCCGCCGAACCAAACTAAAACCAAACTCTGAGAGCTCAGGGAGCATGAGCTTTGCTAATTCGCATTGGACGTCAGCGATGCGTATTAACCCAACGCGCTAAACATTGCAAATGTTGACAGGAGCCTGCCTTTTACACCCCCCTGCTTCCGCTGCCCCCTCTAGCATCTGTGTAAACGCACCTGATGGTGTCATGGGCGTGTTGCATTTGAGCTCGGCGCTGCCAGTGCTGCTTGCTGAGTTGCCCGAGCTGCCACTGCCACTGCTGCTGTTTGATTTTGTCGATGAGCCACGCTCATTGCCACTGCTGCTATTTGTGGTCGAGCAGGAGATGGGTGAGCCAAGGTTGGTGGTGTTGTTATTGTTGTTGTTGCTGCTGCCATTGCCATTTAGTGTTGTTGTCATTTCGTTAACATGATTGCTGTTGTTGTTGTTGTTGTTACTGTTGGTGTTGTTGCTGCTGGTAATGTGACCATCGAGACGACGTCCAACATTGCACAACTGTGGCAAGTCCAGGCGTGAGCCGGTCAGGCGCACATCGCGCCGCAGCTTCTCGTTGTCCAATTGTATCTATTGTTGCATTGAAATGAAAAATAATTGTATATTTTTAATTAATATTCATGTTTTTTTCACAAGTAAAATACGGGTGGTATACACTGTTGCATAAAATTTCGCAGCATACCTTTGGGCAAAAAACATTTCTCTTATAATTTTGTTGCATACTTTTGGTATGTTGTTATTAATAAATCTTCATAAATATAATTATAAATTATTTGCATAATTTTTTTAACTATTTAAAGGATAATATTATGACTATATGCACGCGATTCGTGTTTGATTTGTGCTTTTTGTTATCCGCTTATCACACAAACTACAATCTTCAGGAAAAATCCCTTTTCTCTTCCTCTACGTGCAGCCAAACTAAGTAGTAACTCGTCATTCAATAAAATTCTTAACAACTTACCGGCATTTCACATCGATCCAACATCGTGTTGAGCTATGTTTGTGTGCGGTGGTTGTGTGGGTTTTGGGTGTTGACTTTCCAATGTTATCCAAACAGTGAGTGCTGTCGCCACAGGGTGCTGGGTGCTGCTTGATTGTTGTTGTTCTTATGGAACCGGCCAAAAAGAATTATTAGTGATAACCAGCTGCCGGGCAATGTGTCTTCGGGCCGCACAACATTTGTGTGAGTTTTTATTTTGTTTTTATTATTATTGTTGTCGTCGCAAGGCGCCCAACTGTAAAAACAAAACAAATCAAAAACATAAATACATATATATATGTAGGTAAGAAACGAACAATACAAAAACACATTTATAATATGCTAAACTGAACGGACAGACGAACGAACGAACGGACGGATGTCTTTAAGCCCTTGACTTTAACCCTTGACGTGCAACGGAACCAAATTGACGGTAACCAACCGCAGGGAATAACAGCCAAAAGAAACATACATACATATAACTGAATAATCGATGTGCATTCAAAGTACACACCATAAATAAAATGTTAGCGTCCCCTCATAAAAAACAGCCCAAAAAAGTAAAAAAGAAAATTCAACGACTTGTCAAGACATAACCATAACTAACTCAAAAACCGTCCCCACCCTTCAATAAAAAGGAGTCCAAGTCGAATGTCAGTCAACGGCATTTAGCTGTTTTCATTGTCAAGGCGTCGCTTGTCGGCAAATCATCAAAAGGCCCAAGACTTTATTAATATTTTGTGTTGTGTACGATAAGGGCGTACGGGGGGAGGAGGGGACTGTTCCTGCTATGCACTTTTAGGCCATAACATTGGAACGGGAAACTTCCTTAACACTGGCCCTGCCAACTTGGTAACCAGAAAAGTCATGACCAATTATTGGCTTTTTGTCTGCTCGGTTCTTGTTGCCCTTTTTGCTTGTTGTAAGCGCGGCACGAGGCAAACCAGGCTGCATACAATAATCCTAACCCTTTTTCTCTTTTGGTAACAACCCTTTTATTTTGTGTGTGTGTGTGTTGCAGCGCAAAAGTTTACAAGTTTTGCTATGAATAGCAACATAATGAGGCAAGTACACTGTGCGCTCAAATATACTGAGAATCCATACAAAGTTCAAAAGGAAATAAATATTTGTGTATTATTTTTTGTGCAACAAATGTTAAAAAAAACTCAAAAATCGCCTATAGGCTTTTCTTTTATAATGCACTGTTAAATTTTCTCCTCGTGCAACTAACTGTTTGAAACATAACTTATCTACTTCCTATATTTAACCTTTGCCTTTAGCTCTTTTGAAGGGTTTTCCATTTTGACATGCCCTACAATATTTATTGGCTTTTAAAAAAGTTTGCTGTCATAAAATCATAATTTACACCATTCGTTTTTTGGATCAACTTGACAGTTGTTATGGCATCAGTTGGATGTTGCATTTAACTTCGTCTTTCCTCCTTTTCTTCACGCTTTTCTTAGCAAAATATATTTGAAAAGTTTTGTTTTTTTTTTCATCTCTTCTTCATTCGTTTGTTGTGTTTTTCTGGCTATTAAATATGTATTTTTGTGTTTTTTTGTTTCTTGTTTTGAACTCGTCATCGTCTGCACTGTGCGCCTGTCATTAAATGCAGTTGTTTTGTGCTGGTTTATTTCGCAATTTGGTTGGATAGAAAGCGACGAGTTGGGCAACATAAAGAGCAAATGGCATATTCCAACTCTTATTTACAGCAGTAGCTGCTTGAGTTTCACGTTGTCTCGCGTAATTTGATAAGCGAAAGTTTTTTGAACCTGCCCGCTACACTCAGATACAGATACAGCATTTTTGCCACAAGATACAGATACAGATACAAGTCAATTGCAAGGCTGTCATATTTTTTTGGCTTAATAGAAGGTGGGCCACATTCAAATGACAATGCTGCCACAAGCAACAATTGATTGTGTCTCTTTTTTCTTGTTAATTGAAAATCAGCGCGGTTTTTATTTTGGAGCTACAAAACATTTGACATTGCTTTGACGCCCACGGAGTATTTCTGAGAGTGTTTTATTTATATTTTAGTTGTATTAATTGTATGTGCATAAACCAAATGTATCTGCAATTTCTATTCATGGCATTGAAATTCAAATGTCAGTTTCAATGCCTTCTTTTTTTGTTTTATTTCTTGCATGAGTATCTATTGCGCACTCAAGTTGTACGAAGATGTGTCTGTCTGTCAATGGTGTTTTGGGTTTTTTCTCTACACCTTCGTTGGCATTGAGCTTTTGATTTAGTTTTCTAAAAATCAACATTTGATATTGACTTAGAGGATTTAGCAATTGTCAGATAATCCCCACTTGTAGGTGTATGATATCTTTGTGCATAATTCTTTTTCTTGACCTAAAACATTTAAGCTAAAAAAGGAGCTATTTATTTTTAGCTTTCAAGTCAGCAACAACAAAAAACCGTCCATAAATTGGTCACTCAAAGTAATTGAGTCGCTTCTCTTGAAGGCAAAAAATAATAATAATAAAAAAACACATAAATGTGAGAAAGAGACACGAGGAGAAGGCAACTTTAATGGCAATAAAACTGTCAAGAAATTTATGTGCATAATTTGTCAATTTACAAGTGAGTTGTATTTTGACAAGCGCGAGAAAAAATCGTTTCAATCAACTTCCCAAATATAATAATCGTAATAATATTGTCCATCATTTTTCAAGTGCATTTCGTTAAAAACAAACCAAAAATTTGCTTAATAAATGTCAATTGCCATTGTTATTGTTTTTTCTTCTTTTTTCGTGTCATCTTCAATGAGAAAACGAAATAAAAAAAATAACAACAAAACGTGACATTTTATTGTTGACTTTTGACACTTGCAATCAGTTTTTTATTTATTTATTTTTTTTTTTTTTGGGGCAGCCGGATGAAAGACTTAACGTTGAGTCGGCAAATATGTAAATAAACTTCTTTTAGTTCCATTAAGTAAAACAGAATAACAAAACCTTGTTGCAAATGTCAAACTTAACCGGGGGAGTGTTGCCATTTAAGTATTTGACTACTTGGCAAACATTACAAGTGTCGATTTGGCTTAAAGGCAGATGTTTTCATTCTTTCCACTGCACAGGGCTCCCAACATGTCCAGAACTGATCATAAGTCGTACTCTAATGTATTGAAATATTTTCTTTTGATTGCAAGACACCTCAAGTGTTTGACATGTCAAAAAAAAAAAACTGAATTTGAAATTTGAATAATTCCCATTTCGTTTATTGTATTACTTACTGACATAATGAGGCCTGAAGGCATCACGTCTTGGGTTTATGAATATGTTTTTTTTGTGTCTATTGTTTGCAAAAGCGATCCAAAAATGCCAAATATTTTGGACACATTGATGTTTCTTAGGTTTCGTTTGATCTTTTTCTGCGCTTTGTTACCCAAAATTGCCATAAATTTGAAGTGATTTCATTTTATAGCCAGCGAGAACAATTGATCACATTTGCAATATGTCATAAAATGTCTTATACCTAATTTTCTAAAATATTTTAACAAAAGATTAAGTGATAAAATGAATTTTTGTTACAAACTTAGAGCACAGTTTATGAAGCTTTTAGCTTTAACATAGCATGTTCAATATTTGCATTGTCTAGCTGCACATAAACAAGCCAATTTTATAGCTGCGATTTTGGTTGTCGAACCCCATTTGGCCGCTTTCTATGTGCAACAATAATTTTAGCTTTATATTTGTACATGCAAAACCCAAATTTCAGTTTCATTTCGATAAGAAATTTGGAACACATAACTCCCCCACAACAATAACACTTAAGCAGCTTGGAATTGTATATCCTAGAACTGACCCACGACACATGGAAGTGGGGGGCCGGGGTGTAAAATAACACTTAATCATATGGCAGTGCCGCTTAAAGCGCAACAACATCGTTTGTCACAAGCACATTTTGTTGGCATGGCCTAGAAAAAAAAGAAGGCCTGATCGCCAAAATAGCTAAAAGCGCCGGGCAACAGCGACATGCTATAAACATTTTTGTGTTACATTTAATTTGGCTCAGGCACGACACATAAGTGAAATTCATTTAGTTTTCATTATTACAAAGAATTTTTCATTATTATTATTATTATTTGGCAAGAAAGAATTGAGAACCAGGCCACAAATCGCAATCGCATGCCACATAATTTGCTTAAGCCCAGCAAAGCGTGGCAACAGCTCTTTTTTTCTGTAGCAGCCATTAACCAGCTAACTAGCTAACTAACTAAGCGAACCAATAGCCACAATAGTAAACCGTGCAAATGTGACCTCATAAACTATTGACCCAGTAACCCCAACCACCCTAGTAATGACCTCAGGCATAATGTCAACTAATCGCGTATAGATTTCAACAGCTTTGTACAACTGTCAACTGTTCAGAACGGAAGTAGTCAGCGTTGTGCTTGAAAGAGCTTACAGATGGGTGTAGGTGGGTAGTGATAGAGGGTGGAGAGAGTGTAGCGTTTGTTAAGGAGACCCAACAAGTGTTAAAGCTGCAGGTGAATTTTCGCCATAGCAATGCCAGACAGTCCGAAAGTATGCCGGGTTTATGACAGGCTTAATAAATATTTCCGTAAGCCATAAAGAATATTTTAAGGCGTGTAATAAAATCTGATAATCAAGACTACTGCATAGCTACATGACTACTAAATAACTAACAGGAATTTAAAATTATTTATTATTATTGTTGCTTGTACAATTATAATCACTTTATAGCATGCTTTTAGGTACTAAACCAAGCTATAAAATGTTAATTAAGAAAAGAAGATGAGGCTTAATGCATATACTTAAAAAAAAAAGTAGCTAAGTCTAGGGTATCTTAGGAACTGTTCGCTCTACAAAACTGAAAACCCTGTGCAACAGTTGTCAAATAAACACACGCAACATTACAAATACAAACTATTCTAGGCGTGACATATAAACCCTAATACCATCGGGCAGCACACACAAAAAAAAAAGAAACCCAGTCTCCCCATCAACTGTGTATGTGCTTGGCCCGCCACACGTTGCGTATGTGTAATAATTGAGCAGCAAATGGTGGTCAATATACTAGAAATGTTTCAAGCACTCCTCGATCCCCCAAAAACCCCCGCCACTAAGAGTTGGCTGCGAAAACAATTTTAATAACTTCCGTTCTACAAAACACTTTTCGACTCGAGTTTCCCCCCACCTGGGGTGAATGCACATAGACAATGTTGGGCGGCACTTTTCTCTATGCCAGGGGGAAAAAAAACAAGTGCAACGCCATTTGTTGGTCAATGGCTTAAGCCAAGTTAAGTAAGTATAGAGCACTGCAAGTGAGTGGGGAGTGAGGGACATTATTATGGTTTATTGAGTAAAATTGGCGCATCGTTGTAAAAATAAACGTAAATCGCGGCAGTAAAAGTGTTGCTCCCCCATTGACAATTGTCGGAAAATGACAATTAGCCTTGTTGTTGTTGCTGTTGCTGTTACTGTTTCTCTTTTGACAGTTGAGTGCATTTCTCTTTCTCTCTCTCTTTTTCTCGCTGTGTTTGCCACCAGCAACTAACAAATATAGACATAGACGGTCACGGAAGTCTTTAGCTTTGATTGAGTAATATCTAGCTGTTAGTAGTATCTGTATCTGTATCTTTAAAAGTGTATCTGAATTTGTATTTGCTTCTCCCGATGCCTGCTGCTGCCAGCTGCCAACTCAAACGCATTGCCAATTTTGTTAATAGGTCTGACAACGATTGTCTGTCGTCGTCGTCAAGCAGGAAGCAAACTAAAACTGTTACAAAGCGCATCGAAATTTTGTATTTTCGTTTTTTTTCTGTTTTTTTTCGCCAACGGCCTATTTACTTAGCTACAGTCAACAGTGGGCGCTACAAATTTACAGACTGATCGTGATGGCATGGGTGAGGGTGTTAGTGAGGGTAGAGGGGATTAAAGGTGGGTGTGTTTGCATGACATGCAAAACTCCACAGCAGATTGACTGCAGCTGAATTTTCATCTTGTTTGTTGTTGCTGTTGTCGTTGTTGTTGTTTGGGGTGTGGCTTAAATGGTTGGAACGCCTGAGCCTTAAATGTTTGCTGAAGTTTAGCCGTAGGCATGAAAAAAAATATTTACTAAATTTAGTAGCAGAGAAACCGAATGAAAACTTAATGAAATGATTTTTTTCGTGTAAAAAATGGTATGAAAAACTCATTTTGATGGGATAAAATCTTTCATAAGCCATAGAATTGCTATAATACATTTGATCTTTTATATAATAAAGACTTCTTTCAGAACTCTGCAATTTAGTTCCATCGAAAAACAGTTTTTACTACCTCCCTCAAGATTCTCTATATGGAAGTGTATCGAAATATATATTCCACAGCTACAATTGCTCAAACGCAAATTTTCACCGCTCAATCTGTTTATTTGCAATATATTTCTAAATCAATTTCAATGGTTGCAACATTTTGCTTACAAATTTAACACACAGCCATTAAAAAAAAACACTTGTTACCTCATGGAATATCGTTAATTTTGCAAACCAGAAAAGATCATCATGCTTATTAACCCCTTTTTTTGCTGTGCTTCAGTTCAACCCAAAGTTCACTGAACCGCAACAGATTTTGCAACAAGATTAAAACATAACAACACAATAAAATACGAAACCAAAACACAAGCTGTGAAAATTAGCAGCTAAATCTGCTGTTGACCAAATATGAAGACACTAAAATAAAGTTGTACACACAATATATTAACAATTGATATGTTGATATCTTGAGCAGCTGTCCACAAAAAACACGCGCTCATAAAACTAATATTTGAGTATGGATAAATTTACATAATAAATGAACTTAAAGCGTTATATATGTGTTTGATGGCTGCCCGCTGAGCTCACGAAATTAGAACATCAAACATTTAAAAAGCTATCATAATGGCAATAAAAAATTGGGCAACATCAAAATGATCTGTGTTGTATGATAAACGAGAAAACATTGATGAAGAGCTGTTATAACTGATGAAGATGTAGATGAAGACAATGATGATGATGCTGATGATGCTGACTGCTGATTGCTGTGGCAACACCACTTGATAATTTCATTAGAAAATATTTTGCGCAACGTCTAATTAGTTTTGATATTCAAATCGAGATCGACATTCACATGTCAAGAGACGATGACGACGCGATTTGACCCAGTTTTTCGCGCTCGATTCTCTCGAAAACTCACGACACACAGACCCTCAGACAGACGTGATTCTCAATTGAGCTTTCTCCAAAATGGAATCGCAAAATATAAATATCATTCGACTTACAATTTCCCAATCAATATGACTATTGTTTGATTATTCGTATGCCATGGCAAATGTGGGGCCCAATTCGTCTATGCTGTCTTCTCGTCTCTATAAATATTCTTTTCTGTATATTTGTTGTGAACGAAATCGAAAGCAATTTCACTTTGCCACCTAATTGTCAAAAAACTGACAAGCAACTGTCAGTCAATCAAATGTCAATTGCTGTGTGCGCATGCGGTTATCGACTCACATCTAAGGGCTGTGGCAACAGGCTGTGGCATGTGTTTCTCATGTGTGTGTATGTTGGTCGTCTCTCCGTGAAAGATGAGACAAGTAACTAATCGACCACAAAAGTGGGCCTACAAAACGGGCAGGGCTGGTTGTGCAGGCAGCATCTGAAGCAATATCAATTACGAATACCAAGAGAATTGATCGAACAACAACAACAACATCGTGTGTGGCAAGTGCCACAAATGCAGAGAGCATGGCAAAATCTCACAACAGTTGATGAATCAATCAAAGCCTCAATTTATAAACGCTTTCACACACACTTTTTCACCTATTCGCCTTTAGAGCTTTAAGTATAACTAGTTCGTTCGAGCAAAACTTTGACCCCTCAGCAAAATGCTGTTCAAGTTCTTTATACAAACGCAACCTTGACGTTCATTAACCCACAGGCGCCTCAAGTTCAATCACAAGCTAACTAAGCAAAATTATCAACTTATCAAAATGTCACACTTTCCATGACCAAAAAAAAAAAAACGAAATAAAAATAAAAATAATTCTGCTGACAGTTGACAAACCAAAGAAACCAAAACCAACCACAACAAGTACAGAGCTAGAAGTATTCGGCTATCAAAATACCCTATAAATAAAATAACTAAAGCAATTAATTTTGTATGACCTGATAAGGCATCTCTGTTAACCCATTGTTATGCTTAGAGAGAATCAGGAAAAAACTAAAGCCAAGCTTGAAACATGGTGAGGTAAGGCAAGATATACTCAGCGTTTAGATTACAGCGGACAGATGACAACAACAACAGCGACAACGACGACGACAATTGCCACAACTTTGGCGTTAATGAACATGAGCACACTTTAGCGAGCACTCCCCGAGTATGGCCAGAGTTTCAGACCCGTTGACAGACAGACAAAGCGGACTGAAAGACGTGTTAGACACCAGACACAGGCAATCCACGAGCCCAGGCAGCGGCGGCATAATGAATTGATATGAGAGAAGAAGCGGAGGGGAAGAAAATGAATGCAACTGTGAAATGAAAAAAATTAAACTGAACAAAAAGCATTTTAACACATAATAATAATATGAAAATAATTGAAGCCATTACAAGCGTGTGTTTGTATGTGTTTTTATCTCGGACTTGAGTGACAGTTCGCAAAGACAGAGACAGAGAAAGAGGAGAAAAAAGAGCGAGAGAGAGACAGACATGATCAACGCAATTAATGTTAGTTGTAGTTTCTTTATGATACCCATATATGTATGTAAGTATATGCCGGTGACAATTGTTATATAAAACTGGTGTCGCGTGGAGCTCAAATGAGGATTGTTCAAGATCAGTGCGAGCTTACAAAGAGGATCTGTTATAAAGCAACGGAAGTTAAGATACAAATGGAACTAATTAAATAAAGTCATATTAAATGGGGAAATGGGAATTTTCTATAGTATATCTAGCAACAAAATAATGTAATTGGATTTTGATTTAATGAAGTATAATGCAATATTCTCAAGATTTATAAAACTTTAATATCAAAAATAGTTTAAATTCACTCTTAGTTTACCGAATTCTTTAAAAATTTAATCACATTTAAACGCTTTGCAAAATTTACATCACCTGCCACAGAGCGATAAAGCTCAGATACAAATTGCGGTACTCAATTGCAGCTATAAACTCAGCTCCAGATACGCTGTTTTTCACTGCCACAAAAACGCAACGATTACCCCAGCATGAAAAGCAGCAGCAGCAGCAGCAATTGCAGTAGCTGCAACCAACTAAAGTACAAGCCACAAATTGCAAACCACACAAATCCCATTTACTGCACACACACACATACACACATTAAATGGAACCCTTAACAACCCAAACCCATTTTCCAAATACACCCACATCCTTTGATGACTGCTGCCAAGAGCTTTAACTAAAAACATAAGCACACAAACACAGAGCGAGGGAAAATCCATTTGGCAAGCGACTAAAAAGCATCTTCTCAAGTGGCTTAAAAATAATATATATGTATATTAGGGCGGGCCAAATTTTTTTTCGATTAGGCCTGCCCCCTAGGATGATTCTATGGACAATTCAAAGAAACTTTGCCGAAGGAACCATAGGTCTATCTCGATTTTCGAGTCTCCCAATTTTCAAAAAAAGATTTCTCCCCTATAACATCATTTTGATTCAAAATTCGTTTTTTTATTCATCGTTATATTATCTTTTTTATGTGTATATGGGGGTTTTTGGGGTTGAGAAATTCATTTCTGATCTTTATTTTTACCTATAACTACCGCCAGATGGCGTTTCATGCATATTTTAACTATTTTTCGTCTATTTTCCGAGAAAAATTACAAGTTTTTCGGTAATATTGATCTTTATTTTATTTTTTTCAACAAAAATTCAACTTAAAAAAATAAAAACATGTGTAAGAAATTAAAAAAAATGAATTCAGTGGAAGAAAAGCGAAATAACTTATTTTTGAAAGTCTTTTTTGCTTTCAAGTCGGGGGTATTTTGCACGGCTTTCTGATGTAACTGCCATAACACTGTGTCGACTCTTTTCTAAAACACGTTTAGAAACGCTAGCCAGCAATTGAACATATCTTTCTGTTGCTTGTATGTGTACCGGAATTCTTGGATCAGGCAATGGTGGATCATCGCATACTAAATATTGTTCCAAATTATCATACGGAATGTTATGCGTAAACGGTGGTTCGAATAAGACATCATCTCTATTTAAATCAATCATATTCGTATAATGTGTACAATTGAAGTTTATCAAAGGTTTTTGATAAACTCTAAGATGTGCCGGGTCGTACAGATTTCTTCGGTAGTGTAAAATTTTGTTGATTGCGATTTTTCGTGTCTCTTTTTTATCATCAAATAACATAGCTAACAAAATATTTTCGGAATGTGCGTAATATGAATTGTTTTTAATGACATTATTCACAACTCCGCGTACATTTGTATCCAAATATTGTGTCCAACGAATGAATTT
Source organism: Scaptomyza pallida (assembly GCA_018152965.1). Lineage (NCBI taxonomy): Eukaryota > Metazoa > Arthropoda > Insecta > Diptera > Drosophilidae > Scaptomyza > Scaptomyza pallida. Next base: position 2,832,558 of record JAECXP010000051.1, on the reverse strand, counting down.
GTAAAATAATACACTACCGAAGACCACCGAATTATAGTACTTGATGTTGAAGTACATCGGCACATACACTTTCATTATGTATGTTGCCAAAATTTTCAAATTCCTTGATGGATTTTCAGTTGACACATACAACCGCAACAATCTATTCGCCTTGGTGAGCCAACGTGAATGTGCTATTGGTCCTGGTTTATTGTGAGATAAATCCGCAGGAACAACACCATTCGAAATTGCATTGGCCATTTTGTATAAGTACTTTGAATCGGTGGATAATTCAAATGGATCTAAATCAGGTGGCATGTTCTCTAGCACGATTATCTCGAATTCATCTACAAGCTGAAAAAAAAGAAATTAGATGAATTAAATTTTACCATTTAATAATGGAAAAAATCGATGAGAAAAATGACAAATGATACATACCGGAAGATTTTCACAAGTTTCAATTTGTTTGCCCAACGTTCCAGTTGTTGTTCGTGGTCCAGTGGTCGATGATCTTTCCAAAGTGTCAAACAAATGACGAAATGGCAGCTCGTTAAAGTGCAGCAGGCACACAAACCAATGCAGCGGTCTATTCAAATGCAATTCAAATCGACGCAAAATCCCATTTCTTACGCCAGTATTTGTTGACTCACCATCACAGCATATGCCGATTAATGCATCAAGAGCAATTTCTTTTTCGACGAAGAATGCATTCAATGTCATCAATTTGTGTTCAGCATCTTCATTTTCGACTTTTGTGTAGCCTATCAATTGAGAATTTGGTTCCTTCAAAACAACTAGATGTGGTTCTTTCACCATCCTTGCATGCAACTTCTCATCGATTTTTTCCATTGTTAAAGCATCATTTTTTCGGCCGTCGAATGAAAATGCTATCAAATTGGATGCATCATACTGCTTACGAAGCAGTTCTTCTCTGCATTTGGCCTTTTCTCGACGCACTTTATTTTTATCCATGATGATAGGATTGCCATGTGCATCTTTTACGTCAATGTCTTGCATAAGAGATGTTGCGAGTGCTGCTGCTATTCTATCAGACACACCAAATCGATCACACATCGCAGCGAAGTTCGAAGCATCGTATCTGGGAGTATACGGTCCTCGTATCATTGGCGGAACATCTTGTGGATTTGAACTTGGCTGATCTATATCAGTACTTGGTTCATATGCTGAATGGCTATGTTCAACGCTTGTTGGTATTATTGTTGACGTTGGTGCTGGCTCTTCAACTTCTGGCACGAATTCCGGTATCGTCAATCTTCTGTCATTATTTTGATCTCGCATGAACTCTTTCAAATGATCTGGAATCAATCCACATGAGCATAATTCTGCTTTCAAGTCACATTGACATTTGCCCATGTAAAATAATTCTTTTGTAGATTGCACGAACGTTCTGAATGAGGGAAATTTGAATGTTTAGTTTCGATTTGATACATGTCAATCAATGTACCCAATTTTCTAACAACACTTTGTTTTGTTAGAATTTCAACATTAAGTTGACTCCAAATTTCAATCAATTTGTCTGTTACGTGCGGTACGAATGTTTTATACGAAAACATTTTGTTTTGGAGTTTAGCACGTTCGGCCAAGAAAAAAAACATCTTAAAATATCCTGTTTCGTTGGCAGATTGAGTCCACTCAAATCACAAGATGCACCAAAAACAGCAACATCGTGCGAAGGCAAATGCTTTAAATGGCTTTCGGTACTTGTTGGTGTTGTTACCGTTTGAGATGTAGACGGCAATGCATTTGGATCCATTGTAGTTATAGGTAAAAATGAAGATCAGAAATGAATTTCTCAACCCCAAAAACCCCCCATATACACATAAAAAAGATAATATAACGATGAATAAAAAAACGAATTTTGAATCAAAATGATGTTATAGGGGAGAAATCTTTTTTTGAAAATTGGGAGACTCGAAAATCGAGATAGACCTATGGTTTCTTCGGCAAAGTTGCTTAGAATTGTCCATAGAATCATCCTAGGGGGCAGGTCTAATCGAATTTTTCGGCTCCATACAAATTGGCCCACCCTAATGTATATGTATATGTATAAAAGCACCTTTTGTAAAAACTAAGTTTCTGGTATTTTTTGGCTGCATTTGCAGCTTATGCGCGTATTTTATTACACCTGAAGAATGAGTGCATAGCCTTGCCAAAAAGACCACAAAAGAAAAATCGACAAATGCTTGTTTTTCCTTGAGTTCGTGCCATTGTTGTTGCTCTTGTTATTGTTGTTGTTGGCGACTTTTGTGATAAATATTTGTGCCATTAAAAATGTGTTGCATATGATTTTTATTCTTTTCTTTATTGTCTATGACTCAATTGATGTTTATATTGGCTTTTATGATGTGTTTTTAGTCCATAATTCATTTTTTTTATATATACTGTCCCATAAACTGTCCCAATTTGTATGGCATTGAGGGTGGGCAGGGTTTTATTGGAAGCAAATTTTTTTGTTTATTCCCGAGTTTGAGTTTTATGGATGCCTTCATTAAAATCTTGACCCAATTTTCTATCCAAACCGAACCATACCAATTTGTTGGCTATTGACAATTACGTAAGATTTTAGCTATAGATATTTTGCACTTGCAAAAAAGCAAAAGTCTATTGTAAAACGTTTCTGTTAGACACAAAGTTTAGCCAAGGCCGTAACAAATCCGTTTCCATTCACTCGTCTTACTCATTCAGCATACGGCTCTCGACACAGCCAAATTGCGAAAATTCGATATTTACTTTGATTTGCGGGTAATTTTCTAAGCGCAGACAAACAACAACAAGAAAACCAAAAGCATTCATCGCATCTCTTCAGGCAAGACCAAACAATAAATTGCCAATCGTCATGAAAACTAACGAAAACAACGAAAAAAATACAAGAAGCTCAAAATCTAAAAACCTTGCGAAGCGCAAAGCAATTAGACATGCAATACTCGAAAGTACTTGTAATGTCATATTTGTAATTAATATTCAGTACGTTTTACATTTCAAACAATCCGTGAAGTTGTTTATTGAAATATCTTATTAACTGCTTGGCATTTTGGAATTTTTAGGATACTACGAAAAAGACTTTAGTTTAAAGCTTCGTAAATTTCAACATCTATTGCACTAAAAACTAAATACCTATAAATACTCATTAAATGCATATTTTAACGATCCATTGTGAATATTTTTGATGTCCCTTTCTATATATAAATAGTATTTTTGTTTTCCTTTTTGCCATTTACTTTCTAGAGCTTGAATTTTCCATACAATGCATAGCCGTAGAAACGTTTCTCACTCTCACCACTTATCATCATCTGTATAAATACAGTCACAAGCGGGCATTTAATGCCCAAATTGACATTCATATGCGATTTAAAGAGATGCAAACCAAATGCTTAAAGCGCTACAGACAGCTCATATATCAACTGGAGCGAGTTGCAGACACTCTGTCCATCTCTTTCTGTCTCAAATGCCGACAAAGACAAGGCGCAAAAGTCGCAAGACTCGTAAATAAAAGTGTCAAATGCATTTCCATATGAAAGCATGAAAATGCACAACTGAAAGTGGAAAATCGAGCAAAAATAGAAACTGAATCAAAACAGTCAAAAGTGTCTGTCAACATATCATTGAATGTTATAGAAAATGCATTACTAATGGTAAATACATAGACCATAAATGCAATATTCAAATGGTTGAGTTTTTGTTTTGCCATGGCATAAAATTTGACTCGCTAACTAATTGGGAACTGCTTGTTGTTGTTGTGTACTGTGTGCTGCAGCAGCAAGAGGCAAGAGTTGCAGTCACAACAGTTGGCTGCAAGATAAACCCTAACACGTTTTGACCACAGAGTCTGGACTTTGTATTGAAGTCGGTCGAAACTTGCTAAACTGGCTTTACGAAGCGTCGTTTGCTTCTTGCACATGAGGAGCTCGAGAGCTGTGGCTCAGGTTGCTTTTTGCTGCAAGTGTTGCTGGTTTTCTTGAAGATCATGGTCCAGGCCAACTGTTTGCTGTTGTTGTTGTTGTTGTTGTTGTTGTCGCCAAACGCAGGTTGTTGTTGTTGTTGTGGGCACTTAAATGCTGATTGTTAAGGTTAATGCACTTGAGTTCGTTGTCGCTTCTTTGCGCACCAAACTTGACTTTAAGTGCAGATCGCGAGATTGCTGATGTTTTTTTTTCTCCTTTTTTTACTACATAACGATCATGCACCAATAAATGCTCGTAAACTTAATTAACTAAGCTTCAATACGCCCTCTCCCCTTCCCCTTTCTGCGCCGTTTTCACTTTAATATGCGTCTAACGCCGCTTATCTTGCGCTTCGAGACAACAATTATTACGCATACGCATCGTTGCACACTAACTGCAGGCAATGTCACACAAAATGACTGCTGTTGTTGTTGTTGCTGCCTTTTTTCATCTCTTTTCATATATTTTTGTGTTGTTTTGTTTTTTGACATGATGTGCATTGTACACTTTCACTTGTTCGGCAGCTGGCTAATTAAAGAGACATATTATTTAACTGGCTGTCATTTAGCGAAAAAAAAAGTGGTAGGAAACAAAAATAACAAAAAATTTCAGAGATTTGAACATAAAAAAAAATAAATTTTTCAAACAAGTTGGAAAACTTTGAGATGCAATTGATAAGATAAGGGTTGGCATGGAAAACCAAATGCATTTTTTGCAGTTAAACATTGTCAAATGGAAGGACTACGAAATATATCTTTAACAACGAGTAACGTCAGATCTTAAATGTTACTATTTATAATATTTTTGTACATATATTTTTAGTATGTATACTTCTATTAAAAGCAATTAAAAAGCTCCCATGTCTAAACGTATTAGCATATTTGATTAAATTTGCATATAAATTTTCCACATCTCATCATGTAAATTGAATTTAATTTTTGGCTCTCGAGTTGCGTAAAGAAAGGGAAGTTAAATTCTTTAATATTTACATTTTAACGTTTAACGATATTTTCTACAACTTTCTGGCGTTAAACTGTAATAAGCAAGGTATAAACAAAGCCTGCATTCTACGCGAGTTTATAAAACTAATTGATTTTAACTGAATTTAAACCTTAATGTAAAAATATATATATATTTGACCGCTTTATAAACTCGAATCAATAATAAGGGAACCAAAAAAAATTCACCGTTAATTTTTTGCGCATGATATTTGTTTTGTTTATGTTTTAAACACGTTTTTTTTCTTTTCGTTTTTGGGATACGTGTTGATGTATATATATGTGTAGAAAATTTTAAATTAAAAACTTTTGGTTTTGGGGGCCCCATTGCCTTTGCTTAAATGGGTCAGTGTTGTCAGCGTTTCTTTTGAAATGGGTCAAATGTGCGATGCATACGAAGCCAAATAAATCATAATGATAATAATTATGATCATTCGCATGGCAATAAAAAGCCGCAAGAGACGCAACTCCAAGAAAGAGGAAGTTGTTAATTAATGCTCGTAAGAATAAGAAACAAAAGTCGACAAAAGAGCTGGAAATATTTGTTTCATGGTTTTTTTTCTTTTTTGTTCTTCTCTCCCTCTTTTTTGGGGGGGTTCTGCTGCTTGTGGCTGCTTTTTAATTAAAAACTGGTAGCTTAGAATGTGGTTGGTTTATGGCCATATTCTTGGCTTGGATGCTTTCAAATGGCCACAATTCTTCCTCTGTTTTTTATATGCTTGAGTAATTTGGTTACATTAGCGTAACCGCAAAGGTCACAACAGGGTGTGTGACCTTTATTAAGAGGTTCACGAATAAAGTGTAAAAATCTATCTAATATCATGTCCAACAGGTAAAATTTATGATTAAATACCTGTTAATCTTCAAGTCGTGCGTATTTAAAGTAGGTTGAGAATTATGCTTACCTGGAATGGGAAAAGAGGAATAAATCTTTAGTAAATAATTTATAAGCGTTTTAAATATTTCAACATTTGCTTTTGATATTCATGTTTTAATATACACAAATATCCTTTTTATAATAATAACAAACTTTATCTGAAGAAACCTTTTAAAGTAAACTAAGAAAGATTCTAAATAAACAAAGTGTTAAAAAAACTATTTTCGTTGATAATCACTTCCTATACACATATCTCAAATTCAAACGCTTGACACTTTTCTAGCTGATTTCTATTGATTGCCCGCAATTCCCAACTTCCGATTGTTCGTCATTTAGTCAACTGCCTGCCTGCCTGCCTATCTGTCTGTCTGTCTGTTTATTTAGACAACTTTTTGCCTGGCCGCATAACTTAGAGAAAAAACAAAGAGAATCTGTTAAACGGGCTAAATAGAGCGCACTGCCGGCATTTTTAAGGGCAGCCAGGGTTGTCTTGGCTATTAATACTCTTACTTGTGCCAGGCATTGCAAACGTTTAGCTTTGCTTCTTTTTTGTGTGTGGCATGCAATAAATTTGTTTTTTTTTTTCTGTTCACTGGCAAAGGCGCGTTGACAGCTGTCGCTGTTAAATAGATCTTAAAGATTCAGATTTAGCAAACTGATTTGAGATAACTGAGCATATCTGTTAACGCTGTCGTTTTGTTCGAATTCATCTTGATCAAAATCAACGACAATAGAAATCTCAACTTTTCACTTTTCATTCATTTAACAGCCACGCCCCTTTTGTTGATTGATGCATTCGCTGCGGCTAGTCAATTATGAATTTGTAGCGGTAGTATTCACTGCCGTCCGTCCGTCTATCAGTCAATCAGCCGACTTACATCATGTGCGTTAATTACAGCTTGTGCAGTTGCATCAGTTAAGCAAGCAAGTCAATGAACCAAGCAGTTTGGACATCAAATCAACTCCGGTTACCCGTTGCCCGTTGCTCCGTTGCAAGTGGCAAGCAATCAAAAGACTCTAAGACGAGCTTCGGCTTGAAAATTTCACCCAATTTCCTATCAAATGGCTATTCAATTTTCGTTGTCATAACAACAACAACAGCAACAAAATCAGTTTTTAATTTTTATTAAAAAAAAGAAAAAATTATGTCGGATAAGCGTTATGAAAAAAAAAAAAAAAAAGGAGATAAGCAAGAAAGTAGATATACAAAAAAAAAAAAATATTAACGAAGTTGAAATACACTAACAAAAAAGTTTGAACATATCAACTTATCAGAGGCATTGTTGATAGCTTATAAGTTTTGCCATAGAAAAGTATATATAATATCATAATAATAAATTAATATAACTATCACGACATAGCTGAACATCCCTTTTGTAAAGGGAACACAAGATAGAAAAAACTAGGCGCTTTTGATTTAACAACTGCCTGCAGCTGTTGCAAGCTTGAGCAGCAACAACATTCAACTTTGTTGGACAGCGTAATCAACTTTTTTGTGCTGCTGTTGCCTGCCTCTGGCCACTGACCGTTGACCAGCACCTCGACATCAGCATCAGCATCCACATCGACATCAACAGCGGACATCGACAACGTCATCATCCACTTGGAGGCGCTGCTTAATCATAGTGGAGCAGTCGCAGTCGCAGTCGTTGGAGTTTGAAGTCACAAAAGACTCCAAGAAGGCGCACTTCATTTGACCACAGGGCTAATTTTGTTGTTGCTTGTATATCATTTCTATTGGCAATCAATGTGTTAGCCCCCCTTTTGCACCTCAACATTGTTAGTTCATTAGGTACGCTGTCAAATTCGTTGACTCTGACCTACGATAAGTTTCGCTGCGCGCTTGATTATAGGACTCTCCCTCATGCGGTTCGATCTCTCGCTTCTTATCGACCCATGCATAATTTTCAGTTTTGGCTTTTTTCGAGACAAGCTTAAAAAAAGGTTGTTTTTTGTAGGTCGTTGTCTTTTTCTTTTGGGACCGGTGATTGCAATGGTAATTTATGAGATCGAAGCGAAAGAGCGATTTAAATTTCAAATGCCAATTTCAAATGTTAAATGTTTGAATGTTCAAGAAACAGAGGCAGCAATTAGACACAACATTTACAAGCGATCTGGGAGAAATGTTTATTCAAAATAGTCAAAAGTACCTAAAAAGTACGATACTATTTATTTTTTAGCTTTTTAAACATTTTAAGGGGATTTTAATGGTAAATTTGAATAGAACTCTTTGCTTAATATACTAAAGAATATGTTTTGCAAGGAATTATAAACTTCCTCTTTAAAAATTTCCATCGAATTTCTCAAAATTCAATAAACTTGAACATTTTTAAGGGAATCTTTTGTTCAAATTTTCCATCAAACTCTTTGCTGAATAAATTTATATACTTCCCCTATAAAAATCACAAATTCTAAGCAATTTCCCTCGAATTTCCCAATCATCAACTCAAACATTCTCATCAGAATACTTGAAAACAGTTCTAAGAAACACAGAAAAAATGCAACCACATGTGGATTCTTGTTCTTGCCACCCAAGTGCGTAATATAGATAAACAAAGTTTACTTTTCACTTGACTTGAACTGCTGTTCTGTTCTCTGTTTTTTTTTTTTTGGTCAATTGCTACCTGTTGGTAAATGATGCATAAGTGTATAAAATAAATAAATAAAAGAATGAAGAACGGCAGCCAGAACTGATCGTGGCGCAAGATCAACGAATGCTGCCAGACGTGCAGACGAGCCCGACCCAGTGACCAAGTTATGTGAGTGTTTAGCCAGGTCGATAGACGACGTTAGCCAAGAAGAGAAAGGAACTCGCCAGCGTTTTTCGCGGCGTTTGCCCCCGAAAGAATTTATGAGATTTCTGTTTTTTGTTATTGTCCGCAAGCAAGATCGTATTTTGTCGAGGAGTCGAAATTCAGGCTGCTGCACAACTAGAACAACAAATGGGAACACGGTTGTTGCTACTCTTGCTGCTACTGTTGTTGTTGTTGTTGATGTTGTTGGCGCCCCCTGGTTTTGGCCGGCCGAATTGTCATTGTATTGAAAATGAAAAGCGCATGCGCGAACGAGTTTTAGCAAACGTGAGTTTCGGTTATTTTGACCTGCCCCCAACCCACTCTAACAAACTCTAAGTGAAATCGATATCGACTTGAGAGTGCTGGCAAGGGGAGTTCAATTTAGCTTTGTTTTCACAGTGAAAATTGCAGCTGTCGAACATCTTCACTTTGCTCATATTTTTGCTGTTGTTTTCGCGCGCTTTGCCGTCTAATTAACGCTTTGCTCTTTTATTTTTGCCTGCTTTCCAATTGTTGGCTGTAACGTTTCCACACACACACACACACACACGCACACACACGTCCCAAATTGTTTGGCAGCAACAAAAATGAAATCAAACGAAATCTTTTACGCGCCAATTCCTCGCATACCTTACGCTGTTTAATCAGCACGTAAAATGTTTCGTGCATTTATTTTTAGCATCGAGCAATAAAAACAATTGAACGGAAAATGCTGCAATATGGCACAAGCGCTAAATAAAACATACGCACACACACATTTACTTCGGTTTGTATGTATGTGTTATAGTTGCATAGTTAAGGATTGTATAATGAAATTATTTTTGGCAATCGAATTTTCAACACGTGCAGAACATAGCAAAGTTAAATGCTTCTCCATTTGGCAATACGTCTTTCACATTAAGTATTAAATTATATTTTTTTTCGCCCCTTCAAAGTGCATAACAAAAAGTTGGTAAAGTGGCCATGTCATATCTCTCCCCACAACTCAACACATTATAATATTGCGTTTCGTTTGACTGCACACGGGCCATTTACCATCTGGATAGAGCCTATTACGAGGCACAAACTTTATATAAGTTGTCGTCATGCTCCAGCACACACTCGTGAAGACTTTCGTACTAAAGTTTTGCTTTTATGGATTTTTAACTAGAAAAATACCCCAAAAAACAATTTGTGCAAAAACATAATTTGATGTCATTGATAAGTGTGCACTAAAATGTGGTTTCAGAAGATATTATGGAGTCAGTGCGGTAAAAGTTCAGGAATTTTCATCTGTGTAGAGAGCATAAACAAGCCACAACAGCTAGAACTAATTAACATGCCCAACTGAGAGAGAAACAAAAAAGATTCTAAATGCCAGATGAAATATGTGGCAGGCGGTCAGCCACAGACACAGCTGGAGTTGGTTGGGGTTGGGATTAGACAGAGACAGAAAGGGAGAGAGAGAGAGCGTCACGCTTTAACAGCTCTCTGACAATTGCCTAGCCCAACTCCCCAACTGTTCGTTCTTGTAGACAACACCGCCCATGCATTCCAATAGAACGTTCTGTTCAATTGGTTTTGAGTGCGGCAGGGAGGGGCGATAGCTCATGCCACTTTGCATCACTGCAAGTTTGTTGTTGTTGTTGTTTTTGTTTTTGTTAGAGCTTCGACCCTTTGACAACACTTTCATGCTGTTGTTGTTGTTGTTATTTAACGTGCCCCATTCGTTGTTGTTTTTATGTTTGTTGTGTTTTTTCTTCTATCGGAAGTTGTTTTTGTTAATTTATGACTTTTTCAAATGGAATTATGTCTCCCCTACACACACATAACAGGAAATGCAATTAGTTTTTTTTTTCGGGGGTTCTGCACTTTAAACTTTTTTTTATTTTTTTTTTGGTTGAAGTATCGTCATAAATTGGCGGCAGTTCTGTTTTGTTGCTGCAGTTTGGATTTTTTTTTTTTTTTTTGTGGTTCCGAGCTTGTGTGTGGCCGAAATTTGACCCACATGTTGTTTTTTTTATGTTTCCACATGTGTTTGTGTCTCTTTCTTTCAGTTTAAACATTTTTATGACACATTCAACAAATTAGTTGAACATTTACTACTTGACGTGCTGATAGAAAGAAGCTGAAGCAATTAACTAGCAAGTTGAACAAATGTGAGGAACATGTGTTTTTTAAGAATGTTATAGAATGGAATAGCAATTAACTAATGAATATTATACTTATTTTAAATAAAGAAGCCTACGCACCATTAATAAAAGTATACGATTTTCACAGAATAATATTGAATATCATCCAATGATATTAAAAGTATGGAAATGCTGCAAATCGCAGGCATGGAAAGGTAATGGGTTACGTGTGGTGGTCGTTCGCCGCTGGGATAGTCTTGATAATCTCCAAAAGATCTTGAACTTGTAACTTAACGCATAAATGCATGGAGCCCCAAAAAAAAATATGCATTGTTGAAATAACCCTGAATATTAAAAGAAGGCTGTGCATAATTTGCAATGATTATAGAGTTCATAGCGGAAATCTAAACATAACAACTAATTACCTAGAAAAACCACAAATAATATTTATTAATAATTTAACACGCAAATAATACACTAAATAGATGATTAATTCATATCAGGCAATGGCTCATTGAGAGTCAACAGCCCCTGAGACCAAAAGAACTCGTCATTTCTTTTGATGATGTTGTCGGCTGTATTTACATACGATTTGCGTGTTGTGGCGCATGTGGCATTAACTTTGATTACGCTTTGCAATATTTGATTTCCTGTTCTGAATATGCAAACATATTAAACCGATATGGCAACGTGTGAAACGTGTCAATTTCTATGATTTATTAAATGTTTTCTGATAAGCTTGAATAAATATGGTTTTGTTGTTTTTATATTATTAAACCTTGACCACCTTGGCAGACCTTCGACCGCCCAATTGCACAGTCATTTGCAGCTATTATTAGCTAACATCTTGGCGATTACGTCTGCAACAATCTGCTGCATTTTATTTATATATATGTGGCACGATCCCCCATCACCATCGCCTCGTATCTTAATGAAGTGTCGTGTGCGAATTCTAGATAGCATTACGTGAATCTGTTGCGATTTCGTAATCTTTCTAGTCTATCGTTGTCGTTCTGTGGCAAACGGGTGCGAGGGAGAGAGCGCAACGCCGAGGGCGGTTGCTGCCAGCCTTTTGTTTAGTGTGTCAGTCTTAAAATACAACAAGTCGTACGTCGTCCATTGTTTTTTTTTTTTGTTGCAGTTGCATTTTAATTGTGCATTGCATACTCACAAGTCGTATATGCATATCTATGCCAAATTGGCGCACATCTTCGCGAAATGTCGAACTCTTTGCTTAAATGTTAGTCTTAAATGCAATACATTGTATGTGTATTTGAGTTTTAGTTGTTAAGGGTTTCGAGTACTGCGTAAAGAGCAAAGAGCTGTGTGTTGAGTCTATAAACAAGTTGGTTCCAAAGATCTACATGAAAAAAGTCGTAGACAAACACTTTGAAAAAGGTTCATTTTGCATACTAATAAACAAATGTACAAACTTCTTTCAATAATGCTTTCTATTTCCAAACAACTCTTAAAGTTAGAGTATTTAATGTTTTTTTGCTTGCATAGTCAACACATCTACGTACGCTCGCACTCATGTGATATCTTTAGCTTAATTGTTGCTACGTGTACTATTTGATGCTTGCTATCTTTAAGGTAATTGTTGCTTATTTGCCTGCCATTGCTCGCTCTCCGCACTCTCCCTCTTTCTATCTTTGTCCATTCATGGCCATTGTATAATGTCAATTACTTGTGATTTACGACAATTTAATGATAGACGCAAACCGACTCGGGAGGAACCAGACCTGTACCAGAACCAGAGGAACCAACAACTGCGAAACAATTTACAATGATGCGAGTTTAGCATGTGATGGATGCGATATTTGGCCCAAAACGTTCTTGCGTTCAGCCCAGTCTTGCATGTAATTGGCTCATAAAAAGTTTATGCTGCCAAGTGCCTTCGATGGACGCCATCATCACACTATGCACATGCAAACAGGGCCGCATTAACTGGGCCCATAAAATGTCAACAACTTTCCACACAACTTTGTGATGTGACGCAATGCATTACAAACATTCACAAAAACTAAGTTTCCAGTTTCTTTTTAAAAGTGTTTTTTAGCAGCATTTGATTATTCATAGGAGAAGCCGCACAGGTGTTGCCGGCTATTCCAATCACACTAAATAGCAATTAGCCATATGTGGAAAATGAATTCTTTTTGCTTCGCTTGTTTCTTGCTATATGGTTTTGTGCTCTTTGATTTGGCGTGCAGAACATTTGGCATAACCGCTTTTTTTCTGGGGGATTGCCAAAAAGTTGTTTTGAGTCAGCGCAAGCCAAAAAGCACATTGGGACGATAACAATAATATCGATAAACGATTGAAAAGAAGCAGAAACAATTTTTTCATTAAATTTTCATCATTTTTCCATTCACGCAAAATTATTTAGAATCTCTCTTAAAATCTTTCTCTTAACTTCTAGCATTTCTCACAACAAAGCCCATTGATTATCTTGTTTCTCTTTTCACGTTTTACACTAAAAATTCAACAGGTTCTACTTGAATATGGCTGTCCGTTGTTTTGGCTTTAAAAAAAAAGCCAAAACGTTCTCAACGAGAAGCGACTACCGAAAGGGAAACGAACTCATTGTAATTCTTGACAAGTTACGCGCGCGCGAATTGGGTAAAATAATAATAATAAAAAAAAAACATTGAGAATAGAATAAAAATACAAGAAATAAAGAGAAGCGTCATCTCTTTTTGTTGTGGCAATGTCGGCCCCATGTAGAGAGTTACGTGCTTTTCCGACTTTTCACACACACACAACCATGGGAAAACTAAAGTTTCCTACGCGTTTATCGGCTTGTCATTCACGCGTCCAATAAGGCTGCGCGAAATGGATATAATAATACCGCTAAACCCTATTGCACAGTGGGCAAGCAAATAATATTGCGTATAAACGCGTTAAGCTGTCAGCATAAAAGTTTTAATTAGAAAAGAAATATAAGTCTAAGAAATGTATGCATATCGCAAAGTTTTTCCTGAAGTTTGCTGGCAAAAGCTAACAATGCGCCGCAAGCCTTGAAAGGGCGAGCAGCTAAGCCAAACAAAAGACCAGCTCAATGACAGCAGCACCAGCAGCGTCAGCAGCCATAGAAAAGTATCTTGCAGCTGCCAGCCAGAGTATCTGTGAAGTTGCAAACAATAACTTGACACATTTATGCATATTGAGGTGGGGCGAAGAGCGAGGCGGTACGGATGGGACGGGGTTTGAAAAAGTATTTATCATACAGGAAGCACTCGTCGCGAAGTGCATTACACTTTTTCAGCACATGCCAAATAGCAGGCAGCTTCTGTCTGTCCCCAAAGGCAGTTGAATGAACCGCAGACACAGCGCAAACCTTTCAAAATCACTGGCGCTGACTCTGACTGATTAGGAGGAGAAGTTGACAAATGCCAGTGGATGTGGCAAGTGGGTCACCAAACTGAGCATGTTGACTCTCTGTGTCGACAATTTATCCAAAGTCAACAATAAACAACAATGCACACTGATAAAAACGCTACAGAAAGACAGAGAGAGGGAGAGAGCGAACATGAGGGCAAAGGCATTATATGCATTGAAAATGCTTTTTAAGCTGTTTATCTTTTACTTTCATACGCAGAAGCTTGCGGTGTCGGTATTTATGAAAGAATTTACGATTGCATAGTTTTTTTTTCATGCAACACTCGACGCGCTATCAGTTTTTTTTGTGGTAAGTAGTCACAGAGTCAGTTGAGTGGGTCAGTGGGGCAGTCACAACTTGATTATTTTAGTTAAGATAAGATCTGAATAGTAAGTTTTGTATGTAAAACTCATAGGACAAAAAGTTTTCTGTTCAAAAATAATATAAATTTTTAATTTGATTACAACAAATTCTTGAAGTCAATGAACTTTTTTAACCCATGACTTCAACTGCTGACCGCTGAACGAAAAGTCTTGCATAAGAACTTTGCCATTCGATACGCCTACAACGTATTTAATTAATTATCAAAATTTTGCTGTTGCCCAAAAGTTGTTGCTGAAAGTTGAACTCACCTTAAGACAGAAATGTTATATTTGTTGCGCAATTGCCGCGATGTCTGCAAAAAGAGAGAGAGAGAGAAAAATAAATGTCAGACAGGGTAAACGAACCAACAACAAGCTATATACGATCATAATTATTATGCCAGCTAGTTATTGGTATTAAACTAACAACAAGGCTCTTCAAATTAATCAACGTCGCAATAACAACCAAGAGTAACATTACAACTCATTACCAATCCCATAAACCTGACTAACTAACTATTCTAACTGTACACAAAACCCCAAACCAACCCCGCAATCTATTGAGGGGGAGAGGTGGAAACTTGTCAACTGTAACGCAGACAATCAAACAGAAAAAAAAAATGCATAAATTAATAAAGTAGAAGAATCATGCATTGTACGTATTAAACATGAAATGTTATCGACTGTGACTACCAAACGATGACGATCAAAATGACGATGACCGTGTAATGAGTAAAAATACGAAAGTCAGGGTTTTGTGTGTGTGTGTATGTGTATGGGGGTGTGTACTGTAGTTGAAGGGCGACAGCACGCAGCTAATTTCATGCTCAGTTGCGTTGTATCTTTTTCTATATATATAATTGATAGCTCCATAGAGTAAAACGTTTGACGCTTGCTGCGTAACTTCGTTAGAGTTTACCAGTGTTGATGACAAAGGATACAACAACAACAATTATGTCACATGAAGACAAAAACAAAGTAAGAACGCAACAAAGTAATACGCACTGCAGGCAAAGTTTTATGCTCAACTTTAAAAACTTCTCGACTTAAAGCAACAATAAAAACTACTTAAAAGCATTGACAGTTAAAGTAATTAAGTTTGGACAATAATAAATGATGTTGCTGCGCTTTTGCAATAGTGCTAAATTTTGCAATATATTGTATGAAGTTCATACTATGAACTTAAGCACTTTGAACTTCTGAGCATAAAGTAACTTTGTTAAATAAATCATCGAACCATATAAAACAAAGCACAGCAAAAAATAAAATAAAAGTGTCAAAAAATGTAGAACTTAGCTCGAGAAAATATTTTTAATTAATTTAAAAAAAATAAGCTTAAAAATATTTTAAGAAAACGTTATGCGTAATAAATACAAAAATTTCCAAAATGAATAAATCAAGGCATTTTAAATATTTAGTTTTGAGCTTAAAAAAAAATTTATAAACTTTATTTTTAATTAAAATTTATTTATAAACATATAAACTAGTACCCATTACTGTTTTCAGAAAAGAAGAAGCTCATTTTTTTTACTTTTACTTTGGAAACCGACTTTAATGATATATGATGGTCTAGTTCAAACATGGAAAATCTACATAAGTCTTAAATTTTATTTAAGAATTGTTTATTTATCCTAAATATAATTATTAATTTTTTATAGCTTACAAAGTTTGTTGAGTGTTTCAACTTATTTAAATCACTTTTACTTCAAATGACTGTCGTGTTGATTATGATGTTATGTTAAATTCGTGACTTCTTCAAGTCTCTCACAATTGCCATAAGTATCTTAACATCACATCATAAGCTCGACGATTGTGTTGACAATGTCAATTTGCAAATAAAGACATGGCAGGCTCTTCGAATGTTGCCCCAAGTTCTCAGTTATGCATATATATAGTTATCCACAGTAATCTACAGTTGTAACAACAAAATTGCCAATAAACATATCTCATACTTTCTTACTCTTCCCCTTCGCTCACTGTCAATGCTGCTCTCGCTGTAGTGCATTGGCCTCTTGGGCCACCCAGACGCAGCCCCAACGTCCCACCGTCCCACTGTCGCAGAGTCCCAGAATGTTTTCCCGCGGCTGACACGCACTTTGCGTGTTTATTAAATAAATAAAAATTTGCATAAATTTGCCAATATGCACAAGCAACGGCAGCAAACAAAATGGCAAAGAAATAAGTAAACAAATTGATGTTCTGCTTAGTCAACGATGCATTAAAATGCAAACAGCATTTATTCAACTATTTATTGCTGGCTGAGGCTGACTAAGTAAAGGATACAGTGTTAAATTGTGATTAGGTTAAAGCCAAATGATTCATGCATGAGTTAGCTAAGCTAAGCTATTTATAAATCATTCTAAATCCTTGGCCTTGTCTGTCACTTGCAGAGATAAACAGCCACACCCAAAATAACAGAAACAGAAACAGAAAAAAGAAAATCATTCCACTTAAAAAGACGCATTGCTCGGCGCAGTTGTTGCCTGTTACCTTGACCCAACCCAAAGTCAAACTTCGAACCCAACCCAAAGATCAGTTCCAAGCTTCTTCTTCGCTTAGCTTATTCATCTGGCAAAATCTCTTTGCCCTGCCAAAGTGTAACTAATACGCAAGCAAAAGCTACGAATCTGCCCTGAACATAATGGACACACACATACATACGCAACCGATTGCCTGCTCTTTGATTAATGAATGCCGCTACTGTTTGATACACGAGCACACCAGAAAGGGGAGGGGGGGAACAAAATGTATGCACGTTTTGATTTGAGTCGCTTGCGGCGTGAATCTTATGCCAGGTCGCCACAGATGCCACATGTAGACAAATTCTTATAGAACCACAAATTATAAGTTGAGAACAGACAAAGCCTGAACTGGACGTTCAGTTAATCGACTTTAAGTGGTAATCAGCTGAGCCCAGAATCGTATCGGGATGCTGAAAGTCATCGAATTCGTTGAGTTCAGTTTCCAATGCTAAGCATATCATTTGTCTTCTTGACTAGATTGTTAACTCGGAATAATGCCACAGCAGGGTGGCTCTTTGGCTTTGAATTTTGTGTTCCTCTTGTTTAGTTTGAAGTGGGAGAGCGTGTGGAAGAGGAGTTAACTAATAAGCGACAATTATTATGAGCTTCCAAAAAGGTATATTAGCTTGAGAACCTTAAAATGTTTTCCTAAAGTTAGACAAAATATTTATTCAATGCTTTCAAAACTTTATTAAAAAAAGTAGAATACTTTTACTTAAATATTTTAGTCTTATTTTATGTACTTTTAGCAAACTTCACAAATATTATACAAGTATATATTTTTAAGCATTTTGCATATAGATTTTGTCGTTGCACTTAGCGCTTGTTTGTGTGCTTGTGTGATTAGCTCAATGCCAGCCACTTGAGAGACTTTTAAACGCCCAGCACTTAACTTGACCAGTTTTGTGTATCTGACAGATACATTCCAGCAGCTGCCGCCGCTGCACAATTGTTGTCAAGTTATGCTGCTTGGTGTGTCTTTTGTTGTTATAATTAAGCAAAATATTCAAATAAATTATCAACTAGAACAAATTGCTGAGCGCTGTTTGTAGGCTGCCAGCAAGCAGAGAGGGAGGGAGGGCGGACGGGTCTATCTGCCAACTGCACAGTAGCGAAAAAGTTGTGAATTGTGTGTTGGCTTTTGTTGTTGTCGCATTGTTGCACAAAAGTTTTACATGATAATAAATTTTTTGGCGGGTTGCACAAAAGGGGGCGGAGCTCCGCTATACTGGTATGTGTGTCACGTGTGTGTGTGTGTGCGTGTGTAAACGAGTTGAGTTGTGCAAGCGAAAAGCAAGAAGATGTTGCCATTGTGTCTTGATGGGTTCTTACAAAAGCGTTGACTTGGCTTCTTTGAATAGTGTTTTGGGCAAGTAACAAAAGCGAACAATTTAATAATAGAGCCGAGACGCTTTAGATACAATTGTTAGAGATTTAAAAGCTAGATTGAAAGTGATATATTAAACAAAATTAGCAAAAAAGTCTAGTCTAAGCATTGTCATTGGAGGTAATATATCAAACGCAGAAAACTTTAAATAAGTTTATTGTGTGGCTTTGTCAAAACATCAGGTAGCTTATTAATACGGATTAACAAGATTATTTTAAGCATTAATAAATCACAAAGAATGAAGGAAAAACTATTAAGGGGTATAAATAAAGTATATTATCATATATGATTGATAAGAAAACTATATGACTTGTATGAATCATAAAATTTATTTCCTCTTTCCTAATCCTTATCATGTTTTCACTTACATCGAACCTCAAAGAAGGCTTTTAGCTAATGTTTATTACAATTCACTTGATTATTTCCGTACTTGGAATAACTGAGAAGCCTTCGCCTATATTATATTATTGTAATGTATGCATATAAATATGGATAAGCTCATTAGCAAATAAGGCAGCAATAAAAATGATCCATAAAGACGAGATGCAATTTTTTTCCTCTTCAATGCTGGTCACACTTTGGTTAATGCTAATGCAAATAACAAGCCAGCGCCTTGCAAGTGCTTTTCAATTGTTGTTGGTTGTTTGGCATGTGCTTAATATGCAAAGTATGTTTGCGTTGTTGTGGTTGTTGTTGCTGTTGTTGTTGTTGTTGTTGCAACGACAAGTTGTGCTGTCATTGCATTGTGATTGCTCATGCGACGAAAACAACAAAAGAAATGAGTTATGAATTGCAGTAACAAGCTGTGATAAATCTTTGGACATTAGCGGAAGTTGTTGCTGCCCCAAACCAGTTGCCTGATAAGGGGTGGCAAATCCAATAGCTGCTGATTGAGATTGTGGCGAAAAACGAACATGAAACAACATTGCACGCTGCATGTTCCAATCGCAAGATGTATCAATAAATATTTATGGCATTGCACGCTGCTTTCTTTTCTCTTCGAGTTTGTTTAAATCGATTATATGGAATAACAATAGCTCGAGAGTTAATAGGAAGAGTTAAGGCAACGCTTTTCAATATAAACAAAACAGAATTGTTTATGTTTATACAAGATTTTTTTTATTTAATTGCCCTGCAGCATTTTTCTTTGTAACTCCAACTGCCGCCGACTCTAAAGCAACAAAACAGCTGACAAATCAAATATTTAATTATCGCATGCTTTGTTTGTTTGTTGCCATTTCTTAAAAATTCATTCTTGTGTTGTTTTTATTTATTTAACTTTTTTTTTGTGGTTTTTTTCGAGCAATTCTCGTGTGCAATAACCTTGCCAAACATCACAAACAAAACATGACTTGACATGGCATGGAATATATATATATAAATCCGACTGCAAAGCGCGAAATCTTAGATAAGCATAAATTGTGTTTTCTGTTTCAGACAATGGCGGCAAGCATTAAAAGTATCTTCATTGATTTGGGCACCGATTTTGTTGTGTTTACATTTCACCAAAAGTGTTTTTTTGTATATGTCAACAATTTTTGAATGCTTCACTTTATTTTTTAAAGCTTTAGCTTCCTACATACAAACAAGGTTCACTTTCACGCATGGCCCTCGTGTGAATTGCTTTGTTTCCTTTTACAGCTAATGTTTTTGTCGTAATTTGAAATCGATTGAGTGAAAATAGTGAGCAACAGCAAGGTTGCACGTTACGAGTTCTTTGTTCTTCAACATCTTATCGCAAGTTTTCTCATTTAATACAAGAGAAAATGGTTTGAAATTTCAGCTGCAATTGTAAATTGCATTGAATATGATCGATTCACAAGGATAAAGTATTTTCTTTGGATTTGTATGAATCACAAAAACATTTCAAACGATTTTAATTAGCTTTAAGCAGAACATACAAACGCATATCATATGTCCATTACAAAAGTACTGCGAATAATATGTCGCTTATCACAAGAAAAACAAAATATGTATATATCAATGAAAATGGTTGATTGCTGCATAAATTGCGTTGCATGCAAATCACAGAAATGCGCTTTTAATTAAATACTAGTTGATATTTATTAACAGACATTTATGCGATTATAATACGTATACATTTGAATCATGAAAACATAAATTCTAATTTACTTGATATTTATACTAAGCTGTTGCATATTTAATACGAATTTACTGGGTTAAGCGTTATATCTGGATTAAGTTCTCTGTTCTCTGTTTCTGATTTCAGTTTTTTTGCGCCATTTGCACAGCTGCTTTTAACAATTTGAATTTTATTATCGCCCACCACGCTTCAAATGCAAGTTAAATGCTTTGTAGAGGAATTTCTTTATGAAAAAAATGAATGAAAATGAAATTGAATGTGTGCTCCAAATATGCTAAGCGGAATGGCACGGGAGTTGAATGTTTGGAATGTTTGCTGTTTAATCTTTAAGAAATTTAATAACTTACCTAATATTGCTTGTGGAGAAGTCACAAAAGTTTCTCAGTATATGTAACTTGTGTACATAAGATTTTCTGCAAGAAAAAAAACATATTTATTTATAAATAAATAAAATCTATGTCAATTAAGGTCTATAAATCATTTTAATATCTATAAATCGTGCTCTTGTCAACCTACATTCAAAATAAACACAACAAAATGCAAGTGACCCAAATTCAAAACAAAACGCATTCCTTATCTCTCATAAATAGTTTTACGTTGCGTTGCGTTTATCTAAGCTAAATGATAACACGCTTAAATGCCATTTAAATCTAGAGTATTTCAATGTACCTTATCGCTTATCAAATATTCGTGTGTGAAGCAAAACATTTAACTGATAAGGTTTCGTAAAAAGGTATAGGGCGCCCAATCAGTAATTGGGGGCGTCTCTGAGTCACATGTCAGGCGGTGATAAGAAAGAAATTAAGCGCAACAATGTTGCAACATCGAATAGATTGATTAAAATTTGAAGACAAATGTTGTTGCACAAGCTTGATTGATACGCTTTTGTTTTTAAAGTTTTGGCTAGGATTTTACACATTATCATCACTATAAATATTTGTATTTCGTGGAAAATATAAACAAATCGAGCTCAGGGTCCACTTCGCGCATAATTCAGCTGCACAAATAAATGATAAACATCCGAACAACAAATCAAAATGTTATTAAACAGCATAAATTTCGCATTTGCCAATGCTAAAGACAGGCGATATATCAAAGATTTAAATGCTAAAAACAAAAAACGAAAGTGTCGACACCCGGAGGATCGCGTATCGGATTGGAACGGCTTGAAATGGCTTGGGTATGGGGTGTGTTATTGTGGATCACGTCGCTGATATTTCATTTAAATATGCAATTTGCATGCATGTGCAATTTTTCATTACAAAAAGGAAAGAGAAGCAAATAAAAACACAAAAACTTCCTTGTTTTATTTGTATATTTTTTTGTTTATTTATATATGTACAGATGCGCGCTTGAGGCAAGCCCCCAAAACGAAGGACAGTAAATACTTGAATGTGTGTACGCATATTAAATTTATTATTGCTGCGTTTTAAAATAAATCAAACAAAGCTAAATGCAACATGCTTTGAGGCTAAATCAATGAACTTAATGTTAAAAATAACATTTTGCACAGCACATCAACAAACTGTTGAAAGCGCGCAAAATACAGAAACTCAAAAATGAAAATCTCATAAAGAAAGAAAACAAATCAGCAACAAGTGAAAGCGCCAATAGAAATTGTAATACAAGCGCATCAATTACTCAGCAGCAGCAGCAGCTGTTGCGCTGATTTATATGGCATCAATAAGTATTTTTCGCGTTGTTGCTGTTTTTATGAGGCAGCTGGCAAAATCAGTTGCAAAGGCACTTGATTTAATTGTGGCAAATCTTTGAAAAACATTCGTATACGTAATCAAAGTGCGACACAGATTGATTGCGCTCAATATATATATACCATATATATGTGTATAATCAAATTAAAGAGTCAATGAAAAAGCCAAGCATTAAAAACGAAACTAACTACATTTTTAGTGCGTTTGTCATTTGAAAAACATGGGAAAGTTAAGACGTCAATGGGGAAAAAGTTTAATTTATATATAGATATTTCGTCTTAATAAAACCCAAGGCACTAAAATGGGTAAAAAGGGTATAAAAGGCAACAGCTTTGATCCCAAAAACAAATGATAACCGCCATAAATCAAGTTTATAAAGTCATGTCAGAGAATAGAAAACGTCTTTTAGAACTTGTTTACACACAAAAGTTATCGATAACAATAAAATCATACAAAATCATAAACATCTGAAAAACAAGCGATCAAGTTAGCTAAGAAACATCGAAAAGATGAAAGTTTAAAATTCAGTCAGGGTATTATCTAGGCGAATAAGCTCAAAAGACTTGATTTTTTAGTGTTAAAACTTTAATTGATTACACAAAGATTTAATATCTTACTTTAAATGTTTTTTTTAAGTCTTTAAATTTCAAAATCCAATGAATCAATAGCTAATTCGCATACGGTTAAAATACGTATATATCTTCATGAACTACACAAATCCGTTTTAATGATTCAAAAAAAATAAAGCAATTAACTTATAAATATACAATCATTAGAGTTTCAGAGTGTAGGCTTTAAAATAAACTCTTAGCTAATTAAGATTAATTGAGGCTAAAATATTAAAAGACCTTCTATGGTTTGGACAGATAAATAAATCCACCAAGCATAAGTATATTAAAATGTATTATATACTTATACTAAAGCATGATATATAATAATAAAGAAGATGCCGTTAGTAAAACCTACACTACGCTGCTGACCAGCGCAATCAGTTTGCCACACTCATCTTAACTCATCGCAACTTCACCCACGAGCAAAACTCGTTGAAATCTGACTAAGCCAACGCTCATACATCGTATATTAATGCCCCAGAGATTAAAGCCAACTAACAACAGCAACAACATCGTATAGCGTTTACCGTTTTACAAAAACGAAAAAAATATATAAGTTATTTATGCACTTCAACGCCAGAGCAGAAGTTGGGCCCCGCAGCGCCCAGAACGAACTTCTTCAACCGCAAAATAACGAGTTGCACCAACGCCAAAATTGAAATGAAATATATAAAAAAAAAGCAAACCGGGAAGGAACCGCAACAGAAACAAAGAGACGAGACAAGAATCGGACCAACAAAGCTTTGGCCCATAAGCAAAATTTCAACATTTGCAACATGCGTTAAGGAACGGCGGGGGCAAGTAGGCGAAAGGAGGAACATTAAGCGACGCGACGCGACTTCTTTTTTTTTCATACAAAGTTTTAGGTCAAACCGCAGCCGCTGCTGCTCCTGGCTAACAGCTTCAGCACCCGCTTCTTCTGCTCCTGTTCCTTCAACTTCAAGCCAACTTGAGTACTTGTGTCGGTCCCTGTTGGTTTCAACTGTCTGTCTTTCTGTGTCTGCCTGCATCCTGCGTAGAGAGCATATTAAATTTCTGAAACCTGGCCAACAGCTGTGCGACGCCTTTGGGGCGAGACTTGAGACGACGACGTTGAAACCAGTTTTTTTGAGCTCAGAATCAGGCTCAGACGCGACTTGACTCGACGGCAGCTGTAAACAATCAGAGCTAACTGCATGGCAGGCACTCAGCCATGAAAAATGTAAAAATGAATGATGATAATGATGATGACGACGACGACTGCGACGTCTCCCCAACTTGGTGCCTCTTGTTGTTGTTGCTGCTGCTGATCTTTTGCGAGGCAAAAGCCATTGACCAAAAAGGCTTCACACAAAACACCTATTATTGCCAGTGGTCATCCACTGTAAGAACTTTAAACATAAACTTAAGGGAAATTAGCCCTTTGCTTGCTTAAGCCAACTAGAAAATTTTGTTGAATGCTTGAAAGTGTTTGAAACAAAAATATATTTAAGAACAGAAAATGAATACTTTAAACTTATAATATCTTGTGATTTATTAAGCTGCAAATTTTAATGAAAACATTTTTTTCAACAAGCTATTAAGTTTAAAATGCTTTAAAAAAGATTTTAAATATTTTTTCTAGAATTATTAAACATTAAACAAATAATTTTTAATACAAACTAAAATACTCGATTTTTTTTTGCAAAAGAAGAAAATAATATAAATTTTTATACCAAACATTTTTTATGCTTTTCGTCAACACAACCTTTAAGTTCTTATTAATCAACTCATGAATTATTTCAAGTGTATGCAGCTTATTGTCTGCCTGTGTGTGTGTGTTGCTTGTTGTTTGGCTTGTGGCTTTGGTCTGGGCCAACAATTTCCTGCTCCTGACCAAGTTGGGGTGCATCTACCTGCATGCTCTTGTATTGGCCAGCAGCAGCTTCTAAAAAAAAAACCCGATTTCGTACAAGTACAATACATACATATATCTCTCTATCTACACATCTACTGCCCTTTGCTGCTGCTGCTGCTGACGCTTGTTTGGTTTATGGATACTCGAGAGCTCAAGTTTTTTTGCTATTTTCTGTTGTGTGTAGTTGTGTAGTTGTACTTTGAAGCTAAGAGAAGACTGAAAACGCGGCAGAACCGGTTGCCAGGTTCATAGGCGCTTTTGTCTGTTTGGAGATGTGGTCTCGCCTTGCTGTCGTAGGTACTTACTCGTACTTACTTATATATGTATATAAGCTGTCCCCCGCTCCACTCCTCGCTAAGTAATGCCTACTATTCTAGTTTTCTTTAGTTTTCAGAATACGCCATTATATTGTTTTTTCTCGCCTCACCATGCTTGAGTGCGCACGTCCTCAGTTATTTAGAGTAGATTCTAGTGGCCAAAACCGAAACTGGCTTATAAAAAATACTATATGTATATACAATAATATTAAAACTTGTTTTGGCTCGTTTGCTTTTCTGTTTTGATTATGCCTGTTTGATGATGATAAAGGGTTTATTGACTTTGTTATGGTTCGGCTATGCAGGTCAAAATATTTGAAGTTCAATTACAAAGGGCAGAAAATATAATGGAATAGTATTAGACATTGAATATTGAATATGTAAAGTTAAACTTTAAGAACGTTCTGTATTAAATGTATGAAAATTATAATTAAACTGATCAATATATACTTTAGGATATGTTTAACCTTCAAAAACATGTAATCTGTTTTATTATTCTTGGCAAATACAACTTTGACTCGCCCTTTTGTTTTCTTTTTGTAGTTGTCATACCGAATTGTTTTTTGTTGTGGCCTAGGTATTAGCCATGACTTCAACCTGCGCGCATTGACAGACAATTCTTGTTATTTGCTGATGTCTGCAAGCTACCATAAAAGTCGCCAAGTAGCTCAGCCATGAAACTGGTTAAACTTTTACAACAACAACAACAACAACAATAGCAACAGCGAAAACAACAGCAATAGCAATCAAATTGTTTGGCTTGTTTGGTGCATTTGGTGCACATTGCTGCCGGTTTCTCTTTTATGGCCAAGACAAGTTCTTGACACTCAAAAGCCCAACGAGCAGACAACCACTACACGCCTACGGCTCCAACAGTATCTGCAAAAAGCAACAACAACAACAACAATCCGAAGAGATCCAAAATCAGTTTTGAGTGCCTGACTGCGTAGCCTAACTTCAATCAGTCCCAGTCATCAATGCAATCCGAAACGCAATCTTGCAGTCGCAAGTTGCAATCGTTGTTGCATTTGTTTGCAGCTGAGCGATCCGATAAACGCAGGAGGCAGCAGCCAACGAAGCGTGCCACAAACAACAGCATGCAATGGAGCTTACTTCAAACCCCCCACCACCCAACACTCCTACTTTGAGTCCATACTTGCAGCAGTTAAGTAAAAAGTAATTTAAACTCAACAAACAAAAAAAAACGCAATCATTACTCGATTGCCCACATAATAAATGATGTAAAAAGTAGGCGGACTCATGCACATCACTGGAGGAGGGTTGGGCGGGGGTTAAAAGAAATTTACTTTAACTAAATTATAACACGAAAATGTTGTGAAGCGTACAATAATAATATTTCATATTTATTTACGATTATTTCGTTTGAAAAAACTAAACTTAAAATGCAACGTTTTGAATGGTTTTTTTTTGTAACAATACTCGACTGTAGGATGTTTTATAATAAGCATAAAATTACTTTTTGCAATGCTCGAAGAATTTTCGAAAGAGGAAAATTTATAAATATTTAAGCATTGAATAATAAATATTTTCATTTCTTTAAAGATTGTGCAAAAATGTCAATTTTGAGATATATTTTATGACTTCAAAAGTGAAGAAAAATAATAAATTGTGAGATTTAAAGGAAACGCTAAACATCTACATATTCCTTATAACAAGATCTGGAAAGAGTTTATGAATATTAACACAGTTGCATTACTACAGGTTTGCTTACAGGGGTATATTCTATGCTGTAACCAGACCTTGTTTCCCCTAGTGCTGCGCCAGAAACTTAAGAAACATTTTTTATTTTTATCATGTTAAAATATTTTCTTGGGTTTATTTTTTTCTACCCAAGACTCTTTATTATCAGGCTCTAAGACAACTCAACAAATACCAAATGACCAAAAACAATTAAAAAATAATATTATTTTTTATGACCAATTTTCTATTACTTTTGTGAGCTTCATAAAATCAACTAATGTTTGGCTTAAGTTGCCTAATCGGGCCTAAAAAAAAAAATAAAGCACCCGCTGTACTTTCACAGCAGGGCGTTTAAATGCAAATTAATACCATTTACCAATGTGGATGGCTATAAGTCAGCGACAAATTTACAGTAAAACCAAGCCAAATGGTTGCCCCAAATGTAGTTATTATAAACGGCAGCAGCGAAAGCCTTTTGGCCTGACCAACAACACACGTCGTCGTAGTTGTGTCCAGCTTGTAGCCAACTGAGAGATCAGTGGCGATTTGCCGACTACTGTGCGAAAAATCGGGGTGTGCACAACACAAGAAAAAAAATAAAAAACAGATGCAAAAAACAGAAAAAATTGTGTAAATGGTCTCTCACTCAACTTAACTGTTTTTTTTTTTTATTATTATTTTTGAACGTTAATTTACGCCAACTGTTTTTGGCCATTGCACGTTGTCTGCTTTCAGTTTCATTATGACTTGGAAACACAAACTGAACAAAAAAAATATCATGCAATTGCAGTTGTTGCATGCTGTTGTTGTTGATGTCAAGCTGCATGCAGATTGCAACATTCATTTTGTATCTTTTTTTCGAGTTGTTGTTGCTGCTGTTAATCATATTTCTGTTGTTGTTGTTGTAAATTAGCAGCTGCACACACAAGCTGCTTTCAAAATGTGTTTTTTGCAGCCAGGATACGAGCGTACTTCAAATCAACTGCACTAAAACTTTTGCATGTGCAATGCTGCGTATGCGCAATATATTGCTTTAAGCTTTTGTTGCCGGACAAACGCGACTGATTACAGTTAACACGAAATATGGCCATTGTTGTTTGCATTTAATGTCCAAAAGTGACACCTTTAAAGTGTTTGGCTTTCTTTAAATGAATTTTTCCAACATTTTCGACCTTTTTTTTGCAATTTCGACCAAGAAATATTTTCTATATTAAATAAGTTAAGTCAAAGAGAGAGAAAAAAGAACTGTCATTGGCAAAAACACAAAGCCACAAAGTGCAATGTCAATGGAAAAACTAAGCTAATATTTTTTTTTTCTTGGAATGGGAAGCAAACAGAAACTAAAATAAACGACAAAGGTGGCCCGTTAGCTAGGCGAGACGCCTAATTAAGTTTGTGGCTAACAAACGTCATCGTATTGTACTAATACTCGTTTTGCCCAAAAGTTGCAGCTAAGCTTTATGTATAACTAGGTGCAATGATAGATTGCCACAATGATCGATTGAGTAAGGCAAAGATTTGTGGGCACAGCCCAGACTTTTATTTTGTTTGGGCTGATGAAGAAGCTGATTTTGGTTCGTATATAAATGAATCGAGAAACCCACTCGAAAAAGCAAGCGAAAGACTGCAACAGCTGAGCTTAGCTGAGTTAAGCGGCAGCTGCAACAACTGGTCCATTGATTACTTTTGTGTCTGATGAAGCGATTGTGCAATTAGCTATACACTGAACGAAAAAAAGAAGAGAGAGAGAGAGAGAGAGAGTGTGTGGGCGACAGACAAGTACAAAAATGCAGTTCATTATGCATCATAATAATGCATTAAAAGAAATATATTTACTTGATTTTTGTATGCTGATTATGAGAAGAGTCAAAGAGAAATTGGATGTAATTAAAATTAATTAAGCTGTCTGACAGTAAAAAGAAGTAGGAAGTACAGTGAGTGCTCAAAAGTGTGGAAAAGTTATTAAAGCAATTATCTTGTTTCACTTGATAGACTTGTCTCAAGTAATCAATACGCTGCTCCCATGTCTAGACTCATTGAGAGAAACTGTCTGGCAATGCCATCATCAGTTGCTTAGTCAAATGCTGTCAAGGTGTTAACACACTTGTGTAATAAGTTGGCTAATTGCAATAGCAATAGAATACACTCAAGAATCAGTTAGCTAAAGTGTAAGTGATAATTAGACAACGAGAGACTGAGAGAGAGAGAGACAGAGTCTACGATGATTAATAAAATTTAATAACAGCAGTTTTTTTGTAAATGCTGCGATTTCACTTTTTTTTCCATTATGATTTTGCCTTTTAAACGGTTAGACTTGACCCAGTTAACGACAAGTGTGTGGCAAAAAGAACTAAGAACTCATGTATAATTAGAAAAAAAGCGAAAACGAATATGTTTTCTAGTTGTTCCTCTGTCTATTTGTCTGTAGTTATTCATCAGCGTACGCCCTCATGCGTGTGTATCTGACGGATACAAGCAGCCGACCAAGACCCAATTTTCAATGACAACAACAATAAAAGAAACATTTATATATATAGAAAATTTGTTATCAACTTGAACGGTCATATTGAGTGTCTCTATCTGTCTATCTGCCACAAAGGTTTTTTAAAATATGACTAAGTACAGTTCCTTCACATTAGTGCAAAACGACCTTAAAGCCAACGCACCGCCCACCCACCCACTCTTTTTTTACTGTTTGTTGTGCACTTGACAAGTGCCTCGAGTGCCAAAAACTACAACAAAAAAACAAAAACACCCACGGAACTGCAAAACTTTTGAAGGTCTGCTTGACAGCTTGCCAGTGACAAGCCCCAAAAAGAAGAAGACGAAGAAGCTCTTTTTAATAATACCCTAATAATTAGGTGTTTATGGAAGAAAACTTACTTTTACTATAGCTTAAACAGAATTTTCTTTATCTTTTTAGTTTCACTTTTAAGATTTTTTTCCCATTGTCTGCGTGTGCATTTTGGGGTTTTCTCATGCGGTTCACCATTGGGGGTATTTGTGTGTGTGTTGTTGTCTTTGTAGGCGTTAACCAAAAAAAAAAAATAGCTGTGCGTTTTGTCATTTTAGCTTGAAAGACAGACAATTGAAATCTGTTGTGACTTCTGTGTGTTTTTTGTTGTATATTTAAATAAATATTTAATAAGATGCCAACATGGTTTTTTGCTTAATTAAATAATTATTTCTCAGTGTGTGTGGGGATATCGCACGCCTAATCAATTTCAATTGAAGGTGTCACAAACACACATTTGAAGGCCTACAAAGAAACTGACGTAGGCGATATTAAGAAGGTTATTTGAAGAGTTTTTGCCTGGCAACAGTGAGAAAACCGAAGACTTAAAGCTTACCCAAATGAATTCCACTTGCAAGTTTGTTTTAAGACTCACCGAAACTGCAAAGAAAAGAAAAAAGATAGAGATTGTGTTAAATTATTGTCAAGTCATTAAGTTTGCACTAAATTGCTCATAGACATGTGATTAAATTATCAATAAACGTCGCACACTCAGGTGCAAAAAGGAAATGCCATTAAAAAATATTGTTGTTAAATGTGCGCAGCTCATAAAAACTAATAAATATATGGCTATAAAGCAAAAAATAGCTATAAGAAATATCAAAATAAAATAAAATCAATATCAAAACTCAACATAGCATCAAAAAAATATTTTAGAAAACATTTTCACTGAATAATTTTTAAAGCAATTAAACATAATTAAGCTTTGGAAACTTGTTTTTCAGCTGATTTAATCTAAAGTTTTGTTTGCTTATTCAACTTTACTTCGCACATAAATATTATGTGCGTTTATCATAAATAAACAAGGTAGAAGGCTTTAGTCAAGATCTCGACTAGTACATACCCTTCACCCGTTACGTAAGGCGTGAACTTTCAATTGTGAGTATAAGCGCAAAGAAAAAACTTCACATTGCCATACCTTCAGTGTTTCTTGACCGATTTTGATCAAATTTGATCGAATGTTCATAATTTTATCTATAGTTTTAGACCTCATTTCCACAAATTTTAAATTCCAGTTTTTAATGTTATCGATATCATGTGTATATTGATAACCGGAAAAGTTATCGATAATTGGAAACAAACTTGTTCTTTCCATAGGAGAGCTTAAGTTTCAAGTTTGAAGTCTCTAGCTTTTATAGTCTCTGAGATCTCTTTATGGGGTCGGAGATTCTTTCTTCTGCCCGTTACAAACTTTTTCACAAAACTATTATACCCCTCTTTACCCATCTCATAAGTTAAGGGTATAGAAACGACCTCGTCTAGCGTATCGCATAGAATAGATAAGCCGCTTGCAGCGATATCAAATGATGTTTCAATGTAAATCGTTGCACTTCCTATCACAATGTGTTCACAATGTTATAATCAGCTGATTGGCATAGATCGAGAAACCCTATAGCTATAGACAATTCAACTAGACAATTGTCGCGAGATTTTTTCAAGTGACGCAAAACGAATCTCCTCTCTCTCTCTCTCTCTCTCCGCTAGCTAAATATAAACATACAAAATATATACATTTTACGACTCTCTCATGCGAGATTCATTTAGTATGCTGCCTAACAACTGATTATTAGTATTTGTTGTTGTTGTTGTTCATTTGCGTATCAATGAATTTCGCGTGTTTGAGTTTTTACTACTTATCAATGCGAACGCTTTCAACCCGTTTTACACAGAGAGAGATTCATCTGATGCTTCATTGGAAACAGAGATTTGTCATCACATTTTTTCGCGGAAGTTGCGATTTGCAAGGCTTTTCTTGTTTTTTTTGGGGGTTTCTCCCTTGATAAAATCCAAGCGAATTCAAAGTTTTCATATGACAATGACGTCGGCTTAGTTTGATAAGACACAACAATGAAATTGGGTTCCCTATCTATCTATAAAGTATAATCTATACGAGCAAAGAACTTTGATACCATGGTTCACTATAGGTTCTCTTATCTCTTGCCTCGATGCGTGGTGCTACTGATAATAATAATGGTTGTAGGAAATCTATTAACTCAAGTGTTGATTGAAATGTTTTTTTGTGTAAAGATTTAGTCTAATGATTTTTGAATTGTGATTTAAATATAGAATTAATGGCATTGACCCAGTCTCAACTAAATTTATATAGTTCCGGCAGGTTTTCTTATCGATTTGCTTGAGTTTAACAAAACAATCTTATCTTATATTTTGGTTTTAGCCTCGACCTTAAGCAACTATTCCATATTTTTGGCAAAGATTTCATTTCTTCTCGAGAGGTTCACTTGTTTAGCTAACGGTACTCTGATCTCCAACTCAAGCAGCCAAAAACTGTTGCGCAAAGGCAGCAACAAAGTAAATACTTATGGTAATAACAACATTTTGAGGTAAGTCCGTTAGGAAACGGAGCAGTTGGAGAGGCCAGCAAGTGGGTTACCCCATTTATTTTTTATATATGACACTTCAGCGAGTAAAACAAAAAACACGAATCGCACCTGAGGGCTTACGAATTGTGTCACTGTGAGTGTGCTTTATGCGTGTGGCTTGCAAAAAAACAAAAAAAAAATATATATTTAACTAAAGCAGAACTATAAAAAAAAAATGAAAGCATTTCATTAGAATATCTAAACAGAGCAGGGTGCAAAAAAGAAAAAGGAGAAATGGCATTTCATGCATTTGCATAAAGTGATGAGTTTTATAGCAACCAGACACTCAGAGTGAGACAGACAAAACAACATATGGCAATCCTTGCCAGCATCAAATTTTTTAATATCCAACATCCATGGCAGGGACAAATAAGAAATGTTATCTCATGCATTTGCATAAGTTAATAAGTTTCATAGCATGCAGACACTCAGAGACAAATCAACATATGGCAATCCTTGCCAGCATCAACATTTTTAATATCCAATTAAGAGTTTTATAGCAGTCGGCATTCAGTTGCATAGCAAATGAATTTTGAAAGCATGCAAATGAAATGGAAAGCTTAACGAAATCGAAATGCAAACACGTGCTGCAAATTGATTAGCAACAAACTGAGCGCAAAGCCAATACAAAATTAAGAAAATATAAAAGGTTATAAACATTTCTCAAACAACAAATGCGTTGATTAGCCGTCCAGGGGGGCAGCTACAACTACATCAAATGCAAAAAAAAAAACAATCGAAAAGACAAAGCAAAAATCGTTAAATTTCACTGACAAACTGAAGATGTTTGTTGCCATATTCTGATTTGTATCTTAAGCATGAACCCTTCCCCCCTTTTCACTCTTTTGACTGCTCATTAGCGAACGACATTGACAACGATATCTCGATGCTTTTATAAATTGGTTGTTAGTTCTTCTCTTTTATTTTTTTACGTAGAAAAGTTTCACCTTTTGCCGGTTTATTGATTGTTCTTAAAATGTGTTGACTTTGAAAAAAACGGAAGAAAAATAAGCTGAAAGCAAAATTAAAATCCATTTATGCTAGGCCAAAGCACAAAAACCTCATTGAAAACTTGGCAAAGAAAAGCAAAACCAATTTATTTCCAGCGTAAAATTTTTAATAGATTTTCAAAGATCTAAGCAAAAAGTATAAACATTGTACAACAAAAACACAAAGCTTAGCTAGTAATTAAGTCTTATCGCTAAACATTTATAATATCATCATTTTATATATATAAATATATTCATTCTAATTGGTTCAACCTTATCTGAGCCCAAGTGGCGCTACAATTTTGTGTTTGTTTATAAACAAAACAAATATTTATATAGAAATACGCTAAATGAACTTAGTTGGGGGCTCTCTGTTGATTAGAATGAAACAGATGTTTTACAAATTTGTACTTAAAAAATCATTTTAAAAATAATTAAACACTGTATTCTGTATGAATGTTATCATCGCAAGCCGCACACGAAGTTAATTGATATTGCACTTGAAAAATCAGCTGAGTTTGCCGTTAAGATTTATGACTTTGAAACGTGCTGCAATTGGGCAAAGGGAATATTTATATGGAGAAAAATCATAAAAATTGTTTAAAAGGTGTTGCCCCAAATTGATTTTATTGAAAATAAATCTCGAGCGTCAAAATAATGACAGAAAATCGTTAAAAATACTTTTTCTGCGTAATTTATGAATTTACATAAACAATTTTAGTAAAGATTCTTCTTTTAAATTCGAATCCAATATCGTTTTATTTTTTCTCTCCTTTTTTTTATTATTTTATGAATTCAACATTCATACTTGACTTTTTTAATGAATACCAAATGCAACTTTTTCCATTTCCAACTCAGAATTTTTATAAAAAAAAGGACATATACAACCTCATTTATTATGCACCCACTAACACAAACACATGCATAATAATATTTGTTTGTTTGAGATGCTGCACAACTCT
The DNA here is from genome assembly GCA_018152965.1 of Scaptomyza pallida. Taxonomy (NCBI): domain Eukaryota; kingdom Metazoa; phylum Arthropoda; class Insecta; order Diptera; family Drosophilidae; genus Scaptomyza; species Scaptomyza pallida. Next base: position 2,798,520 of record JAECXP010000051.1, on the reverse strand, counting down.
CCCAATTCCATGCACTCTTTTTTTTGTTATCAAAAACTCTACCAAACTCTCCCTGCTATCTATCTCGCTTGCTCTCAACGCAGCGACAAAAACTTCGCTTCTGGCTGCACAAACACCAAAAAAAATACATATATTCGCATTTTGTTGTTGTTGTGGTGGCTGCAGGCAGACAAAAGGTTTCAATTCTCATCTGTGTGCGTGTGTAGGTACACCTCTCCGCAGCGCAGACATATAAATGAGAGTTTCTGTTTTATGTCGCGTACCGTACCTTTATTGTATTTGTTGTTGCTGCGCTTTCAGTTGAGCTCGCTGCAGAGAAACACTTTTAATCTATGTTGTTTAAACTGTTAAGCACTTTAGTATTTGTATTAGAAAAATATTTAAATATTTGTATGCCGTTATATTTTTTTAATTATTGCTTTTATTGAATATTTTATTGGCTGCTTTTTTATTTTTCTAGCGTTTCATTCAAAAAATATATTCGCGCTTCGTTGTATTTGTTTTACCGTTTTAACAAATTTCACTTTCAATTTCTTACAGATTTTGTATTAATTATTTAAATTTCGTTAATTGCCGCGTTTTATTGCACCGACTTCGCCTTCGAATAGAACCTTAAGACCAGCAAATTGCAGTTCTTTAAAAGAGATGCTGCTGCTACTGCTGCTGCCGCTTCTCTCACAATTGAAATCAACAATGCGCCAACGAACGAGTACAAAACAAATAATAAAAACCTTTGGACAACTTGAAAGCGAATTTCAACGTTCCGCTCCACACAACCGCACAGCGCGAGAATATTTTCTGAACTAAACTGAAAATCCAATAAGAGTCTGCTGGCCGCAGTTAGCGCAGCAGCAACAGCAACAGCAAAAGCAGCTGCAAGCGACGGACAAAGGCAAAGAAAACGAGTAAATACGAAGTAAAAACAATGTGCGCGACTGTGAGCCTACCCTGTAAATGACTTTTGTGAGTTCATGCAGACAATTGAAATTACAAAAGGCTTTAAAAACCAAATAGATATACATATTTAGTGCATAAGTCATACATATGTGTAAAGTAATACAAAGTAGACTTTAATACTCCCCAACATGCTTTGCTACAGAGTACACAGCTCTCAAAACAATACCACTGCAAATACAATGAGGGAGCGCAAACGAAAACAGAGCGAGAGAGTGAGAGAGCGCGCAAGAGTACGCAAAAGCAACGCAGCAACAACTACGCAAAGCAAAGCAAAAAGTAAACATCATAAGCAGGCAGCTCAACATAAATGAATGGGAGAGAATATGCACAGAAAATAACACAAAACGAAGTGAGTGTGCGACAAGGAGAGCAGCATTGGGTGAGCGCAAAGGTGTGCGTGAGGGAGAGAGTGTGTTTTAAGCTTGCTTTTTGTTATGGGTTTTTGTGACGACACAAGTGGAGAGAACAACATGGTAGATTATGAGACATTTAAATGCTGTAAGATAATATTGAATGTCAAAGTAGCTGTAAATTGGACTTTCATCGAAATTTCCACCCTACATATGCGACTTCAATGTTGTTGTAAAACAAACCATAACACAAAGCCCACATTAAATATACATTACCAATTCCAATTTCATAACTGCATACAGATCGATCATGTTGCATGCAGCAGCAATTATTTAAGGTTCGAAACAACCCCCATTTTATGTAATGACAGCACACACACACACACATTAAATTACTTGCGTCGAAATGCGAGACACTTCAAATAATAATTGTGCCCGCATACATGACCGATGGCTATCGAAATTGCATTGTTACGAGTAGTTGTTTAGTTTTTATTGGCCTTCATCCGAACACTTTAATTTCAACCCCCTCAAGTGCTGATAAATTACCGAATGACAAAAAATCTTGTGCTGATCACGAAACGGTGGAAATCAAAGCCCAATTAACAGTCTGGCAACGCTCTGAGCGTCACTCACAAAACAAAAGTCACACAACAAATGCAAATAGTTCTCTTTTTTCAATGCTTTGTTGTCGCTGTCTTTGCTGGAGAGCGCGCAAACACAAAAAATTGCAAAGTCAAATACAGGCTATCTCTCTCTTCTTTTTATGCTCTCCAGCTGTTAACAGCACCACATGTGGCGCTCGCAATTTAACAGTGTCGCTAAACATTACAGCATAGACACGCGATTAAGTGAGATTTTCAAGCCCATTAAAGAAGAGTTCAGATTTGTTAAATATTAATTTCACACTAAGAAGATTAAAGCAAATGACAAGCGGAAGCTATGCAAAGCAAGCAGCTTTTTGTTCTTATCAATATCAAAGAGAAACGAGCAACAACAACATTGTTTAGTTCAATTACAACATGCGGAACAGCTGTTGCCAACGATCCCCGCCCTAAAGTGCGAAAGAGATGAAAGAATGAAGCGAGCTCTGTTATAACAGAAAACACAAACAAACTATATATCAAAAGGGGCACAAACCGAATGGAAAATGATGCGCGGATGTGTTTTGAATAATTATCACAAGATTTTGCTGTTAACACACGTTCCAAACATAAAAGATCAAATATTTGATATGCAATTGAATCAAAGCTGGGAAGATACACACACAAACAAAAACAAGATTTGATAATAAATAGGTAAGAAAAATTTTATAAACACTAAATAGTTAAAGTTATGAAAATTTGTGTCAATCAAATAGCTTTTCAAAACATTTAAATTTGCATGTTGTTTTTTATGGGAACATATATTATCCATTTCCTTTTAGAAAGCTTCCCTCATATATTTACCTTTAACATACCACCTTCTCACTCATACGCACACGCACACCCACATGCCTGCATAACTCACCTCAAGTCTCACCTAAACAACAACAACAACAAACTGTATTCCCATACGCACTTTGAATGTTAAGTACAACAAAAACAATGTAAGTGAGTGCAAGTAGAAGAGTTGTAACAAGTTCTAACGCGACAGCAGCCCACATATACAAGTGCAAGGAAAGGAATGGAAATACATACATTGTACAACTGTTTTGCTGTTGTTGTTTTTGCTTTTCATAATGCGACGTGTATGACAGGAAGAAATCCATCAACACAAAGAAGAAAGAGAGGGAGGGATATAAAAGCTGCATTTAACACTCGCTTTCTTCATCTGTCCGAGTCTTACATTAGGTTAGCTGTTGCTGTTGCTGTTGCTGTCTCTCCCCCCGCACCACCCGCTGGTACAAAAACATTTTACACTGTCACGGGAAATTGTTTGTTTAACATGCGCGCTGCGTTTAAAATTACATGATGAGCAGCATTTATCATAAAACAAAAAAAAAAGAAACCAACAAAAAACCTCAAGTAATCAAAACACACTGCAGAAGAAACAACAAAAAACATTGTCAGAGGTCTACGTCTGGAGTCTTCTGTAGCTTCTTCTTCTTCTTCTTTATTGTCTTCTGGTCCTACGCAATTTTTATATTTTTTTTATTCTCCATTTTGATTATTATGAAGTGTATATATTTAGCTGTTGCTTGTCTGGGGTCGTCCACGGGGTCTTCGTTCACTCTCCCTTTTTTTATTGTTCCTGTCTCGCTCTCACTCTTCCCCTCTACCACACATGATTATTGGCGTTGACGTCTTGTCTTCTTCTTCTTCTTGTTGGCTGACCTATGCTGATGCTGTTGATTTCTTGGAAAGAACTTGATGATTTTTTGCTTCATTCTTTTTTTTTTTTTTTGCTTCTGACCACTTAATCAGCCAACAAAGATTTGTGACTAGTCATTTGGCTACCGTATGGCAGAATCTTCAAGATGCAATCACTTAATGAAGACGGCATGAAGGATAAGTTTGTAGTTTTATGTTTGATAGTTAAAAATTTTTATTTCTTATCCCAGTTTTCCGCTTAGAATTTGATTTACCGCCGAGTACACTCAACTTTCAAATCAACTTAACACATGAAAAATGCAGAAGAAAAACTTACAAAATAGAAGAAAATTTCTTATTTTCGCTCAATTTGCAATTGCAACGAGTCGTAAAAAATCATATCAACGCCTAGACGAGGCACAAATTCGCTTAGTATGTGGCAATTTGAAAACTTGCAACACTTGACGGCAAGGAACCCTTCTTACAACCCCCCCTACGCCCTCTCTCTTTCATATCAAATAACATTTGCCACACACACACACACACAACAAATATGCACTTGAAGCCACTTGAAATAGGGGGCAGGGAGATACTTGTTGAAGCTTCTTCTTATGCACATAGAGGTTCTGTTCGATTCCAGACAGACTAATCAAGTGTGACTTGCTTCACAATGATGAACTCTGACCAGATTTTCGAGCTCTTCACATTTTATCTACATAAATGATCCACAAATTTCCCACAGCACTAAAATCAAAATAAAGTGAAAACTTTGAAGTCGATTTGGGAATACTCTGATAGAAGTATTAAAGCTTTGAGATCATAAGGCATCAGTAAAACTCGGAAGGTATGAAGTGAGAGACCTATCTTTGGGGTATAGAATTTGGTTAGCCTAGTTTCAAATCTGTCAATAATATTCATTCCAAATTTAATGGTTCTGACTTGAAAACTGTGGAACACATTAAATAATTTTTATCGAAATTCACAAATTTGACAAATTTTAAAACTATATTAATTTTAGGATTTTAGGTTATTAATGTTTATCGATTTCCAAGCCCATTAGTGGGCGAAGAACAACAAAATTTACACCTAAGCTTACGAAAACTTCGACCAAGATATTTTTAAAATTTCAAGTCTCTTGCTTCACGGATGTCGAAAAAAGCGGAGTTCAAATAAACACGATACAGGACAGAGCATAAAACCTATATACTTCTCAAATTCTTTTGCAGAGTATATAAATAGTCTTGTTCTTTTCATTCTTATTTCTACGTTTGATTTATTTTAACGATTTGAATTCTTGCATTGGACTCAATTTGAACCCGTCTTGGGTTCGTCTGTCTTTTTGATGCACAGCTGTCACGGCTCCTTCAACATTTGGGGAACCGGTTCGCAGAGCACTTGGAAAGCTTTCTAGCAACATTTTTGATTTTGGGATAAAAAAAAAATAAATATTTTGTTCAGAGAAGATTATCTTCTTATTTATTTATTTATAATATTATTGGTCTTGAAACGTTAGTAAATATTTTTTTTATATAAAAAGTAACTATAAAAAAAATTTGCAAATATTTTAAAAATTTATTCTATTAAAATATTAAAGATTTATTTAAAAATAATAAAAAGTTTAACGAAATTCTCAGCAGTTGCAAGGCTAAAATCTTATTAATCTTCTAAAACCTAAGAGAAAATTTTACAATAAATTTTTATTTTAGGCATTTTATATATTTTTTTCATATACCATATCATGTATCACATAAGATCGAAGTATTTTTTTCCACTGTATAACTCTCTCTAGTACTTATAAATGTTTTTCTATGTTGAGGCATGCCTTATCGCCAACCAATTTGATCTTTTGTTTACATTACATTACATTTCTTATTTCTCTTTTAATTGACATTTGATTTGTGCCCTCCCATCTCCCCTCCCTTCCTCTCATTAAGTGCAGAACTTTGTTTGTGTTTGAGCTTCGATCTGTCTTGTGAAATAATTAATTTATGCGTACATTAACCGTTACTTGATGATGATAATAAACGAAACGATCGTCAGATGCAACCCGTTCTTATCTCTCTGCCAAGCCGATTAAGTATGAACGCAAGGGGGTACAATCCGTGGAGTGGGGGAGTCTCTTAATAATGAACGTGAACCAAGAGTTTGGTTCTCTCTCTTTTGACATATGGTCTGCATGGTTTTCCTTTGTGATTAATTGTCAACATTCTGTGGCAAAGTCTTACTTCAACTATCCGCGATGAAGTATCGATGGAGTCCAAGCTCGTCATGTGTGTTATGTGCTTGTGTTTGTGGGGGTGTAAACGAATAAAAATGAAGATTTAGTGTTGCCCCCGTTGGCTTGGCTTACTACATTTATTTATGGCTAGTCTCCTGGATGTGACGCTCTTTGTGGCAGAGCTCTCTTTTCAGTCAAGCCTGCTGCTGCACATTGAAACTCGTCTTAATCATGTTGAATTATTGTCTTAGGAGTCGTTGGGCTCATAATTACTTCCTGGGGTCTCGCTTTCAACAAACTATTTAAAAAGAGTTATTGCTAGTTGGGCTTTTTTGGGCTGTTGCTGTTAAGGGCACAATGGGCTTTAATTATTAGGTAGTTGGCATTACCGTTATGTAAGTTAGTTGATGAACTTTAGAAGCACATTTTACTCCCAACAATGCTTTCGTTCGTAACTTGTAACGCAAGAAATATAATGTCAATATGGTTTTGTTATGAAATTTAGTTATTGTTTCTTAGGTAGACAAAAGAAAAAAAAAGAAAAAAAATATTAATAAAATTTTCGATGATTGAAAAAAATTTTAAAATTTAAATTTAAGAGCTAAGCTTAATTATAATGTAAAATCCTTGTTTAGTTAAGTAGTAAAATTAAATGTTCCGATCTTTTAGTTTAATTATTGCTAAGTTTTAATAAAAATGTATTTAGTAATCGTAAAAGATAAATAATTATTATTATGATGACAGTATAAAATGTATTTGGATAGTTGTTCAAGAAGTCAGATTTGAGGACGAAAGGAAATATATAAAAACAAATTTTACATTATAATATAAAGTTTATACAATTATTTAAGTTGTACAATAATATTTAATTTAAAAGACATATGCCATCGTATTTGATTTATTTGCCTAATAATAATTTAGTTTTCATATCACTTACAAATAAATTTTGCTTTAGTTGACCTTGAGACTTGGCCCTGATCTTGTTAAATTGCGTCGAATATTGCAATTTGATGAAAAGAAAAGGCAAAAAGCAAAAAAAATCCTCGCTAAATTGATACACTTGACCTACTCGCAAACAAACACAATTTCCATTAATTAAACCTTCAAAATAGGCCTCAAGTACGAACATATATCGTAGTACTAGACAAATAGTTTACAGTCCAGAAAGCACAAATATAGACAACAGGCAGCAAAAACAAAAATCGTTGTACTTAGTGAAAATCTTACACAATCATGAGATCAGCGAACCGATCCAACGTAACTACAACGACCCAACGAACCCGCATACCATAAAGGCCGAAAAGTGTTCATGAAAATTGCTAAATTTCCATGTACATCATTTTGAAAAAGGGCCAAGAGATGTTAAGTGAAATTTGCTCAACTGGAGTCATGTTTGTCTTTGGGCTTTTAACAAAAATTTCCAAATTTCCAAATTGCCAGACGGCCGCAGTGCATACAGGTCGCTTTCTGCACACACTAATGGATTAATTATATGTTTATGGACACCTTTAGTTGGAGTAGGCGACCCCAAGTTGAGTTAAGCGGCCATTGGCATACATGTGGAGTAGGTGTGAAATAACCTCCGTTAAACTGTTAAAATGTTTTAATGCAACACAATTTGAAATCGTATTTGCATCATCGCATAAACAATACGCAACGCTTGCAACAGAAAAAACATTCTCACTTTTTTCTCTAATAGTGTGAGGAAAACAATAAAATGCACGCGTTGCAAGCGGAAGAAAGCGCATACAAAACAAACAAAAATGGAGGAAGGAGTGGGGGCGAAGGAATGGGGCTGCGTTGCAAGATTGAAAAGAAAAATAGTATGTAGGCACGCACGGCTAAGTAATTTAGAGGCATGCCAGATGGTCCAGAACTTTGGCAATAGTAGAACGAGGAGAATAAGTAATTTTTTGCTAAGCGTGCGATGAACAACTTAAAATTAATGATCCTAAATATATATACGGGGGCGCTCAATCTATCCAAACAAAGTAGTGCTCAATAAAGTTTGTTCTCTTTTTTAAAGCATAGAAATATCTTGAGAAGGGTCAAACTAAAGAAAACAATGTGGCAGAAAGAAATTTAGAAAAAGTTTACTTGAGAAAATAAAACTTTATTTATCCTATGGTGAAATTTCCTAAAATATGTAGGTCATGTTTGAAATGTCTTTTATATAAATTTATATGATTTTCCTTCTTTTATTTTTATATTCTTTAGAATTTTAATAGAGATCTCCCATCATTTTCTTAAAAGACTTGCAAAATATGGAAAAATTTTATACTAAAAACTTATAAACTAAAAAGTTTCTTAAAAGAATAGAGTTAAATAAACCAATAGTAAGTGGAATATATTAAACAGTTTATCAAAAAATACTCTTGTTAGCTATAAAACTTAATAAACAACAAGTATAACATAATTAATTATCCACTCTGCTCTCTGACATTTCATATGATCTCCATTAAAAACTGTAGTTGAAATGCGACCAATGATTAATATGAATATGAAAAATAATATTAACAACTAAGGACAGACAGACTTAAAGCAAAACAAAATGCAAGCTAGCAAAAGCCGCTCTAACGATTATACAAAGCGAGTCTTTTGTTATCTCGTATAAATATTAATCGCATAGAACTCAAAGAAAACCATTTCGTAAGATTCAGATTGCAGTTGAGCTGAGCTGCACATATAAATATATGTGTTGTATAAAGCATATGCAATTGCGCAGCCTGAAAGTGATAAATATGCGGCACAGTTTTCACAAAGGCAACGCGAAAAGCAGACAAATATGGTGAAGAATGGAGGAAGTGTCTGAAGAAAACATACTAAGCAGCGTTAGGGGGGATGGAGTGGGTGGAGGATGAATGCGGGCGGCTGCTGCACATTGCACATTGTATAATGTCCAAACTAAATAAAATTAATTGTAGTAGAAGGATAAGCTTGATAAGCAGATACCCTGCGAAACGCCTTAAACAAATAAAGCTAAGAAAAATGTGGTAAGATTTATAAATATTTTATAGTTGTTTAAACCTTGACCACAACTTCAACAAGAGAATTATATACTTTCCTTAAAAAGAAATAAATAAAATATATAGAAATATTCATGTTAAATACGCAGGAAAAAAATATATACACGATCACGAAAATATTTTACATATATAAAAAAAATATTTGTATGAATTTGGCATGAATTTTTTCACATTTAAGTTGAGGATAAACTTTCTCAAATAAATATTTATTAATTTTTCATGCTAAATTTATATAAATATTTTTATATATTATTTTAGCTTGATTAAATCTACATATATTTACTTATTTATATATGTATATTTAATCAAGCTAAAATAATATATAAAAATATTTATATAAATTTAGCATGAAAAATTAATAAATATTTATTTGAGAAAGTTTATCCTCAACTTAAATGTGAAAAAATATTATTCCAAAAAAATCATTAATTTAAAATTTGTTAGATGTTACCAAAATTCTTAAGTTTTATGTGCTACAACCTTTTCTAGACGTAAAAAAAATGTATTAAGCCGCTTTATTTCATTCTTGCTTTTAACCACCTTATAAGAACACAGGGCATACAAAAGAAAGAAATGCAAAAAAACTCAAAATGGAACACAAAACTGTTGAATTTATGCGCATTTTACGCTCTTTGTGTGTCAATTGAAGAAATTGCATGCAATGCAAAACGAACAGTTTCTATTCACAGCACAGCTTAATGCAATGCGCAGAAAAGATACATTTGTATCTTTTGTGCAGTTTTTGGCCTGGCCAGCTGTAACTGAGCAGCAACCTTGAACCTTGATTTCTATGGCATCCTGAGAACACAAAAAGCCTCCCACAAAACTCTGTCAGCTGTTAATGAAGCACATTAATTTTAATGCTCAGGCATTTGTAGCATAACCAGAATAAGGTGGATAATCGTGCGAGGCGCCTCATATGAAATTAATGAGTTGCTGGCGTTGATGTTGCAACATTTGGTGTCGTGTTTTGCCAGGTACTCAATCATATGCGTATCATCAGAATTGAGTCAGATTCACGCGTCTTTTCTGATTGCCTGTAGACTTCGTGATTAATTATGTGTGCGAACATATATGGAGTTTGTAAATTATTGCAAATTTAGTCCCTAATGAAAATGTCAGAGGAAAGGCACTTTAATAATACGTATTGAAAAATGCTTGTATATTTTCATTTTTGACCCAAAATTATCAATTTATTCTGAATATTGTATAATAAAAATATATTTTAAATAAAAATATATACTTTTCTTGATGATTGCAGCTCGTAATTGGGTTTAAAAATCATTCAACAAACGAATAATCTCCATTTATAAGTATTTCATAAGTTGAAAAATCCTTTACAGTCAATCAAACAATAAATAATTTTGCAATTGTATTTAATATTGATAAAACAGTTATTTTTAAAGTCACAAAAATATTAAAAATAAATATAAAATCAAAATAAAATATTGCGATGACAAAATATCCAAATTTAAATTTTTACTAAAGACCCGCAAGTGTTTCATTTAATTAATTGCATTTTCCCGCAATGTGTTTCTTAAGAAATTATCTTAAATGCTCCTAAATTTAAGTTCCATCAGCATAAATTATAATATTTTAATTTAAATTAAGAACGAAATTGACGCCCAAGACGCTGAACAATTTTCAGCGAATTCATTTTTCCTGTTAACAATTATATCCACATTTTGTTCTCAACTTAATATTGAGTCATTTTTGAGTTGACACAAAGAGATCTCATATAAATTACACCTGACAAACAGCCTGACGGAGAATTCAGCAGAATTTTTCGTTGTTCATAATTTGGCTATATCTTTTGGTTGTTGTTGTTGTTGCTGACCATTTCACGGAAGCAGCTAACGAACCAATTTTCATGTGAAAATCGAGAGAGAGAGAATTAAATTGCTTTACTTTTTGGTTGGGCGAAAAGCCTAACAAAGCACAAGGAAATGGTGAATGTTTAACGGTATGGCAAGGTCAGCCACCTGGTGTGGGCGGTGGTGCGGGGTCGCCTATTAATCAACAAGTGGCTACTTGACGTCCATACAGGCGTGCCACTCAATAACAACTCCAGCAAATGAATCAATCGATTGCAGTGTTAAAAACATTATATATATTTTATATTTTTTTATTGCACATCAGATTTCTCAAGTCCAACAACAAGTCACGCAAGTGTCCAAGTCCAAAGTCATTGAACGTTGTTTGTTGCACAGACGGAAATATTTGAAAGGCGAACGGAAGTTGGATTTAAGAAAGGATTTACGAGTAAAAGTATCTAACGGTTAGATCGCATGCCACACCACATACAAAAACACACAAAAACTTAAAACTACAAAGCTACTGTTAAAGCTTTGCGTGTTCAATTTCACTGCAAAATTAAATTATTAAAGAGGCTGGAATAAAACAATGTTTGAAAAGCTAAACTAATGAAATTAAGCTTTGACGCACCGCAGTTAAAATACTCTATTTTGTTGATATTGAAAACGAAATAAATATTATTACCTAATATAAATAAATACAAGTACGAATCTCATCGAATTTGTAAAAACCTTTCGCGAAACATACTTAAACATTTTCAATTTTTTTTGCAAGATTTAAAAAAAAAATAATTAAAAATATTTTAAAGAGTAAGTAATAAATTGATTTTCTAATATAATTTATCTCGCTTTCTTTATCCAATTGCCATAAAAAAATCGTAACATTCGTTGATCTTGAATGTATCTGAGTATTTTAATGTTCATATATATAGAATACTTTCATTATATGTATTATATTTTATTTTAAAAAGCGCACAAAATCTATTAATAATTTTTTATTTTCTAAAAATAACCCAAATAAAATGTTTAACATTTATTATATTTCTTTTTAACAAAATGTATTTAATTCAACAACAAAATAAAGTGTTGACAAATTATGTATTTCCCATTGCGCAGCTTTCAACTAGCTGCGATTGTGTTTGCCCAAAGGCCAAAATATATTTAATAGCCAAAATTGCCCGGCAGCGTTTAAAAAAGTTATTAGAGTGCGTCAACAACACAAAAACTGTTGCCAGCTGTGTGTGCCCCAACAATCATGATGATGACGATGATGATAATAATGATATTATTATAGTTGTTGTTGTCGCGCCCCAAAACTGATCATTGACCGTCACGCCTGACGCAAATCTGGCATCGCTTTCCAAATTCGTGTGCCAGCATTGTGTGGGCGGGCACGCAGAAGGCTTTGGGGTGGAAGAGAAGGGGGGAGGAAAGGGCATTGTCTGAGTGTTGGCTACTCAATCAAATGAGCAGCGAAGCGCCATCCGGGCCATATACATGTGTATGTTTATATTTGTGGAACACGCGAGCATTTGTTGGCCAAAACTGCGATTTGCATTCGCATGAGATAAACTTATTTTTATTTTTATTGTTGCTAATCGCGTTACAGATACAGCTACAACTTTTTAATATGATCATGCAAAATGTAATTATAAATCATCGCAAATGTGAATAAACTTTAGCTTTGATTTGCAGGCGGAAACGCAGAGAGAAGCACGGGGCGTATGAGTGACGTATGTGTGATGTGTGTTTAGATTGAAATAAATTGATGGAGCCTAATCTCTCGACAAAGAAAAGCGAAAAAAAGCATGCGAATTTTTGCAATGATATAATTGTATCTATTTATCTATATTGAAGTAGTTGTATCTATGCGAAAGCTGTTTAATTATAGAAACAAAGATACGGTCGAACTTGCATTCAACGAATTTTAAGTGGACAAGAGAACAAATTTTAATAAATATTAAAAAAACAAAGAAAATAAACAAACACAAAGTCTACATACACATGGTTATAAACAAATATCTACACGTGTGTATAAAATCAGTTCCACTTGAGTTCATTTAATATTTTCCAAACTCATTTGCTCGCCCATGAAATTTTCATGCACTTGTGTGCCCAAAGGCAATTTTCTTCTGCTTTTGAAAGCATAGCTCAGAAATCACCAGAAGACTTAACAAACGCAAAACACAAAATCCCTTAGAATCCATCTAGGCAATTGTGAATTTGATGTTGGCAGGCAACAAGCTTGTTGCCACACAACAATCAACAGCTTGTCTATCGAAAATAAAAAAGCACAGCCTACCCCCAAATCCAGAGTTTCAAAGGAGCTCTTAATGCTGTGGCATGAACATTGTACATACATATCTACCCATCAGTAAAGTAAATAATATATTGCTTGGAGGGCTCAATGCTATGTATCACTTTCGCCTGTTCGCATTTCCTATGTACTTCAATCCACTCGGCCCAGACACAATATGAGCTGAATCTCAGACAAGCCTATGACAACATCCAAACAGAGAGAGAGAGAAAGAGCGAGAAACCCCGGCCAGACACATATGACTCATTGGTAGCGGCAACGTCAGAGGAATCTGTCAGACAAACGCATACACAGGATACAGAATTCACAAACTCACACTAAAAGGGGATGGTGAAAAAGCTTCCAAAATACGTTCATATGTATTTTTGGCTGTAACCAATTTATACACTTGCTATAAGGGTTGTTTTAAATTTGTCACCAAATATGTGGCACAATAAAGTCATTGTTAACCCCAAACACATAAAGAAGAAAAAAAAGAATGATAGATGACATCAATAAAATAATATAAAGAAAAGACTAGTGAATCTTTAAATATTCAAAAAGAAACCCTATCCAAAAAAATAAAAATTTGATTAATTAAATTATTATAGTTTTTACCGTTTAAACAAGCATATTTCTGATTACAACAATCAACAACTTTTGCATTTTAATTTGTCATTCTGTTAAAAAATTATATTATTTTGCGGTTGACGATGGATAAAACATTTGACTTTTCCTACAAAATGTGAAAAACCCAAAACTTAACTCATTACTAAGAACTTTTCTCTTTATTTTGACAATTTTAAAGTTTTTATTCAACACATTATTAGCTCCTGAGACTAAGATAATTTAAACAGCGACATTTAAAGAATTTATTATTATTTTTGTAGCATAATCGTAGTCAAACATATATGTTATTAAGCCAAAATCTTTCTATACATATTGAAAAAAAGTATTTTTTTAACCCGATTATATTAAAAAAAGTGGTAATTTAAACATTTTTGAAAAAGATATGATAAATTTGTAAGTGATTCTTCGAACTTCGCTCTGTTAGGGTATTAAAGAAGCCCACAGCTTAACGCCCTTTCTAGTTTATCGCCGCTTTTACAAAATTTCCATTTCTCTTGGCGTTTTAGCCTAATTAAGCGTAAACTTGGCAACACTTTCGACTGATGCGTTTGCAAAGGACTAAGACACATAATGCGATTCTATGCCCCCTCCTTCCGCCAACACCTTGCACCACCCAAATCACCCAAATTGCTGTGTATCTATTTGTTTTTGGATGCTGTCATTACATGACTTCACTCTCCCCACCACCTCCATCTCCACTTATATACATGTATCTTTCTTTCTCTCTCTCTCGGTCACTTCTCTTACTCCAACTGCAGCTATGGCTTTCATTTTATCGATTTGTATCTGCGTCCGTTCGGGGGGTTTTTTAAGGCTGGCAACTGGAGGCTGTGCCTCATCATTGTTGTTGTTTTTGTTGTTATTGGCTTGGCTTTTGCTGGACCGTACAATGTGCTTTTTATTGGTCATGGACATGAAAAATGTCGCCTTGAGTGAGGCGAAAAAGAAACTTTCATTTGTGTCCTTTTTGTTTTAGATTTTATGGGGAGCTTGTCATCGCTTTTTGATTATTATGAAGTGTTTTATAAAAGAGTGAGAGAATTCATTAAAAATATAAAGATGAAAAGATTTACTAAGGATGCCAAGTATTAAAATGTGCAAGATTGGATAGAAAACGACATAAAAGTACCTAACAAATATGAAAAAAAATTTAAAAAATAATTTAATATTATTTAGTGCTATTTGCTCTGTTTAAGCAAATGATATATTGTTAATTCAAGTATTATAAAAGCACAAAATATCAAGAATTTTTATTGAAATTGCTTTGGATAAATAACATTAATCGAATTTTATATTAAAAACCTATCAAAAACTTTTTTCAATGGATTTTTTTTGTTACTGCTAGCAAAAAGTTTAAATTTATATTCATATTCCCCAGACAACATCCTTAAAATGTTTTCTTATCTTGATCCTTCGTTGGCTTCCTTTTGAATTACAAAAAGGTTTTGTTATCCTTAATATGTAATATTTGGCCACAGAATATTAGCATACGGTCACTAAGCTCCATGATTTGTGGCCCAAAAGTAAACAAGTAAATGAACTTTTATGGATATTCAGGGTATAGAAGGAATTGGGACTAGCTTTTAAGACAAAATTAGAATACTGTTGATGAACCAATTTGGTGGCAAGTAAAAAAAATGAAATGTGCCACGTGTCAGCCACTTTTTAGCTTGACCTTTTGGCTGTGATAAATATTTAAACAAGGACAAGTACTAAATGGCAGATGTAACGGTGTGTGTGTTGGGGTAGATGGGGCATATTTCAGCGGCAGAACTGTTGCCGAATAACAACACACGGCAGTAATAAAATTGAATTTTATTACACACAGACAAACACATGTCGAAATGGCTAACAGAGCACACACAACATGGCCAACAAGCGGCTGTCTGCAAAACACCTAAAATTCATGTAATATCAATATTGTGTATATACTTTTACATATATGTATTTCTGTATATGTATATAAGAACATTTCATTTGGCCTCGACAAATGTTGAGTTCAAGGAGACGTCACCGATGAAAACACTCGTGGCTGGCTGCAGCTTCCCCACAGCTGTTATTCACAGTGAAGGACGCTTCAAGAAACTCTACACTCATTCTCACTCTCTCTCTCTCTCTTTGCGTTTGCGCATTGATCTGGCAATGCTGCATCTCATTTAACACTCAAACCGTTATGCAATGTAACATTTGAAATGTTTGCGGTCCATTAACATACTCTCTCCCCACTTCGTCACACTATGTGCCATCTCTATCGCACTTAATGACGTCAAATGACTGCAGACTCTCTGCCCAACACACAATGACGTCAGTTTGGGGCTGGTTGTAGTGGGTGTTGGAGACGAGAGTCAATGATATAGCATCAATTGCAAAAACTTTTACAAAAGTTGCTTTTAAAGTTGGGCGGATTTTTATTTTTAAGTGGCACTGTAAATAAGCATTGAAAAGGAAGTTCTAAATCCATTCTCAGTGCATTTCAAAGCTTTGTGATTTATTAAAAGTAACTACTTAACTAGATGGATAGCAGGAGCTGAATTAAACTTTATAAACTAAAAATAAACCTTGATTAAATCTAGGAAATTGTAGAAAATATATACTAAGTGCAAGAAAACTATATAATCTGCCATATTTGGTAACTGTTCAAGTAACAACATATCAAATGGAACAACAACTGATTCGTCAATCGATAAAGGAAGTCATGAAAACTATGCAAACGGGCAATAACGTGTTAAATTTACGATAATTGCGAATCGTGAATCAGCAGTACAAAAATTGATTGACATTTGCAATCAAAATCAAAACAAAAATCAAAAAATGTTGTGCGTAATACATTAAAATAATAATAATACAACTATACCCAATGATTTCCGCAATTATCTGTAACTAGTTACTTAATTCATGGGTGCTTCCAGTATGACGAAACAGGATTTGCAAAAGCTGCACTCAATTGAAAGCCAATCACAAAGGCTAATTGAGAGTTGTAAATTGAGAGCGATATGATAGACGATAGGGAGAGTTTAACAACTAATCATCTTGTTGAGATACCATCAAAAACAACAGCAACGAAAACAACAACAAATGCAGTCATTGACTGACTGCAGCAGTCGCTACAAAACATAAACAACAACAAAAACGAAAACAAAAACAAAAATAAACAGCAGCTAGATATTAGAAAGAAATCAAAGTCATGCACATCGCATCGTTAGTTACCCTACAAATGAAGTTTTTGTTATATTTGGTCTTATAATTATAAGATATTTTTGATGAGAAAAATCTTTGGTACAAGAAAATTTGTTAAAGAGAATTATTTTTCGCAGAGTTCTCTAAATGAATTTCATATATTTGTGGTAAAAAGCTTTGTTATATATAAGTAAGGATGTACAGAAAGCTGTATTGTCTTTTCTAACTAACTAAAGTTAGCAAGGCGCTCCCGTATAGGCTGAATGAATAAATACCAAGGGCACAAAGCAGTCACTGGCTTTCCATATGGATTAATAAATAAAATAGAAAAATTCTTTTTTAAGATTAAAGCATAAAAATAAAAAGAATTATTTGAACATGCGTACATTATATGTTCAATGTGACTTTGCTTCTTATTATCTTATTATCTTAACATCTTTTTTCTCCTTTCTTCAAAAATGTATATTAATATATTTAACATAACCTTTACTTCTCTTGTGTCACATCAAAGTCGATATACTCTTTGCTAGTGTACAACAATAACAAAAACTTGCAACTGTAAACAAAACGCACGCGCTGCGAATGAAGCAACATAAAGAAGAGGCTAAATAAAGGGGGGGAAAATGTATCTCTGTTTTTGTTTTTTTTTTTTTTGGATGTAGCTCCGAGGCAAGATGAGACGTGAATTTCACTGTGCAACACCAAACACCATATGGGAAATTTCACTTGCACGCTTGAGAAAAAATGCAGTCATAGAGGCCAACTCTCGGAAGTTGCTTGTGGCAAGGGGGGGGACTTAAAGGTTGGGGAGAGGAGGGGAGGCGCGAAGCCCACTGTCGAGTGCGGTAATAAGGCGATTTCATGTATAGATCCAATGCGTTTTGTATTTATTGTTGTTTTTATTACATTTCTCTTCTCTTCGTGTTTTTTTTTGGCACTTTCACTCTCATCTTCAGCTGGCGTCGTTCGTTCGTTCGTTCCGTTTGCTTCAGTTTAAATATTACGTTATGTTTCTTTCGGATACTTGGGTAGCGATAAAGCCGCATTTGTTTATGTCATTTTGAACTTTTGGAGCAATTTTCAGCTCTTTTTTTCTCTGTTGTTGTTATTGTTAGACATAAACATAAACATGAACCAAAAAAGATACCGAATTGGAGTCGTTGATTTAGTACAAAATGGTTGCAACTGTTGGGCGAGTTGTTGACGACTAGACAAAAACATTGTGCAGTGTCCAAGGTTCGTTATGCCATCAAACTCTATAAATATTTTATTGTTTTTTTTTTTATGGTACGTGGGCGACTTTGTTTTATATTATGTTGTGTTATCGCATTTTATCTTATCTCATCTGCATCGATTAGGTTTCATTATTTCTATGCATTTCAATGAATGCATTATCTGATTATGATATCTATGATTGGATCACTTATTTAGGCTCATTAGTCAGCGATTTATATGGATTGTGCAATCGCTAAAAGAAATAAATCTGAAAAGATATCGTTTTTCATCAAGGCATCCCAAAATTTTGGGATTTTAAGATAATAAAGGTGAATCATAACAACATTTTTTAACCTTTTTAAGGTTGATTAGTAATATAATGCATTCAAACTTCCCAATCAAGAATCAAGGGGAAACAAAAAATCTTCGTTATAGGTAAAATTCGAAATACAGATTAGTTTTTGGAACCAAATCGCAGCATTTTGGATATTTATTTGTTAAAAACAACACTTTGTTGAATAGAAGTTTGACACTAAACAAAAAGTTGCCAATAAAATATTATTATCAAAGAAACTTTTATCCGAAATCGAATTTTATAATATATTTTGTGGCACAACATTTAGGGTAGACTTTATTTAAGATGTGTTATTATGTACATGTTTTAATTGAATAAAATATTGAGTATACTATTCTGATTGATTGAATAAGCTTGAATAAATCATGGTAAAAACAAGAAACACGCTTAGAAAATTTAAACATAAAAAAATATAAATGAACTAAAGAGTCTTGATACTTTGCTGACAGCTTGATGATTTAAAAAAAAATACCCAAAAAAATGTATCTTTTAATAATCACACGTACTTGAAACCCTTTTCAATATGTGCATCCAAATATTACTCCCAAAACAATAATTAACGAAAAAAAATAGCTAAAAAATTTGTAATCAACGAGTGTTTGGATCATTCATTCATCATCGCTGCAGGTCAAGCCCAAGGTGCATAACTAGATCGTTTAAAGGAAGAGAGAGAGAGAAGTCGCAGTTAATTATGGTTTCGTTGTTATTTTGTTTATTACATGGTATGGGAACAACAATAAATACCCCACACAGCAATGACAGTTGGATGCATCATTAGCAAATGGGGAGAAAGAGTATTGAATCAAGGCGAACAGAAGCTGTTCATATGGAGGATAATGTGTAGGCATCTGTGTGCCACATGGCGCTACCTTGCAACAGCAGCGTCAACCTCATTGAACTGTCAGCAGCGCTGTGTATTCAAAATTGCATTACAAGTTAGGCCAAAGTCTTGTACTATTTGCATTAAAGGTTGCATTATGAACTTGCAAAAGTATCTGCTGGATGCATTTGTATCTGTATTTGTATCTGTATCTCAGGGACTGCATTTAAGTGTCTGTCAAAAGCTGACTAATGGCCCAGTGCATTCGATTTATGTGGGCTCTCCCCACTGTGGCGCTGGGGCGGGGGCCAACTGTCAGTTGGCTGCGTGTGAAAATTGTTAACAAATTGCAGCGTCGAAATGATTTCAAAAATACATTGATTTAAATTTAGAAACAAATACTAAGACTCACACAGACTTACAAATATTGAAAAACATTTTCGTATGCACTTTTTCACTCCAAAGTGAAATGTGTGAAAAATTGTTGTTAATTTTCGTTTTCCCTCTACTTAAATTTAGTGCTTTTTTTTAAGTGCGTGGGCGGAAAATGCAACTTTAATTGACAATTTAGTTGGAAAATGGGGGAAAAAGTCAGCGATGAGTGACCAATGTGGTTAGTGTGACCATACTTGATTTATGTGTTTAGACAGCAACGTTGAAATGTTTTTCAGTTGAAGTCGAAATATTGAGGGAAGCTTTAAAATTTGTTAAAAATAAAAAAGGAGATTGTGTTGAAATGATGAACTTTTTCCAGCAAAGTGGGGTAACAGAAACCTTATTAAGCAAAAATCAAGTAAAATGTGACCGTTTTTTGTGATTTATTAATTTATATTTATTAATTTTATAATAAATAACCGGGGAAATATAAGAGTTTGTTTTGATCAGATCATAACTATGCTGGCCCCATTTAATTAATGAAAAAATGTTTTAAAATATTGATTTGAATAAATCCAATTCCATCTTTTGTCCTACACCCAGTAGGCTGAATGAAAATTCAGACTCTGCTGGGTATAGGAAACAGATTTGGAAACCATTATTCGTTTTGGACTCGTAACGGCAACAACAAAAAAAATATATCGTCAAAAATTTAAAAATGAAGGTAAATAAATAATAATAAATAATAAAACAGCAAAAAAAAAAAAAAAAAAAAAGCTTGTCAAAAAATTTATAAATGAAAGGTAGATAAAAACAAAAAATTTGCATTTTGCAATGTTCAGGCAATGTGGCGCAATAGCGCAGTAGCTCCTTTGAGGGCTTCCTTTATTTAACTAAACTTAATGTAAGTAATGTGTCTGCCAGTGATCATCCATAATGTTTCTTCATTCCTCAGTGTCTGGATCCTCTATCTTTGCCCTCTTGGCTCGCGGCTTCCTGGACTTCTTTGGTGGCGGCTTTGGCTTCCTGTTAACTGCCTTTCGCTTTGGGGCCCTTTTGGCTGCAGGTGGCTTGCGCCGCGTTGCTGCTCTCTTGTGTTGCGGAGCGCAGTCTTCAATAGGCTCTTCCGGGTCATCACTCATTTGGCAATGAGGGCATTGTGGACAGTAGTTGTCAGGACGAGCTGTAGGCTTCCACTTCGAGGACATATTCTTTTATCTGCGTTGCACTGGCTTGGGCTTGCGTTGAACCGGCTTTCGCTTCCACACGACCTGTTGACGCTTCTTTCGTGTGGGTGCCATCGCGTTAGTGTGTGTGTGTGTGTGTATGGTTGGGTGTATGGATATGTTATGATGAAACAAAAAGGAATATCTAAATTTACATGCAATTCTAATTTTATACGCTCAATTTGATTGTACTTGTATTGTATTATTTGTATTTATTTTGTGAGTTGTAAAAAGTTTTCTTTTGTACTGAATATAAAATAGTTACAAATGCTTATTCCAGGCATAGACATAGGAACAGCCTGCTTTGATTATAAGACCAGAACAAGCTAAGATTCAAATCGATAAGAAATCGATAAATTACAAATGAGAGGTAAAAAAGACTTTCACGTGCAAATGCCACGAAGAGTTCCTTATCCATCCTTGATTTTATGATAATAAATATGATTCTTTCAGTTTCATGGTAGTATTGAACTACTGACAGACAGCGAATTCCACATTCGGCTACTTCTACTCTACCTCTTCTACCTTTGCACACAAAGAGTTTATTTATTATATTATCCGTTGGCGGCATTATGCCAAATACGGATTTTAGACAGACGTCATGTAGTCTGTATGTGGGTGGATCTTTAAACGGTGAAAGCAGGAAATAATACAAGGTCTGCTCAAATGGGTTTACGTCCTTGCTCCACAAAAGTGAGCGAAACGGTATTCAAATACACATAAAAGAGAGCTGTCAAAATTGACAGGCGGACGGACGGGCGGGCTACCTCGTGCCATGAATCAGATTTCCATTACTCATTCAAAGAAATATTTTGCTTTGTTTATTTGTTTATTTTTGAATTAAAGCAATTGAAGTATTCGACAACGGTAAAAACAAAACCGGCTTTTGCGCGTTTGACGCATGCGTAAAATTACAAAATTTTGCGAAATTACAGCACATTAAACCGAAGTGAAAGAAAGCAAAAAAAAAAAAATAAAAAAAAAAACTGAGATGGAGAGTGTAATCTCCATAACATGTTTAAACTTAAATTCAAGTCAAGTATTTTTTTGTGTTTTTTTGTAGACGCAATTGGAAAGTGCGTGTGCGTAGAATATCAACATCAAAAGTAACTAAAGCAGAGCATTGCGTAAATAAATAAGAAATGTAACAAGCTTGAAAGTCTTTTTGCTCCCCTTCGACTGATTGTGTTCATGTTATAATAACAATAAAATGCCTCGCATGATGGCCAATAATTTGCACAAATTACTTTACAGCAGGCCAAACACACACAACACAGCTGTCGAGTCATCAGATTGCCCTGGAATCAGGCCTGCAAAAGTGGGTTAATTACTTAAGTTGCCGATTCTGTTTGTGCCGCTGCAGGCAGAGAGAGGCACAGACAGAGGCAGAGGCAGGCGCATGTGCCACATTTACAAAAAAGGTGTGAATTGTTATCAATTATTCAATGAGCATGCAAAATGTTTGCTGATCTTGCAATAACCATAATATGCCATTATTTATAAATGAAAAAATAAACGCTTTTGCGCAATAACAGAACCTTGAGTGGGAAGACTTAAATGTAATGAAGAAATTAACAAGTATGGTTTTAAATATATATTTAGTCACATTCCATTTAAAGAAGGCAATGTACATGGAACTTTCGATATTAATAAATATATTTTGCTATTATGTATTAATAAATTTTTTATTTTTAAAAGACTTCATTGATTATAATAATTGTTTTGCACCAATTTCTTGCCCACCTTTAATTGAAAGAAGAAGTTGATTATAAATGAAACATTTGATTCTTTATCTTTATCGAAAAGTATAAACAGTGAAAGGTCGCGTGGGCGGACAGCCTTGGTTCCTGTTTTGTTGTCGGCCTGCGGGAACGCCTTTTGGGACTACAAAATTCTTCTGGCTACTGGAGATGTCCGCCAGCGAGAGCAGTTCAAGAGTTTTATAGTTTCAGTTTCATTATTCGTCATTTATAGATTAAAGCTAAGGGGTCACGTTCTTTTAAATAATCACAACTGGAAACATCGAAATTAAGTTTCACATCTATTACATACGTCAGAGAAAAGACCCAGAGCTTTAAGCAGAAGATATAAGGCATAGGAATCTAGAATTAGATTGCATTTAACCTAT
Organism: Scaptomyza pallida; assembly: GCA_018152965.1. Lineage (NCBI taxonomy): Eukaryota > Metazoa > Arthropoda > Insecta > Diptera > Drosophilidae > Scaptomyza > Scaptomyza pallida. Next base: position 2,775,642 of record JAECXP010000051.1, on the reverse strand, counting down.
AATTTATTATAATAAATATTTGATGCCGGAATCCTTAGTATAATCATATTTCTCTTTGTATGTATGTAACGTTATGACTTTTTAATCAGAGTTGGCTTGAAGCAAGTACCTTTAATTGTTTATCTTTTAGTGTAAACAGAAGTTTTTTTAAACATGTTGTGTTATCGAAAGTCAAAATATGGTTGCTTATCATATTTGTTCGATAACTTTTAACCACATGTGCAGCAGACACAAATGTTGTTCATTGATAACGGGAAGAGAAAGTAAGGGGCCCAAATATGTTTTCTACCATAAAATTTTATGAAATCAATGAATTGCAAACTCAACAAGAATTTTATCAAATAATTTATTGCAAAACCAGATGTTTGAACTTAGATGGACATATGTATGTACATACATTTGTTGTTTAATTTAATGATTCATTTCCAATCACAGCTTAAAAAAAAGAAGCATTTTCGCTTTGTCATATGAATCATGACAAAATTTGGTTAGATAGATTAACCTCTTTAGTTTAAATAAATCAAGGGCTATCTAGTTAACATTAAGTATATGCGTTTGACCTTTTTTGGTTAAGGCAGAAACAATTTCCAAAGTAAAGGGCTATGAAAATGGTTTGTCACCAATTTTGAGCAATTAGTCAGTAGTATATAATATATAACCGGTTCGTTCAAGTGCATTAGCCTATTGATTTTTACACCACACCACACCACACAGGGCATAGGTACATAGATGGTTGGAAATTGAGACGTGGAACTTGGTTCGCAAATCAAACTAAGCCGCTTAAGAGCCGCACAGTGCCGACCAGACAGTAACAACATGCAGGCCATGTTGTTGCAATTGCTGTCTGGGCCCCAGTTGCAATTGAGGCGCACTAAGCTGCTGCTGGGCCTGGGTATCGATTTTCAAAATGCAATGCCAAGATGGGGCTGGCGGACACGTGACAAAGGTGCAGGTGTCAGCCGATAGGAAGGAGGTTAGACAGTTATTTTTAACAATGCAGCTGCTAATTTTGAGAGCACCTTTCTGAGAGTGCAGTTTGGCAGCAACTGGGACGTGAACTGCAGCTAAGTGGATAAGACGACCATCGAGCGCCCAGCCTATGGCCAATGGTTAAAGCTTAAGCCAAGTTGTTTGCATTGTCTTTAAGCCCCAGCGACCCACTTGAACATGCGCGCTCGTGACATTCGAAGGGGGGGTAGAAAACGTGCAAAGCGACGGGAAATTGAGCGACAAAAACAGAAAACGAAACGTGCAAAACGTCACTTGACTTGCGGTCGACTACAAGATGCGTCACTGCAAGCCTGAAGACAGCAAAAGTGTTGAAAAAAAAAGCCACAAATAAATAACAACTAAAACAAAAATCAGGAAACGATACAGAGCACAACAGGAGACGACAACAAGTGGAGACATTCATATGTGAGTGTGTGTGCGTCTGGAGACAACAAACAAACAGCAACAACAAAATGCTTCAACAACAATAACGGCAAACTGTGACAATTGCCAAAGCTGACAGTTTGACGTTTGAAATCACGCGCCAAACGTCAAGAATTGCAACTGAAGCAGCAACTACAACAAATACTTGGAAACAACAACTCAATCAATTACAATTATTTGTGTTTATTTGCGTTTGGCACGCCTAACATAATGCAATTAACGGTACACAACGAATATATGACAACAATGAAAGCAATGAGAGAAAGGTCAACGGTGTCAGATGCCAAATGCAAATTGAAATGCATAACAATTCAAGTGCATTGCAAACTGTGAAAGCTGCTTGTCAAACCACTTGAATGACAAGTGCTGCTGAAACCGATACTGATGCTATTTGAATGCAGCTTATTAAAATGCACGTTGTTTAGGTCGAAATGCATTAGACAAGTCTATGATATATGATTATATGTGATTTAAGAGATTTATATAATATTTCAACGCACCTTATGTTGAAAAATATAAATATTATTTTAAAAAAACTTTTAATTTTGTAGAAAAAACATAATCTTGCAATACATTCAGTTATTTTAATCGTTAAAATATTAAAAAAAACTTATTTTATTATAATACACACGAGGTTAGTAAGTAAATTGTTTGACTACAATCTCTGGCACACTTTTAAATTTGAGCATCACATTTAAAAAAGGAAAAAAAATGAGGAAAAACTGAAGAGTCATAAGCAATTGTCAAGTCATATTATTGCAAGTGCCTTTCAACATGCGAATAAACTTTTGTAATTATGCCTAAATACGTATACGTTATGTGAGAAACAGGCGCGGTTTTGTAAAAAATATTTGTTCTGCAGCTTATATTTTATTCCTTACATCATAGCGCCCATTTTTCAGTTTATTCTATTCCGCTCCTGTTGAAAGCAGAAGACACTTGTAAGCTACAGGCATTTCTCATTTCTTCCTGGTCACACTTACACATACACCCACAGTTCGACTAATTTGCACTCGACTTTCTTTTGAATTCTAGTAGATGCCATTCTATCCCATGTCATTTCTCTATTTATGTGCACAGAAGAAAAAAAAAACATTGTTGCATCTCTTTTTCTTTTTTTGCTGTTGTTGTTGCCAGTTGCAGTCGAGTGCGTTGAACAATTTACACAGTTGAGGCATTGCGTCAATTGTTATTAATTTGTGCGCCTGTGAGTGTCTTGCTGCACTATGAAAGATAACGACAACAACGACAACAACAAGAAAAGAATCGCACGCGACTTATGTCAAATGCTTGCCACATTCCCAGTCGGGTCAACTGCCTCTGTGAATGCTGATATGATTCAATAAATGGCATATGGAATGCCAAATAAATGCATTCGATATCAATTACCAAGCATTCCATTCTCCTTCTTTACGGCTTGTCTATTATAATCTTATTAGTGCGCCCTTCTCCAGTATGCAAATGGTAAAAGTTAAGGCCAAGTTTGGCTTTTGGGGTGGGAGGATTATCACATCACTTGTGAATTTTAATGGACTACCAGTTGTTTGTTTAGGCAAAAGTTGAAGCACAAATCGCTGCCACGTGCCACATGTCAGCTATGTTACGCAAAGACACCAAAGGTCACCCATGTGGCACGTGTATGTATTTCTTCTTTGACTAAAATACTTAATTCCCCAAAACACTAAACTCTGTCACAACAAAAATTTACTGTTTGCAAACCCAACTTCTTCTATTTTGCTGCACAGTGTCGTGCCTCCTTGGTTAACTCACATGCGTGCTGCATACTTTTAGGCAGCAGGCGAAATTTGAATATGAGTGCGTTACCAGATTTAATTTGATTTATTTTAAGTGCGGCAAGAACACGCCAAAACGCCACGTTTTGCTGATGACAGCCAAAAATAAACTTTTATTTATTTCGTATTCAACAAAAAAATATTTGCTGCAGAGCTAATTAAATTCACATATTTTGTCATATCTGTTGACGTCAATTGTGCTGACAGTTGGAGTTTGACACAAGTTTAAAAGCAATTATTTTAATTTGCTAAGCCAACACGCATTATTATCTAAATAAAAGACAGAAAAGCGATATAATTGAATCAATTTGCTAATTGTTTGAAATAAACATTCAGAAAATATAATTTCGCTTTAATTCATTGCCTACTTGTAGGCAGAACTTTTTAAAAATGTTGCAGACAGTGACCGTCAAACTGTCAACGGGCATTCTAAATGAAATTCACGATGGTTAATAAAAATTAATTCGTGTTTGATGTCAATTAAAGTGTAATCCTAATTATTATCATGTTAAGAATTGGCATTAAAACAATTTTTTTTATTATACCTAAAATAAATTTTTTAACTAATTCACATTTGACATATAGCATAAACATTTTCAACACTGTTCCAATATCTTTCAATTCTTTGCCATTCTCTGACTCTCTCACACACAGAGTCTACCTAATTTGCATGTAATTTGTTGTGTCGGCACCACAAGACCCAAACACAGAAAGAGAGAGAGAAGACAGAACACAAACTCGTATCCATTTCCAGACGATCCAAAACAGGAGCACACTCAATAATTTTTGTATTCGCTGGATGCTGCACAGCAGATGCTTATCGGGGTGACAACCACAACAACAACAACAACTCCACCAAATTGGCTTGGAACAGAGGCCAAGCAACTGGCAACTGCAGATCGAGTGGCAGAAGCTTCGTCTGCTGCCACTTTGCATATTGGGCCGCCTTTTTAGCATAATATCAAGTTCACGCTTTGAGCTCAGTTAACCTGAGTCCAACCAACATCGTCGTCATTGTTGTTGTTGTTGCTGATCATGTCTCCAACAACAGTAATAACAACAGCTAAAGTATTGCAAGCTCATTGGCCCAGTTGGCAACTGTTTGACATGTTTACCACGCTTCTGGGCATGATATAAAAAACGAAAAAAATGGAACAAGGAAGAACCTTCTGCTTGAGCTGAGACTTATGCAAGTTTGTCGCTCTTTCATCTGATTTGCAGTTATGCGGAAGCTTCTCTTGAGTTATTTGTGTTTTGTGTTTTTGCTTATGAAGGTGTCAGTTCTTGGCCATGATTGATTAGTTGCCAGAGGAAGGTAAAAAAGGGACTGCAGTAGATTTGAATTTCATATCTTAAGTAGTAGAAGTGTGCCAAACATAGATTTGTATGATAACCAAAAAGATTAAGTAATCTGCATAGGTCTATAAATCTGTAATTTGAAGTTTTTTCATCTATCTTAAAACCGTTTGCTTAAAAGTTAATGTTATTTAACAATTCTTAAGTAACTTCGACTGCAAAGCAATGATTCTTAGAACAAAGATGAAATCTCAAGAACTCTTGCTCACTTTAATATTCTCAACAGTTTTCCCAAATTTCTTTACAATATTCACCAACATAGTAAAACGTTTGTTACTTTCTTTGAATTTCTCTTTACACTTTTGCTAAATTTTCTTGCTTTAATTTCTCCACCTTCTTTGCACTTTACAGCAACATTCACACCATCAAAAACATCACACACATACACACAACACCTTGCCAATTATTTTCACCTTGGCTTATATCAAACTCAGGCGCTTTGTTGCCACACTTAATACCTTTAATCACGCCCCAAAAATATTGTATTGGCAGCATAACCAATACACCAAGATACAATCTACCGTTTAATCAGCAAAGTAAAGAAAAAATAAAGTGCCTGGCAACAAGTAGTTGCAACAACGGCAGTAGCAACAGCAGCAGCAGACTGGAATGTTATCAGTGGCAAGCAATCGGTGCATGCACCAATACAAGTGAAACCACCAAAACCACCAGTGGAAAAAGCAATTACATGCCACATAAGCTTCCGTTCAGTTGCATATTTTCACTCCTCACTCGATGCCGCAGTGTCTCAGCTTACCTTGAACTTCTGTTAATTTCCCCCTCAGCCTCCTTGGCGTTGGCTATGCAAATTGGCCAGCTAATAGGCGCTAATATGTTTTGCCAGCAGTACACCGCTTGCGATAATTTACAGTTTACTTTTCACAGCCGCTACCCACGCGACTACCAATCACCTCGTAAATGCTTTTAATGCTTACTCTGTCAAAAAATATTTTTTTTTATAATTTTTTACGATTTTGTAATGGCGCCTCCGCTTGAGGTGTAATATTTTTTTTGTGGGTAGACAAACACGTGAGCTGTATACAAAGCACAATATTAAATGCTAAAAGCATCAGTTCTATTTTAACACTGCAAGCTTAAGCCACGTTTATGACTCATTTTGGTTTGAGTCTTAATAGAAATACGTAAAAAATATTTTAATACATATTTCTTGATTTCTTATATTTACATTTGAATTGTGTACATTAAAAAAATTATATATTTATAGCATTGACAAACTTAATTAAATAAAATCTTAAAATTTTTGATTACACATAAGCATTTATGGACAAGATTAAAGTATTACTTGTGCAATTTTTTTTCGAAGTCACGTATCTGACTTAAAAGCAACTTTTTTGACTCATATAGTTTTTTTTAGTATTTTTTAAGATCAAAAACTAGACTTATGTCCTTAAACGCAGCAGATTCTTCCCTTAAATAAATATTTTCAATTTTAAAAATATTTTTCCTTACATTTTTTATGATTGTGTCAAATTGACACACCAGGAACTGATTTGTTATTTTTTCTTAGGGACAGATGAGTGTTAAAAGATTATTAACTCATTGATCTAAATGACTTGAATTTCAATTGATGGTAATTACTCTTCGAAAATATGTAAAAATCAAAAATCAATCACCTTTTAGGATAAAAAAAGTTCGTGCTAAAATATATTATTGCTTTTGTAGGGTTTTTAATCGACTATAATCGAATATAATATTATAATATATTAACATAATTATTAGGGAATACATATGTGTTTTACCCTATAATATACATTTTTAATTGGGATTTTATTAAAAAAGGTCAAACTTATTAACTAAGTTCTTATTAGAAGATATGAAATATTTTTAATCCTGCAAAAATAGGCATCAAATAAAATTTTCCAGCATCTGATAAAAGCGCATTATATTCCCATATACCCGGATATGCAATGTCATAGAAAGAAGTAGAAAAAAAAGAGTTAACCCATTTATGACCTCGTTTTTTTATTGGTGTGTCTAACAATGCAATTAATGGACATGCAACATTTGTTGCCACAGCACAGTTACAGCCCCCACGGACCATGCGAACAGAGACAATTTTATTAGCTTAATTAAAACTCTTGAAAAGGTTCATCAAAGCTATGGTCACTATGGACCAGAGAGAAAGAGAGAGAAGTAGAGATGGAGCGGAACCGAGTCGATTGGTTGCGCTTCTTTTTTCTACTTATTCTTTTTTGCCCGTGGGGCATTCAACACAACAAAATCTTGCAAATAACAGCAACAAGGGGGCAAGAAAGAAAAATATAAGAAAAATGCGTTGAATGTTGGCAATTTAGCAAGTTTACAGCTCTGATGCCCAGACCTTGCAGCCGCATAATAGAAACCTATAGTTGCCCCCTTTGGAAACCCAGGTCTGCCATGTTCCATGCTGTCTCTATCTCACATTTCGTGTCCAAGTCCCAGTTGAATGACGTTTTACTTGATTGCAGTTAATTTTCTTTCCCTCTCAGCTTTGACCGAATGCAAATTCTACTTTTGTCTAGCTGCAATGCCCTTCCCCTTGCTAAAGCAGGGGCGACTTGCAACTCGAATCCAATTGAAGCCACAAAAACAACAACAACAACAACTTTTGATTGTTTGTCCCTCGAACCGGTGCTGACAGCGTTTTCTTCTTTTTCTTTTCTTTTCGGGGCACATCATAAAAAATTAAGTTGTAAAATGTGAAAAAAAAAACGTGTTGAAAGGCTTTGGGGCCTAAGCGAACTCTTCGATCAACTACAATCCAACATTCTCGAGTGTGTGGCATTGAATTTGTATGCCACTTAAATGTGTACAAAAATAGAATTGCAGATCGTTTAGGAGATAAACCTACTTTATGTGGCATTACAATAAAAGAAAAACAATTCTTACGGCGTGTTTTGATTACTAAATGTTGGGATTAGCTGTGAGCTTAACAAAGTGGAAACTATTACGAATTTAAGGGCAATATAAATAAAAGATTTGAATGCTTTAAGCGTAAAATTGATTAAAACAGGTGGTATGTCTAGTAAAAAAACTTTAAAATATTTAAAGTATGAACAATATTTTATTAATTTCTTGAAAAGTTTCTTTAAGCTTATAAAAATATAAATTTAATACAAAACCCACTTAAATAAAGTTTCACATTCAAAACAATGTCGTATTAAAAGTCCATAAAACCGCAAAAACAATTCGCAGGGCAATGAGAAAAAAATTGTCGAATTGTTCATGACTTTTTCGCCTGGTTACGAGTGCTGAACTATTGACCTGAATAGTTAGTTATTCGGTTGCCCCACGACAAAGTCATCAATGACGTCGCCGATGATGACTTGTGTTTGATTTGAAGCTGCAACTCTGACTTCGAATTGAAACATTTGGCCAATTACAAGATGCAAAGGTTGAGCGAGGTCAAAGCAATGGGAAAATTGCATGCTGGCAAATATGATTATGATTATTTGAGCATAAGATTTGTATAGGGTAGTTAATATGAGACGACTTCCTAAACAAGCCGATGGTTCGTTTAGTGAAACTCGTTCGTTGGAGCTGTTCTTGGGCTAGGTGGAAAACTCGTTCCACGCCTTGTCAATATCAATTACATAATGTTTGGTCATGTTTTATATTAATATTCAATGGCAAACATGCATTTGCGGCAGCTACCACACATTTTATCTAATAGAGTCATAAAACTGTGATTTAAAGCTGTCAAACTACAAGTTTGTTTTTTTTTTAGCAGAGAGAGAGAGATTTGCCAATAAAATCGTGAGCTCTTTTTATGGCATTGGACATTTTTGTGGCAATTAAGAGCCGTCGTCGACAATTAAACGAAACTGTCAGCTATTTATCTTGAAGCGTCGATGCGACGTGACTTCCCAGAAAGCCACAATGCCTGGTTTTCATTTGCGCCTCCATAACTGGCGACTAGCCAAGCCGGCTAATGAGTGCGAAGTGAGTAAAAGGGTTTCTCTCCTAATTGGCACCAAATATGGTCAATATGGACCTGAACTGCTTGCACTATGGCCAAGGCTGTAATGCTACAAAAATATGTCAAAATGTGACAAAATGCGTGTAGCACAACAGTCTTGGAGAAAGGTAGTACTACATACTCCAAACTGCAGAATGCTGGTAAATAATCCAAGCAAAACACCATTTAAGGTGTTCATTAGTTGCGCACAAAACTCTCTGGCAAAAAGGGACATGCCAAAAATGGCAGCAAAATCTCATCAGTTGTTGACCATTTCTGCAGATTACGAGATGCTCGATCTTCATCATCATCATCAGATCGCATCGAAATGATAATGTCAGTGAAGTCACAGCGATCAATCGCAATCAGCTGTGCACAGAAGTTTCATTGTCTGAGAAAGAAAGAGACAGAGACAACTCTCTTTGGTTACAATCGCTTTCTTCTGCATAACTGTAAAGTTTTGCTTTTTTGCACTGCCCTTAAATGTCGAACTTTTCGAACGAAATGAAGCGATTTTCGCTCAATTTACATTTTTAAAATACAAGATTTCGATTATTGTCTGTCTGTCTGTCAATTGGGGAAGGCAATCGAAGTAAATTGTCCTCAGGTGTAAAACAAAATCAACTTTCACTTGTCGTGTGCGCTCGTGTTGTGCCACATGTTGCAAGCATTGTTCAAGGTTCACATAAGCTGAGCATAAATTTATGGCTATGGTATTGTTTTTTAGTGCAACAGTTAACTTTAACTACTTTGATAGTTTAGCTTATGATATATATCTAGCATTCTGAGCTTCGATTTTAACTAATGCACAACACGGAATTTTAGCTTGTTAAGTGATTTGTCTAAAATTAATTAAATCGAACATTTTATGCCAAGAATGCGATTAGCCAGACCACAAATGAAGCCAAACACGCAAAGCTACAAATGTTGGCAAACGGCATAAAAGAACTTTTGGTATCAGACACTTAGGGAAAAAAGTGTAAAAAATAAATGAAAATTTGAAAAACATTAACGAATGTTTCTTTGAAAATGGTGTTGACAATAAACGATGTATTAACACTCATCTGTCCTTAAGAAAAAATAACAAATCAGTCCCTGGTGTGTCAATTTGACACAATCAAAAAAAATGTAAGGAAAACTATTTTTAAAATTGAAAATATTTATTTAACCTAAAGGATTCTATTTATATAACAATATTTTATATAAATCCTTTTTTTTAAATTTGTATTTGGGAAAAAATATCATACTTTTAAATACTTATATTCGAAAATTTAGTTTTCTTATTGATTGAAATATTGATTCAAATATTTTATATCCCAATTTTCTCTCAGTGTACGCATAATCAAGACACAGGACCTAAATGGAGTTTAAATTAATGGGCTTTCGGTAGCACAGAAAAGACAGCCAGAGAAATCGACTTAGCGAGAACCATTGCCATTCGGCATTGCCATGGTGTAGGAGTGAAGTCTCGAGGAGATCCCAAAGGCAAAAGCCTTCAAGTGGCGTCTGGCATTGGAGTATGGGTATATATGTTGGCTCCATTCCGCGATGGCTAATCAAAATATTTAAAATAGTTGGCCGCAGGCTGTAGACGCCGGCTTGTAAGCAAGCTAAATATAGCTTGGGAAAGGATGTGAAGCTGCGAGAAGAAGGAGACGGAGAGAGAGAGACTCCATCTATAGTACACACTGTGTACACTTCTTCACTCTTCAATCCCGACTTTGGCGTGCGCTGGCTATATAAATTATGAAATTTCCCCCTTCGGCTTTACTTTGCCCGTTCTCTCTTTGGCCCTTTTCATAATATTGCATTAAGACGGCGACATAAGCAATCTGCTTAATCATTTCCACTTGGCTATAGCAAAGAGGGGAGTGTAGAAGGGGCAAGTGCCACAGGAGGGGGCTGCATGGTAATTGCGCATGCGCGACATGCTTCAGCAAAGGCGGTCTCTTTAAACTCCATATATACAAGTATCATATATAAAATCAAAATAATGCTTTTTACGCGTACTGCATTGATTGGATGCGTCTTCTCCCTCTTAGCTCCTTCTCTCTCTCTATCTCTGTCTTTCTTGGTCTTTGGGTGACCTACTAAACGCATTTATTTGACGCTGCTGTCGCTGACCTAACTCTCTTCATACCCTTCTCCTTCAGACTCGGCTGCCTCGTCACGCAACATTGCAGACGGTTTCTGGGCGTGCTTTGGCATTTCCCCTTTTCGTTGTGCACAAAATTTGCTTGGAAGAGAAGAAGGAACAAAAATATGTATCTCTCAGGTGTGCTAATTTCTGTGATTAGACATTGATTATGAACTTTGCCTAATAATGGGAAAGAGTTCTTTCTAAAAAGCGACCACACATTAATTGATTCTGACAGCTAATTGGACAGGCAAATTCTACAAAGAATTCGTCAGTTTAAACTTTAAAAAGATTGGCAAATACATGATAAACTTTTATATCGACTTTAAGGTTAAAGTATCATGGAAACATTTCAATATTCAACAATATTTTCTCTAAATCATATAAATCTGTAACAAATGACATAATATTTTCTTATTATAATTAAGATAAGCAAAGAAATAGTCTTACCAAAACTCCCATCTTACCATTTTATCCCGCTTTGATTTTGGGTTTCCTTAATCCTATAACATATGTTTCAAAGAGTTTATTCCAAACATACCATTTTATCCCGCTTTGATCTTAGGTTTCCTTAACCCTTAAACATATGTTCGAAAGAGTTAATCGTAATGGTTAATTAAATGAACGAAAGTAACGCCTCTAAAACTGTTAATGTTGTTCTGATTACAATCTGTGCTCAGACTACAATCTAATCCACACGTACTCTCCCGCCTATCTGTCTAAACCACAGCGAACCCACAATTATGACTTAATTTTTAATGGCATTTGAAACGCTTTGGGGCGTAATCATATTAATTTCCCATAAAATTCTCTAATTAGTAGCTCCATTCAAGGCGCTGTCCAATGCACAGCTGGTGGCTATAAAAACGAGCCCAAACCCAAAGAGTTTTCCAAACGAGTGTCAATTGGAAAATGCGACGCATAACACTTAAAAGGTCATAAACATGCCCGAACCCCTTTCGACGTCAACTTGTTGTTTGTTGCTGGACAAGGAACACCAAAAACACATTTCATTCCCATAGGGTGGTCGTGATTGTGGTTCTACTCAAGAAGTTTTTCCTTGCACCACTTAATTATAAATTCTAAATGCATAATATTCACATTTCGGGGAAATGGTATGTTTGGGGCAGGTTGCGTCTGCGCATAAATTGAATGGGGTAAATGATCTTGAGTTAGGGTATTCAGTATGCGTTGTCATGCAGTTGGATCACAAGTGGATGAAAAACATGTGTTGTGTTTGTATATTTATCTTACATCACGCACTTATTAAGATGAATAGAAGAAAGTTGAGTTCGAGCTGAAGTTCAAGGTTGTATGGAAAATGTATCTAATACCTATAAAACATTTCTGATCCAAACTTTTAGTTAATGAAGCGATCGCATTGAAACAGCCTCAAAGAACCGTTTGTTTTTACCGCTAACAATGCGACTAAAATGCATTTTCATCATTAATCTTTCCGACTCCTTGGGCCATGTTTCCTGGAAGCCCAAAAACAGACAACAAACAAGCGGAAAATACCTAAAAAAGGCAACCTTGTTAGCACTTGGATAGAGGAGTCTGTGCACCCACAAGAAACAAAAAAAATATATACATACATGCAACATACAAGAAACTTGTGGCAATTTACATAACAAGACCAGATCCCAAGGCGAGTGCGAGTGCGGCAGGCAGACAATCAGTGGCGCTACGGAAACCCAAAGCCTGTCAACGCGTAATCCATCAAACAGCAACAACAATATGTAAGGCAAACAACTGGCAGTTGTTATAATAGCTGCCACTGCAACAAGTCTATATACATATGTATTTTGTTGCATGTGAGAGTTTGGAAGTAGCACTAGAAACAAACACATTGGATAGAGAGCGAGAGAGACCCCATGGGCGATCGAAATCAATTTGGCGCTTTAGCACACGAACGTGCCCCAAACATGACACGCCCACTGCCAACTGGACAGTTGCAACAGTTTTTGCCCGCCCCACAGGAATTGCAAGTTGTGCGCAACGTCCGACGTTCAGTCTTCGAGATTGCGCGCCTCAGCTGGCACCTAACTCTAATTGGGCATAATTTAAATTCCGCTCGTGAGCGCCATGAATTGTATTTAACGTTTTGGCGCTTCCAAAGTTGGTATATACCAAGGCATCGATACCCCAACACACAACAACTATACTCGACTCGATGTGGCATTGGCGGTAAATTTCATTTGATTTTATTTGGATTTAAGTTTTGTTTTTTTTATTTTTTTGTTTGTCGAGGCGATTTCCAGCTGCTGCTGTTTGCAGATAGCTTGGAAAACTTCCTTATTTGTATGAGCTTTGTTTTTTTTTGCCAGCAAAACCTCTGTCTCCTGCCCTCTTCGGGCTTAATTGGTTTTGCGCCTACAGACACAGACCGAGAGGGAGAGAGAGAATTGTACGATGCCTTAGTTTTGATTAGAAGGCGGCTATTAGAAAATTGAATACACGAGTTCCTTTACGCTGCTGCCTATGTGAAAGTCGCAGACGAAACTTAGCCAAGATTTCTATCTGGTCATGAAAAATTGCATCACTGCCTGTTAAATACAAAACTTAAAATCGTGCAGCGTTCACTGGGTCATAAAGTGGCTTAAACACTTGAAATTCTTGACCCAACAAGTGTTTGAGCCTAATTTTTATCAGGAAAGTTTTGCAAAATCCTTGTTGAACTGGCATTACCTGGTTCTTTGGAGACTGGGAATATCTGTTAACATTACAGCTTCCATACACAAGCCTTAAGGAGATTCTTAAGACAAAACTTCGGTCTATGGACAGTAAAAAATTAATAATAAAAATAAATAAAAAATTAATAAATAAAATATTTGCGTTTTTTGATGGAACCTTATCGTTTGTTATATCTAAATTTAACTGTTGTTAGATAGAGCTATCGAAAATGATAGATTGGCATGGTTTTGTTCCTTAGAACACATAAAGCATGAAACTCTAGTAAGTTTTCTTAGTACTATTCATGCCAGGGTATTTAACATTCGTCACAGCTTATATAACTCCCCATCAGCTTGAAACCTTCTTACTTTCAGGCACGACCTCTAATAGTTTTCAATTGCCAGCAGGAAGTTGTCACACTTCATCAAGAGCCCATTTCTAACTCAATACACGTCGAACCGAGTACGAACCGAAACCCTTAACCCGAACCATTCCCAGAACCATGTTTTTGGTGTTGTTGGCATGCCAAGGCCAAACGTGTCGCTGCGCCAAACAATTTGTAAGCCATCATTTCAATTAAGACGCATAAATCACAAGGAAATCAGCAGCAGCAGCAATAATGACAATCATGATCATGATGATCCTCCACAAGTACTTACCCAGAGATAGAGATAGAAAGAGAGAGCGAGCACTTAAAGAAGCACTGCGCAGGCGCACAACCTACGCAAGCAGAAAGGAAAGGAAGAACCTTAACTCGTTGCCGCTTTAGCTTCGTTTTCATTTTTGGTAAACGAACCAATTTAAACGGCACAGACAAAGGGCGACCGACTTAATTCTTGTCATGATGATGCTGCACTGAGTTCGAGTTTCGGGGGCAACAGGGGAGCTGTAAATAAGGCAACGATGCAGCAATTGCAATGGGAGGCAGAGCTTGGCTCGTGAAACTGCTGTTTCACGCTTCGACAAATGCCCTTTGTGCTTGCTGGCAACAAATTGCATCAGATACAGAAACATACTTGCAGATACTTTTGGCGTGGTGAACTTATTAGGCACAACATTCTGAACTCAACTGAGGTGAGGATGTGGATGTTGATGTGCGGATCAGGTATTTATGTGAGTGCCACGAATTGAGTTGCAAATAGCCAGCGGGCAACTTGAAACGTGCGCCACCGTTACTAAAAACTGCCTCAAGTACTATCTTAAAGAAAACCAGATACATTGTTCGTTACGTGGCGTTAAGTGCCGCCATTCGTTGCGGATGCATCATCACCTGCTGCGATTGCCGCGTAAAAACACAAGCACAACAAAAGCACCGCAAGGATAATCAGGAATGACCTTTGGGCTGTTCTTTCTTTTCTTACATTTATTTTTTTGTTAACAGTGTCCATTTCTAACTTGGCAACTGTCAAAACTAATTTAGGGGCTAACAATAAAGTGTAAAATGCCCAGAGAAACACACAAGGGCTCAACAAAAGGCACACAAAATAAATATTTTCCTTTTGCGCACCGGAAAATCCCATTGAACCCAATACGTTTAAGGATTCCTCTTCAAGTACTCTACTACCTGTAAAGTCACAGCTGAAGAATAACACTCTAACATCAACAGGTAAACACTACGGCACAGACCAAAGCCGGCAAGCAAGAGAGAAAATGTGAGAGAGAGCGGAAGTTAAGAGCGAATGGATACCAAAAGAGCATCAGTGTGGAACCTAAGTTTTGCATATGGTAAACAAAGCGCAAGTAAACAAAGCATTATGCCGGCTAAGAATATAAATACGTATGACTAAAAAATCATACAAAACTTTCTAAAGGTTTTGGCTACATATGTTTGAAATATAACAATGATTAAAAGATACAAATACTTAATAGTAAAATGGAATTCAGATATTCAATTATTTTCATTAATTCATTAAGTTTTTCAAGTATTTATTTTTCTAATTTTCAATATATTTAACCAATTTATTAAATTAATCAAATTATTTCCAAAGCTAATTTTTACGCTTCTATTGAACTAAAATATCTTTATATAGTGTTCTATTATTTATTTAACTTAAAATTTATTTTCTTATTTTTTTTTTTTTTTGTTAATCTCTACTCGAATATTATAAAAATATCATTGAATAAAGCTAGAAAATATTCTAGAACGTCGGCAAATGCAAGTAGATGTAAGAGAAAATGCTCAATACGTTCCACAATGCCAGTTGCATCCAGTGCTGCTCAAATTACGCTATCTCGTCTAGCTGTTTTTGAATATCTAAAAGCTTTTCTGTGAATATTGTCAACAAAAATACAAATTATTAATGAGGATATCAAATATTTTTCATAAATGGAAAGAAGTCCCAAGCCAATAATTTAGTTTGAATCTTAAAATCTAATACATTCTGTTAAATATTTATATTGTGAGCCAATTTTCCTTTTTTATAATATTTTTTTTTTTTCATTTTTTTATAATCTCTCATTATTGCAAGCATTTAGCTTTTTTCTTGCAGCTCAATTTATTTAGTTGGCATCACTGAGTGCAACGAACAGGCAAGCACGATCGCCAAGCCGGCACGAGCGTTCGCTTCAGTTTGAATTTGACGGTCGTTTGTGTAGGACGCAGTTCTCGCTCGAATGCCGAAGCATTGAGATTTGAGATCGTCGTTTGTCGTTTGTCGGTGCGTCGATCGGTTAAACGCTGAACGTTGTTGATAGTGCAAGTTGTTCTTAGTTTTGCATAGCCATAGTTCTGTATTATTTAGCCTGATAAATGAGTGTGTCATAAAGAAAATCGCTGGCAATTAAATGATAATGCAGTGCCAATAAATAAGAAAGCGAAAGTGCTTTATGCAACTGCACAGATCTTTTCTCTATATATACATATACATATATGTAGATTGATATAAATTGTGTGTGTGCCTGTGTCTGTTTGTTTTGTGCACTTGCGTCGAGGATATACAAAAATAGCTAAAACGAAAATTTGTCGCTGTCGGGAGAAACGTGTGAAAATGTGCGCGCAACAAAAATAAATTTAAATAGCGCAAAAATGTGCGTAAAAAATAAATGAGAAATGAGATAGAAGTGAGCACAGAGTCGCACATATAGAGCCGTCTTCACATACCAAATCAAGTAGAGTGCAAAAAGGAAATGTGTTCGAAAAAAAATACAAATAAAAGTCAGCCAAAACGTCGCGTCGACAGCTGACAAGCGGAAATTGTGAAAGAAAAAAAAGAAACCAAGAAAAGAATTACAAAAAAATAAATAAAATTATGAATGAAAATTTCTTGGAAATGTTAAGTGCGCGATTGGCTTAATACAAGAGGACAAGCAATAAAAAAGTCAAGAAAAATATATTATTATAATTATTCAAGTTCCAAGTTCAAAGTCGACGTGAGTTTCAAAAAAAAATGTGCCCAGTGTAAAAGTTTTCTACAGTTAATATTTGTTTGGTGTAAAAATGAAAACCAGAGAGTTATATAGTTG
This sequence comes from Scaptomyza pallida, assembly GCA_018152965.1. Lineage (NCBI taxonomy): Eukaryota > Metazoa > Arthropoda > Insecta > Diptera > Drosophilidae > Scaptomyza > Scaptomyza pallida. The sequence continues at coordinate 2,758,829 of JAECXP010000051.1, read as the reverse complement.
GGCCATGAGTTGCCTCCTGCTGTGGCAGCTACTCATCCTGCTCATGACCCATGGGGCACAATGCAAGCGCTCCAAACAACTGAAACGTTTACAAGTCCTTTCGCCTGCGCAAATGCTTAAGGAATACAATCCACTTACCGTTAACATCTCAGCCGAACAGCTGGATGAGAGCATAGTGTCCTGGACAGGAGCACGCATCAGTCAGCAGCAGCGCAAGCAGAGCGAAAGGAAATCGCAAAAGCCGCGTCGTCGTAAAACCAAAAGTGGACTCCTGATCGAAAGTAACATCAGCGATGAAGTGGCAGCTGCTTCCTCCGAGACAAGCTCCAGAGCTGGCAAGAAATCCAAGCAACGTGGACGCAATGGACGCCTCCAAAGAACGGACGGCAAATCGAATGCCAATGGTTAGTTGTTGTTGCTTTTTTTTTTTTTTTTTGCCATAACTATGAGCCTAATGCTCGAGCTTGGTTTCAACATTCTAAATATGGCTTTGATCGATTGTTGCGGCCAGTCGAAGAAGAAGCTGAACTGAACCCAAGAAGTCGCCTCGTTATTGCGGCTTCCTTGTGTTGTGGCTGTGGCTCTCTGTCGTGTCCAACGTGTCTCTTGCAACCATATTTGGCCGCTCAAGTTGAAAGAACTTTCATGTGAAAGTTGTGACAGGAGGAAAAGATTTTTAGCTTTATTTTTTTTTTTTTGCTTAACAGGTAATTCTATACGTTATTACGTGAGAGGTCCAGTTATGGGCCAACAATGTTGTCGTTGCCATTGCCGTTTTGTCTTGGCCTTCTTGTTGTTTTGTCGCCCCGCTGCTGCTGCTGCATGCAACAACATTTCATCAGCTTCTTCTACTTCATTGTAACTGCTCTTTTTTCTTCTGATGTAAACTTTGCCTATTAGGGCATACGATCTGCATAGTCTGAAACAGTTAAACTAAGTCATTTTTATAAATATTTTTATATTTTTACATTAAAAAATAATATTCTATGTTGCTTATCTGTGGGGTCAAATACTTTAACTATTTCATTATCATTTTTGTTACAAAAAAACTTGAAAACAGATTCATTTTCTCATTTTATGTAAAAAATATTTCCAAAAAAGGAGTTCCAAAAAAAAAACCTTACGTTTAAGAACCAAATAATTTAAAAAAAAATCAATTTATTTTTGAAGAACTTTTTTATGTTAAAAATAATAAAAAATAAATAACAATTTTTTAATGTAGATTTTTAAAACACATTTATCCAATTCAATTGATTTGTCAACAGAAACATTACATAATACACAAGAAAACACCAGTTATTTATATTCAAAACACAGAGAAAAAAAAACCAATTGAACCGCAATTCATCGCTTTTTAAGAACCAAACCCACTCAAAAAAAAAAAACCTTTAAAATATAAATAGGAAATGCCCCATAGAATATACGGGTAAACCAAACATGTGTGTTTGTACATTTCAAGGCATTCTCATAGGCAGTCTCAAAAGGCATGTGAAGAACCCTGCAGTGAGGACAATAGCGCCAGGCTATACTGAGAATGAACGCCTTCTACTTTTCTACTCTAGTAATTGTGGTCGAGCCTAACAACAACAATGTACACAATGGCCAATTGTGTTAGGAGACACATAAGCATTTATGTATGTATGTATGTATGTATGTAGATAACCCGTACTCGTTTATAATGGATGGGCCAGTTGCGTGCAACGTATCTGTGGAATATGTCAGACAGGAACCGCAACACGCGCTAATAGGAACATGTGTTCTTCGATTCTCGACGAGTTGGTATGGGTGTTGACCAGAACAACTCGCACATATGGCTAGTCGGAGGGCTAATACCATACCAAATGATGGGATGTTCTTCTACTTTAATGCTACCCCAACTGGTTATAAAAATTAAGTGGCTTATCGTGTCGCATCGTTGAAATTTGTTATGGCCTAAACCGAATCGAGAAAATATGCATTCCTGTGGTCTCTTCTCTTTTTAAGCTTATGACTTGCTAATAGATTGTCGAGCTTAAAATGTTGCGTGTTTATATTTAGAGTTTGAGAACATAAAGAGAACGCATAAAAAACTTAATGATAATCATTTGTTAATGTTGACGTTTGTAAGAAAACACATTTGACCTAGTCAGATAATAGTTAGAATTGAGTTTACAAATGGCAAGCTATAGTTTTATGCATGCATACTAAGCTTTAAGTACGTTCAAGCACTTTCAACAACTACTCATAATAAACTCAAGTTACTCGAAGACTCAAAATCAATTTCAATTCCACCTGAATCAACTTTCATGCAAGTCATCTTAATAAAATCGAATACTCAAGCAGCAGCCGCGTTAATGATTGCAAATTAAATGCGTTTAGGGAGTTTTCTAAATCATTCAATTGCAAAAATATATGTTTGTACATATATAGACAGAGATAGGCAACAGTCTGTGTTTAGAGAGACAGCAAATTGATAGAGCAAATTATAATTATTATTGGCGATTAAATGGCGTGTTGACTATTTATAAAGCTGCTGACGTTGCAGCAAAAAATTCAACAGCTATTGGCATTAATTGATTGATGGCTTGTTTAGATTATATACACACATTGAGAGCTAGAAAATGAAAGTTCGCCACGAAATGGGTCAACAAGACGGGGCGTTATAGATACATGTTTCAGATATATGGTACACAATGCTACTGCCTGATTGAGCCCACGTTGCATGCGCTTTGAGCCATGGCTAATCACAATACACGCACTCACACTTTATCAGCTCATTAGCTGCTACGTGTGGATACGATGTACATATGTATGTGCCTTTGATTCCCTAAGTCATGGACCACCTCCATTAACAACACATATTTACACACGGCAAAGCTACAGCGGCTGCAACGGCTGCTGTGTTGTTTGCCCATTGAAACAAATGTTGTTTGAAGAATGCATTCTTCAACTCTTCAATTCTTCATTGATTTTTAACGCGGCGAGTTTTTTTTTCCTTGTTTGTTGTTTTCCTGCTTGTTGTTTGCTTCTTGTTAACTGCATTACACAATGCGAAGAGCTAGAAATTTAGATTTGTGGGAAAATGCCACAGACAGCTCGAAGCTTAGTTCAACGCCTCTGTGTTGTTGTTGTTGTTGCTGCCTGTCATTGACTTTTATTTGTTTTTAATTTTTTATTGACATGTGAAGTTGTAGAAGTTTAGTGAACTTTACTGTTGGCTTTCCTATTGCCGTTTACACTTAATCTTTTTCTTTCTTTCCCGCTACCTCGCCCGTCCAAAACGTGAAAAGCAAAAGTTTTGAACTTGCTTTTTTTTGGCTGCATGCAGAGCTGTTGTTATATTTTATTATTGAGAAAAATTGGTTGTGAAAAGTGCATTTGCCAAGAGGTTTTCCTAAGAAAAGCTTAAAGTGCCGCAATACTTTTTGATGCATATTGTTGAGTAAGGGTTATTTTGAAGACGATTTTTAGGTCGTTATTGGCATACCTGTTCAATTGCGATTACAATTACTAATCAATTAAATTACTTTTGAAAAGTAGTCGTAGTGACTATATAGTTCGCTGGTAGAAATTTATGATTATATAATGATTACGATTACAAAAAATCAAAAATAGTCTAAAACTATCACAAATTATCAAAATAATCAAAAATAATCAGAAATAATCAGAAATAATCAAATTGATTATTTTTGATTATTTTTGATTATTTTCAATTATTTTTATTATTTTGATTATTTTAGATTATTTTTGATTATTTGGATAATTTGTGATAGTTTCAGACTTTTAGGTGTTGTTGTTTAAGTATTAAACTATGTTGGAATAATTTGTACATTTTTTTTAGTGAAACATAGTCACAATTGGTCAAAAATAGTCGCAAATAGTCAAAAAAATTAAAAACAATCAAAATAATAAAAATAATCGAAAATAATCAAAAATAATCAATTTGATTATTTCTGATTATTTTTGATTATTTTTGATTATTTTGATAATTTGTAATAGTTTTAGATTATTTTTGATTTTTTCTAATCGTAATCATTATATAGTTGTGTAAAACCAAAAATAGTCGTGATGTAATGACTAGTTCAACTTTTCTACTAAGTAATTTAACTACTAATGACTACAATTAGTAATCACTACTTAACAGGTATGGTTATTGGTTAGAGCTCAGCTAGAGTCTAAGAATTCAAGCATATGTTTTCTTAAAGCATATTTTATATATAGGCATTTCTCAAGTTCCCCAATACATTTTCACGCCCTTTTATTTCTGAACCCTTTTAAAACATTAAATCTTCGCAGCATACGAAAAAATCTACCGAATGCCCTTAAAATCCGCTCGACATTCCCGTTTTCTTGCTATCGCATCTGCAGTTTTGTTGCCCATCGCCCTTTGTTGTGATAATTTATTTAAATGCACTTTATAGATCATCGGGGTAAACACGTTGAAAGGCTGCAACACCTGGCCAACAAGTTGCTGTCTTTGTTGCATTATGTTGTTTATGCAATAATTTTTGCCCTAGGTAAACGGATGTGCATAATTGCAACAGACAGCTGCAGGCTTACCAAGGATTATATATTTACAATTGCCAAAAGAAATATATAGAGTAGGCCAAGAGCAATAGTAAACAACAAGTTGATAGGAAACTGAGTGGAGAGGAAGAGAAGTAATGCAATTTTTGGCATAACCCGACTAGTTATATGATATGTTATTAAAAGGACCTAAACGGAATTTTCGTGTTCAACTCCTTGAAAATGGGGAAACACATGTCAAAACTCCACAAAAAAAATAAACAATAAGTAAAAGAAGCAGCAGCATCAAGACAATTGTTGAACTCATTAAAAAAAAAAACGTAAACAAAAGCTACCATAACACAATGGATTGCAAGAGAGTTCTGTTCGGTTATTGTTAGGATGCGGTAACATGATACGGAAACCTAATATATTTCTATACAAATTGCGAGCGCGCTTTTGAAGTATGGTTCCCAATAAATAAACCACTTAAGAACATAAAACTAAAGGGCAAACAGGCATTTAAAGTTTTTGGTTTTTTTTTTATAGATCAACCAACAACAACAATATTGTAAACATTTTAGTTTTGGGATTCATAAATACAACAAAACACGACGCAATTTGTAGCTGTACATATAACTTCTATAAACAAACAAACATTTGTAACCAAATTGAACTCAAAAGAAGTTGAAATTGTGTAATGAAAAGACAACAGCTAAGAGATACCCTGTAGGTGGGTCAAAGGTTTGAGAATATTGAACATTTTTAAACGTCTATATACTCTTCACTTCTCTAAAGTCCACTGGGTATTTCCAATAAAGATCTACAACTTTGAATGATCTATAGACATTCCTTAGCTTGCCAACTCCCAACTCCCTGGAAGAAGGCACGTTTTCTAGCGATGTTTACACATAAGTTAGAAGACGAACAGCATTTTGGTTGGGTTGGCAATAAACTTATGCTTAATTGCTGGCAGATATCTGATTGTTCCAGGCAACAGTACCAACATACAAGCTTTGAAGTGGCCCCACGGGCGCATTGGCTATAAATTAATGTTATAGACCAAGTTTTTGATAAGACATTGACGCCGCCAAGCAGACGGCAGAACTACCGCCCTCCCCCCCCCAACCATCCGTCCGTTAGAGCGGGCCACCGGAACATTTAACGGGTCAGCGGGCAGCAGCAGCGACTGTTGATGTACAGCCCGTGGAATAACAAATTCGTAGCTCGTTAGCCCAGACACTTGAGCGATAAGCGAGACGAAAAGAGGCAGAGAGCGATGAAAATGCAATGATTGAGGTTGCAGCAGTTCCAATACAATTTTGGTCCGAATGCCAGAAATTGGGTCAACCCAACGAGTTGGAAAACAAAAGGGGCGCCCCATCAGTGCTACATGATGTTGTAAACTATCCAAATGATTGTGATAATGATCATGTAATACTTAGGAATTGCGACTAGATTGAGTTATCAATGATTTTGGATTATGAGGAAAACAAACTCTATGCATATGATTATGAATGAAAGATATATATTATGAGCAGTGTTTGTGTGTTTATTCATGTTAACCTTGTGCAGCTCATTAAAACAGTTCTTGGTAGCTCATTATGAATTATGAAGATTATCCACGAAATGAATTAAGTGGAAGTATGGAGAAGAACTCTGTTTTGTTGTTAATATTATCTTTAATATTTCAGGGGAATACATAGGAAATTTAAGATATATCCTTTACACCAATAACAAAGGAATTGGGTTAAAACGTTTTAAGTTCTTCTTTAAACAAACTAAATTTGTTGCATAATTATGTTTTATTGAAATTTAAAATGTTCCTTCTGCGTTCACTCAACTTCACTTGCCTCATGTCTTCTTAATAGCTGTCATTTCATTTTATTTTTTCTTTACACCTGAGTTATCAACGTTCAACACTCATCAATGTCATCGTTGTTGCCCGTGTTGCGACTTCATGTTTAACACTATCTGAACTGAATACATTCAATGTCGTTGGACGCCTTCGAACTTCGTGCGGCGTCTTTATCGAAACCATTTGTCAATATTTAAGCTGATAAACGATCGTTGATCGAAAGCTGCATGCAACTGTCATTGAACTTCATTGATAAATGCCCTGGCGACAGGTTTTCAGGCGCTCAAAACAAATACTGCATTTCGTTCATTCAGTTTGTTGAGGTGCCGAAAAGTATCGATTTTCTTAAGATCCATGTGATAAGCTAAACACACACACACACACACACACAATCCAACACAGCCAAGAACTTCATATCATGCCCCATAACTCAACTTGATATCAGATTACACTTTCTACCTGTTGCACTCGCTGGTAACGATTCGTAAATCGTAGCAAATATTTTAGTATCATATCAACACGTTGGCAATAGAATCTTGATTTCGTAGAAGGGAAATGCGTGTTTATCTTGTGTTTTGAGCAACACTTAAAAGTGTTGTATAAATATTACAACATGTTCAAAAGTTGAGAACTGCACTAATTATGCTTTATGTTTGCGTCAAAAGAATATTCCTGCCAACACAATTTGTTTATTTGTGCAGACGATGAAAGCTGAGCGAAGTGAAGTTTATGGTAAAGGTGTTGATATTATTTGGCGTAAGTGTACAGGATGTTATTTGTGTGTTTGGTCAGAGTTTACACCCTTTGATGAATTTTGCTGCTCAAAACATGTGGAATTGAAATTAATGTCAGAATTCTGAGTATTAGTTTTAAATTCCGAATATGGGCAGCATTTTATCCAAATTTAACCAATAGTACACAAGAAACCGGAAGCAAGAGTTCAAACGGAAATAAATCAACAAAGAGGAATTTAATTCGATTCAGGATTGTTGTAACGAAGTTCAATACACAATGGACGATGTTTGGATGCCACTCATCTTTGTTTGGATTCTGTTTCCAATACTCAAAAACATGCTATATGTATTATAAATAAATTTCAATATCCCTATTTTATGCAGAATTCTGAACGAAACTTTCTTTAGCCTGATTTTCTCTTAGTGAGTCATCAATCAGAGATATTCGACCTCCCCGAAGGGGTAACAACAGTCTGCAACTTCATAGCTTCAGGCTGATGTCAGACTGTCTTTCTGACAATTCAACAAATGTGCCGACAATTGACGACAAACTTTTTCGCCCAGTCTATTTTGAATATGGCAATGACTTCGCCCGGCAATGAAAAGGGGTCGCAGTCAGGTTGGGTGAATGGGGCATATCCATCAACATGCTGAAAATGTGCTGACTATTTACAAACTGGAAGCAACACCAAACAACAACAACAACTGCAGCTAGAGACAGATAGATAAATGAACAGACTGATGGACAGCTGCCGAAACGTGCCTTAACGCATGACTCACGCATTGAGTAGCAGTGAAAATTAAGCGGGAAAAATGCGTAAAGAAATCTGCACAAGTTGTGCCAAAGTTGCAGAGACACGCCCCTAGTTTTTGCGTGGGCGTTGACAACACTTACACAGAGTAATGTGGAGAAATTACATATCCACACACACACACATAAACGCTATTAAAATGCCAAGCTAGAACTAAACTTATGTTAAAAAAAAGAGAAAAACCTGCTGTCAAATCACTGTGAAAATGCACGACAACAAACAAATTGTTGGCAGACACGCGGCGCAGACACGTTAAGAGCTGAAGAAGAAGCTAGAAGTAAGTGAGATCAGGTTCAACCAAAAAGATACAGATGCAATCTTGAACAGACACACACACACAGCTGGAACTACAACAGCTGTCGACTGACGTTGGCGGCTTCTCTTTTTTTTTTGTAGTCTGTGACAGGCAACGCCAAGATTGAACTTTAAAAGGATTGAAACATTTTGGAGCCATGCCATGGATTAGTGTTCTAAATAACACAAATGTCGCGTTGACTGAGGCCAAACGCGCATCAATAGCTAAGAGATATTGACGTGTGACATGCAAAGTGATTTGGTCGGGTTCGGGTTCCAGTTAACCATTTTTGGGATCTCGGAATCGGGATCAAAGACTGGATCAACGCGTCGCTTGACAAATTGCTTAATTAATGCGCCTTGAAGTCGATTTGTTATTATTCGAAACCTGTTGCCAGCTAGCTGACTTCAAAAGCCAAAAGTCCGCTACGAGTTATTGGCATTTCTTTAATTAAAATATGAATAAAACCGAGCTGAATGCTTAAGTACATTTTTCGCTTGAAATTACGTCAATTTTGTTGCCATTGCTTGTCATAATTATTTGCGGCCTTTTCTCGCGCATCCTTGAGATACTACAATGTTATTTATCATGATTATCCGAATTAATGAGTGGGAAGTCATTATCGAAAAACCGCAAAATATATGATTTCGACAACAATCAAGAAATAAAGATGAGCTTGAGTACTTTTTGTGTGAACTTCAACTGAAATGCTCGCAATTCATATAAAGTGAACTTTGGTATATAAAAAAAAATATATTAAATTGTATGTTTTGACAACTTTTCAACCAATCTCTAAGCTAAGACGTTTCCAATGCACCTTTCGCATACATTTTACAACTCATTTAATACTTGAAGTATCAAAATTATTTATTAAAAGAAAAAATTGTCCAAAAAAGCAAAAAGCCACCCAAAGCTAATCAGTTACGCCACTCAAATAAACTATCGAAAATCTGCTGGCAATTCAAGACAAACTTCAAGTTGAGCTCAGCTTGAAGTCAGCTTGTTCAATAAAAACTCTAATTGCTAATCAAAAGCAGCATTTTTGTGACGCGACAGGATAAGCGCTTATCAAATGTGCAATATTTGCCGATAACTGGTTAGTTTACTTAGTTCGTTCAGTCGATAAAAATTTGTTAAAGATAAATATCATATACCAGGCAACAGCCAAACGATATGCAACTAGCAACATGCAACATTGCGGCGGTTACAACAACGTAAACAAGCATATTAACGCAATTTCTTCAATGTAACTAACACATGCATTTAGGTATCTTATAGATACTCACAAGACAATCAGTAGTAAGTACACAGTAACAAATTGGAGGGATAAGTTAAAAACGTGGTGAACTTAGAAAAAATAAAAGTTTTAAGGGAAGAAGCATCTCGATGAACGGCTTACAAGGAATCTAGACATCAGTTTTTCTCTCCACCTTTAATTATATTTTTTGCATGGCATTCTTAATAAGACAACTTTGTTTTCTGTGTATTTATTGTGATATACAATAAAAGACAAAAGCAGCGACAAAATCGTCGCATAGTCGAGATTTTGGACTTTTGGCCATTTGGCCAGATGGCGGCGCCATCAAATGACCAAACACGGCGCCCGGAGCAATCGTGGGCTGACACCGATTGACTGCCTGAACAGCTGCCCGGCTGCCTGATCTGGCGGCGCCTTTTTACAGCCAAAACTAACACGCCGGCGCGTACATACTAATTAAATAGTTTACAAGTCAGCCAAGATTGCCAATTTTTTGCAGTTTAAAGATTTATTGAATGGATCGAAACGTTTGTTTTTCTCAACTTTTATTTCATAAACTTGTTCCAGACCGAAAACGTTAGTGAGTTTTATGTGTCGGGTGAAATGAATTTGTTTATTAGCGATCGCATGCAGCGTGTGCCATTAATGGCTGTCACTTGGATTAGCAGCTGATATTTCTGTTTTTAAAGCCGTGACCGTGCGACCCACATAAAGCGCAGTGCTGCCAACTCGTTAAAATCCACTAAAGTTTGATCAGGCTCGTTTAAGTAATTGCAGTCAATTTGTGGGTTAAGCTGAGTTTTGCAGCTTAAACTGATCAACTAACTCAATTTCTTGTTTAATTGATTCCCATAAAAGCAAAATTTTTTATCGGGTTATGATTATGGCTTAAAGCTTATTCATTCATTTCTATTGAGCTCAATAATGTTCGCTTTAAAGTTTAGATACATAAATTTAAATGGAAAATAGTAATAAAAAAATAAACTTACTAATGTGCATAAATTTGAAGAAAAACTATATCTTTAATTTTTGTAAAAGAGTTAAACTTGCATTTGAATTCCAACTTAATGAAGAAATGGCTTTAAAGGGGTCTCGAAGTTTACGATTATAATATTCATATTTTTTTTTATAAAACACATAGTTTAATTAGATGATTATCTTAATTCTACTACATTTGATTTTTCGTTACTTTGCTTAGCAAACTTGTATTGAAATTAGAAAAATTCCTTAAAATTCCTTACATAAATCTCAACTAAATATTCAAGTTACCCAACAAAATTCCAGCCATGTGCACATGTGTACTTTTATAATATTTTCCAAAGCATTAATCCCAGCCAGTCTAGACAATGTTGGCGACATGCCTGTCATGTCCCTCCAATGGCTTCTGCCAAACTGCAACAACTCGTTGCTGCTGCTATTGCTTTCTTTTTTTTTTGTGTGCTGACTCAGAGTTTATAAATTTAATTATGACATTATGATGCGAGTCTCGCAAAAACACACACACACAAAGTACAGGCGCATTTCTTAATAATATTTGACAGCTTATGACAAATTAACAGCTAAATAAAAATAAAAGGGATATAATCCAATGAAGTGTGTGGGAGATTGGTTTTGACTTGTGACTCGTGTCTGAGCAGTGATTTAAGCCCAAAATACATATCAAATATCAAATGACGACTAAAGCTCGCCCAAAAAACTCAACGAGACGAAAGTAATGCGCATGCGCAGCTTGCCCTGCCAGTGTTGACCAACGCTAATATTTGTTGGTGCCCCAAAAAGACTCGACGCAAATGCATTTAAAGTGTTTGGCAAACATAGCAAGGCAAATTCATATTAAACCCCTTTTGGTTAATGCACTTTTTAAAGCCTATTCGCAGGCTGGATTGCCAGTGCTCGATAAGAGCTTTTGAGCTCATAAATCGTGATAATTATCGATGCAAGTGCAGCTATGTGTGTTGTATGCTGTAACCCGAAAATCGAATCATCGAACTAAAACTATTTCTCGTGATGCTGTTGTGGTGGCACTTATTAAATTATTAAATGAACCGCTACACGTTGAGATCTCTTGGCAGATTGCTCGTTAAACTCTCTTATACATTGCTTACTTACTTTTTTTTTTGCTGCTACTGCTGTGCCAGTAGCTTACACAATATCGATTGGCGATTAGATAAAAGCCGAGTGCTTTTGGCGCTTAAGCGAAACAAGTCGCCTAATTAACAGAGGTGACGACTTTTGCGACTCCAAAGGCTACAGACTAAAAGACTACCGGCTAGAGACTGCCAACAACAGCTAAAACAGTTAGCAGCTGCCGGTTCTGTGTTACTTCTCTCACTGATGTCAGCGTGGGCATATTTGACAAAATGAGTTAATTAAGTTAGTGGCATTAAGTGGAGAGTTGTAAAGTTGTTGGTAAGGTGCAAAAGGTGTGATTGTAAAGATGTTAAAAATGCTAATGGGTTGTGAAAAGCTTTAAAGGGGAGCTCTGCTAGAAGAGTTCTTGGGTTTGATGACAAGATCATCAGACCAATGGAAAATTATCAACATATAAATTTAATAATAATAATAATTTAATTAAAACTTTGCATGATTAAAGTATTTGTTAACAAAAGGAGACTATAAAGCAAGTTACGGGGCTTACAGTTCTTAATACTCATTCTTAATAAAGAATTAGAGTTTCTAATCTTAAAATTAATCTTACAATCACTTTTACTCACCCTAATCATAAGACAAACATAAGAACATCCAACTGTGTACTCTGCTAATTCATCTGCTTCTCACTGCCACTTTGGGGCACAGGATGAAACCCTGTTGGATTCATGTATTGACACCTCACTTCAATAGCCACCCAATGTGCAGCACTCGAATTAGTCTCGCTGTCTTTAGTCAACTCCCGCAACAAACAAACTAACAAGCAGCCTGCTTGATTATGTACGTGTTTGTGTGTGTGTGAGTCATCAAAACAACGCCAAGTGGCAGCTACCAGTCTTCAATACCAAATCAAGCATTACTTGCATAACACACAGCAAAGTCATCGACCAGCGTTGATCATCAACAAGGTGCATAACACAGGCATGCATAAATATTTTTCTAAGGTTCTCGATCGCAGAGAGCTTGGAGCTCCACTTGAGCACGTCAGAACGCTGTGCCGGTAGCCCCAACCACATCTCTCTCTCTCTCTCTCTGTTGCACTAGTTATTTGAATCGTTGACTTGTCTGTCCGCTTTGTGAAGCACCCACCACCAAACGACGAAACGTTAACTGCAGCATCCCAACCATCCACTTGGCAAAGCTGTGGCAAGTTCCCGGTACGGGCTTTTAAGTTGACTGGTTGCGACTGCTGGTTGGTGGATCGGCTGCAGTGGTGCGCTGATGCATGTCCAAACATCCTCAGTTCTGGTCAGTTTGATGCTTGGTGTTGTTCTGCCTTCCTTTATTTTATTTCTTTTCTTGGAAATGTGCGTTTGTCGTCCCCGCCAGCCCACTCCACCTCCCTCTCTCTCACGCTCTCAGAGTTTGCCGTCTTGTTTGTCAGTTTGTTTATTTGTTTGCCCGTTTTGTTTATTTTCAATAAATATTTGACATTTGTCTAGGCATTTTCCCGAACCGAACCGAACCGAACCCCAAGCATGGAACATAGATGCCAGTCAACCATTTGGCTGCTGCCAACACGGAGCGGGTACATTAATTTTTCAAGTATATATTCCCAACCACACTTCCTCCCTCTGTCAGCTGCCACAAAGTTCTAAGCTCTCTGCTGCAGCACACTGCTTTTCAAGTTGATGCATTTTTAAACCCTCACCTTCCAACGTTCAACGTCTTGCAATGCGGATGTTTGAATTGAACTTTTCTTCTTATTTGGTTGCGAAAAATTGTTCGTGGAAAATAGTGTGACATGCCCAACGAGGTGTTGTTCTTGTTCAAAGAACCATTTCAAATGCCACACGCCAAGTGTCTGTGAATATTTCACAAAGTTGGCTTAAGTGAATGGGTAAATCGGTGTGAAAAGGTGTCAGAGCACTCTGACGTACAGTAAATGTTTATATAATATTTCTGCCCTCAAGGCCCTTATTAATATTAAAATCACTTTTTTCCATTCTTTTTTAATAACATTTTCATGTTAAACGCATTAAATTTGATTGCATTTCATTAAGCGCAGCGCCAAGCTAACAAAATTCCCCGAACCAAAAAAAAATACTCCTTCAATATGTTGTCCATGAAGTTGAGAGAGTGCATCATCAAGTCATATGCTAACCATTGTCGCCATTTGTAATTGAGCCGTTTGGAGCAGTCTTCCAAAAGCAATATTCCGCTTTTGGCCGACTATTTATGGCCATTTTTTGATTGCTATTTCGTTGCCTCCATCATCATCATCATCAGCATCAACATCAGGCAGTCAGGCAGCCATCCATATGCTTTACGGTAGCTGTGCAAGCTGTCAAGATGCATAAAGTTTTGTTGTTTTCGTCACGCTGCCGACTCACATCCAGACAACATCAGCAACGTCATTCTCCAGTTGTGTTTGCCTTTTTCTTTATTTTTGGGCAGCCGTAACTTTTTTTTATGATTATTATTAATCAATTTTGGTTTGGCTGTTCGTTGAGTGAGTGTCGTCATCAGAGTTTTTGGCAGCTACTTTGGCTACCGAAACTCATATATTTTTGGCCGGATCAACATTGATGCATTGCTGGCAATTTTGTTATGCAAAACAGCAACAACAACAGTTGGCAATAACAACAACTGATGCTTAAGTGTTGGCAGGAAGTCCAGGTTGCAAACTAGACAGTTGGCAATTTTGTGCTGCAGCATTCTTTGAAGTTCAACTGCAACTTCAACAACTTAATAAGCAGCTTGCTGCTGCTGCTGCTGCAACTAGGAGATATAAGTAATTTATGCCAACTCCGCTGTCTGTTTATATGCATAATTGCACCCCTCCGATAGAGCAAAGAGCTATGGTGAAGAAACCAATAAACCTGGCAGCTGGACGAGTCCAAGCCAAATGCACAGCTGTGCGTAGAAGACAACGACCAAAAATAGTGAAAATATGTTTGTTTCTCTTTTTTTGGTCGGCGGGTCGATATGAATAAAATGCAGAAAACAGTAAAATGCTTTCAACTATGCGAGTCGACGTTGCAGCTACAATAACAACAGCAACAACAACAACATCTGCCTTCAATGGCTGCTGAACTGTAGTATCTGATGGCGGACTCGATGCGTGTGCCCATAATGGTTGGCAATTAATCAAAACGAGCAGCAATTACTTAAGTTCCAGCACATCAGCTTCAATACTCTTTAATAAAAAGCAATGAATAAAAAGTTTTACTTTGTTTTAAAGACTTAATTAGATAAAAGATCCATGTTTTGTATTAGGTAAAATTAGTAAAATATAATAACGATTTAAAAATGTTTTTTGGTAAAATAAATTGGTGTAAAAATTTTTCTAAATACCAAATTTATTTTTTACTCAAGTTTTCATAAGGACCTACAATTTTCGATTTCTTTATATCACAAATATGTTTCGTTAACAGCTTTTAGCACCTAAAAACTTTGTTTTCGTGCAACAAACCTCATAAAATACACAACATGCCCAATATAATAGATAATGCATGCCATAAAGAAATGTTCCTAGAGTACATTGCTCAATGATTCCCAATGGGTTTCTTACCTTATTGGCCTTATTTAAGAATACTCACAATAAGTTGTCTCCACAAATACTATTAAGCTTTAAAGTTATTAATATTCCTTTTTATTTTCTCCCTCACACATATTGAAAAGTTTTCGTGTTCGATTGCTTTGTACATTTTATAAATGCATAAATATTTCAGTTGCGTTCAATTTGTCAAAACATTTAATCAGCAAAACTTTTCTCACTTAAGCTGTCAGCGCATGGAAAACTTGCACACACACACACACACACACACACACAAAACGTGGGCAACCTATCTTTGCAGATGCAGAGTGTTGGCGGGGCAGCGGCGGCGGCGGTGCGGTATTGAAAGGGAAACTGTGTTTGGGTGTTGAGTGGAGTCAACATTTTGGCTACCGCAAATTTGTTATTTGTCAAAACATTTAAATGCCATTTGCGTGCACCAACAGCATTTTGACAGCGGCCGATAATTTTGTTGTATTTTTTTCGTGGTTCGCGCCACTTTTCACACCTTGGCTTCGGCGTGGCCCAAAGCGAATTTGTTTGGCCTTTTCACTGGATCTCCAGTCATTTGTTTCGGCTCATTTAAATAATTATAGTTTGTTCAAAACAAATTTATGTGTTAAGTGAAAGTGATCAAAGTTGATTTTGAGTCTATTGCTTTTTGATGAAGCTAATTTGAGCATTGTAAGATCTAGGTAAATAGGGATGAGTTTTTTTCCTCACTCCGTTTGGTTGTTTGTTTGTTGCCTAATTCCTGTCAACTGATTAGAATATACGATTATTTGTATCGAAATGGTTTTGAAAATTGAGCGAGCTGTTAAATAAAGATCAAAATTACAGAGGGTAGGCAATATCTTTAAGCTGTTTCTTTATATATTTTTACAATAAAACCGATTAGCTCTAGATTTTATTTTACAACTTTTAGGTTTCCTTGTTTTGCTTTCAAAAGCCCTTTTCAACATCAGCTTTATCAACTTCAACAAACAATACTTGTACAAAACTATCCAAATTCACATATTCTCATTTTAACTTTGTTTAAGTTCACACATTTACAAACTAATCTATTTCGTTTGTCGTAACCCCTCACAGCAGTTGCAACAATTTTAAGTTCTTGCAAAACTTTTTTGAGTTGCTTGAAAAAAAATTACTTATTTGCAATTTCACAGCAATTACGTCAACATTTTTCTTTGCCCAAACAAATGCGAAAAGTTTTTGTTGACATTTGCCAAAAAAGCTGCACACAAACACACACACACACAAACGAAACAACAACAACTACAATAGACACATGTGAACGTAGATAGAAACAGCAGCAATTGCAATTTTGAGCTGGCTAACATGCAAATCGCATACCAGGTCAACATTGCTAACTCTTGGTAGCTAAGCTCAGCTGCTACCAACTGCGATAAACTTTATCTCGAAAGTTGCCTTGTGTTTTGGGGCTATCTATGTATGTAGCAGCCGTGAGATATTTTTCATGCTGGTCAATCAATATGGCCAAAAGCAGTTTAGCAGCTGTTTGGTGATTTATGGGCCATGTTGCTCTTGACTTGTTTCAACAATTCAAATGATTGTCATGGGAAAAACTGTCAACAGCAGAGAGTTTGGCGCTTAAAAAAATATTTGGGATGGGCAATAAAACATAGTTTATTATTTTCTGATTTACCTAATCTTTCAACTTTTCTTCACAGATTTGCGACTACGCAACACCCAACAGGCCGACGAGGCAATCAATGCTGCTGGACTTTTTCCGCCGCTTTTCAATGTTGCGCCACGCGGCACGATAACAGTGAATGCAACCTGTGGCCAAAACGGCGCTGAGGAGTACTGCAAAGTCGTGGATTCGCATCCGCATCGCAACTGGGACAAGCACTGTGGCACGTGCAATGCCCATAGCTCCGATCGTTCCAAGCATCGACCCATAGAATCACTAATCTCGCCCAGCTACGAGGGTAGCTGGTGGCAATCACCAACGCTTCAGGGTGGACGACAGTTTGAGTACGTTACAATCACATTGGATTTGAAACAGGTGAGTCTTCAGCAAAGTCTAGATCATAGATAACCCCCCCTAAACTAGTGACAGCAAAGTTGTGATCCAGTTTGTAATCAAGCCGCTGAGTTGTCACTCATTTACAAGCGATTTAACGCCAGTTGCATGATCCATTTGCGCCTTGGGCTTGTCACCGATCATTAGATGCTGTGCGCATGAAATATGATCACTGTGGGCCAGTATCAAGTTTGTAACCGGTCACCGAAGCCATTACATTCTAATGCTCAAAATGACAAACATAAATCTGCTTTGATGGAGCCTTGATTAAGTCATATCATCTTACAGAAAAGCAGCAAGCGGCTTTCTTCAATTATAAGTTATGTTAAATGATTTCCGGGGCTTTGAGTCGACGAAGATATTAACTTATTTATAAGAGTATGGTTAAAGTTACTATGGGAATATTGATTTTGACGTAGAAAAAAAAAATAGTTTAAAAAATTAGTCAAACTTACATATTAAATTCTTTAATATTTACTTTAGTTTATACCAAAACTTTTTCTGACGAAAACAATCTCCCATCACACATATTACTAAACTTTGGACATTTCCATCAAGTATATAGCCCAGAAAATATATATGAACACAAAGTACTGCAACTGAAACAAGTAAGAAGGCTCTAGTCGAGAAATCCCGACTAGGACATACCCTTAACCCCATACGTAACGCGTACTGTCATTAGTGTGTTTTTCTCCGGTGTTTCTTGACCGATTTTGATCAAATTTTTTCAAATGTTCATTATTTTACCCCTAGTTTCAAACCTCATTTTCACAATTTTAAAATTTAAGATTTTTTTGTTTTCGATTACATGTGTATATCGAGAACCAGAAGTTTTATCGAAAATCAAAATCAAACTTGATCTGCTTATGGTATATGAGAGTTTAAGTTTCAAGTTTGAGGTCTCTAGCTCTTATAGTCTCTGAGATCGGCGCGTTAGTACAGACAGACAGACGGACAGACAGACGGATAGACGGACATGGCTAGATCAACTCGGCGGTTGATGCTGATCAAGAATATATATACTTTATGGGGTCGGAGATGCTTCCTTCTGTCTGTTACATACATTTGCACAAAACCATTATACCCTTATTTACCCATTTTATGGGTTGAGGGTATAAAAATAAATCAAAAATATTTTTGACAGACTGTGAATATCTCTCGCTGATGCAAAAAATCAACGTAAAGAGAGCGTGTAAATTTTGACACATGCCGTTGATGTGTTGAAGTTGGCATTCCCTTCACCTCACCTCACTACTAACATGAGAAATATCATTGACAGGCGTTGCCCTTTGCCAACACCATGAACAAAAGTCATGGGAACATTTTAAAGTCGCGCAAGCTTTTTTTGTGTGACATTTTAAAGCAATTTTTTCGGCCTGTCGCCGTATGACCAAAAATTCAGTTCAACATGTGTCAATTTTAGTTAAAATTGAAAATTGTCAGCCAGAGTCTGACATCTACATAGAGTCGTTCACAACGCATCCATAAAAGGTAATTCAATTTACGTATGTTTTTTTTTTTTTGCCAAAGTTTCCAACTCCAGAGAGAACTACTGACAATGTTAATTAGAGTAGGTACCCAATTTAAATATTTATATTGCTGATGCCGCCGCTGCTGCTGCTGCTGCCGTTCGTTATTTATTAATAACTCTTGGAACGCATGGCCTGTCATAAATCTTTCATACTTTCAAGAGGCATATGCGAAAACATTGTTTTTAATTTTAAATCAGCGCCCAACGTACTCCACTGTTGCTGTTCCCCGGTTCATATCTGCACGTTTTAATTAAGTGTACACTTCCCATAATCTTGGAAATCGTCTTCGTTTTCGTCTTCGTTTTCGTTTGGTCTTAGCTGCATTCTTTGTGTTGTCTGCGGCGTCTGCACCATCCAGCGGCATATGGCAATGAAAGAATTATATCAAAACATTGCAAATAGAAGGGGAAACAACGATTGAGTCTCGAGTCTGCAAAACTGCACTTGAAATGTCAACTTTGTGTCGGCTGATGCTAAGCAGATGATATTTCAGCACATAATTGCCATATAGAGAAAGTTCACGATGATCATATGCAACGTTATGATTATTAGCTAAACAGCTGCAACAGCGGAAATGTATCTGCTGTGTGTATGTGTGTGTGTGTGAGTGTGGGCAATGCTTTGATTGCTTTGTACAGCAATGGAATTTCAATTAACACCTTTATGCACTATTAGCACTCAATCGAGTTTTCAAAGAGCCTTTAAGTAGGAGAAAGAAAAAGAAATGCTTAATTGATTGTTGGGTGGCATAAATTGATTGGTGTTGTGAAAGTTTGTTGAGGGACATAAAACATAGATGTTAAATGGGGGAAAAGGGTGTTGGAAGAGAACTGATGAGCCATTGAAACAATATAAATACTTAATTTTTAATTAAAAATATAATAGTTGTGTGAAATTACAATGATTTACACATTTATAAAGTCAAGTAAAAAGTCTCTAGTTGAGAAATCCTAAATAAAACATAACCTGAACCCGTTACTCAAAATCTTTGATGTTTCTTTACTGATTTTGAACAAATTTTTAATATTTTTATTAACTTAACTTTTATTGTTCAAGAATATATATATAAACATTGAGGGTTCGGAAATGATTTATCCTGTCTCTTTCGTACTGTTGCACAAGCTTAGTATTCCCTTCTTACCCAATTCATGGGCTTAGGGTATACAAATAAAATATTATTATTGGTAGCTGTTAAATTATTCAAAATCAAAAGCCTTTTAAATTGGTTTATAAAATTCTTAAAAATATAATTTTGGAAGGCAATTAAAGTTGAATTCATCCAAACAAGGGAAATATTTCACTATATCCCCTCTTCAATATCCTCAGCTGCCTATTGTCACAGGCAATTAGCACTTAGATGTATTCCCCATTCGCATGCTCCATTCCCCCAAACGGCAATTGCTTCATTTCAAGTGTGTGTTTTTCTGTTTGGAAATATTTAAAGCATTTGTCACAACTGTTTAAAAAGACATTAGAGTAAATCTGCGCTCGCTGCTCGAGATCTCAAAACAAACTACAAACGACAGACGACAAAATCCCCAACAGAGAAATAGAATCAAATTTATGACCTCTGACGAAAACTTGACATTCAATGTTGGCGTTTTTCTCTTCGTCTCGGTTCTCTCAAATATGTCGAAGTTGCGCCGAGTTGATTTTAACAATTAGACTAATCGAGTGATTTACAACAATAGCAACAACAACAGCAACAGTGAGACAGGCATGTGTCAACGATTTGACAGGTTAAAATATTTTTCTCGCTTGTTTGGCATGTCCGCCGCTAGTCTGCCGAAAGGCAACAGCCGGCCGCCAAGAGTGGCCAGAACAGCGTTGGCCAACAAGCGGCTGCAACTGTCAGCTAGATAGTCAGTTAGTCAGTTTGTCCGTCAGTCAGTTTGTCCGTCTGTCAGCTTGGATTTGCCGCACACACACACACTCTGGCCACAACAATGTCTAGATTTATGCCTCAATGGCTTTGGGGCGCGCGTGACTAATTGAAAGTCTAGCGAGAATTCTCAGAATTCTGCGAGAATGTGAGTAAGCTCCACGAACAGTTGCTCTCAAACTGTAAGCAACAACATTAAATAAATGGTATTTTAAATAATCAATTATTACTTTAATAACATAATAAGTGTTCTTAATAAATCAAATACCTAATATTTAAGAATCTTATTAAGTTTCGTATGATTTCGATTGAGTTTTGAGTTTCAAATGCCAAATTTGTTGGTAAATGTTGCCATGCGGCAACATCAACAAGCTAAAAAAAAATATATTTGTGTGTTTTTTTTTTAGTTTTATAGCCATTTAATTGCTTCATTAAATTTAGCCAAATTTGGCCAAAGTTGTTGCTGTTGTGGCTGTTGTTGTTGGCGGCGGCGGCGCCCGAAGCTTGTTGGCTTTGGGGCAAGCTTTACGTAACTGTAATTCAAATGTTTGACAAGTTGTTGCAACATTCGGCAACAGCGAGCCAACTAAAACAGCAACAACAACAACAACAACGAGCAAAGCGTGTTACAAGCCACGTACGCGACGCATTTAGGCGTTGCAATTATTTTAATGGTCAATTTATTTATTTGTTTCGACGATTGCAATGTTTTTCACGTTTTGCCTTTTTCAGAATGCTTCTTGGTTTGTTAAGATTGTTTGTTTCCCGTTGTTGTTGTTGTTGTTGTGGCATTTGCATAAATCACTTGGAAGGTTGCGTTGTTAACGTGATTGAAGCATTGCCTGAAATCCTTTTATGTCGCTCTTTTCCGGTTAAGCTCTGTTCGGTTTGTTTGTTTGTTCAGTTCAGTTCAGTTATTCGAGCCAAGTTCAGACAGGTTAAGTTTGGTACTCGCTGCAGTTTGCACTTTAATGCGCCAAATTGTAAGATAAGAAAAGTTGTTAGCTCAAAAGAAGTTTTTTAAAACTTTTTTATTACCCACAAAGACTTTTTAACGTGTGAATCTTTTTGTTGGGGGTTATAACCACTAAGTTACTTTTTGAAGGAAGGCTCTAGTCGTGAAAAACCGACTATGAGATTTTCTTTAAAAATTCCTAAAAATCAAAGACAACGAATTAATTGGCAAAAACATTCGATAACCACAACTTTTTCAAATTTAACCCAATTTTCAAATGCAATGCATCAAATGTCTTGGTTTAAGCTCTAAAAAATTAATGCTTTGAAATTAAGAAAATTAATTTTTCCTCGACTTTCATGTACTTGCAACAAAAAATCCAAAAATCGCCAAAACCAACCCGATGTTCAAGTGTAATACATCAAAATTCTTGATTTCGTTTTGCACCTTCTGTCTGCCATGTGTGTGTGTGGGTTCATTCACTTCCCATAAACCAACAAAACTATACGCTTCGCTTGCCTTATCTAAAAGCGCGCCAGCCAAAAGTTCTATTTTCTTGGGCCACAGAAAACTTTATAATATTTTGCCAAAAAAAAAAACACACAAATAAAAGTATGTAGATAATAGACATGTGAGTAATATGCATATGACAGACAACGTGTCGCAAAAAAACCAAAAATTAAATGCCTTAAAACTTTATATTTTGTTTCGTTTTTCTTTTACTTTATTTTGTTGGCTGTCTGCTCTTGTTTTTTAATACACGTCTGTCTGTCTTTCACACACAATTTTGCGCTTGTTTATTTTTAAAGTTTACGATGCGATGTTTTCGGTTGCCGTATTTTGGCTTATTTTGTGGTCATAGTTTTAGTCTGTATTTTACCTTGTGTGGCAAAATGAGTTGCTGATGCAGCCGATTAATTTCGGTCATTGAGCGATAAATATATTTAATGAACGTAGAGTGCTAAATAACTGCATTTATGAAAGACAGAAATTGGGTTTAGTTTATCTGTAGGCCATATTACCGCTAGTTTAAAATCTATTCTTTCAATTCAATTAAGTTGTCTCACTTTTATCAGATGGAAACGAGTTTTTCTTCTGCATAACAATAAGTCGAACAAAAGCTGCATCAATATTATAAGCACATACATATTTTAATGCCACGCCCCAAAAATGTGTTCATCTGCTTTTCTTTGTTGTTGTTGTTGTTTTCGCATTTGTTCAACACTTCTTTATATATTGTTGTTGCTGGTCATGTCAAAATAGCTGATAAAAATGTCAAATGCAAGCAATGCCTGCCCCAAAGGCTGACAGCCTCCACTTGTTGCTGCAACGCCTGCTGATTGCAATCTACACACAGATCCTCCACACTGCCCTATTGAGCCACGTTCCTCTTATCGACAACTTGTTTCTGGACAGGCATCTGCAGCAACAGCAGCAGCAGCAACAGGAAGTTGCAGTCACAGACGCATGCATGCACTTGCTTTTAGCCTGACTTTATCTGTGATCAAGGTTAGCGCAATTGACGTAGACAACATAATTTCATAAGATACTCTTATCGATAACTTGATGGATAGAACAATTGCAGTAAGCAATAAAAAACCGAATACATAAAACACAAACAGTTAACCGATCAAAACGTTTTTGGGGCAATGCATTGAGAAACGTGAAGTTGTTTAGCCAATTTTTCTTTTTAAATAAATAAAATGATTTGTTGTACACATGTTAAAAGAAATTTTCGTTCATAACAATCATTTAGAATTCTTCGTATGACTTTCCCAAACTTACGTCTCGCTCCAGAACTACTTACATCCCCTGCTGTAAAATCTTATTTTCTTTTTAATTTTCTTATCGTTTTTAATATATTCAGACACATTTTTTTCTAGTTCACAAATCATTTTGGGGCACGCAATAAATTTACTCACGACATTCTCTAATTTGCCAGGCCAACAGTTTTTACCAATTTCTCAATTTTTTTTGGCTGTTGTTGGTGTTTACATTGCACTGTCTCTGTCCGATTGGATATCGCGATCTCGCTCTAATCTTATCAGCACATGTCTTCTGCCAGTTGTTGCTGTAATCGAATACGGCCAAAGCAAATTGATGTTGCCGCTGTGGAAGAAGACGCACGCATGCGCAATACTGTGGCACAGAGAGTTTTCCCAGTAGCTTTTTCCCCAGTGGCATTTTTATCAGCGTTTGCGAATCGGCAAAAAATTTATGTTTTCCGAAGGAGAGAGAGAGAAAAATATATTTGGCTTAACAAGTGCCTTTGAAATTTGATAGACTCGTTGTTGTTGTTGAATGTCGCTTGTCGTTTGTCGCTTACCGTTTGCCGTTTGTTATCTATCCACCACGCTTGTTGACATTTTGGCCATGGCTTATAGAGCGCGGGTTGTGTTTGCTGGAAAATCTCGTCAGATGGCGCCAGACGGCTTAGCCACGTCTTATAATCAATTACCAGGCCAAAAGGCCACACCTTGCACATGCCTTTTATTGGTTTCAGTTTTCAATTTTTAGTTTTCCATTTGCCGATCTCTGGACAACGATAGCCTGTTCGCAACACGCGACGTTTTTGGCATTTACCAATTTTTGGCGCTGTTTTTTTTGCCAAATAGTTAAGCAAAATACAAATAAAAATACATATAAATATCGCTTGTCAGCTGCCGGGCGTGTTTGTTGCCGATTGGGAGTTGCCTTCTTTTTATTTTTATTATTTTTTAGTTGCTGTTTTTAGTTGACAGTTTGCAGAATTTATGACACGACGATGGTGTTGGGTTTAAGTTTTGTCCATTGCCAGCGGCGTGCAGGCAACAGCAGCCACAACAGACACAACGTTTGAAATGTTGCGGCTTTTGTTGTTGTTATTGCTGTTGCTGCCAGCTGCAAGGATGTATATAAAACTAAATAGAAACATCAGCGCCTTGCCCCAAAGTGACAGAAAACAACAAGTTGTAGCGCCGCATAAGCTAATTTATAGCGCTGCCAGTGCATGTAAAACTGTTAGCTACATTTTGCGGTCTGTTAACATTTGAATATGAAAAACAAACTTTCAGCAAATAATGAGCATAAATATTTAACACACAAACAGGTCAAGAAGGGTGAAACAGGAGTTGAGGGTGAGTTGTGGGACTTAACGAATTATTTGGCAGTATTAATTAGGTGGGAAAATTAATTCAAACTAATTTATATTGAAGCTTAAAATGTTTCTTGTGGGGCTTTTTGTTGAGTTTTGAGTTGAACTTTTGTATTTAATATGAAAGCAGACTTCAACTAAATATATTTTGATAATTTCTCTTGGTTAAGAGTAATTAAGATACCTTGTTTCAGTATTCCTTAAAACATTTACACATTAGATAATAATAATCCAAATAAATTGTTGTTAACTCCCAGAATATTTTAATTTTTAAACTTTTTTATTTCATTTCAGTTTGCTTACTGATTTAATTTTAAATTTTGTTTATTAATCTTAAAAGTTTTTTTTAGCTTAAGCTCTACTTTTTAATTTGATTTAATTTTAATTTTTATGTCGACTGATATTAGTTGACAATAAATAAATAAAAAAAAAAATAAATAAATAAATAAATAAATAACAAATCTTCAACCTTTTTGGTTAATATTTTAGCTTTCGACTTTAGTTTTATTTATCTTCTTTTCTTCTTCAATACTTGCAGTCCTATCAAATCTTCTTCGTCATGCTCAAATCGGCAAATTCACCGCGTCCCGCTGCCTGGATCCTAGAGAAATCCCTTGATGGTATTAATTACGAGCCTTGGCAATACTTTGGCATCAGCGATGCAGACTGCAAGAGACGCTACAATCTGTCCGGACGCAATGGCAAATACTACTTTAAGAACGACACAGAAGTAATTTGTTCGACGCAATATTCCAAACCGCTGCCAGAGAATGGTGAACTGCATGTGTCGCTGTTGAAGAATCGTCCTGGAGCACAGGAGCAAACGCCCGAGTTGATGGAGTTCATAACGGCACGCTTTATGCGTATACGCTTGCAGGGCATGCACTCCACGGCGAATCTAGAAAATAGCGTCGACTCCCAGTCGCTGGAGAAACGAAGTTTCTATAGCCTCAAACAGTTGAGGGTCAGTGCACGGCTGGATTGTCATGGGCATGCGAATCGCACACAGGATTTGGCCAGCAACAATCTGCTGCAGTGCATCTGTCTGCACAATACCTGCGGCATGCAATGCGAAGAGTGCTGTCCACTGTTCCAGGATCGTGCTTATGCGGCTGGCGGCGAATGTGAGATTTGCCAGTGCAATGGACATGCGCAGAGCTGCAGCTATGATGCATTCTTGGAGCGTGGCATTTGTCAGAATTGTGGCAACAATACGGCGGGCAATGAGTGTGAGTTCTGTGTGGCTGGCTTTTATAGAGCCGAAGATGCAGCAGCCACCGAACCATGTTTACCCTGTGCATGCAATCCACAACGTTCTACAGGCAGCTGCGCGCCGCTAGGTGGCGCCTGTCACTGCTTAGAGGGTTTTCAGGTAAGCAATCAATTCATAATCTTTGTTGATATTTTCTAACACTCTTTCATTTTGTTCAGGGCCTTCACTGTGAGGAGTGTGCTCCGAATCATTATGGCGACGATTGTCGACGCTGTGAATGCGATTCACGTGGAACTGTGGAGGATAGCGCTTGTGCCGGCAGCTGTCAGTGCAAGCCGCATGTGGAGGGCGACACTTGCTCTGAGTGTGCCTCGGGCTACTTTGATTTGAATGAGGCAAATCCTGATGGCTGCAGTCGCTGCTGGTGCTCCCATGTTTCGGACAACTGTCACAGTGCCAAGCTACAAACGTTGGCTTTTGAGACCTTAAACGATTGGAAACTCACGGACATACAGCGATCGCAATCAATTCCGGTCGCTTTGGATACGGAACAGAAACGTTTGATCTTTGGCAATGAGTTGGATGAAGTGGAGGCGATTTATTGGCAAGCGCCGACGGGTTATTTGGGCAATCGTTTGACCAGCTATGGGGCAAGATTGCAGCTGCAGTTGGCCTGGGTGGTGATGAGGGGTGATACGTCGGGCAAGCCCACAACTGGACCAAATGTGATACTCTTTGGCAAGAATGGCTTGAAGATTGCCTATGCGGATGAATCATTTGAGAGCTTGGAGCTAGCATTGAATGTTAGTTTAACGGAACAGGGCTGGTATCATGTGCCACCTGCCGTCAAGGATATCAAAACCAGATTACGACGCACTGAGGGTGGCGATTATCATGGCGAGGAGGTGACCAGGACACAGTTTCTTTCGGTGCTTGTCTCGCTGGATGCACTGCTCATTCGAGCTGCCTTTCACACGGATCAGGTGGAGACATCACTGGAGCATGCCGTCATCTATTCGGGCGGCGTGGAACTGGGCGCCCAAGCCACCACTCAGGTGGAGCAATGTGTTTGTCCACCTGGCTACACGGGTCTCTCCTGCGAGGGTTGCTCCTTTGGCTATAAACGCATCTTTGAGAACTCTACTGACCATCAGCTCCTGGGCAAATGTATTCCCTGTCCATGCAATGGACACTCAAATTCATGCGACCTGCAGAGCGGCAACTGTGGCGATTGCATGCACAATACATACGGTGAACGGTGAGTTTTATTTTTTTTATTATATAAATGCACCATTTGTGGAAGCTGTTAGCCAGCACACAAATAGCATCCACTTTTAGCCTAGACACACTGTGCATGTTCAGGTTCCCACTCACACTAAATTCACCACACCATTTAGCTGCTTAACTTAGTCAAGACACACACCTTAAATTGTTTCTCATTTCTTGCCATTTCAGTTGCGAGCGTTGCCAGCTGGGATTTTATGGCAATCCATTGCAGGGAACTCCTCACGATTGCAAACGTTGTGCCTGTCCACTGCTGGAGGACTCAAACAACTTCTCGCCCAGCTGCCAGCTTAAAAGTTACAATTATATGGATTTGAATCCACAATTCGAACTTATTGAGCATGCCGAATACATATGCACCCAATGCCCGGAGGGTTATACGGGCGATCATTGTCAGGTGTGCGATGACGGCTACTTTGGCAATCCGTTGCACTTGGGCAGCAGCTGTCAGCGCTGTGACTGCAAGGGTGGTCCTTGCAACATTACCACAGGGGAATGCATCACCTGCCATGGCAATACAGAGGGATGGCGCTGCGAACGCTGTAAACTTGGCTACTGGGGTGATCCGGCTGTAGGCTGTGAGCCGTGTAACTGCTATGGCGATGGTGCCGAGAGTGGACTCTGCGACAGTGCAGATGGACAGTGCTTGTGCCGACCCCGATTCGCTGGGCAGAAGTGCAATGAATGTGATGTGGGTTATGCCCATATAGAACTTCAGTGCCTGCCCTGCAATTGTGATGCACTGGGTGCTGTGAATCTGGATAGCTGCAATGCCACTAGTGGACAATGTGAATGCAAACTGGGCGTCATGGGCATCAAGTGTCAGGAGTGTCAGGATGGTTACTTTGGCATGAATGTCAATGCGGAGCAATTGGAGGATTTGGCTGCACTGCGTCTAGCCGAGAATGATCCTGACTGGGAACTAATCAACGATAATGATGATCAAGTCGATGCTGTTGCTTGTGAGGGTAAGTGCATTGCAGTTTTCTATTTTATTTTAAATTATATTAAATATTCATAAAAAAAATGATATTAAGCACAGAAAATATTATCGTTACTAAAGAACATCTTAAGAATTTTATATTGAATAACTTTAATGTATGATGATTTCCGAATTCATCAGGATGTTGATAAATGCGGTTAGAACAAAGAATGAAAGCAATGTTTCCAAAAATTTATTTTTTCGGGTTTAATGAAAGGTTGTAAGTTGCGTTGTAAAGTGCATTACGTGGGTTGGGGCAAGCTATATATAATTATAGAAATCTAAAATTATATAGTTCTTAAAAAAGTCGAATTTCATTTTCTCTACTTACTTTCCTCAAGTTGATCACAGCTTAAAACGTATTATTATTTAAGCAAACAATCTTTAAATTTAATTGAAGTAAGTTTAAGTTTAATAAGAATAAGCATAAGTAAGAAAATCCTTTTTTGAGATTATTCTATGTAGCAAACTTAATGATATATGTAAGTGTTATACTCAGCCAAACACAAAAAACCTCAAAAAAAAAAAACTTAAAAGCTTCAGCAGAACTTCTTTGGAAAACCAATTATACGCCGCCACAAGCATAACGTATTAGCTAATTAGCTGACAGCCAACAAATGAGGTAGCCAACAATAAAAATTCAAAATTAACTACTTTAAAATAATGACAGAAGATTGTTACTGCTCAAAATGTAAGTTCTACGCTACGCAGCAATTGAAAAACTCTAAAGCAAAAGCCAACTCAACTCTTAGAAATGCTTTAGCTTATGCAATCTGAGTACATGTTCAAGTACAACACCTCGGCCTGGCCAGCAAAGAAAGAGGAATAGCTTAAAAGACAGAAAAAAAAAACAGCTGAAGACCTAGTGTAGTTTCTTTTAACTGCACTTTGGGATTTGTTGCCCAGCCGTGTTACAAAACAATAAATTGTTATTTGAGTACACTTTGTATTCTAACTGCTTTTAACTCTTTTTTTTTTGCCTATTGTCTATGGTGTTAAAAATGGTATAAAAAGAGTTGGTCAGACTTCAAGGAGAACTGCCTACAATGTAAAAGAAATACTATATCATGTTACAATGGGACGCTGTAATGAGCAATTTATATTGTGCGTTGAGGCTAAAAACTAATGGAAAAAAATGCAAATAAGTGTTGAGAGTGATGAGTATAGAAGTGAATATATAAATACCTTGAAGTGCAGTCAAATGTAATCACTTAAATCGCAAGATATAACTTGATTTGGTTTTTACAATCACAATACCTTAATTGGATCACCTGCTCTCTGTGCTCATAAACATTGACAGCAGACATTTAAATTGCATAATTTCCATATTAGATATTTTTGGCTTACTTTGAAAACAGAGCAAAGCCCACAAACTGCAAGTCAAGTAACAATTGCATTCAAACAACGACAACAACAAATATGATTTATGGCCAATGGCTGGAATTTAAGTTATGACGGCATTAAAGTTCAAAATTTTATGCAAAAACCTGGTGCGAAACTTGTTCAAATAAAATGCTAAGCAACAAATAATAAATAAATATCAAGGCGGTATTACGGCAAACAGCTCAAAAAACACACAGCCCCAGCCATAGTCAAAAAAAAACACATTAGGGTCAAGAGTCGTAATCTTAGCTGGCTTGATTGAAGAGAGACTTTAGGCTTTTGTGATGCTTTGTGCTTGCAACATGTTGCAAGTGGTTTTTGTTGTTATTCAACAATGTGTACATTTTGCTGACTTCTGGGGTCGAAGCATCACCACAGGCCGCTTAGGCAAAACTAGCCATTATACTTAATTAACAATTTGTGTGGTGTAAGATTGAATGCACAGTTTGACAAGCATTTGGTGGACAACTCGTTTGCCACTCGTTTGGCCATATAAATCTGACACTCTAATCTGCCAGCGCCTAAAACTATCTACAGTTTTGACTTCTGTGCACTCAGAAAGTCAATAAAAGCCAGTTTTTTATTTCACTTTTTGCTTCTCTGTCTTTTTATCGATACATCTTACTATCTCTCCGAGTCATGACAATGAAAGGCCCGCATTGTCAATTGGCCTGGACTTGAGTCGACTTCGACTGCCACACAACGGTAGCAGCAACGGTGCGAGTGGCACACACAGTAGCCAGTTGCCACAGTGGCAATGCCAACGACTTTCATAAGCAACACCCACGCCATGCCACAACAAAAATATATATCTGTCCAGTCGTCGGCAGCAGCTCAAGATTTAAGATAAGTCGAATAAAAAGTGATTAAGCAAAAAGTTGAAAAATTCTTGTAGGCTTTTTATGAGAGTTTGCAATCATTTCAGGTTTAGTTAAAGCAAATTATTGATTTATTTGCTTGGATATTATTTAATATGACATTTGAAATTGGTTTACAATACAATTACATATTCAAAAATTTGACAGTTAAATCAACGGATTTTGTAACACATAAACCCAGAATGTCTCTTGAATTTAAAACACTTATTCAGAACATTTGAGTCGCTCGGCTGAAAACATAGTTTTTTAAATTTTTAAAATTCTTTAAATTATTCTCCTGTTTTGCTAAAGTTTTTTAGAATATTCCCAAATTTAACAAAGTTTCTTTGTATAACAGAAACTTTTTCGGAATCTTACATTTTAATTTGTTCAAATGGATCAAAATTTTGAAATTAGTTTCGACTGTTTGTTATTTGCATTGATATTGATGCTAATTGGCTTTACGATTTTCATGATCGAGCTCCGCCGGTATTTAGATCAAATCGATATCCCTAACAACCTGCGAATACAGTTCGTGCTAACTTTCGATATACGCAAAAGACCAGAAGTAAGTTCTGAAATAATAAATGGCTTAACTTTAGCTAATATTGGAACGTTGCAATAGGTGGTCTCAACTGACTTAAGCAATGAGGAACTTTTTGGCAACTTGCTTAATCAAATAACAACACCAAAGCCCGAACCGGAGAAACTCATCAAAGACAGCCCTAATCAAACAATATACACGGAAACCGAATCGGTGGATCTCCCAGCTGAAATTCATTCAAAGAAAACTATACCTAAAATGGGGAGGGTTATGCCACGCCAAAGATCTGTCAGTGAAGCACCCAAGAAAATTTGGAATAGAGGTTTTACAAACAGAACCCTTGGCTTTAACTGGAGTTTCTAAAATAAAAACGTATTTTTTATAACAATTTGCCATTCGTTGTGCGCAGCATTTGCCAAAATTCTATTGACCTTATCAAACTGTAGTTTGATTTGAAGTTTTTGTTTGAAAAGTCGCCGCCAACGCAACAAATTGCTTTACCAAAATAGTTATGGCTTCATTTTTGAGTGCAAAACCACAAAAGTGAGCACAATTGCAATTAATCTCAAGGTATTTAACACAAATATTTGAAATTGTTGCACTAATCAGTTTTCGGGCTTGGAAATTGGAAGGCAGTGACAATTTTCGCATTTCGGTTATAGTTGTTGTTTTTGGTTGCACGTTGCCTACCCAGACTCTGAGCATACCAATGTCCATAAAAATGTCAACCACAACTGCAACAACAACAACAACAGCACTGAACAAAAATATATGTGCCGCTTGACTTGGATTGCCAAAGTGGTTTGTTGTGGCTTAAAACTGGACACCGCCACATCTCGTTGGCTCCATGCTGTCTGAGACTTTGCTGTGGTTGCTGCCGCTGCCGTTGCTGTTGCTGTTGTGGCATGTCTTTGGTGAGCGGCAAATGGAACTGATTACAAAATATGACCAGCGGCTAAATGTATGCGCCATTTGCTGTTTAATTTCTTAGATAGCCAAAGTCTTTGGTTTCGATTCTACACTAACAACCAGACCTAAGATCTATATATATTTTTCTTAATTTGTATGCGTGGGCTATAAATTTGCAGACTTTGGCTAGCCACAAACACACACGTGCTACTGTTTGTTGTTGTTGTTGTTGCATAGCCATAATGACTAAGCCAACTGCCAAATTGGTAATGCAAATGAGCTCCTTAAGTGCTCTAGTTGTTACTTGACCAACTTGCAACAATGTATAATCAACTACATGCAACAACAGCAACTTTAATTTGAAAACATTTGGAAACATTAACATGGGTAAACTACTGATGAATGCAAATATGTTGGGTTGAAAGAAACACATGCAAAAATGAAACTGATAAGTACTAAGAATACAAGAATAAAACCTCAGAATGATCCTAAAACCTTAGAGTCTGGGCTATAATGACAGTGATTCCTAAATGATTCTCAAGTTAAGTTTTTACTGTAATTTTTCCAATGGGATTAATCTTATCTTAAATATTTCGATCAATTAACTTGGTTTTTTGGTATTTGGGCTTAGGGATCATTTTATCTACACATGTAGCTTAGTTTAAGGCCTTAGTTGCTAGTACTCTTAAGCCTGCATTAAATTTAAAATTTAGTATTAGAATTTATTTGTAAAATAAATAAATAAAAATCTACATATGTATATATTTTTTGTTCTTTTCCACCTTCTTAAGCGGAAAATGTAACTATTCCAACAAAACTTTCTACCTTAAATTGTATAAAATTTAAAACAAATTACAATATTCCCTTCAGTATTGCTTACGACACATATATCGCTAACATAACTTCACTTAAGATCCTCAGTTTGGACAACTTTCTATCAATAAAAAAAATCTCATTCACATTGCGATTATAATTAGAATCAATAAACGTCAAGAGTAATATTCTTTGATATCAATATCTATCAACTTTCTATCGTAATGTAGCCGCCTTAAGATATTTTTTATTGGAATCTATAACTGCCATAAATTGCATTGAATGAAGTTTTGCTTGCACATGTGCAAACGATTTGAGATGCTTTAGCTGCTAACCAGGCCAAAACAATTACAAAATTATTTACAAAAAACAAGTAAAAAAAACAAGCCGAAAACATTTTACTTACTGCGTGTGTGTTTGTTTGTAGCAAGTATCTTTTTCACAATTGCCAAAGAGACAAGACAGAAAATTGCGAATACAAAAAGCAACTTTAGATGTTGACGCGTTGAGTTGAACGTTGGAGTCGCAATGTCGCAGCAAGGTAATCAAGAAGCGTCTAAATGGACAAAATGGAGCAACAACATCAGCAAAAGCAACTGTTACAAGTGGCTGCTGTTGCTGTTGTTGTTGTTGTTGGCCTGTCAACGCATCGCGATCTCAAATGATGACTGGAAATGGAGCAAGAGGATCCTCAGACCCAGACGCCGACTCTGACTCCGACTTCAACTCACGTGGCAATAAATTTCAAATAATTCTC
Organism: Scaptomyza pallida; assembly: GCA_018152965.1. Taxonomy (NCBI): domain Eukaryota; kingdom Metazoa; phylum Arthropoda; class Insecta; order Diptera; family Drosophilidae; genus Scaptomyza; species Scaptomyza pallida. Next base: position 2,725,449 of record JAECXP010000051.1, on the reverse strand, counting down.
AAGCGACTTGTGACATAAACGCGCTCGTTCTAACGGTACAACATCTGGCAAAACAGTTAACAGTAGAAATGGCTTAGAAATGAGAAGAGAGTTTTTTTTGTACTATCCTGAGGACATGCAAAGCACATGACACTAATGAATGTGGCTAACAAGCCGAAATGCAATTGTTCAGCGACAATTTGCTCACAATTTAAGCCGAAATTTATTGCATGTTTTAAAGCCAACTGTGCCACTGGCCAAACCAATCGCTTTCAAACTGTGATCAACATTAATCCATGGTCGTTACTTTTTTCTGCATTTTGGCATTTTGATTATCGAATTTATGACCTGTATTTCGCACTTGTTGTCACCCGGCTGCTTCTCCTTCTCCTCCATGTTTTTCTAGCAAACACGTCTCCAATTTTCGAGCTGTTCGTGTGGTGTGATTTTAATTGCTTCTACAAATGTTATTTTTTTACGGTCTCGAGCATGCATCGCAGATTGAGTGCAAATCGTGGTATCTTCAATGGACGGACTGTGGAGGCTCCTATTTTTATGCGCTGCACTCGAAACAAAAGGTGGCAAGATTTATGGTCACTATTGGGGGCAAATACACTAATGAAGATACAGTTGACTTAACTAACTTGGTTTTTTGTGGCAACGAGTTGGTGCAGCATGAGATTAGTTGATTAGGAATTGCACTATATAAAGTCTTTATCTTTTATGGGGCTTGAAATTCAATAAAAAAGTCAACTAAATCGCAAAAAATGTATACTTAAAAATAATTTACGCTTATGCAGAATTCAATCTCTGAATTCAATCTCTGAAAATAGTTTTAAAACTACATTATTCAATCGTTGAATAGAATGTTATCTTTTCCCAAGCGCAAACAATTTGAAGGCAACTTTGTCACAATAGAAAACGCCTCATTTATAGTCCCCCAGACAAACTGTTATCACGCATCGATGCCTAATCACATAATATGTTCCACAATCAGGCAAACAGAATTGACGCTTACAAAACACTTGTAAAGTCATAAAAATCTATAAAATTCATTCACCAAATGCCACCCAAATAACGAAACTAACTGAAAAAATCTTTGAGAAAACAAAATTAATTAGAAAACTACAAAAAATCACCGAAAAACACAAAAATGCAATAAAAACAAAACAAAAACAAAAAGGCACAAAGTAATTAATAAATTATTTCCAGTCAATAAACTATATAAGACACTGTGTAGGGGTCTCAGTTGCAACATGTACCAAGTGTGACGACGTGCGGGGGCTTTGGTTTGTGGGCGCCCCGCGGATGCGCAAGCGCCGCACCACACACACCACCCCTCCGCCGCACCATGCAATCGAACGGCAACCATGTCGCTGCTTCATGTCAGTTCATTAGGGTCAAACGGCTGACGGCAAACTGTAGCCAAGACTGTGGGTTGCTTGAGATTTTGTTGTTGCTGATGTTGTTGTTGTTTTCCACGTTTCCGCAGCGCTTTAGCGGTTCATAAAAATTAGCTAGCCATAAAATTAGCCAAGCCAAGATATTCGAGTGAAATACACATAAATTCAATTGCAGTTCATTCATAAAAAGCATTTGCTTGCGTCTGTCTGTTTTCAATATCTGTTTTGTATTCGGTTTGTCGACATATTGTTAATATTTATGGCATAGTTTTTTCTCCTCTGCTATCAATGAATATCAAACAGCAATTTATGGCTAGCAATTGACGCTGATTTCATTGACTACCAAATGAAATTTTCTATGGCTCCGCTATAAAAATAAATAGATTTGAAAATTGAATTTTTTCTCGGTTTGGAAATGAGCAGCAAGTGTGAATTGCGGAACGTCACAGTCATAAATGAGACAGGTGAAGTTAATTAGTTGTGAATTTTAGATGTTCATAAAGTTGAAATGTGTAAATATGTTGGAGATTGTTCTGAAAAAAGTGTGAGAATATATGGAAAAACATTCTTACTTAAAGTAATTGAACCTTAAGATACAAAAAATATCATTTATTGTAAGGAAATCTAATAATATATCGCTCAGGAGTATGATTTATTATCTCAATGCTCTCCAAATCATAGCTAAATCCTTTTTGCTTTTCAGCTTTACTTTCTTGCTGTCTTAACCTTGTTTATACTCTCAACAATCTCCAAACTTTCTAGCTGTTTCCTCCTCCTTCTACCCCTCCTCTCTGCTTAATCACACATGTGATGCTTGTTTAAATGGCAACTCGTAAGGATTTTAGCTTTTGACTTGGCCACAAAACAATTTTCGAGTCGCTTTTCCAGAAGCGCATTGATTGATTACAAAACGTGCGCCAAACGTTTTCACGGCAACAGCAACAGCAACATGCAACAAGCGCAACCGACAACATTTCCTTCAACTGCAACTGCAACAAGCGAGGCAATTGTTTTTTCCGCTCACAGATTTTTCCACAATGGCATTTTCTTCATTTGCGCCTAACAATGGCAACACTTTGTCACGATTTCGCGCCGCTTCAGCAATAGCAACAGCAACAACAACAACTAACTGCAACCTAGCGGCGGGGCCAACTAACAAGACACCGGCAACATGTTGCTGGTTGCCTCTGCAACTGCTGCTACCATTTAATGTTGCCTGTTGCTGCCGTGTTGAATTATCACCGCGCATGTGTGACTAACCTCCCGAGGCGGTGCACAACAAAAAGATAACCAAAACGACGACATAGTCTCGCGTTTTTCGGTTGCTCCTATCCCCTAACCCCCTACCCTTCCTCTCTCTCCCTCTCTCTGTTCACCCCACTGTCCAACCTGCTAATGCTTTTCCCTGAAGCTTGCGCTTCAGTCATAATTTTTCGCTGCCAGACGACGAAACCAAGCGATTCCTGCCTTATTTATGGGCACAGCATCCAGTGGCACAGCAACGTTGTTGTTGTTGTTGCTGTTGTTGTTGTGATGTTGCTACTGTGTGTGCTTGTATATTATTTGGGTTATGCAGCCGTTGTGGCGTCCAGCATGCGGCACGTTAATGATCTTGTTATTCTCTCAACCCTTTTTGCATGTTTTATAAACTAAGACTAACGAGCAATGCCCCCTTTTTTTCGCGTTAATTCACACATGATTTCATTGTACGCCAGCTCCAAGTGTTGATGAATCACCCAAATCATTCATAGTTAGAAAGGGCATTGAGATATTAAAAGTAGAAGCACAGATGAGAGAGACTTTAAAGGTCTGAAGTTCTTTAACTAAGGAATTGAATGATTTTAAAGATAATTTCCCAAAAGTTAGTTAACAGAATCCTCACAAACCTTCTACATATTCTTGAATTTAGCTAAGAAGATCTATGGAGTCATATATTTTATTATGTTGCGATTGAAAATTAAGTTTTGCAGGATTGTTTGACACGACATTCTTAAAGATTCTACAGGTTCTCAAATGCAATTTTGGATTAAAAAAGTTTTATATTTCTAGTTACTTTTGGTTTAACTAAACCAAAATTTCTAAGTAAGTTCAGTTTTAAGCTACATAACATTCAAAATCCGAAATGTCTTATGCAAATTTGCCAGGACTTTTTGACCAAAAATCTTAACTGTATATCTTACGTTTTGTTTATTTTGAGCCTATTCTTACACAATTTATCCAAAGAATGATTTTCTTTTATACGTTTAAAGCTTCTCATAAATCTTAATCATATATCATTAAATCCCACACACGCTCATAATTCATGAACTTTGTGTAAACCTTTTGTTGTACATGATAATTTGCATAGCAACTAGCCTAGTACTATATTATTCTGTACGCCAAGATTATTTGCATCCCACTCCCCCTCTGACCCCACCACGGTTACACATCATCTGCACAGAGAACATCATCAACGCCTTTTTTATTTGGTCGTGTTTCGTGTTGTGCCCGATTAGCACTTCCCATGCACTCATACGAATTTGTTTAGACTGCTGCACTTCCGTTACGTGGCTTGCGTCTTGCCAGCTGCTAAAGTCATCTGTCTTGAATGTGGTCTACGACAACAACAGCAACAACAACAACAACAACATCGTCAACATCCTCAGCCTCCAGGCAAACAGACACGAAACGTCATCGGCTTGACATTTAAATTGTGCTCTTGATAAAGTTGCCAACATTTGTCATGAAACTGAAGGGGAGACAAAACCCAACAACAACAACAGTTGGTCACTTTGTTTGCAACATCAAAAGCGGTGCATGTTCCTGGCCAACTGTCATATTTGTTGCGCCCGTGTGGTTCTCTCTCTTTCTCTCCCTCTCTCTCTTGCTTTCTGCATATAATTCATATAAAGCAATTAATGTCAGTTAAGGTGACAGTTTTTCTTTTCTATCTGTGTTTTTTTTTTTGCTTTCACACGAACGCAAATCATGCATTTGGCTTTTACAACTTTGAAAGCTTACCAATACTATTGCAAAATTCAGCACACACCGTTATAATTAGGCGCTTTATTAGATTTGTGTGTGTGTGTCGAGGGGGGTCATAAAAAAACAACTAACAAAATTTGACTCATCGACTGCGCCCCAAAAAAAAAAAACGTTTCCAGCCTAGTTAAAAGTTTTAAGTTGCGTCTCAAGTTGCATTTATGTTGTTTGTAACGGTTACGTGATGCTTTCAAAGCATTAAAAAATCGTTAAAATCTGAAGTAGTTGACGGGGTCGATGATAGTTTTTCACATAAGTATGTATGTAGTTTGGCGGTGCCATTAGTTTTTTATGCCTACTCAGAATGTTGACCGCAAAAACATGTCAAATGCATTTAGATAGCAACAACGCAAGCTATTGAAATCCATATATGATATCCCTTCTCCGCATTGTGGGCGGGTTACCTGATGCACTTTCTAATAGCCCAGACAGTTCTCTCTCTCTCTCTCTCTCTCTCTCATCTTTCATCACGCAAGCCATCGCCACAGATGAATTTAATCAAAGTGCAGTCGCTTTAAGACCCATCTACGATAGATAGACATACTTTATGTGTGCATTGCGTGCATTGACACTCGACAACGTAAATCACAAGTGCAATTAACAACAACTCCTGCAAGTAAGAACAACAACAACGTTCATCAGGCCAAGAGGCTAACAACATTTACTTGTTGTTGTTGACTCAATAAAAGTAAATTGCAATTAAACAAAATTGCTAATTTCTATTGATGACAGTTTGCCATAAATTTGCCTGCCCGCCAGCCAAAAGGCGGGAGTCAATAACCAATATCCCCGATCGTTTAATGGAGTCGCCACTTATGTTGCACTTGCAATTTAAGATGTTTGCTTTGCCAATAGATTTTTGTTTGTTTTCTTAATCTTTGTGAGGGATGAACTCTCTTCATAAATTAGAGTGCGGCTTTCTAGCATTAAGTTTGATTAATATTTGAGCAAAACGAAATGATTTTAATTTGAAAAAATGATTGTTGGAGATAAATCAAATGAATCGGGAAGCCTTTTACATTAGTTTGTCAAATAATCATGAGTTGCAAAGACTTTTATTCAATGCTTATGGTTAGCGTTCAGATTAAGCTATTGCATCTAGGAATAAGGAATGTAAGATTAGCAGAAACATTGAGCATAAAACCTAATTTTTTTAGTTTTTTTACTTAACCTTCAAAAATTCATAAGTATATACTTTTTGAAGGTAACTGTAGCCTGATCATAGGTTTGTTATAACTTTTTTACCACTAAAATTATTTTCATTATTTTTAAAATTTTAATTTTGAATTCTTCGAGCCTAAAATAAATATTTTTGGCCTTTTTCAGTTGTTGGATGATGTTATTTATTTTTTTTTTATCCATAAATAATAACATTTTGCATATATTCATATGAAATGAAGTAAAGATTTCTTCAATTACCCCATCACACGGTTAAAACATATTTCAAAAATTTTCAATTTTACCCAAAAGCTTACTAAAGTCAAACATTCCGTAAGGCAACACCTCCTCACATTACTCCCCATTCACATAAACTGGCCCAACTGTTGCCTGACCAACTTTCGCCCATAGCAACAGCAACAACTGCAGCAGCAGCAGCAGCACCATGTTCTCATATCAAGCAGAAAAACACAAAGCTTTTGCCGACAGAAAGCAACAACAAGCCGAAAAAAATCAATTAAAATCAAGACGACAGCAGCAAACAGATTGAGAGAGAGAAAGAGAGAGAGAGAGGGGAAGAGGGAGACAGAATGCATCAGGGGGGTCAGCAACAACATTAAAGGTAACGTTAAAATGTAATGCATTTGCACTTGGCACGCAAAGGAAGTTGCTGCAACAAACACTTCGAAACCAAAAAAAAATAGTGTTGCCAACCTGAAAGTGTTTTCTTTTTTATGTTGCTGTCGCTGTTGCCGTTGACGTCGCAGTCTCAGTCGACGTCGCTGCCGCTGGCAAGCGTTTCGCTTAGAAAACAGATCAAAAGGTCGAAGATTGTGCTAACCCAAGAACGCCCACTTTTTCGCACGCTTTTCTTGTTTGTTGCTGGCAATCTGGCCAGCCTGCCTGGCTAGCTGTATGGCCAACCTCTTGTTCGCCGGATACGCGGATGCGCGGATACATGTGCATAGATAAACACACTGGAAACTCCAAACTCCTCGACGAGTATAATCTATAATAATGCCGATGCAGCAGCTGCCCAACTGGCTGGCAACAACACCAAACACACAAAAAAAAAAATTGAAATTGAAAAAAGTGGCAACGAAGAAGCCGCTGGTGAAATTCTTTCATCAATAGACGCTTTAAGCTTCTGGGCCACACTGAATGGGCCAAATCGTATGAGCAGGGGGATAAATATTGTCTATGAGGGGGCTTTAGGGTTGTCAAGACAAATGATTTTGCAATCGAAATGATTCTAGATTATGTGGAATATATTTTACTTAAACAATAAATGTTTTTTTTTTAGAGATAACTTTAAATTTCCAACTTTAAGTGCAGACAGGTTTTTATTTTATTTTTTATTTAAATTTTTTTAACTTTCTTCACAAAGATCTTACACACTTAACTTTTCCAAATTTTATTTTCGCATGCTTCTTACATTTATATTCTTCTTTTACCACATTAAATCAGTGTTAACTTTCTTATGAAGATCATTTCGCAATAATGTTGAAAGTTTGTAAATACATTTTTCAAAAATCATTCTCTGCAGCAATGCATAAGAAATAATCTCAAATCTCTGCCAAGTCACCGCCTTCATTCATGCACTCGGCTCCAAATGCTCCGAAGCGATTTGACAACCCTATGTTCAGTGCGTAAAACGTTAACGTTTTGCAGCATCTTTTGGCCAAGACTAAGACCAAACAACCAATAAATAGTATCAATCACAAATGATCGCAAACGAGGCAGGCGACTGCATCCAGAGGGCTCTGTTTTTTTTCGTTACCAACTGGCCAAACTTGCAGCTGTCCCAAGGAGTTGCCAAGCAAATCGGATGCGCCACACAGCAAAGCCTTAGCTTGCACAACAACAAATAATGATTCATGCGAGAAAAGTAGCGGCAAGAACAGGTTCTATAAGAAAAAATAATAATAAAACGTGACTGGTAGTATAGTAGTAGTTGGTAGTAGAAAAAGCACTCGACGAGTCTTTTCATATCCTTTCGGCACACGAGACGCTTCTCGAGGCGCATACATTATGGTTCAATAGGTCAACGATGCGTTGAATGACGACAACGACGACGAAGACGAACACAGAAGACAGAAGAGCGAAGACGACGCGGATGCCATAAGAAAAGATCATTGCATGAAAAATTACAGTAAGACACGTCAATCGTCGAACCGATCTCGCGCAACGAGCCATGTAATGGCTCGACGCTCCGTAAATAATGCAGCGACCCAAAACTTCAACTCGCACCGTTCTTTCATACATGTTTGACTGTATGTTTGAATGTGTTTCTCAGTGTTTGTGTGTGTGTGTGAAAGCCCAATGTCCGTAACATGATTGCGATCGCAACAAATCAGAGAAGTATTCAAAACATAGAGAAACGAATAAGAACAAATGGCGAAGATTATATACTCTAGTAAAATGTTGTCTAATGTTGCTTAAATGTTGCTAGCCTCATTGCAATAATTTGAATGATATTTAATATATTTTAAGGCTATACGGTAAGAAATTCTGATGATATTTGTATGAGAATTCCATATTTTAAGCCAAGTTTCACAGTCAAAATAGTTAAATATATGTTTTAACTATGATTAACGATCCACATCCCTTGTGGGATCAACAATTGGCCATAAATAATTGTAATCCTTAGCAAGAGTATAAATAAAACAAACAAAAATATAACAAATTGCGATTCGTGCGCTCTACGGTCTGAGATTTGTGTGCGGTCCACCAGAGACAGCTGCGGATTGTTAGATGCACTTGAAAATGGAAGGGGGGGTATGGAGAGGCCGGTTTGCAGTTTGTCAAAAAGATGTTGGCGTTTTGATAATTTGCTATACACCACTGAAAATCTATGTGTAGGATTTCCGGTTCTCTAGACAAGGTTTTTTTTTTTTCTAAGCTGCATACAATACTTACTCCATATGTACATATATATTTTTTTTGCTTCTTCTTCGTCTGCGATTCTTTTTGGCCGCAACAAATCTGTAGCTGATTTAAATCTTTGCATTTACTTATTGTTAGTTTCCAGTTAGAGGTTTAAAAAATATACATTTCTGTCTATGTGTGTGTGTGTGTGTGTGCTTTAAGCGTTTTTTGGTATTTCGTGGGCTTGACTTTGACAACGAACGTTGCAGTTGATGGCAGGTGAGGTGTGTTTTGCATGTCAGTTAGCAAGAGAGAGAGAGAGAGAGAGAGAGAGAGAGAGAGAAAAAAAATAGAAGTTGATAAGAAGACACAAAGTCTGGTTAAGCAGATATAATTTATAGTTTTTTGGACATGATGGTTCGACCGAGATTGAAGGAATTTAAAGGAACATTAAAGAAGTTTTTAAAAAATATTTATATACATTTTTTTAAGAATTTTTTACTTTGACCTTATCAAAAGAATGATGCAAAATGATGTTATTAAACTCTAGTAAAGCTTTATATTTTTAGGAACTTCAAAAACATAGAAACAAATTAGATTGCTTATGAAAAGTGTTTTGAACACCTTAACTATAATTTTTCACTTCTGCAAATCAGATTTATGTTATGTCCATAATATATTTTACTCCATAATCCTAAGTTGAAGTCCTCAAAGCACCTATGCTTTTTGACTCCTTTAATGAATATATTTTACCGTTAAGCCTCGGCTTTGCTGATAACTTAAACAAAATAAGCATCTAGCGGCCACGTTTTTTTTAAGGCTTTAGCACTTAAGCCAACTAATTAACATAAAGCTCTAAGCCTTATGCTATGGCTTATCTATACGACGTTCCTTCCACTTGAACCTACTTATGCCCCACTGTGTATATTGCTGCCACTTAATATTTTTATCACATCGCATCAAACGCATCTGCTGTGATGCAATGGAAAAGAAAAATTTAGAAAGAAATGGCTAGAAACGAGTGTGCCAGCAAATAGACGCTCGCACGGCACAAGGAAAACATCTTGCAAAACAATTTTCCATAAGCAGCAACAACAGCAACAACAATGTGAGCTACAAATAGCTTTGAGTGCTGCATATGGTCACCGCACCTTGCTACCAGCAGAAGCGGCAGCCGCTGCCGCAGCAGCGAGAGAATAAAGCTAGCAGCAGGCCAATCCGCGCCAGACATGGCCAACAGCCCAGACAGACGGGCAGTGAGAGCCCGTCTAGGCCATACTGCCGGGGACTAGGCCTAGACATGCCACAGCCGAGCCTTAAGTTGCAGTTAAATACACTGTGAACAATTTTGGTATGAAACAATAAAAGGGAAATACAATTTTGTAAAAATTTTGCAAGAAAATTTGTTTTTATATTTAATTTTAGTTTACCATTGCATTTTAATTTTTATGTGAAGTAAAATTAATCAAATTGATTTATTTTACCCAGATATATTTTAATACACATTATTAAAGTTTCATTTAAATGTCAATCAGAAAAATATTAAACAAATTGTACTTGAATTTTCAAGCATTTAATAACTTAAAAAATTATTAAATAAATTAAAAAAATATTTAAGTATGAAATTCCTTGTTTAAAATCCAATTAAGATACAAACTAACAGATTTAATATATATAAGGTATTGTGCCTTTGAATTAGATTCACTTATCCACAATTACATAAACTTAACAATTATATTGTTAACAGTGTATTCGTCGAAGTCGCCTGGCGACAACAACAGGCATTCCATGTCACAAACGCAGTTATTTATGCGCTTCAGAGCGAAGCCAACAAGCTGGCAAAACTGCCGGCAGTTCTATATGACATTGTCACATGAACATGTCGCGTTAACCTTTCAAGCCAAAAATAAATAAATAAATAAAACTAGAAAAATAAAAAGCTCGCAAACAACAAAAACAACAGCAGCAGCAGGAGATCTTATAAATAAATAAAGAGAGGAAAAGAGAAACATATCCTAAGCCAAAAACTTATTATTCTGCACTATGGAAAAACTGTCAATATTTTAATTGCCAAGCCTCAAAACGTAGCCGGTTTATGGCTATACCCCCTCTAACCCAACCCCCCACACACTCACAAACTTCTGCACCTCCTTTATCAGCAATGTTGTTGTCGCCATCATCGTCCACTGCGTGTGTCCGCATTCTGCGGGAAAAGACGTCTTCGTCTCCTCTTCTTCTCCCTCCTTTTTGCTTGTAGTTTTCTGCTACTTTTTCCAATAATGTAAACGCTTTGCAACGCGTGTGTCGCATTTTGATGCAAGTGTTTTCGATTTGGTTGCAACAAGTTTTTCGTAACCTTTTCTTTTCTCGTTTCTCGTTTTTCGTTTTTTCGGCAGCAGCTAAGTGAGCGATAAAAATGTCAAAAACAACAAAATGCTCTTGAAATTATGGCCCTATAATCGACCAGCGATGCATAACAATCAAGTTTTCATTTCCATTGAATTCTTCAGGGCTGAGACAACAGAAAACTTAATTAGCTTTTCGGGTGCCCCTATCTCCCATTCTCTCCCTCTCTATCTACAAATTACGTATGCAAAATGAAACACAATGGTTAAGAAAAGGAGGGAGGGAAACTTCATTTACCCCCATCAAGATCAGGTCGGGTCTGGTCTGGTCTGGCATTGGGTGGGCATTGGGATCTGGATTTGGGTTAGGGTTAGGTTTGGCATCTGCTCAACATTGCTGCACGCGCCGAGTACATCAAAAAACAAATGTTATTTCAATTCAAACAATTCATAACATGAATACAGTCTATAAATAAGGCATATAAGGGAGAAGTGGCAAGAATTATGGGGGAATTCTTGAGAAAAACAAGGTTGAAAGCATATTATAAGGTAAAATACAAAAGTATTTTTTATGAAAAATCTATTGTAGCAAAAAAAATTTTAACCGTATACGCAACATCTTAATTGAGGTTTAATTGGCATTAAAAAATCAATTTTCGTTCAAAGGAACAGGAAAAAAAATCCGAAATTTAATTAATAATTTTTTCGAATACTTAATTTTCTTAACACATATAACAACCATCCGTTATCTCAAACATTCTATACCAAAAACAACGTTCATGGCCAATCCTTTACAATTCCCACAGCAATGTTGCTAACGCACTTGTCGCTAGCAACATGCTGCCTAGCTGTATAGCAACATTAGCTCACAACCGAACGCAACATGTTCGATGCGAACTGACTTTGCTTTCGGACACAATGTTTTCTGATTGGGACAAATAACGATCAGTTGCAACGAGACGACGCGCGCGTTCGGTTACATGCAAAAAATCGTTCGGCTGTCAATTGAGACTCGTGTTCTGTGCGCGGGCTTCTATACGTCTGTGTGTGTGTGTGTGTGTGTGTTTACAAATTTGTTTATGCAGAATGCAATATTAAAAGGCAAATCATCTTTTTTTTCCATTGTATGCAATTCTGTGGAAATCGCCAAACCAAAATAATCATATCAGCAATGTTGAATTTGTTGATTTAAGCCAATTGAATTTACCACCAACTCCCCCCGTTCCCCCCGTGTACGGTAACGGTTAACATTTGTTGGTTTTTTATTTCACACGACGCGATGCGGCACGTACGAACGGATAAGAAAAAAAACCTTTTCATTCGCCATGGCGATTGAAGCGATTCGATTGATTGCTTGATTGATCTATTTTTGCACTTGATTTGCGACGCACGCGCCGCGTCGATCGCAACGTGACTGGCGCTCTGCGCATCCATTCGTCCGCGTTGCAAGCTCTTCGCTACTTGCTACTTCTCTTCGGTGGGGGGCAATTATGTTGATTTGTGCACCGTGCGACTTCATCAATCGTTTGACGACGCGCAACCGGATCGGAATGGAACAAAACGCAACGAAATGGATCGTTTCGATCGTCGCCGTTGATTTTACCATGTTGATAACAAAAATTTGCAATGCAAAGAATGGAAAATTGATTTGATGATCGTACGATCGATACTAAATAAAACACACACACTGTGTCTCATCTACCTGATCCAGCTGATCCTGTGTACACAGATTATTATCTTTTTGCTTTTGGTTTGTGATCGTGACACGCCCACAACTTGATTATAGAATGTTTGGCCAAGGTGTTCATTAGCTGGGCGTACATTTTACAAGAATTCTTTCTGAGGGAGGTTGTGTAAAAATAATAATAATAATAATAATAATGTGTGGCAATCAAAATATTTACTTAAATCAATTCATGTAATCAAGGTGCGAAGAATGGAAAAAATAATAATATTCATAATAAATAATTGATAGTTGCAGTTGTGTGTGAAAAAATGAAAATACTTCATAAATAATCCGCAAAATAAATTAAATACTTATGAAAAATTAATATTTAATGTGTTAACTAATGTTTAGGTTAGTTAAGAAGTTAAAGATACATTTGTTATTGGATTTATAAATGTCTATACAAGTAAAGTCCCTGAGGGGTTGTTTAAATGAAGAGATTTAAGCTTGTTACGATTTGTATACCCTATGATACCGTAGAATATGATAGTTTTTTGTAATGAAATGTTAGAAAAATCTTCATGGATATAGAAAACCCAGATCAATACCAATTTTTGTTAAAAACTCGAGAATAATAACTCAAAAATACAAAATTTCAAGCTTTTCAGAATAAGTCAAATACTAAATCCTTTTTATATTAACGTTGATAACCAACCACTTAGTATTTGTACTTAAAAGGTCTTGTGATATATCAGATTTGATAGGTTTATGTAGAAGACAATGAAATAGATTTGTCAATCTCTTTAATTTTTGAAGTATCCTTAACGTAATCTGAATTTTCCTTAAAGAGTATTCACTATTCTCACAGCTGTAATCTTTCCCAACTTCACCTAGAGAATAAATAATCGTTTGCCAATAAATCAACTTTTGAAATCAAATGCTTACAATTTTACGATTTTTCCCAGACCATCTTCAAACTTCTTTCGCTGATTATACAAAACTTTGAATGCTTACAAATCGCATTTACATATGTAATTACGCAGAGCTATTAATAAAAAGCATTTAAGCTCAAAATGAAAAGGCTTTTGGCAAATGGGCAAAACGAAACCTCCTACATACACAGCAGACAGACAGAGAGAGAGAGACAGAGAGGAGAAACATAATAATTCAAAGTACGATTTCAGGCCTAATAGGCTGCAATGAAAAAAAGGAGATTACACAATGCTATAGGCCATAAGTCATTAGTGTAAACGCCCTAGAGAGCTCTACTAAGTTGTTGCTGTTGTTGAAATGCGCCTGCAAGTGATGATTGCCTCGGACATCCATGATGATTAATGGGCACAAGATTTATTTATGGATGAGCAGCAGCAGCATCAGCAGCCGTAATAGTTGAGCAAGAGACTAGACTACTTGTAACTAGTTTTAGATTCTGTGAATGCTAATTGAGCTGCAACTTGGCTTGGACTACACTGTACTTGCACTACGGTTTGTGCAACAGTAGCTGTCATTGTTTTAAACATTATTTGGTTGCCGCTATTTGCTCAACTTGAGTTAGATAAAAACTAAGAGAAAACTGACAGCAACAAGCACAAACTTTAACAGACATTCCATTAGCTGAATTACAATTTTCCCAGATGACACAATGCAACAATGTTTGTTTGTTCAACCAAACTGATAAGGCATTGAGTTCTCTTTGCTTTTTTGTATTTTTGTTACTTGTAAATAAAGGTGGCAAGACAGTAAAGTCTAGGCGCTACGTTGCTCAAATTTATGACTCAACTTCAAGAATTGAGAATTGAGGCGCGTGTTTGCCAAAAAAAATAGCAAAAAATAATATATGAACATAATGAAAAGGCGGTAATCCAATTAAATGGCTCAAGCCACAAACTGATCTAAGGCAGACTCCATAGAGACCGGCTGACCCAATTAGGCTCGCTCCTTGTCGATCTTCGATCGATCTCAGCAGCAGCAACAACTCAAACAACAACAACAACAACTTGAACTTGAAAGCGGCGCCTCTCCATTGTTCTTTTTAAAGTTGTCTCTCTCTCTCTTTCCCGCTGTCTACCATAAAAAATAAAAATAAAAAAACAAGTTCTAACTCCCCAATATAACACAGCGCAAAAAAAGATCGCATCGAGTTGATCTAACGGCCGCCCTGTTCAGTCTCGAGATCTTTTTGAACCTCGGTCTGCTCCTTCGCATTGCGCTCTGCGTTTCAAATTGTAGATCAAAGATCAAGCAAAAAATACTTAAATTGGCATACCAAAGACACAAAACCTTCAAGCCACAGTCAGAGTCGGAGTCAGAGCCTTAAGGTACAACGAAAATTGTTTACCCTATGATTTTGTTTTTAGAACCACAAATCATTGGTTACAGAAGGAAAAACCCTTTGGAGATTTATTTGAATTATGCAATATTTTTTATTAGTTTTGTTGAAATAAGGAAACACGTTTAATTTTTATGACAATTCTCCTAAAAGGAAAAATGTTTTCAATATCTGCTATGAAAAAAAGCATTTGAACTCTTTAGTTGGGTATCTATAAAACCTACACTTAAAGGAATATCATTATAATTTCAAAGCAAGTTGTTAATCTGATATTTAAAGCAATCAAAAATTACTTTATTTGATTTTTGAATATTTTTTCCATATATCTTTCACATAAAAAACTAAAAAGTCAAGCAAAAACAATGTCACAGCTTATTTCAATCGCTTTATAAATTACTTCAATAAAACTTATAAAGATAAATAAATCTTGTGCAGAGCATTGAAAATCTTGTATGTTTCACTTCATGCCATCTCCTTTTATAAGACATTTGCTTCGATCGCGATTTTACCCTTCCGAAGTCAATGAAATAACAACAAATTTAGCAAATTGCATTTTGAAAACAATCACATAAATCTAAATTGTCGCTTGGCTCAAGCAATAATGCTCGATAATGTCAATAACATACACACATGTTTAACATCATGAAGATCGATGGCGATCCATTGAGAAGCATTATAATTTTGAGCTTTAATTGCTTCCTCAATTGCTGGCGCCTGCTCACACATACAAGCACACACTCACACAATACTTTTGACTGTCACTCAAATGAATGAAGAACAGTTTGAAAGTCTTGCAGCTGCTCTCCAAAAGTGTGTGAGAGAGACAAGTGCATTTCTCGAGCTCAGTTGGTCAGCTGGGACTTCGAGTGTGTGTGTGTGTGTAAGAGTGCTTCGAGTACTTGATTCATATGCATATGAGTGCTACTTTCTACGACCCTTTCCCATGCACCGACACACACGATTAATCACATGACACAGTCGCCACAGCCACAGTTACAGCCATAGCCACGATCAACGATCGTTATCCGCCAAGGCATAAACTGACACAAAGTCAAAGTTAAACAATGCAACTTGCTTGAACTCTGCAACGACTCGTTCGACTAGACAAACGACAATAGCATCAACAACAACAACAACAACAACAACAACGGGTTAAACGAAGTCTACGATCATGCTGTGTGCGATCTTGACAATCAAGATCAATATCATGCCATTACAATATTTGTACAAGATGCTTTTGCCTTTACTCGGCTACAAACTGACTTTCCAACATACATTAAAAATAAGCCTTCGGGGTTTTAAACAAAAAGACAACAAAAATACTGCAGAATGTAAGATTTAAGTAGGCTTTGGCAGTTTAAATACTCTTTCTATAAATAAAAATTATCTTAAATCGTTCTTAAATAATTTCTCTTTGACAAAACAGATTCCTTTATGTATTAAGTATTAATTTGACTTCCATTTTATGCAATCTCCACTGTATGTGAAGTTTCTTAAGACTCTTAACTCTGCTAATAACCGACTTCATATGCAAACGCATCATTTTAACAACCTTAACTCATTACAAATTAGCAATTAGCAAATAACTCTTACTGATTATACGACATGTGTTGTGGAACAGTGTGGTTGTATCCACAGTTAGTACGTACCTATATTATCATAGATTATAGTAGGTAAGAGATGTACACAAACAGGCAACTGCAATATGGGGTATGTTAAACAAATTAGCCAAAGCCTAGGCCAATGCCTCCAGTTGTAGCTGAGTCTGGGCTGGGCTTGGCTCTTGGCCGGAAAAATGGCTATAATTATGCAATTCCTCAAAAGGCGCTGACGGTGGTCGACTTTCCTGCCCTCCTCTCTTCCTCTCTCTCTCTATACTAACTTGTCCTAGACTCTGCACAGACATATAATCTGTGCATCGAAAATTATTGACTGGCAGTCAAACTTTGGGCCTTCAAGTAAATTGCTGTAAATCTTTATTTGTGCAGCTACTTAAAGACTTGGCCGCAAACAGTTTCTTTTTCTTTTTTTTTTTTTTTTGCTGCTGAGGTTAACAAGCCGCCAGCGATTAAGTCATTTCTTATGTGGGCTCATTATTTCTATTTCTTTGCTTGTTGAGACGCTATGCGTAGCCAGTGCTACTGGGCTTGTACCCCTCACGCTCTCTAAACTCCTTACAGGCAGTTGCAATTTTTCATAGTCTAAGCCGAAAATTTAGAGTCTAGCAAAACCCGTTTGGTTACCCCGGGCCAACAACATTTGCTACTTTGGACCTGTAAATTGCCCGCAACTTTGTTAGTGAAATAAATATTTTTCTTTTTTTTTTGCTTTTTTATCTTGACAATGCGTTGTCACTTCTCAACTGAAGTGTGTTTGTAGCTGGACTTTTTCCGTATTTGTTCTAATTAAAAGTGACAATTCTACGTAATTAGCTGCTGCAGCTATTTTTAACACTCCATTGGTTTTAGTTGGCAGCAAAGAAAAAAAAGGACAAATTTCTTTTGATTCCTTTTTTTTAACGAGATATCAAATTTCGACCAATTATTGATTTGGTTGTTTAGCTTTGGCCGTTAATATGTGTTGACAGTTTCGCTTCTGTTTAAGCGAATACTTAATAAAAAAAATGCTAAAAACTTGAAAAAAAGCGGAGAGCTAAAAAATTTTAAAGAAATGTGGCGCCAGCTTAAAATATAAATATTATTTTGTGTATTTATGTATATCCTTAAAAAATTTACTCATTATCTTAAAGTTAGATTGTGAATAAGGTCTGTTATAAAAAGAACATCAGTAACTTTCAAAGTACTATAAAAAAAATCTTTGTTAAAATCCCCATCTTTTGATTTACCAATTCTGCTCTTAACTAAACACTTTCCAAACTAATTAAATTTAGGTTCTTGAAACTCATACAAAATATCTTTTATCATAATGATGTTCAGCTTCAAATGCAGTTTACAATATATTTATTGCCCTGACCCAGTTCTCTTGTTCTTACCCAGGAAAACCTTTCACTTTGCCACCCGCTGTGTCATGCCACGTTTGTTCGTACATCTCCTACTTTATAACATACATGTGTTTCCATTAAGGAAATTGCCCAATACTAATGAAGCTCATTAGCAAACACATATTTTGTAGCTACGCTTTTGAAACATGTCTTTATAAACAAAATTTATGAGCTTATATGTTTTCAAAGCTGGTAGCCAATGTGGCACTAAATCAAATCATTAACATAATAATCCAAATACAAAAAAAAAAAATCCATTCAATAACTAAAACGAAATTGAAAACGTGCCAAACAATTCAATTGCAATTATGCAATAAAAAAGATTGGAAAACAAAAAAGCAACAGACACAAAAATATATGAAATCATTGCACTACATGTGGCCATGTCCAGTT
This sequence comes from Scaptomyza pallida, assembly GCA_018152965.1. Lineage (NCBI taxonomy): Eukaryota > Metazoa > Arthropoda > Insecta > Diptera > Drosophilidae > Scaptomyza > Scaptomyza pallida. The sequence goes on along the minus strand of JAECXP010000051.1, from coordinate 2,707,286 downwards.
GCGAGTGATCAAACGGGTCAGCGGGTGGTTTCTGGATGCCGTCAAAATGCACTGCTAGATATTTAAATACTTTATGAACGGCACTTGGCACCATTCTCAGCATTTCCTTTTCAAAGTTGTTTCCACTTCTTGCCGAGTTTGCGAGGCGTTAATAGATTAGCTTTTTGCTCCGCATGTTATGGTGAATGGTGGAAATGTGCGAAATGTTCAACAGTTTTGTAATTGGGTTGCACTACAAAACCAAATGAAGATGTACGAGAACCGAATGGGGCATAAGTTAGAATAGAATACCAAAAGTAAACAAAGTTTTTAAAACAGGTGAAAAATATAAAATACGAATTCTTGTGCCAGCTGTGAAGTCAACCCATTTCAACATTTTTTGATGTCCATAAATAAAAGGCAAAAAGTATTTCAAGTCACTTTCAATTAGGCCGCAATTTTAAAATTAATTATATACGCCTTCAGTTCTGACATTTTTTTGAGTTTGGCACTAAAGTTGTCTGATCAAAAGAGAGAGCACTTTGCTCTCAGTTACAAAACAGGTACAAAAAAAATATCGGAACGATCTTAAGTTGAAGTCAGCAACGAGATGGTCAAATGTCCAATTTAATTGTAATGTGAGAAATTTAAATTAGGTAGCCGCAAAATGCGGCTCAGATGGCTGAACAATGACTAAGAAACCTCAAGCGGAAGATGTCTAAAGAATACAACAACAACAAGAAAATTATGAACAAAAAAGTAAAAATGTTTCATTTATTGTTGTTTGTGGCGCGTTTGTTGTTTGGTTTGTTAAAATACGGAAAAAAAAGAAAAAAAAGATCAAATAACAAAAAGCCGCCAAATTTCAATGGAAAACAAAAGCTCACTTATTTGAAATTTTGTTGCTCTTCACTTCAGGCAACTAATTTTCCACTTGTGTACAGAAGGAGATACACCGAGTTAGCAGAAAAGAGATAGATATAGATAGAGATGAAATCCATTGACCCTGGGGGCTTAGACCCCATTTGTGTTTAGCCCCCTTTTTTCTTTTTTTGCTGATTTGTCAGTTCTTGTTTGATTATTTACGATCTTCGATTGTTGAACTATATGTATATGTATATATATTTGATGTTCATCATAGGCTTGATAATATATATATTTTTATGGCTCATATAACTGAAAATACCAAAAGTCTTTTGTATTTGGCTTGGGCTTTACTTGAACATATTTCGTTTAGTGTCCGCAATTCCATTCGAAAATTTATAACATCACGATCTCTCTGGTTTTGTTTGTTTGCTTTTTGCCTCTTTTACTTTTTTTTGATGCTTCAGATCTACTTTGTAGTTTATGAGCAGCTTTTTTTTTGGTTTTGTTTGTATGCTATGCGAATTTTTGTTGTTTGCAGCTGCGTTTCCTGGAAAATACTTAATTTTATCTAGCAGATGACGATAGCACGATAGAACCCCTTGATTATCGAATAGATACAAAAGTATTTGCGGCTGAACCAATCTATAGACAATTTCCTAATAATGTTTTCGACATAAGTTTATGAGTTTTGCGTTACAAATTTATGCGATTTGTATAGCATTAAAGAACGAAAGGGTTCTCTATCTCTATGAACTGGTACCACAATATAAACATTTTATATTTGCCATGTCAAAACTTTGTTTTTTGGTCTTAAAGTTTCCTGCGTTTCTGGCCTAAAACAAATATACAAATTGTAACACATTTGCGTTTTTTTCATGTGTTGCCAGAACTTTACTAATTAGTTAATCAACAGAGCCCGCACACAAACACATCTGTCGGCATTTTTTCTTTTCTTAGCTATTTGTCTATGCTCCATTTTGTAATTGTAAATAATTCGTTGTTTATTTACAAATTGTCAAAAGATTCGTTGAAAAACGCAATGAAGCAATAAATGTTTTGCAATTTTGGGTATTTTTTATTGAGACTATTTTATTGAAACTAATTTTTATGTAGATAACGAGAGATTAGAGTTAAAGCTTTTTATATGTCAAACTAATCGAAAATTTCTTTGGATTTAACATAAAAAATCAACACTGCAACTGTCAATTGTTATAAAAACAAAAACAAAACAATGTGCTCCCCAAATTCCACACAAAAATAAAAGATTTTTCCTCTTAATTTATTGTTCGAAAAAAAGTTTCAAGTTTGAAAAATATGTTCTGCAACTCAAAGCAAACCGCAACGAAAATGCGCCGTAAAAATGTGTGAAAATCCAGTGAAAAGTGACAAAAACTAATTGGAAAACATCTTTCGAATCGGTAAAATATGTCAGCGTCTGACAAACGAACTGTCAAAATGACAGACGCGTCAATAAAACAACAACAACAAACATCAAACCGACAACGAAATGTGGCAGCAGCAACAAGAATAACAACAACAAGATCAGTTGGAGCATCAACCAAATTGCTGTATTTATGCATCTATCTAGTCTGCATAACACAAACGTTGCAGCATGCAGCACATCAGCAGCATCTGCGGCAGCAACCGCAACAGCAACAGCATGCAGCGCCTGAGGGCAACATGTTGCAAGAGCAACATCAAACTAGTGTAAATAGCAGTGTAAATATCAATATAAGCAACAATTTCAATGAAATTGTCACAGCCACGGCTGAAGCTACGGCAACAGCAACACAGCACACAGCAGCAACAGCAACAACAACGAGCAAAACAACAACACCAATGCGTCGCAAATGGCGTCGCAAGTTTCCCTTTGCCGCCAATCGCAATGCAAGCAGCAGCAGCAACAACAGCAAACGACGCAAGTTGTTGCGACCGCATCATTATCAGCGCAATGTGACGCATGCAACGCGCACAACAACAGCAGTTGCAACAATTGCTGCCAGCGCTAGTGCAACAACAGCAACGACACTGATACCAAAGATACAACAGCAACAACAGCAGCAACATTTTAGCTATCGCACACGCTTGCAATCTAGCTTTCAGCAACAGCAACAACAGCAGCATGTTGCTGGTGTGCAACAGCAACAACAACAACAGCAACAGCACTTTGTTGCCATAACGCCAAGACCGCAAAAGCAACAGAAACATGGCTTTGCCTTGCTGCCTGCCACCTACTATCAGCAACAGCAGCAACAGCAACACCTTGGCAATCTGAGCCAGCAGCAACAACAGCAACACATTCTCATTCACCCCGGCAACAACAACATTGTGTTGTACAGCAATCTCGACTCCATACCACCCTGCCCGCCCGGCATATTGCCCACATCGGGCGTACGTCTGTTGCCACAACATTTCATACCGCTGCGACCGACGACAACAACAACAACGCAACGCTCCCGGCAACGCGGTAAGCAAATTTCGCGCACTCACGATTTATTTAATTGTCGCTGCAGCTAGAGCTCAAGATGGTAAAGAAAGCAAAAGAATAAGGTGTTAATTACGCTAATAAAAATTGCATTTGCTTCGTTTATGGCAGTTAATGTGTTTGCCCACTTAAATGGCAACAGGCAAGGCAAAGCGCAACGCGTCATGCTATGTGGCGCCTCGATTGTTGTATCTAACTATCTATCTGGGCATAATTATCCTCGTTGCAAGTGGCCAGAGACGCGTTAGAAAGCCTGCCTAATTGGCCAACAGCAATTGGCATTTTGGCCTCAAGCGGCAACAAACTGGTGCCAAATTGGCCAAGTTTTTTTGGCCGCAGTCTAAGCACGAAGAAAAAATGAAATGGCATTCGTTTTATTTAAAAATATAATCAAATATGAAAGATGCTGTTAAAGCTTTATAAACCAATAAAACTGTTTAAGTAAAATATTAAGAAAATACTTTAAATAAAATTGTTTTGCATGGAATTGTGTTTAAGAGTTTATAGGAAAGGAATTTGAAGTTCTTAGAGATTTGATTTCACAAAATGTAATCACAAACTCTTAGTCCAAGTTTGGCTCTTAAAAACTTGATAAATAACTTTGATAATTACAGTTGGATATATATATTCAAAATACGTTAATAAATTAAGGCTCTCGTTATTTATTGATTTTTTATTTATATTTTTTTTTTTTTGCCACCAGATTTATTTTTTGCTTATGTAATCGAATCACTCAACGAATTTGCAACCAAATCAAATTACACATACATTAAAAATCACAAAAAAAAAAACTGAAATTGTGTTGCAAATTTGATTGGGCTACCAACAAGAGCGTTGTGTTGTGGGGGACTCTATTGATAGATTGTCTCGTCGTCGTTGCAACTTTTGGCGCCTGTTGCGCCTGGTCAATTAGCATTTTGGGGAGCACAGACAAGCAACAACAACAACGAACAACGAACAACTTACATGGCCGCAAACGAGCACGATGCTGACATTAGTGTGCCAGTTGTTGTTGCTGTTGTTGTTGTTGTTCGATGGCTGTGGGCGCATTTCAAACTATGCGACTAGCCGCCTAATGTAGATGACGCAAATGACATTCTCAGTTAGATGCATATGGTTAGATGACTTGACTTTTCTTATATTAAGCAAAGGTGTAATGGGTTATAGTACCACACAGACATAGAAGAAACTTATATTGTGGCACGCTTTCTAGTGGCTGCAAGTCAAAACAAATCCCAGAGTCATTTAGATAAAGGCTGCCTGCCACATGGGTGAAAATAAACCGGCTGGCAACAAGAGCAAACCGCAAATATTGACAGTTTGAAGCAAAGCCACAGTAGACACTCGAGCAACACCTACGTGGGGGCAACACTAATCTAAAAGAGTTCCATGGACCGAATTGAGCAACATAGCGTTGATTTTTTTTAATTACAATGAAACGTGCCACAAAAAACAAACAATGTGCTCGCTAATTGCGCATAAAGCTTCACCCCCAAAGACAAAAAAAAAAAAACAAAAATAAACCGAAATATTTAACAAAAACAAAAACAAGCTAAGACGCCGTTCAAGCTGGAAGAGGGAGGCGGAGAGAGAGCGGAGTGATTCTGTCTGTAACAGTAACAAACTTGAAAATTGTAAGCGGAGCAAATGGACAGGCAAACAAAACCAACAGACAAGACAAAACAAAAGCAAACAAATGAGCCGAATGACAAATGCAAGTGTCAAACTTGTAGACACGACAGTTGTTGAGTTGACATTAAGCCTCCAGTGGCTCACAAACTGTACGAAAATGAGTTGAGTTGAATTTCATGGCTGAAACGAATTATTGGGAAATATATTCAATGTTCAATATCAAATCACAATGCTGAGAAACTTAAATTTTGTGGTTTTCATATTTTTATAAAATGTAATAAGATCTATAGAAAAAATGTCTATTTAAAAAAAAAAAATATTTTAAATTAAAATAATTCCTTTAATTGTCTTAGATAAATATGTCAAAGTAATATAATTTATACGTTTTAATATTAAATTGCAAATTTATTTTTTTAATTTATTCTTTTAATGCCTACAAGCTACTTAGAGTTTAAGCGACCCTAGCATTGATACGAATCTGTAACGTTTATATTAAATATTGTTTTAGAGAAAGATCATAAAGCAGGCCCGCCCATGGTTGGTTCGTGATTCCATTTCACAAAGATCAACATTGCCACACAGGTCCACACACTTATGCGAACAAACTTTAACGGTTGCAAGTTCCCGTCTCCCTCCCCCTCTCTTCCAACACTCCACTTGCACTCGTAGCACTCTTGAAGCACATGTTATGCCAACTTCTTTGCCGCTTCAACTGGCAGGCCAAAAAGTTGCCGTTTCATTTAAACTGCCGCTTCGTTGTTTACGCATCGGCAACAAACAACAACAAAGCGCAAAAAAAATCATTTGAAGTGCATAGATCAAAGTGACCGAGGCGCCAGTTAAGTTTGTTGTTGTTGTTGTTGTTGTTGTGATTATTTGTTATGTCTGTTTTGCGTTGTTGATTTTGGCCCACGGGCAGGCGTCAGCATCAGCGTCATCTCTGCATTGTCTTTCTGACCTCCGACAACCCGGCACACGTTGTGGGGGCCAAACACAATCATCGATTCCCGTTTGAATTGAAGTCAAAATTACAAAATAAATATGAGAAACGTGACTTGGACAAAAGTAGTGCAAGTTGTACTATTTTTTTTTGGGGCGCATAAGCTATATAAATAATTTATGCCATATTGTTGTATATTATTTGAACCTTGACAAAGACTCAAAGCTTAGTTGAGATGTTAGAAATAGAAAAGTGATATTCTTCTTAATGTTATTTAAATTTCTCTCTGTCGCTGATTAACCTCAATTCATTTCCAATTTAACCACAATGAATGAAACTCTTCAACATCAACTCCACACGTGGTCGTTTTTAACACACAAAGAGACTCAAGGTTTCGTATTTCCGGTGTGCTGGATAAGTTTGGTTCGAATACACTTGCAAAGGGTATAACCGTTTTCATATAGAATGTGTAACAGAAGAACTTTTCATAGATCGGATAAGATTAGTTTTCAAACGATAGCCATTTAAGATTCATCTGCTTTATTGACTTTTCGAATAATCCTAGAAAAAATCAGTTGAAAAACTGGAGCAAACATCATCAGTAGCCTAACAAGAGTATTCAAACATCAACGCCCCAATATAAATGTATCAATTCCTCTTTTGACGCATTTTCTGCTTTAATTGGAAATTGATTTATAATGCATGTCTGGCATATCTATCATATCTTAATGTTTATCTCGTTCCCTATTCTCCTGCTTCTTAGCCACTAATTTGACATTTATTTGTAATTTAATACGTTGCACTCGGCGGGAAATTGTTTCATACGATATGAAACTGTTAAGCACCCAACATTATTTTATATTTTTCTTATCTGGCATACGATTTTTCCATATCGCCATTCGCTTGTCACAACAAGCGCAGCAACACCTTAAAAAATGTTTCGCTTATTTCACGACATGATCTCACAAAATGTTCAAAGATATTTATGACGCCGCCTCTTGACCATTGCGAAAAACAAAAAAAAAAAAAAAAACTGAAAATGAAAAATTAATGCTTAATTTAAGCGTCAGGGAAATAATTTGCTTGCATTTTTATTTGTGAGCGAGCGTTGCTTAAACGGGTTTCCTTCCTCGAGATAATCAGACTTAATGAAAATTGAATAATAAATATTATCGGCCGCAAAATTGTTCAAAATTACAGCAAAATTCCAACTGCTTAGCAGCCAAAAGGGGTTTAACAGAAGCTTATTATGCAAACGAATACAATACTTAATAATATTGCAAAAGTAGCTAAAGATTAATGCAGATATTGATGTTAAGTTAGGTTCAACAAAATAAAGTTCCAACTATTATATTTCTCATATTAAAAAAAGTTGTCCTTTGCATTTGCATGCAAACATTATCAAAAGCCATCTAGACTATTATAATTGTCCATAAAAACGTGTTGCATCTTTCTAGTACCCAGGAAAGAAAAAACAACTTTCACACTTAGAGAGTCTCTCTTGGATGTTGTCTAGACCTCGACTGCAACTGCAACTTCTCACGTATTTAGCCAAACTATCTCCACATGCCATAAAAACGTCAAACTGAATTTTATTTCAATTAACGTAACTATTTGCCCAAAAACAAAACGATGAAAAAACCACTCAATAAAAAAAGAAAGAAAAATGCAAACAAAACCAGATACACTCGGAAAATTATGCACGCTATCGAAAAACTAAAAAAAAATAAATGGAAAGACAAACGCTGCAGCCGGCGGCAAAATTCAAGTCTTTAAGAGCGGAAAAAAAAACGAAGCCCGAAAACCATTTAAGCAAACACTTTGGGGCATTGTCGAGGGAGTTGCTGGCGATGCAGTTTAAATACTTGATAGTCGCGCTTAAATTAAAAATACATGTCGCAAATAAAGATAAGAAATTGCCAAACAAAGTCTCAGTTACGATCAAAGCTCAATCTACTCTCAAAGCAGCCAAAAAACAACTTTAATTAAAATTTGCTAAAAGTTCAACTGTAATTAAAAATCAACTGCAATTAACCAAAAACACGTCATGGATCATAAAAGATTTTATTTGTGGTATTAGTTGCTAAGTTGTTTAAGTCTAAGCCTTTATTTCAATTTTGTTATTGTGGTTTTTGCTATCAGTTGAAATGTTTTTTATGTTCAAATGATTTATCAACAATAAAGTTTACATTAAAAACTATTATACACGAATGTTGAGTAATATATTTTTATGACTAAAATTTATTGTTACAACTTTTTTGTATTTTTCATACTTTGCTAAATTTGCTAGACAAATTAAATAAATTTAAAAATATGTTTAGGCTTAAAGATACCAAAAACATTTTTAAAGGAAAAGTTTAACTTATTTTTAATTTTTTTTTAAGTGTTTCTATTTTGTGTTAAAAATGATTTTGCTTCTCCTCGGTATCATTTTACATTTAAACATCAATATGTCATGTGTAATTGTAAATGGCTTCATGTTGGTGTTGGTGTTGATGTTGCCCGTTACTGTGTGTGTGCAACAAAAACAGACACACATTATGTACACCCAAAAGACACACCCACAACAATTCGCGGCGGCTGACACACATGTAACTTTGCATGTCGTGTGTCGTTCGCTTTTTGTTTTTCTTTTTTTTGGGACTAGCAGACAAGCAGGCAGCAGACATCAGACAGCAAGAGCAACCAGCCTAGACTTTAATATTAGATCCCGGGACCCAAAGAGACACATATGCACACACCCATAGCCTGTAAATGGATAAAAACAAAAAGCTGAAGCTGGGTGCGAGATTCATGGCTGGGCTGGTCGAACGATCGGCCAAGTGACAGGAAATGCAATTTGAGACCCGCCAAACATTTGACTGCGTTCATTTTTTGATGGGCGAAAGTCGACCCAGGCACACAGCCTAAGCATATGGAGCATATGTAGAGAGCTTAAGATTGCTGCTCCTTAGTGGGCGTTGCTTAGTGGGTGTATCCCAAAAAAAAACTCTAGCTTAATAGCAATTGCTTAATTAAGCGCATTTACCAACATTAATTGCACAAAGGCTCACAAATTGAGTGTCGAACTTAAGATACATGATTGGAAAATGGAAAGGAGTAGGAAATATGATATGCTATTCATATAAGAAACGCTCACAAATTGAGTGCTGAACCCGAGATAAATAATTGGAAAATGGGAAAGAATAGCAAATATTAAAAAATATTTTTAATTTGATAAAGTTTCTAGTTTTTCAATTCTAAAGGCAAAACAAGTTTGAATCTCTCGATCCAGTAAAAAAAACACAAAACAAAATATTATCAAACTAAAATATAAATAAACTAACAAAACTACATGTTTATTCAGGGAAAACTATAAGAAATTAAAATCATGTAAGCCATTAATCTTTCCGCAAACAAACCGAAAAGCATACACAAATTAGTACTACGCTATGTTGTAAAATCATAAATCCATCCAAAGATTTCAACACAATATTAAATTACCTGTTCTTTATGTATTTTGTTGGCTGTAACTCTACGATTATTTGATTTCTAGCTAGAGATAGAAGACATCAGCACGTTTCACACCAACCGACAAACAACACTTAAAATCCGCGCCGGCTATCAACATAGATCTAAACGATCTAAACGATCCATAAAAAGACGCCATTATAAAAATCTACTGAAAAACACTTGCACAACAATTTGCGCACAAACGAAAACTCTTCAAATGATGTCACAAATAAAAAATGGTTTCAATTAAAAATCTTTGATAAATGCGCATAAATCTGCACGCATAATCAAGAAAACAAAACTGTCAACAGACAAAATTTGAGAACGTCGCCAACGCTGTGCGAAAATGAAAATAGTGTGCACATATGTAAAAATATTATTAATAATTTTATATTGGGGGCGCGACTGAAAAATTATTTGCACGTAGTTTTTTCAGCATGTGAATGTGACATTTACAAAATGTTTTTCTCATATTTCGAGAGCTGCTGCTGCTGCTGCTCGAATCCAATCTATTTTGTCGCTTATAATTTATGTTTCCTGGCCACAACAACATTTACCATTTACTGAAAGCGCAGAAAATTGTGTATTTATTTCATCGAACAAAACTAGCTGCTTGTCTCATTATTCAATGACAAAAGTTTTAGGCAAAAATGTTTTTGGGTGCATTTAAATGCAAATTAATGTGCCATTCATTAACGCTACGGCAATCCATCATTTGTGCACAGTTTGACAAGCGCTGCGAAAGGTCAAAGCGCTTCAAATTGTTAGCCAGCTGCTATACACAAGTATTTTCCAATGACTTTCAAAATTCTGGACAACCAGAAGAAGAAAAAAAAACACGTTGTTTAATACCAAAGTTTATGTTGCTTAATGCGCTCGTATTACGTGGCATAAAACAAATTTGCATATGATATTTATTTTTTTTTTCTCAATATATTTATTTTTTGGCACGGGTGTTACTTGCCACTTGTCTTGAGACTTCAACTCCAACGCTAACGCCAAAACTCGTGACTCCAATCCTCCAAATGCCAGACTCTAAAAATAAAAGCTCGAAATTTGAAACTAGTATGGGAAGGGTGAGGGTGGCGAGGTGTAAGCAAAACCAAAAAATAATGCTGTTCATAATTCAGATGTCGAGACGTCTTAACGGTGTCTGCTCGTTGTCTCTATGGATATGGTCACATAAATTCCATCATTTAAGCGATTTTCGCATGCTTCATATCATGCATACAGACATACGGATTAAGTGTTTATAATAAATGAACTGTGCAACATGACAGCACTGAATACCATATACTAAACATATACATAAATGGGGAAACGAATCTTAAATTTAAGCTCATAATACAAACCAGATAGTTGTTTGAAGAGCTATTTTTGAGAGATTTGAACAGGTTAGCTAAGAAATGTATCTAACAGTATTCACATTCCTGGACATCTTTCATCACTTTTGATCTTTTTTTCATTTATCGATCTCCCACCTCAGCTCTACAATTACATTTAATGAAGCATCGATTATCTGGCGGCTTTAATTGAGTCAACTTTGCAGTGGAGATTATAATAAATTTCATAAATTGTGATCTTTTAATATTAGCCACTTCCTCAGTTGCCGCCACTTTGGGGGCGCCGCAAAATTCAACACCGCCAACCATTTATTATGGCAAACAAAATGCTATAATTAAATGATACCGCGTTCAAAGGAATATACAAAAGCATATCATAAGAGGCTTAAGAAAAATACAAAATAAACGATCTTGAATATTATAAAAAGGAACTACTTTTCCGAGAATTTGAATTATTATATTAAACGATTGACATATTTAATTAAAAGAGACCTGCCTTAAGTCTATCATAGACCAACTTCTTTAGCTGATTACTGGGTATATCAGCGAGACATGGCAATTTTCTAAGCTGAGTTAACATTCGATTAATTTATGGAGCGCACGAAAACAATCAAGACTCTTTCGCCGACCCGCCAGACTCCAGAACTGTGACTATTATGACGCTCCAGCGCCGAGCTCGATCAAAGAAAGCATAAATAATGCTACGGGAGTGGGGAATGGCTGGAGACTGGGGCAACTGGTTGAGACTAGAGTTGGCAGGACCAGTCGCCGCACGGCCTGGTCAAAATCGAAAATGTATGCAAACGGGTTAATTAACTACGAAAATTTCGAGCGTTCCGCGACGTTAGACTATTAAAGTAAATACAAAAAAAGTGGAAACACTGGCAAGCCGGGTGGTCGATACCCTGCCGCCTGCCTGTAAGCATCTTAAGCCTACTGTCTCCCTCTCACATGCTCTCTCTCGCTCTTTCTCTGTCCATTTGTCTTTGCTTGTTATATAGGTCAGCGGTGGGCGGCTAACGAGACCAAAAGTAACAGCAACAACGGCTATAAACGCATTACGCCTGCAGTCACTAACTGAAATAGCGGCTGCCGTTGGCCAACTTGCATTTTGACATTTCAAATGTCAACTTACACATAAATCTTGTCATGGCAGAGTCGTTCACTCACTCATTCAGTCAGTCAAACAGTCAGCCAGTCAACAAGTCTGCCAAGTCATTCAGTCATTCACTCAACAGTCAAAAGATTGTTATCGCTCTTGCCAACAATCCTTAATTGCCGTTTGATTTCGCATACAAAAACTAACCGAAACTAATATGATTTAAATGGAGCTTAGCTTTCAATGAAAATGCTCTTCCTCTATGGCATACTAATAATGATGTTTGCTTTAAGTCTACCTAAAAAATTAGCTAATAATAAATTTTTTTGTGCTTTTACATAAGGCATAACAAACAAATATTTATAATAATTATAAATTTATGAAATTGTGTTTAAATTATGTAGCATAAACAAAGTTTTCTTAAAAAGAATATTCTTTTGAGAATTATTGTGAGAAATACTACTTAAAAAATCATTAGGTAGTAAAAACTTTAATTACAACTTTTTCAAAGCGTATTCAACACTTCGAAAACATAAAGCGAATATATATTATTGGGAATCTACGGTATCTCGTAGACAATTCTAGTTTTTATTTTGATTGCTGATTGGAGATTTATGATAATTGATTGACCGCGTTGGTGCGCGAGTTTTTTTTTAAAGCAATCCGCATATTGCGCATACGCAGCGGTGTCTGGTCAACAGAAACTGGTTGCTAAATAAATCATTGAATCAATATTTTGTCATGTCTGAAGTGAAAAACTGCATGGCAGCCAAACACGTGCTCCACATTTAAGCCACAATGCTGCAAATTATATATATATATCTGTGGACTGCAATTATATTGTCAATTCTTCGTCATGTTCATATATGGACTTTTATTATTGTTTAATTGTTAATTTATTGAATGCTCTGGTGATTTGTGACTGCGCCGAATTTAAAAGAATTTTTCTGATCATGTTATGGTATTTTTGATGGATTGTCAATAGGCCTAAGGCCAATAGCAAGGTGTGTGTGTGAAGCTGAAATTTTGTCATTCAGAATGCAGCTGAAAAGATTAAATGTGATTTGTATGGTTTGCTATCTTAAAATAGGAAATGATAATAGTGCACCTCCCACATCACATCATGAATTCTATTTTTTCCCAAAGATTTGACTGCGTTTAGCAATTCATCGAAACGTTATTCAATTTCACGCACATTCTGCATTAAAGCACCGTTAAACGAACGGAAGTGCACTTCAACTGCCCACAGTTAGCCCACACTGCAGCAACACTAACCAACCAGATCTGACCACACTCGTCACAGACAAAAACCCAAACTTGGAAGCCAAAACCAAAAAACAAAACGTGCTCATTAATAAAAACGCAAACAAAGAATATTGTCAATAAAAAAAAATGTTGAGAGAAACCAACCAAACAGCAATAGCAAAACTGATGAAAGACCCACGCTCAAAACAAAAAACACAAAAAAAACATCGTTGGAAATCAAGCATACTGCAACACGTAAAGTCTGTGGGTGTTGTTTGGTGTGTTGCTGCAGTGCTGCTCAAACTGTAGCATGACAAACGCATTTTTGAAGCGAAGACTCGTGATGCCCCTCATTGTAAACTTTAATGACATCATTTGCTCAGCAGCAGCCGAAGCATCCAAAGAGGCACATCAATGGCGTCAGTTGATTGAACCTTTTATTGGTTGCTTGTCTGAAAGGTGGCAAAAGACAACAACAAGAACAACAAACAACACAAACCCAAAAGCTCACTAACAGAAGAGCCTTTCTCTTGAGGTATACGACAGCTCGACGTTTCATTCATGAAAATGCAAATCCCACAACAGGCACTTGACAGCTGCAGCCGCCGTCAGTGAGCCTCCACACTCTGTTTTGGCCATCTTAGCCAAGTGAGCCTTGAGGCATTTGCTGCTGACTGTTAGCTGCAGTTGCCTGCTCTTCCACTACACCAACTTCTCCACGAGCTCAACTATCTCCTACTCGCGTGTCGCGTGCTATGGCATGTTCATATTTTTCTCTACATTTATTTTGCATACGCTCGAATTCGTTTTGGGTATACTAAGGAAGCTTTTAAGTATGTAACTTACGCAGATGTTTAGGTATTGGGCTGTAAAAAGCTCATCATAATAAAATAAATTGCACCATCGAAATTAATTTTAAATATTTATTACTTTTACTACTTAATGCTTTATTGGCATTTATTGAAGTTTAAAATTGTTTGTAAGCGTAGCTAACTTTCTGTCTGATCTTTACTTGTATTTCTTTAGTCTTTATGCATATTTTTGTGTGTTAATATTTGAGGTTATTTATTTTTTTTTATAGATCGCGCAATCAATTTGAAAATTTTTGCGTTGGTTTTACCGGATTTATGAATGAATTTATTTTCGTATATGCCTAGCAGACTTGTCTGCCAACTCTGTTGCGTCCTGCATCGTCGTCGTCGTTGTCGTCGCATTTGTCGTTTGTCGCCCCAGCTAGGAAAACTCTATGCAAAATGTGGGCGGTTTGTGGTGCCTGCCTACGCGCAACCCACTAAAACGGCTAAAACTAGCTGGCGGATCTTTTTTTTAGTCAGGCCAACAGTTGTTAATGTTTGCTCATGGTCTTGGCTGCAGTTAGCGACTGCTGCTGCACCCAATGATGATGATGATGCTGATGATGACAATGCCGGCGCACATGTGGCCCAGTAAACAAAGTAATACAACGGGAACGAAATTGGACATTTAAGCCTTGTTTAGCGACCCTGTGACCTATTGTTGCTTTTGCCCTTCAGAAATCCGCTATATAAAAGAAAAGTGTAAACGATTCCCATGTCAATTTAAGGGTCCTAATTGCAAGAAAGTTTATGGGAAAGCCTATTTAAAGTTCGACATCGATCTGTTTTTCTGGGTTTTTCCCAATCCTTGCAAGAAATGGTGGATCATTAAATTTTTGTTGAATTCCCCAGAATATTTTAATTTTTAAAACCTTTTCATATCATTTCAGTTTGCTTACTGATTTAAATTTAAATTTTGTTCATTAATCCTAACAATTTTAGTAGCTTTAGATGTATTTTTGTTAATTTGATTTAATTTTAATTTTATGTCGACTGATATTAGTTGACAATAAACAAATAAATAAATAAATAAATAAAATAAAAATAATTAATTTCTAGAAGTTAAATTATGGAAAAATATAGACTTACCTGTTTATTTCTTTTTTTGTTTGAACATACATATTACCAAAAAGCTTCTTCCCATTTCACTAAATATGATTTTCTTTACTTTCTTTGCAGATTGTCAATGCAGTCCTGTTGGCTCTTTATCGACGGCGTGCGACAAGCGTTCGGGTCAATGCTCCTGTCTGTTAAATGTGGCAGGTCGTCGCTGCGACAAGTGTAAGGCAGGACACTGGAATCTAACACAAGGGGTGGGCTGCCATGATTGTCAATGCGATCCGCATGGCGCACGCAGTCACGAATGTAATCCGTGGACGGGTCAATGTGATTGCAAAATTGGAGTTGGTGGACGGCATTGTAACGAGTGCACCGAAGGTTTCTATGGCTTCAGCACGGAGGGTTGTCAACGCTGTTCGGCATGCGCGGCAGAGGGACAAGTATGCGATCCGCTAAATGGACGTTGCATTTGTCCCAAGTTCACACGAGGCTTGGGCTGTGCACAGTGTGTGCCCGGCACGTGGGGCTGGCAGGCACGTTTGGGCTGTCGCGAATGTGAATGCGATCACATTGGATCCATTGGGCAGCATTGTGCTGCAGTTGGCGGACAATGCGAGTGCCGTGAGGGCTATGCAGGACGCAATTGCAATAGCTGTGCCGTGGGCTACTTTGGGTATCCAGAGTGTCGGCGCTGTGGATGCGATGCAGCTGGCTCCTTTAAGCGTGCCGATGGCTTGATTGCGTGCGACTCCAATGGACAGTGTCCATGCAAGTCGCTTGTGGTGGGCCTCAAGTGTGATACGTGCATGCAAAGCACCTTTGGTCTGTCCACGCTGAATCCCGAGGGCTGCACACGTTGCTTCTGCTTTGGGCGTGCCGCAGAGTGCGAGCAAAGTGAACTTTCCTGGGGCCATATACGCATGTCGGAGGCACGTAATCTGAGCGTGCAACAGCTGCGACCGCAGCATGTGCCTGGCGGCGAGTACGAATACATTGTGGTTGTCCAAATGGCTGGCAGTGTGTCCTATAGCGAGGATGCAGAAATCCAGCGCATGAATGATCTGAGCTTGGTGCCACGTTCCACCGGCAATGTGTCCATTGGCGCCTATTCACAGTTCTATCAGCCGCTTTACTTTCAATTGCCGCCACAATTCTATGGCGATCGCACCACCAGCTATGGAGGCTTCCTTTACTTTTCGCTGCTTACCGAGGGCGCCCACACGCCGCTGGAACGAAAGGTCCTGGCGCAGTTCCCTCTCGTACAATTACATGCACATGCTAAGCTCGTGTTGGACTTTTACGAGTACGAGGAGTTCGAGTACTCCTTAAATGTGACGCATCGTGTGCCGTTGCATGAGTCCTACTGGAAGTATCATCACAATAGCCAAGCTGTGGATCGAGGAACGCTGATGGCAGCACTTCAAAATGTCCGACACATATTTTTACGCGCTTTTGCCTTTGCCGATTTTCAGCAAGTCGTGTAAGTATTCATATGCAGTCTATGAATGTAATGCATGTTTTAATAAAATCTGTCAATAATGTTACTTACAGCTTACATAGTGTGCACATGGATGCCGCCATTTATGTGCAGGGCTCCACTAATCTTATTGCCAAGGGCGTTGAACAGTGCAAGTGTCCTAAACGTTTTGACGGCCTTTCATGTCAGGATCCAGGGCGCTCTTTTTATCGTTGGCGCAACACAAGTGATGTGGAAAGTGTTTTCATTGAGGATCTGATTGGACGTGCAGCGCCCTGTCATTGCAATGGACGTAGTAATGATTGCGATCGAGAAACTGGAGTTTGTTTGGTAAGAAGTTTTGAACTAGTTCCGTAACAGATCATACTAGGTTAAGGAATGTTCGCGGCTCAAAACTGATTCCAATTCGATTTTAATGCAGCTGAAGTAATTTAAAAAAAAATTTGCTATGGATCCAATATAATCGTCCATACTTAAAACATACGCGTTACTAATAAGCAGCAGACCATGCCTGCAAAACAAATGCAACCAAAATGCAGTTCAGTTTAATAATTAACCAACACTTGTTTTAAAGTTTACAGTTATTTTACAAAATCCACAATTTCGTACTTTTAGAATTGTCGCGAAAATAGTGGCGGTGCACATTGCCAGCATTGTGCTGATGGCTACTATGGTGATCCCAACTCCCGACATGGCTGCCAGGCGTGCCCGTGTCCGGAAACCAATCGCAACTTTGCTCGTGGCTGCAATGTGTGGGACGGTGAGGTAAGCTGCGTCTGCAAACCAGGCTACACGGGACGCCTGTGCGAACGTTGTCGCTTGGGTTTCTTTGGCAACCCTATGCAGTATCCCAACAGTAGCTGTCAGCCCTGCAATTGCAATCCGGATGGTATACAAGCAGAGGGCTGCGATGCGGAGACGGGTCAGTGCCAGTGTCGCGAGGGCGTAACAGGACTCAAGTGCAACAAATGTGAAGCAGAGCGGCATCATCTAGTTGAACAAGGCTGCCAACGTAAGTGTTATAACAAAACTAACCAAAGCTCAACAAATCATAATTCCCTTTTGTTTTTAGTCTGTGACAATTGCACTTTGCTTCTGCTGGACTATGTGGAACTGGTTGGTCATAAGTTGCGTCGTGGACTGCACAATATGGATCTTACTGGCATACCAGCGCCTTATTTAAAGTTATCGGAGTACGAGCGTGCCTATGATACGTGGCGGGCACGTGAACAGGACTACCGTCAGGCCAAGCAGCTTTTACTTGGTTATGATACGCCAGCACTGCTTAAAATGGATGCACATGCGGAAAATGGAAAATTTCAGTCTCGCAAAGCACTGGCCACCATTGGAAAACGAAATCATGCACTGAACTCAATGCAGGATGCAGCTTTGGTGCTGCAACAGGATGTGGGCGCACTACGTTCAGAACTTGGGCAAACTCTTTATGACTTGCATAATTATGGCCTGGGTGCACAGCATTTGAGCCTACCGACGGCACTGAAACAGGCACGGTTCTATCTTCAAGCTATTCAGCAGCATCATCAGTTGGTGCAGGACATTCGCACCACTAACGACTGTGCCTGGCAGCAGTTCTATGCCACGGGCAATGCTTCGGATGCTGCCTACGATCAGCGTGCTCGTCTAGAGATGCTCTGGCGAGATCTGAATCAAACCAACTATCGCGTTGCGGACATGCGTCTTCACATCGATCGCACTCAGGATGTAGAGAACGAGGCAGACGATGTGCTTGAACATGTGCGCAATTTAAGCGGTCATGTGGCCGAACAGTATCAGCAACTGGGTGAACTTGGCCAGCGCATTGAACATCATTTAAATCCGGATTATATGGAGCGTGGTGAGCAAATGTTGCAGACTGCCGGGCAGCATCAAGTGCAGCTTAATGAACAGCGACAGCAACTAACCACATCAGCTGCTCTGCTCAATGACACGCTGATTGATCAGTTGGAAATGCAGCGGGAGGTGCGCAAACACTGGCTTCCCAAGGCAGAGAAACACGCCTCACGTCTGCTCGAACGTTCCAATGAATATGCCAGACAATTTCAGCCAACCAGAAATGGTGCACGCATTGCCATGCTAGCAAGGTAAGTTCAACATTTCTATATGAATACATAGTATTTATATGGAGTCAAAATAATTACATCAAAAAACTTCTTTTCAGCTCTGCACACAGCAACATTTCTACAGCAATTTCGAATGCTCGCCAGGCTTCGCTGCTGTCCAAGGAGCGCGTCTATGAGGCACAGCGTACGCTGTATCCCAGCGATGGCAGTTCGATGATTGAGCGCGCCAAGCATTCATTGCATCGCTCCAAACAGCTGCAGCGCGAGGCTTTGCAGCAAATGCAAAAATCCACTGTACTCAAAGGCAAACTGCAGCATCAAGAGCAACAGGTGGAGGGCATCAAGCGTACCATATTTGAGACGGGGCAGCGCAGCAATAACATCACCAGTCAGCTACAGCTGCTGACCAACAGCTCGGCTCGTCACCATGCCCAGGATAGCATGGAACTGGCCGAAAAAATTAGCGAAGAGATGCATGCAGAGCTGAGGCAGGCAAGAGAGATGCAACAATCCATTCGACACATGCGCAAATCGTTTGCAATGCTGGAGCCCGATTGGGAGATTAAGTTGGGCATGGCTGAGGAGAATATATCACTGACCAAAACGAATCTACGACTGGCTAACGTTTCACTAAGCTATGTGGAGCAGCAGGCAGCCAAGGAGCAGCAGGTCTTTGAGGTGTGGAACAATAGCATGGCACAACAGCTGCAACAGCTGAGGGATCAGATAGCCAAGGCCAAGCATGCAGCTGAAGCGGTAAGTAGAAATCTGTTACCGATTGGCTTGAATACTTGTTTAATTACGCCTTTAACATTTATAGATTGACGTCTCATTGGAATCTCTTGGTCCCAAATGCAGTCGCACCTACTTGCCAGTCTCCTATGGTTTGAGTACTTCCAACTCCCTGCGCTTAAGCTTTGCTCTCTCCAATCACATGGGTAACTCGCCGCTGCTGCATGTGCAAGGCAGCGAAGGGCGTCACATAACACTGGAGCTGTACAAGAGACGCGTGCGTCTGGTTTGGTATCTGGGCGGCAGCACAGCGACAATAACACATTCATTAGAGGTGCAGACGCGTGACCCGAAATACGATGATGCCTGGTACCAGGTGGAGGCAAATCGTACACTGAATCTGGGCAGCTTACTAGTGCGCCGTATGAACAATTTTGGTGCACTGAATGCGGGCTCTCCGGTAACCGGATCAACGGATGCGGAACACACACGATTCTATCAAACGCACGATGAGCACATTCTTCTTGGTGGCTTTTCAACTAAAGATCAAACACCGGGTCTGAATGTTGTTGTGCATCAAGTAGAGGTGGACAACAAGCCATTGGGCCTGTGGAACTTTGTGGGCAGCGAGGGACGTTGCGGTGGCGCCATGATTGGAGCACGTGAATCATCGGCATCCTCTGTGGCACGTCACTTTAATGGTTTGGGCTATGCACAGCTTAAAAAGACGCGACCGCGTCCCTATCGCAAGAATCTATTTGCACTTCAAATGACCTTCCGCACACTGGACGAGAATGCATTGCTCTTCCTGGCGGTTGATGACAAAAACGTGAGTGGAAAAGCTTTATGTTATCAATGAGCTCCAATTCTATTGCATTCTTTATTTTAGAACCGCTCGGTTTCCGTGACTTTAAGTCGCGGTCGAATCATGTTCCGCATTGATTATGGCGACGAGTCTAAGCTGGAAATCAATACAACCAAAAAGTACAACACGGGCCACTGGATCAAAATTGAGGCTGCACGCGAGTTTTCCGTTCGTCGCAGCACTGAGAACGGCATGTTGCGAGTAAATAATGATCGCGCCATCTCGGGCGCACCTACATTGCCCGTTAATAGTCATATGCTGCCCGATCTATCAAAGGCTGTTTATTATCTAGGCGGCGTGCCACCAGGTAAGCTATAACAGTTGCTGTTAAAATTAGTTTCAGTTTACATTTAACTTCTTAACAGGTTTTACATCGGGCACGACAAAGGCGCCCGGTGCTGATAATCCCTTCCTGGGCTGCATGATGGACGTGCAAGTAAATGGCGAGACTTACGATCCGCTCGAGAGTTCAACCTACTTTGGTGTAGAGTCATCCTGTAAAGACATGATTACCAAGTAAGAAAACCTTTTTTACAAGCTTTATGTTTATTATTTCTAATGTCCATTACGTGTTTCCCTTCACAGAGCTGGCTTTTCGGGCAATGGCTATTTGGAACTGCCTTCACAGTCGCTGCGTAAGCGTGCCAATACTGGTCTGGTTTTCCGTACACTACAATCCGATTGCTTGCTTCTGCTGGCGGCTTATCCACCTGAAGTACTTGCTGATTATGATGCCAAGGATATAAAGGGCAACTATTCGATGAGCCTGGTCGATGGCCAGCTGCAGGTGTGGATCAATTCGGGACGCAGCTTCATTAAAATGTTCTCAAACGCAAGTCAATTGAACGATGGCGAGCTGCATGTTGTTAATCTGATCAAGACTGGACGCCGACTTGAGCTTATGGTTGACGATGAGCTGCAGGAAGTTCGAACACTGACGGGCACACCCTCGGTCATCAGTCTGCCTCAAGATGCTGGCGGTCTTTATATAGGCGGTGCACCACCGAACGAGATTTACACTCCACTGGCGCCAACGTTTGTGAAGCTGGAGGGCGCAGTGCGAGATGTGGTGTTCAACAATCGTACAATCAACTTTAATGATGCTTTAACCTTTGCCAATGTGCAGATTGGACGCAATGGTCCCAGCATGGGCAGCCTAAAGGGCGGCCTGTACGATGTGCTGCTTAAGACGGAACCAATGATTGGCAAGAGTTTTACCGCCTCGCCGGAGGGCTGCAAACGGGTAAGTTGTTGATGCATAGTTTAGTGCTTGGGTTGGGTGTATGATTTGTGGGGTACAGGTTTTTAACAGAGAGATGATGCATGTAAATACAATTTGTGGCTACCTAACTCTCAATCTTTTTGATCGACTTAAATGTTTTTCTTTGTTTTTATAGGATTTTAGTTGCTAAGCAATTATGTCAAAAAGCTGCTACGCTAAAAGCTTCAAGCGCTGCGCTGCAAGAAAGCTCTTTTGTATACTAATTTCGCCTTAAAAGCTTACTTAACATAGCTACTCAATGTGGTCTACATGTGGATTAATCATACAAATCATCAAATTAACCAAAAGCTTCCATTCGTGTGAGCTTTTTAGCTTTCAAATGATGGAAGCTTCATATAAGTTGGCTTACAGTTGGATCAGTCAATTAGTAAAGCACATTAAAGCTCTTGTAAGCCAGCTTAAACATATATTTAAGTTTTACAATTAGTTTTTAAGTTTAAAAAAAGCTCTGGGGGCATCTGGTTAACGTGGTATTTGACTGACAAAAACCCCATTTGAATGTTAATTACATTTAACAAACAACACACTTATGTAATGTATATATTTCATATTTTCATATATATCTTATGTATATTTTAAGCCTTAAAGCTCAATTTTAGTCCATAAGCATCAATATCATCTATTCAATTTTTACATATCTACATTTTTACATTCATTTTTCACTCATCAACGCTTTGTGTACGTTTTTGCTTTCATTGATGTATCATACGAATAACTGTTTTGCATTTTTTCTTCGACTTGTTATTACATTTTTGCGTTTTAAATAAAAAAAAGAAAACATTTTTAACAAACAAAAATCAACAAAAATCATGCCAACGTTTTTATTATTATTTTTTAACATCACTAAATAAAATATGCGCACGCTGAGAAAGCTCGCTCACAAAAGCTCAGAACTAACACAAAGTCGTCGTGGTGAGTTAAGTTCCCATATGTCTTTAGCTTGCGCTAAGATTAATCCATATACTTTCTTACAGATTGGCAGCTACTCCTACGAGCCGAATGCTTTTAAGTTTGGCGATGAGCTTTATAGTTTCTCGCAGCTAAAGCTCCCGGAGCGTCACTTCTGGCAGCGCAACTTCTATCTGAGCTTTGATTTTCGTTCATTTTATCCGAATGGAATGCTTTACTTATCACCTGGCAGCAAGGAAAAGCCCAAACATTATGTTGCCCTGCTCCTTAAGGATGGACAATTAGTTCTCATCGTTCGTGGTCGCCGGCGTGAGGAGCTTCAGCTTACAGCTAAACTTAACGATGGTGAATGGCATCGCGTCACAATCAGTTGCCATGAACGAAAAGTCACAATGAGCGTGGAAATTGGACGCACTGATCAAAAGACCTCTGCGCAAATGAAGATTCCCAAGAAGATAGGCGCTTCAAATCAACTACTCGTTGGCGGTTTGCCTCAGGCTCCCGTTAAGGTGCCCTCGGAGCTGTATATGCGTTTGGAGGCATTCAAGGGCTGTCTGCGTCGTTTCAACATTAACAACAGCACACAGGATCTAGCACGTCCTGGCAAGCACGCCAATGTGGGTCAATGCTTTCCTACTGTAGAACGTGGCAGTTACTTCCCGGGAGATGCCTATGCCATATATAGTAAGTGAGAATTTTTTAATTAAGAATTTTTATTAATACTTGCCATATTTCTATAAATATTTTAAGTATGTTTCGAATTCATTTCTTATTAATTGAGAATTTTTATAAGTACTTGCCATAAATATAAATATAAAAATTATATTATTATTATTTTAATATATAAATATTTTAAATATGTTTTAATTTTTTTCTGCAGAGAAAAACTTTCATGTGGCCAAATATCTGGAACTGGAAATGGAATTTCGCACCTCTGAGCTATCAGGCGTATTGCTAAGTGTTTCCGAGCCCAGCGGCTTTCCCGCACTCTCGCTGGAGATAAGCAATGGCAATGTATGTGCTACACTTATGTCATTTATTTCCTTTAACTACATAGACTTCATTTGTTGTTTATAGATTGTTTTCTCTTGTGATCTGGGCGACGGTGTGCCCTTCCGCGTAGAATCTACGCTGCCTGGCAAATATGCGCTCTGCGACAACAAATGGCACAATATATCGGCACTCTATGATGGCGAACAGATTGCACTGCGGATAGATCAGTTGCCTGCCACAATAAGCATGTCGAATCAACGCAATGCGGGCAAAGTGCAAACACGTTCGCCCCTTTACATAGGCGGACTGCCAGGTAGAAGATTTATATGAATTCCATTTCAAAAACAAATGCTTATTCTTTTTTTAAATTCTAGATGTCGCACCCAGCGGCTGTTTGCTGGCACGTGATAATTTTAAGGGCTGCATACGCAATGTGTCCATACGCAATGAGAGACGCGATTGGATCGATATGGATGATCTGCACAATGTGCTGCTCAGCGAATGTCTTGTGTCCAGCGATGATAACTAATTGCTGGAGGAATGCAGGCGTTCTCTGGTTCCTGTTGACGCCACACCAAAACTTTTTCCAAATGTATTGTGATCAAATATGAGTTTTACATATATATTAGCCATAGACTTAGACAACGTCCAGTAAGTAGCATATCACTGCCATATAAGTAATATTAATATAGCTTTAAGTTAAAACTGGAATTTCATATTCAATATTATTTGAATGATGCATTTTTATTGCCAGTGACTGCATTTTGATATACGACATATCTTTATTTATTTGACTCTTAATTTATTATGTTTTTATTATTTTGAAGAGGCTTTAAGTTGGCATAAATTGATTTTATTTTATTTTATTTTATAAAACAAACTTAATACTTGTAATCTTATGAATCTCCCATTTGTACAGTAATTATGCATATCTTAACAATATAGAATTTTAAAATAAGCTGTATTTAAGTTCTTTCATGTGTATATAACGGCCATTTATTGTTTAGTTTAATCAAATGTATACTGAAACCAAGCTTAACGACTTAATGTTCAAATATTTTATTAAACTTAATGATTTATTTAAATGTAAAAACCTTGTTTTTTGATTGTTTGT
This sequence comes from Scaptomyza pallida, assembly GCA_018152965.1. Classification (NCBI taxonomy): domain Eukaryota; kingdom Metazoa; phylum Arthropoda; class Insecta; order Diptera; family Drosophilidae; genus Scaptomyza; species Scaptomyza pallida. The sequence goes on along the minus strand of JAECXP010000051.1, from coordinate 2,682,838 downwards.
TAGCCAAGAGTTTTAAGTCAGAAGTATTTGCATATTAGAAGAAGTATTAACATACACAAAGCTGTCATAATGAGTGTTTCGAGCGCCAGGAGATCCGAACAGAGCGGTCGTCGCAGCACCCGAAAATCACAGATTATACATCCTCAGAGCTTTTACGATATATACTGCATTAATTTTTATGATAATGGCCTGAATGCAGTGCGTGATGAGTTCATCAAGCAGATTAAGCTTGGTCTGCGCCGATTTATGTTTGCCATCGATTTGGATACGGAGATTGCAGAGGCACGGACTGCCAATGCGCACAGCCATCGCTTGTCGATGAAGTCCAAAAAACCGGGTAAGAAAATACTGAATAAAAATTACGTAAACTAATTAATTTCGTTTCTAGAGATGCCCACGGATCCTGTGCAGGTAACATTATTGCGCATTCAGGATTGTCTAGCGGAATATGAATTTGTGACCCATAAAATAGAATCGGAGGTCAGCTTTAATCTCCTTAAGTACTACCAGAAATACACTCCAGCGCCGATTAAAATACGTGGAGTGGAGACTGGTAAGAAGAACAAGGGTGATGGAGGGGAAACTAAACGTGCACGCAAGTCGAAGTCAGATGGTGTTGCAATGGAAAAGATCTCTTGCTTTTCAGTTAATGCCAAGGAACACCACAAAGTGGGCAAGGGTAAGCCGCTGTCCAAGCGTTTGGTAAGCTACAAAACTATATTTTTCCAACTGATTTGTAAATATATTTGCCTTTTGCAGTACATCAAAGATGAACCATCTAATACATCGATTCTTATTATCATAATCGGTCAATTAAACAATGAGTTCTACAAGGAGCTGCTAAGGTGGGTTACACGATAAGCCTGATTTTTCCATCTCATTCTGATTTACTTCCAGCCACAATCAACCTTTGCGCGGCATCGTACACTTCATGCCTGAGGATTGCGCATATGATATGCTCGTGCCACGTCCACGTCGCGAAAAGTTTTTACGCGAAACAGTTGCAACAATTCAAAAGGATATCCATTCGTTGCGCAAGCGTACGGCCAGCAAGCCAGTTGGCATCTTTCAGCAACAACTGCCACAGATGTCCATGTGCCAGGCGGCCAAATATGCCAACAATATATTTGATCAGCTGTCGTGGTTTGTGTACGATATGCAAACGTTGCGGGAACAGTATGAGGAGTTCTATTGGAGGCCGTTTAATGAGATCAATGTCAAAATGCCAGCGGAAACCAGCATGGAGGATAGTTATCAGGCAGCCAAGTTGCTGAATAAAAAGGGACACTATTTGGAAGAAACGATGCCATCGGTGCTGAACGATGATGCCACAATCTATTTATATATGGATTCATTGCTGAGCACATTTGGTAACCCCCGAGAGCTGTTGACTGAGATGGAGGTGCTACTGCTGGCCAATCCATCGTCACTGATACAAACCAAAGTGCTGGACAAGATCAAGGTCTATGCGAATGCCTTTAAGAGCATCGTAAAGCTCGTCAAGAGTGAATCTTTGTTTGTGGAGGAAACGAATACGCTGCTCTCCAATATGATTGCGTACATGGATCAGAAACTGATGCGAAACATTTATCATGCCTGCCTCGAATATAATATATTACGACGCTACTTCAACTCCGGTTATATCACTGACAGTCTGAACTATACGCCCTATACGGGCGCCATTGAACCGCGACATCTGCCCAAGTTCGCCAAGCTTTATTTGACCGTGGATTCGGTGAGTCAGCGCCTTGTGCAGCTGATCAAGGAGTATGACAATTACAAAGTTGAGGAAATTTATCCAAATGTTAAGCTCTATACCTTTAAGCGGGGTCTCAACGAGGTCTTTGAGTATCAGAAGGAGATTGTAATTCCCACGCGTTTATGCTTCAGAGATTTTACGCTGTATGAAATGCAACCGTTCTTGAAGGATCTGGTGACACAGCAAATGTTCGAAGATGCGATGGAGGAGGCGAAGGATCCGTTATCCGCTTATCCCAGCAGTTATACACTACAAGGCTCCTCCGAGGATGATACCAATGTCGACCCAAATATGCCAAAATGTCGCAACAACAAGAACTATGTGATAGCACCCAGCGTATTTATTCGACCCAAATCTTTGAAGGCCAAGAAGGTTCTGGAGCAGCAGGCAGAAAAAAAGAAGGACGGTAAAACTTCGCCACGTAATACACTGGGCAGGAATAGCTTTCGGGCAACACTTCGATCAGCAGGACGTGTCTCAACCGATCCCAACGCAATCCGACAAATATCCTTAGGGAGTCTACAAGTAACTGATATTGATGGTATTGGTATTACTGCTAATAATGAACATAAACATATTGGTCTGGGACCTGACCATCCCTTGCTCACTGGCTACAGTCTGGACAATACGCGACAAAAAATCAAAACAAAGACCTCCAAATATTACTTTGAAGAAGGTCTCCTCACGCTCTATGAGGAGAAATGGAATTTTCGTACCATGAACAAGTGTATGTCCATAGAAATAGATAAGCAACAATTGCACTTTACCAATGAACCCGGCAACATGAATGGCATTTCCCATAATCTACGTTTGCAAACGCCGAATGGCATTAGCTTGAGGGTGGAGCCACAAGCCGAGGAGTGTGCCAAAGCTGTGCTTAACTATCCAAATGGATTGTCCACCTACTGTCTGGACACGCATACCGAGCACCTGTGGTCATCAGGTCAACATAATGAGCTCAATGAGAGTCGTCGCATTTGCACGCCTTATGGCTGTGTTATAGTCTTCTTCCAGGGCAATGATACTGTCCTCATTATGCGCTATAATGGCGAAGTATATCGCCTTTACAGTTATGTGTACCCAGTAGTTGAAGATGACGAAGGTGAAGTTGAGGACGATTCCGAATTTGTGAATGCCTGCTCCACACAGTCCACCTACAACAGTTTCAAGCCTCTGCACAAGCATCATACAAGTTTATTCGGCAAAGAAAGCTTGTTTCAATCCCAGTCGAATATACAACGTAAGACTGGTGGTGGTAGTGATAAACCATCATCCAAAGGTCGCAAAAGCAAAGCAACCACATCCTCGGAAACGCTTGCTGCACGCGCTGCCCAAGAAGAACTGCGTCAAAAGAAATTGGCTCAAGCGGCGGCGCTTTTTGCCAGCGTCGATGCCGAGCTGAGGTATTTGGATTTCATTATGCAGCTGTTCGATTTCAACTATAAGCATCTACATCTAACCACATCGCTGGGCAGTGTGGTGCACATTGAGAAGGAGAAGATTTACTGTGGCCAGCCAATCCGAGTAACGGAATGGCATGACTATTTTGCCAATGAAAGCTATGCCATGCGGGACGATGGCGTTCGTATGGTGTGGACTGCAAATAGTCTGAGATGTTATCATAGTGATGGTACCATGATTAATACCACGACAATAGATGGCTGGGATATAGGTATCATTGAAGATGAGATCGATAAGCAAATCAGTTCAAGCAGCTCGCATAAAAATGAGGAAGAGGGGAGCAACTCATTGGCTTCGGTAAGACAAAAAACTCAGGGACTATAACTTTCATCAAAAAAATCAATATTTTATAGTTAATTTTAATCTTTTATATAAAAAATCAATAAGTAACAGATATTTTGGATTTTTAAATAATTCCTCATACGAAAACAGTTATTTTTAATTTTTTAGTAAAAAAGTTAAGAAATATGGATTTAATTTTTTCAATCTATAAATAACTTTTAATTTCTGATTTTTAAAATAAAAATCAAAAATAACAGTTATCTTATGATAAATCAGAAATAAAAATCATAAAATAACTATTATGAAAAAGTCTTTTGAATAAAAATCAGTCATTGACTTTTATTAAAAAAAGCAAAAATATAAAAATCAGTCAATTTAATATACATAATCTGAACAAAAACTCAAAAAGATAATATTATTTTTTATCCCATTCTTTTACAGAATGTCATATACATAAATGTAGCACAAGTCAGTGGCGATGAGGCCGTACCAAGGCCTATTCCTACCGCTGAAACTCTGGAGGAGGAACAGGAATTGCTGACTATTGAAATGGAGGATCAATTTTTCTATGACTACAGCTTTATAACCTATGCACCGGATAGTCATTTGATGCAGCACAAGCTCTATGCAGGCACACAATTTAATTTTTCTCGCATCAGTGAAACGGAACTGAAGCTGGATACTAAGATAAAGGCTGCCGATAATCTTCAGTTTAGAGTTTATCCAATCGATGAAATTCCCAATAAAGGAGACCCTGTGCCAGATGATGCTGATTGCTTAGAGGAGCAATCAAATCATAAAAATCATGATCCAACGTCATCGGAAGCCGACTCAGACCGTTGGACACATCGTAAGACCATTCATGAATCCACTTCCAATCTAGACACACCGTCGCCTTCAACCAAAATACCTTCAATACAAAAGAATCCAATCTTTGGTGTGGATATCAATGCTTCCAATTTAAATATATCTCTTAAGAAAGAGAAGATTGAGCTCAATGCCAAATTGCGTAAGTATGGCTGCGATGAGAATATAAATGTGGTGCGGTAAGTTTAATAACTACGTGATTTCAGTTGGAAATATATAAAAAGAAATCCTCTTTTGTCCTAACAGCGACAATTTTGAACTAACAATGGATTTTGATCAAAGCCTAACTATTGCCTTTCAAAACTGGGTTCAAGAGTTTCATAAATTTATTAATTGCTTCTGTCCCAAATGGCGTACCGCATACTTTGTGGAGGCGACACAAGAGAACTGCGCCAAGAAAGGTAATAAATTTCTTACATTAAAAGTAAAAATAAGGAGTTTTTTTTATTTCCGATTTGTTTCAGGCTTAGAGCTGTTCAAAGCTGTGCCCAGTCTTGGTAAATACAATTTTTGTGCAGGCAATTATTTCATAGATCCGCAGGAGCTGTCATCAGTGAATGCACTAATGATAAGCAATTTGGATTGGTACGAACAGGATATGCTTAAGTTTCCACGATTTCCAGCGACAAAGAGAGTTCCAACAATTGTCACCTTTCCCAAAGTTTTGAGCACCAAGTAAGCACTTTTTTTATATACTTAAAAAAATTTAAAACTGTTTAAAATATTTTATAGAATCTATGTGGAGATACCTGCTCAGCTGGCTTATACAGATCGCATACACTTGTTTCTATATCCGTTTGAGAAGATCAAGTTTAGAAAACTTAAACATCGTTTTAACGAGTAAGTTTATTAAACATTTTAAATAAAATTTTATCTCAAGGGTTCAATAATTTTCTTGTAGAGCCGTGTGCTTCCATTTGCATCCGCATATGCGAAGTATGGTTCAGATGCAAATAAGTGAACGCAGCTGGCAATATCGGCATTCGGAAAATAAGCGTCGCTTGTTCTTGGAGCAGCAGCGTCTCAGTCTTTATGCAGCCATGCTCAGGCACAAGGTGTATCCGAATTACTTCCAGTTCAAGGACCAATACTTCTATCATGTACGCAATATAGACTTCTTTGAGTTTATGGCCTTGAAGTGCAAGGAAAAGGCCAATACGGCTAAGGAAACCGAGCACCACGAGCACGTGGTTGAACCGGCTGCTAAGGAACCAGCTAAGGAACAAGGAAAAAATAAACGCAAAAAATGTTTATGTCCCAAATATGAAAAATCCTTGTTAAATTAAATATGACTTGTACATCAAGTGATAAGCTTTGTGAACTCTTAAAAACAAATAAAAAAGTTTCTACTTAGTGGCAACTAAGAAAAAATAAATATTTCCTGGAGCATGGTTTATTTAATATAATTTTGATTTTAAATTTTCAAAAGCTTTTAAGTAAAATGAATTCCTAATCCTAAATAAATTTTTCGGCTTTTATCTTTTGCATTAGGCAGCGTTTACAATGTCAGCGTGAGATTGGAAAATGTTTTGTCAAAGTCTGACACAAATATTTTTCACATAAGTTCGTCTCACTCATTTCCAATCTCAAACCGCAGATACAATTAATCATGCCCATGTGATAGCCCTAATGTGGTAGATGGAATGTCTCAAGGATTTTTATCCAGTTCAAGTAGGCGAATTTTTTTTTTTTTTTTTTTTTTTTGCCAAGCGGCAAACATTTTTACACATTTTCAGTTTTACATTCGAACACAATTATTTTGTTTTTTTATTTATTATTTTTTATTTATTATTTTTTATTTTTACAAATTTTTAAGAAGTGACAAATTTGTAGTGCATTTATTATGGAATATACTGATGAAGAAATTGAAGAATTTAAGCGCGTCTTTGCGATTTTAGATACGGACAGTGTGGGCAATGTCGGAATCAAGGATCTAGATACGGTTATGCGCCAATTGAGCAGAACTGCAACAGAAAAGGAACTGCACTCGATTATCAACGAGGCGGACTTGGACGGCAACGGCATTATTGAGTTCGATGAGTTTCTTAATGCGATGACAATAAGAATGAGCTATGAACCGGACGATGATGATATGCGCGAAACATTTCGTATCTTTGACAAGGAGAACACTGGGTACATTGGTGTAAATCAGCTGCGCTTGGTGATGTTGGATCTGGATCAGCAGGTGTCCGACGAGGAATGCGAGGAAATGATACGCATCCACGACGAGGATGCTGATGGAAAACTGAGCTATGAAGAGTTTGTCCAGATGATGACCAGCAAATAGAACCAAGTCGTCTTGTTTCATCAACTAAATTACTTGTGAATAATTTTAATAAATAATAAACAATTGACATTGAGTCTCACTTAAAATAATGCATGTCTATTATCAAAAAAACTGCCAGCGCATTTTTGATACTCTTGCACAATTTTGCCACAAACATAAAATGAACATGTTCAAGCTGTTCACAGCTAATTGACAGATGACAGCTAATTTCGAAAATTCGAACATACTTTCACGCTGACATTGTAAACTACCAGCGTACGGCTCAGATTGTTAAAAGCTTTATTCTTAGCCTTAAGTTTGCATAAAACTTTAACGAAGTGTCATCATAGCATAAAATATATATCGCACACAACAGCTGGTTGGCTTGCGATAGCCAAACATCGATAGAGGCAACGCATACCGATATCTCTTGTTTGGGTCTCTCTCGCTCTTTGGATGTTTTTCTCATTCGCAGTTAATTTGTTGACGCGAGCGGTTGTGATTACTTTCTGTTGTCGCTTGGGCCGCGCGTGTTTAGTTCTCAAATAAAAAAACAACCAAAATTAATATGAAGTGCACGCAATTGTATTAATCACCCGCGCACATACAATCAACAACAAAGCTAAACGAATCAATTGAATACCCAAAGCTAGTCAAACAAAACACGCACAATGTCGTCGCCAACAGCAGAAGTAATCAAGTCAACAACAATGCCTAATGGCAATGCAGATTCCGCAAGCGCTGTCTACGCACAGCAATTGCAACTGCAACAGGAGGAGCAGCAGGCAGCCGGCGATGCAAATGAAATGACAGCCGTGCCGCGGTACGGATTGAAGCTGAAATTTGATCATGTTTGGCCAGAGAAACGCAATCAGAATCTGCGGCCATCGATAAAACAATCGCTGCCAATGGTGCCGTTAGTTTGCAGGTGAGTTGCAGCGTCGACGTCGACGTCGCTGTCGCAGATGCTGAATTGGACAGCGGCGCAGTGTAAATAATTAATTGAGGCACATAATGCGAAATCAATAGTAGGCCTAATAATATAACCTGTGTATATATACACAACACAGCAACAAGGCTGTCCCTGCGTGCCAAATATAGAGTCAGGTCCTGGTGAAACACACACACATACTCATAAATTGAATACTTTTTGTTCGTTTGGCGCCAACTAAACGACAATATTTCTCCTGTGTCAAAGGCTCGCCGTTGGTGATGGGAGCGTGCTATTAAATCGTGACACAGTTATTAAAGTAATTAACAGTTATGAAAATAGTTCACATAGAACAAAATTAATTAATTTTTTTTAGAACAAAATTTAAAAGTGTTAATTGCTATTCCACACTACAATAAATCTATATTAAAAAAAGGGTAACTGCGCTTTTTCATACCCTTTAACACATCACAATGACACCTTTTTTCGTCTCTTTTACTATTGTCAAAGCCCTTTTGGTCCAATGTTTAACAAGGACATTGTGATATGTATGGCTTTGTTTGACTTCAATTGAAACTGAGTCCTTTGATAACAAGCATATTACCACACTACGACGAAAAGGGCTTACAAAGTCACTTTTTGACTTTTGTAGCTACCCGCATGAGTTTCAGCGGCGCCACAGCCCAAATTGCTATCCTACCCTTTTGTCTGCCAGCATTGGCGCCAACTTGGTGCGCACAAGTTAGCGTGTCCTGGCCACATTTTACATTTCAGGCAGCTTAACATGTTTGTAGTTCGCTCGCAAGTTGGTCGGCTTTTATAGTACCAAAACGAACAAACAAACAAACATTTCGACAGTGTCGACATGTCAGTCACGAATTCTTGGCTGGCTGTTCCATTTATGGACTGGCAACTAGGCAATCAGCGAGCGAACGACAAGTGAACTGACCTATCTGAAAGAAACCTTAACCACCCCCAAAACACCACCTTTTATATGCAGTGCAATGAACTCGCTTACAAACTTGCAATTGCCTCAAAATATGGGTCAGCATCTTGGTAACATTTTTTTTGTGGAGTGCAAAGAGTAAAGCGAGATAAAAGAACATACTTTATGGTATGTCTATATCTTGATTATTTCCATGAAACTTTCGGTGTTCGTTACTATTATCACACGTTAAACAAACATTTGCTCATGCTTTATTGACATTGTTATTGATAAATATCTTTTTTAAACCGACACCTTTGTGTAGCTTCAAATGTATACGATTCATATTTATAGTTCTGTGACGCTAATATTGTACAATGTATATAAAGAGATAAAATGGTATTTATTTTTTTTCGAGTTATAAACATTTCGGTTGCGAGTTTTAGTTATCACAGCCATTGTATCATTTCATACCTTATCTAGGAATGTTGTATGCATTTTTTTTGTGTGTACCTTTTGCCAGCCAAATTAAACAATAATGTCAAACGTTAGTGTTTTTTTTTTATGTGATCGTATCAAAAATATTTACGGTTAATAACGAGTTTGTTGAAATGTGGATTTTGTGTAAAAGCACGATTTTATAATTGTTTTAGAGTCTGCTCTTATTAGCACTGATGATGTCATATATGAGTTGTTATTTAAAGAAAATATATTACTTGTTTTAAAAATAACTTTCGACAAGTACTTTATCGTCCTTGTAAATAGTTACAATGCAAATAGACTTGCAGCGTTGCCACCCCACTAATGCATTTTTGCACTTGCCAGCACTAAGCATTGTTTACAATTAAAACAGCTGTTTGAGAGCAAATAACTTATAATAATAAGAATTTTAACACCTTGCATACCATACAATAAACTGAATTCACTGTTTTTCTTGGAACACGTTACGATATAGCTGCTTTCTTGCTTTTCAATAATCTTATCAAGGTAACCATGTCCAGCTGTTCATTTTAATTCAGTTTGATAAAAAAAAAATGCCTGAAAAGATTATAAAAAAAGCTTTGACATAAACGAATAAGCATTATATTCATACATGTATGTATGTATATTATAAGTAAGCTTCAAGTTCTGAGTATAGCTAGCCCCTCTGATAAGCATGAAACAGTGACCCACTTGAAAGAAGGCAACATTTTGCCACACAGTCAAAGCGCGGGTTCAATGTAACCAAAAACTTTTGCTTCAGAGATTTGAACAATTTCCGTTTCCTTATTGCCATTTCGCTTTGTACCCAATCAAAGATGGCAACATCTTTGGGTGACATGAAAGTAATGTATGTATATTGCCCACTGGCGCCAGGAGAAGTGTATCTATAATTGGTTGCGTCTGTCAACTAGTTTTAATACCCTTTGCAAGTGTATTTTAATTATGTCATAAAATGCGAAAGAATCAATGACTGGATTTTTGCATGTTTTTGCGCAGCTGAGCTGACAATATTCATAAATGTTGTAAGGGTATATTCATTCTTGGTTCTTGTTTTAGTTAGTATTGCATGGTGAACTGCATTTTAAGGTGAGTTGTCAGCATCTGAATGGGATAGCTAACACTCTAATAAAGCATTTTTTTCATTCCTTTTTTTTTTTTTGTGCTTTCCCCCATATCAAGTGCTCATCCAGGCATTCAGTCTGCAATCCCCAAAGCACTTTTCCTTATTGTTTTTCCATGCCAGGCATTTCATTTGTCTCTCAGTCCAACATCAACCAACATCAAGTTCTGTATCTTTGGGGAGTTTTTGGGGTTGGCTACATTTTAGTTGTTCTTGTCGCATTTTCTTTCAATTTTAGTTTTTCAACTTGTCGTATTTTGTTTATTTTGGGCTTTGCATGTTCGAGTTTTCGTTCTATTTTCTTCTTTCAAAAAATCTGACTTAAAATGCTCCACGTCTGAATAGGGGCACTTTGATATTTATGGAATTATATATGTATATAAAGGCACACTCGTATGTATATAACATTAAAAATGCAACTCAATGAGTGATTTATATAAATTCGTTTCTTAAATTGGATTAACGAGCTGCCAAACTTAAAGTAAACGAAATTTAGCTTTGATGACAGAAGTAAATAAAAACTAAAATGTGTTTCAGTTGGGAATAAGAAGTTTGTTGTGGGAATCTAAATAAATATTTGTGGTTTTATCTATATATTTTTTTTTTTATTTATGAGCTGTAGAATCTTATCAAAAGGTGCATTATAGATATTATCTTTCTTTAATGTTGATTGATAGGTTAATGTGTTTTACACTAAACATGTTGGAAAATCGACATTCTTACATAGTTTCTTTTTACTCTTAACCATATTTCTGAATCTCATCACTATTTCCATTTGTTTTTCCATTTTCCTGACAGATTTCCCGGTTTCTAACCATTTGATTACCCTTTGCCCGAGTCCATTTCCGAATATTTGTCCTGTGCTATGCATGAAAATAGCTTTTTAATTGAATTGTTGCTGCTAGCTTGACGGTCATCCAAGCATCCTATGTCTAGTTCTGAAAATATTGCAACACTCGACGAATGGTCGAAACAAATTTTTTGCCAGCAGCAAAAGTTTCTTTTCGTGGGGGGTTAAGAGTGGACGACAGGTCAACCGTGAGTCAAGATGGTTTGAGGTAGATTAAAGAAGAAGGTATAAAGCAGAAAATAGCAAAAAGAAATGGGGGATAACACCGACACAAATTGCTTGTGGCAAGTTACAAATGAAGTTGGCAATATTGTTGCTGTTGCTGTTGTTGTTGTTGTTGCACTTTGTTGGGGCAACTGATGAACAGCTGAAGGGATAAAATGAAATTAATTTCTAACTTTGTTGCCTGCCGGGCATCAAACGGGTGTCAGTTCCAAGAATCCTAGTTGCAATCTTGTTGGAATTAACTAGAAACTAATAACAAGTCCATTAAGATGATTAATTTCTAGAGCAGAATTAACTTATTTAGCTTGAATACTTTATGGCTAATAATAATGTGCTCAATTTCAAATACAATTTGAATAACAATTCCCAACTTCATTGTCATTTTTGTCTTAAGAGAAATGTTAGATTTCAAACTGTTCGAATTGTTTCTAGACAGTCGTCCTGTGACTTTATTATCAAGAGAAATATATATTTTGTTAAAATCATAACCAAGCTAAGTCTTTTATCAAAACGTGCTTTTTATTTATATTTTGCGTATGCAATTCGAATACCCTTAACAAAAAAACAAACAAGTGGAACCATCTTAATCCATTTGAATTCAATATATATTACCACAATTGGGTAAGTGCAGCAACCTCTAATGGATATTCACATTGGTTTCACTTTAACAAGAGTATCTAAAAGATCATAAAATGGATCGTCATGAAAACATAGTGTGCAATGGCTGCGGCCAACTGGAATTCACGGGACGCTGCTATCGCTGCCTGAGCTGCGAGGATTTTAATTTGTGCGCTGAATGCTATGAAGAGGATTTCACAACCACACAGCATCCATTCGATCATCCCGTCAAATGCATCTATACCCAAGCCGATATCGAGCTATATTTTGGCGGTGAATATCTGAATGATCCGCCACAGAGTTATCGTTGTCCCTACTGCAAGCAATGGGGCTTTAATGAATCGACATTTCTGGAGCATATCTCGGAGCAGCATGATGGCGCCAGCACGCTGCTTGTGTCCACAATCCTAACGCAATTCGAGCAGCATCGTGCAGTGCGCTTGTTTCTAGAGGATGAGCAACTGGCAGTGTTTTCCTCGGCTGCCAAGTCTCGCAATGAACTAATGAGTCGTAATGTTGGTTCACTGGAACTGTATTTGGAACCACTTAATCGCAATGGCAGTTATCGAAACAGAAAGGTGCAGAAGTTTCATTCGGATGCCCAGATTGCTGCCAACAGCAACAATAATCAAAATGTGGATAACAATAATCATCGAGAGCCGGTAGAAAGACCCCGTGAACAGCGTCAACACTTCCTGCATCAAATGCAGACTATGGATCAGCTTGCATCCTCTTCGTCCACGGATACTATACTGCTATCGGAACCACTTTCCACCAGTCGCACCAATCGTTCGGCAAATGTTCGTGTCTTGCCCAATCATTCACCCAATCCCAGCAGCAGCGGTCGTCATGTTAATCCCTTTGCAGCCAACAGAGGCGCTGCCAGAACACGCTTCCAGCGACAGAATACGCCTCGCATACAGGTAGAAGGTCGTCCGGCCAGCGCTGGACGCATGACTGTGGAGCGCTTGAGGGAACGGCATGCAGACGAACCTTTGGAAAATGTGGTACATCGTATACACGAGCTAACTGATCAACTTGACCAGCGAATTCGTTCCGGTTTTATGTTGCGTACCATCACAGAGCAGGAGGAGGAGCCAGAGCCGATGCAGATGGATCAGCAGCAGCAAACCGTATCAGAGATCAAGCCACAGGAAAAGGAAGACGGACGTTTTCTATGCACTCGATTTCTGACCACTTCTGCCGCCCTGTCGTGCCCATCTGAGGAGCATTTACAATTTGTTGCCCAGCGTGCTGAGTTCGTGGCCCAACTGTTTGCCTCGGTGCTCTGTGTGGAGGAGCTCGAAACGCCGCCGGCAGAAGAAGTGGAGCCGCCGCAAGTGCGTAAGCGTTCGTGTGGCAATGGCGCTGGTGACTCTGAGGTGGATCTGAAGCGCAATAAGCAATTCTAAATGATAAACATTGATAATGATGCCAAACATACAAATTTTATAGTTTTACCTCTAAGGAGCAGAACTTTTTGGGAACTAAAGAGCTTGACTTGGCCAACAAAAATTTACAATTGTCGATAGTAATATTGATCTGGAATTAATGCAAAAGCACACGCATGGATTAACAGAGTGTTGAAAATTTATCGATTAAAGGCTAGGATTTAATGAGGGTTTAACAAAAGATAACTTATCGATAAATATGAGAATCAGTCAAATGCGGATGACTTACAAACGTGATTTGAATCGTTGGTGGATTACTTAAATAGTATCAAGTAAAGACAAAAGGTTTCACTTTAGTTTATCACACTTTTGCAGCAGAGAAAAACAATCGATAACTTATCGATAGATTTCGTTCAAGACAGAGAAACACCCAACAACATATTTTAGAAACATATAACACTACTGATTAGTGAGATGTTTGTGAAACGAGAATCGATAAGTTATCGATATCATCGCTTTTTTGCAATGTCAAATAAAGACGTTGATATAAAGAAGTTCGAAAAACAAAAAAGTGATGAAGTGAGGTTAAAAAAACTAAGGATCAATAACTTAGAAAATGACAATTGTAAATGTTAAATAAAAAAAAAAAATTATGGTAGAATAAAAAGACAAAATTCTTTGCAGTCCATCAATAAAATATTTTGTATTAAAAATACTGCAGCGACAACCCTAATAAGCCCTGACCTGTACTACAATGCCCATAAATAACCGAGCTTTAAGGGCCAGTCAACAGCTTTGCGTGCTAGCAACAAAAATATGTTAATGGAATCTGTGGCATCATTTAATTAATAATTGTTTAAATTGCCAAAGCTTTTAAAAATGGGAAGGGGATTCGCTTGAATGTATATACAATAAAAAATAATATGTAATCTGCATGCAAAAATGTTTTAATTGAAATTAATTGGATAAGTGAAATTGGAGCGCATCTGTGGCTGCTGCTATCGCGTCTGCCGCCTGAAACGTAAATCCCTCTTTGGCTTAATCATGCGTTCCAATGTGTTTTGCTATGCTACTGAATGAACAAAGAACACTGGCCTGACTCCTCCATTCCCCAGCTGCATGCCGTTTAAGTCTGTGCCTGACAACTTTTTAATGAGTTTTAACGGCTTGGCATTTATGCAGATGCATTTATTTTTTATTAAAATTGATTAAATTGAATGAGTTTTTGTATTATTATTATTATGTGTGTAACAACACATTAAGTGCTATATAGTTGGACATGCCTGATTGCCATAGAAAATCAACATTTGCATTGTTCACTTATCTTATTAATATTCAAAACATTTGTTCATTAGTCAGCCAAAAAGGTGAGTGTGCTTAAGTGTCACGCCAATTGGGTATCAAAAGAGCGAAGCGATCGGTTTATAGTTAGGAGAGTACATAAGTGAATATTTTACCTGTTTATTGTGTTTTTTAGGGCATAAATAATGGATATTTTTTTTAAAATAGTTTAATCTCGTCAATAGAAAGTAATCAACTTTGCAAGATTCTTTAACTCAGCTTTAATACCCATTGACTTTTAAAGCAAAGTCTTCGAACGCTCAAGCATATTATGTACATATCACAGCACTTCACAAACAGGGCTCAAATGGGGAGGGTAAGAAACGTCATTGGCCCCTGCAACTGGGTTCGGTTTCCGCTTAGCCCATATACGCTACATGCTTTGTGCACTTGACTTTGGCCCATGGACACCACTGAGACACTGACCTTCAAACTAAGACACTTGCCACACAATGTTGAGCAGCCCTAATTTGCGTTATGTGTGTGTTGAACAACAACAACCCCCAAATGAGGCAAAACAAACCCTTACCCAATATTTATGGTGGGACTAGGCAAACATTCAAGCAATTGTGTGACATCATCATCAGCAAGCAACCACTATACATAATAAAATGAAAACTCAAATCTAATGGAATTGTTCTTGCCTCTTGCAGATATGCCGCATACTATTGGAAGGTGTCGCGTGAAGGTCGTCGCGTCTACATGGACTACTACTACATGGAGAATGGCAAGCAGATCTATGGTGTGCCCCTTGGTGGCATAGGCGGTGGCAGCATTGGACGTGGCTATGCCGGCGAATTCTGTCGCTTTCAAATGCGTCCCGGCATCTATGAGTACAATGTGGTGCAGGCGAATCAATTCATAGTCACCATTAAGGATCACAAGGGTTTCACCATCTTTCAGAGTTTGCTTTCCAAGTGCAGGTAATTCTTACATTAAAGCTTAAATTTTAGATCTTTAATTGTCATTTTCAAAGCTTTTACACATGTGGCCTAAACATTTTTGCTTCAAAGCTATAAATATTCTATATTATATATCTGCACAATTTTCTGAGCTCCCTTTTGGGGATTGGCACACACGCTTGCTTTTTTTTATTTTGTTTGTGCTTTATTTATTGCAAAAAATACATTTCTTCAAAGCAATTTAAGGTATTTTTATTGTTTATTGATTCAACTGCGGCTTTGCCTGTTAATGTAAATTGTGTCAATATTTTGTCTGTTAGAAATGGATTATTCCAACTCTTTTGTAATTTGGTAATCTACAAATAGTATACTTATTATTTCTTTAAAATGTTTCTACTATCTCTGTTAACACGACTACGATTATGTGTTCTAAAGATAATTTTATTGATAACATCGCTTTTATTACTCATTGCTAATCTAGCATAAACATTTAGCATTTTTTTTTTCTAAACCAAAGTTATTTTTTATTACCTGATGACTCAGACAAAATGTGAAATAATTGAGGTAGTCGATAACTGTACTACACTAATCTATAGAATGACTAAACGTTGTAAGCTATTATTACTGTATATTTTTGTGTTTATGTAATATATAACTTCAAACATTCTGTCTCAACTAATTATCAAATGGCAAACTTCCAACTAACTAATACTTCTGCTCCCTTTCTACTACTAAATTCTACTACCCTTTTCAATAATTTAATCATGTAAATCTGTATCAAGCTAACTCTCTCTTCAAGTCTTACGCTAGTCTCAAGCAATGTGCCTCTTTATAAATGGCCTGTTCAAGTTTTTGATGACAATAACATAATATTTGATTTAAATTTTCACAATATGAAATATTTTTCTCTCATTTTTGCTGCACCCAACAACAAAACATTAATAATATGTATACACTCTTCAATCACAAATAACAACAATCACGTTTGAAATCTGGGAAATGGAAATTATGAACAAACTTTATACTCTGCCTGAATTCTGGGTTTGTTTTACTTTTTGGGATACAATTTGGTTTGCTTTGCTTTTGCGCGCTTATCAACATTCCATTCATAAATGCAAAAAAAAAAAAAAACATTTATCATAGCAAAAATTCAAACAAAGCAAAGACCAACAACAACGATGCGGAGGCCGATGAGGCTGAAGCACAAAAATCTAAATGTCAACTGCCCAATTGCAGCAGTCGCCCAAAGCAGCCACTCGGTGCCTGGCACTCCAACATCGAGGATTCGCGCTGCAGCTATACTGGCTTATATCCACGCGCTTGGACCGAATACGATCTGTCGCACTATGGTGTTCGCTTGGTGTGTCGCCAGATCTCGCCAGTTATTCCACACGACTACAAGGAGTCAAGTTTGCCCTGTGCCGTCTTCGTTTGGTCAGCACAAAATGTGTGCGAGCAGGAGCGCAAGGTTTCGATAACGTTCACCTTTAAGAATGGCACCGGCAACAAGAAACAGGATGCGGAGGGCAATGCCGAGTCGCAGCTCATCAGCGAGGGCAATGCCAGGGGCGTGGCAATTAAACAGACGATTGCAGATATGCCTTGTAGCTATAATCTTGCCTGTCGCGTTCTGCCCGATATAAGCATTACGCGTTGCCCTCAATTCGATCCGGCTGGCAATGGTGAGCAGCTGTGGATGCAGCTCAAGGAGCACGGTCAGCTCAGTGAACAACCCACTGCAGAAAGTCT
The DNA here is from genome assembly GCA_018152965.1 of Scaptomyza pallida. Taxonomy (NCBI): domain Eukaryota; kingdom Metazoa; phylum Arthropoda; class Insecta; order Diptera; family Drosophilidae; genus Scaptomyza; species Scaptomyza pallida. The sequence goes on along the minus strand of JAECXP010000051.1, from coordinate 2,665,668 downwards.
TAAGAGTAAGTAGAATCTAGACTTAACAATTATGAACATCTTTTGATTAAAAACACTCTTTTTCAGCCAAGGACATTGGTGTCGCTGTCTGCGCACAGTTGGCTCTCAAGCCGCAGGCCTCGCATGAGCTGGAATTTGTGCTGGCCTGGGACATGCCAAAGATCCAATTTCCACGCAAACTGCAAACCCATACACGCTACTATACCAAGTACTTTGATGATAGCGGTGAATCGGGGCCCAGGATATGCGAGTATGCGCTCAAGCATTATGCCAGCTGGGAGCGACTTATTGATGCCTGGCAGCGTCCCATTCTTAATGATGAGTAGGTTTTTGCATACAGTGGTTGTTTATGAGTTAAGGCGTGTTTACACCAGATTTAATTTAATTTAAGGAAACAGTGTGTAAAGCGTGTAAAATTATGTTAGCAGTGCTGTTAGCCCTCCGTTACAATTTGAATCGTTATTTAAACATATTTTTACTTAAGCTAATGGCATTATATAAGCCCAAACTTCTCATTTTTAATTATATTTTTGAAGTATTTTTACTTTTTATCATACAACAAACACGATTTTCAACTAAAATAATTAGCTTATGCTCGTTCATTTGAATATTTGAATATGTAAACGTTTCACTTTCAAGCTTACCAACAAAAAAGAAAAGATTTAAGAATCTGCAACCTGCAGGTTCAGAACTAAACTAAATTAAATTAAATTTTGAGTAACCGCTCACATAGAGATCGCATAGGTTTGATTGAGTCAGCTGACTGTTAAATTAAATTAAATCTGGAGTAAACAGGCCTTTAGGAATTTAAATTATATCGATATTCAAACTTTAACAGAGCCTTGCCGGATTGGTATAAATGTGCCATATTCAATCAGCTGTATTTCATCTCGGATGGCGGAACCATTTGGTTCAAGTGCGATTCGTCGCTGGGCAAACCGTTGGCATTTGATGATCCCCGCTTAGCTTATGGTCGCTTTGGCTATTTGGAGGGTCATGAGTATCGCATGTATAATACGTATGATGTGCATTTTTATGCCTCGCCTGCTCTGGCACATCTGTGGCCCAATTTGCAAGTGAGTTTGCAATACGATTTTAAGGATGCAATTGGCGCTGAGCTTAATGATACACGCAAAATGTTGTATGATGGCAAGGTGATGCCGCGCAAAGTCAAGAATTGTGTGCCACACGATCTGGGTGATCCCGATGAGGGTAGGTTTTGAAATTATGTCTCTATAATCAGTAAATAAATTCCTTTTTTTTTTAGAACCCTTTACACTTATCAACTGCTACAACATACACGATGTAAATGAGTGGAAGGATCTCAATACCAAATTTGTGCTGCAAGTCTACAGGGACTATTATGTGCTCAATGAACTGGCCCAGGCACAAGCGGACAATGCCAGTAAATTCAGCTCAATTGAGTTCATCGATAAGGAGAGCTTGTACGAACTATACACTCAAGACAACAAACGCAAGAACTCAGCAGATGAAAAGCAGCGTAAGAATAAATCATAATAAAAACATTATTTTATATTAATAGCTCGTTTTTTGCCTTTCAGAGAATCGAAAATCAGCTTCGATGTATATTAATGAGACAAATGGCAAAGTATATCTTATGGATGCAATGAGTTATTTGAAGGCAATGTACGGTGCTTGCAAGGCAATAATGGAGCGCACCATTGAGTATGACAAGGATAATGATGGACTCATTGAGAATACCAAAATGCCCGATCAAACCTACGACTCCTGGGTCATGGATGGACCCAGTGCGTACTGTTCTGGACTGTGGCTGGCTGCATTGCAAAGCATGTCTGTAATGGCAACGCTGCTGGATCAGCCTAATGATTGCCTGCGCTATCAGGACATACTGGAGAAGGGCAAGAACTCACTGGAGGAGAAGTTGTGGAATGGCAGCTATTACCGCTTTGATCAGTCGCATAATCATCGCGATACGATTATGGCAGATCAGCTGTGTGGACATTGGTATTTAAAGTCGTGCGGATTCGACTATGAAATCTATCCCAAAGAGAATGTGCGCACTGCACTAAAACGCATTTACGATAACAATGTGATGGGCTTTCATGAGGGCAATATCGGTGCTGCCAATGGATTTATAGCGAATGCCAGCGAGCCCTCTAAGCCGGGTCATGTTGACAACAGCAACATTCAGGCCGAGGAGGTGTGGCCAGGCGTTGTGTACGCTTTGGCGGCCACCATGATCCAGGAAGGCATGTTTGAGGAGGCCTTTCAGACGGCGGGTGGCATGTACAAGACCATTTCCCAGCGCATTGGCATGAATTTTGAGACGCCAGAGGCGCTATATGGCGAGAAACGTTATCGATCCATTGGCTATATGCGACCATTGAGCATATGGTCAATGCAGGTTGCCTGGGAGCGGCGACGAGCGCTACGTGACTAAATTGCCCAGTACAATCTTATACCTAGTTAATTAACCTAGCTAAACACTACCGCTACCAACCAAAGATATTTCTAAGCTGTGTCACAAAGAGGTTCTTAGCTTTTAGTTATTGTGTGGTCGCTATTTAAACGAGCTTATACGGCGGTTCTGAAAGCGCCCAAAACAAAATTATACATACTTACTAATGGTATTGAATGTTTCAACAAAAGCTTTATATTTATGTATTTATTAACTAAGTTCAGCTCTGTTGCTTGTTTTCAATGTCTTCTTTAGCAGTAAAGTGTGTGTGTTACAAATCTATTGATGAGCACTAGCTAAACGCTCTGCTCAGTTTCAAGTACAATTATTGAATAGTATTCATGAAGGAAGCACAAAACGTATTTAAATGTTAGCAAAGCATGTTATTTAAATTTAATCACGCATTATAATGATTCATTCATTATTTATACATGTATTTATGTCTACAAAATAAGCAACTTATTCAAGTATTTAAAAAGTTAATGTCGAAAATAAAAAGGCGTGGAAAAACCAATACACAAATATGGAAAATCGAAACCACAAGCTTATTTATGCTTTTAAAACTTGTACTTCTTTATTTAACAGACTGCCGACTTTAAGGCTTAATGCTAGTCATCAAATTAATACACAAAAATATAAAGAAAATCAGTCATAAATCGATCTGTACGTTAACTACTTAACTGTTGTGCATCCTGTGGAGTATCATGGTTATGGGTCCATTGTTGCAAAAACTTTTGATATTCTCTCATGCTTCGGCATAAAATGACCAACGATGAGGGTCTACAGCCTAGAGAAGCTAACTCCTCCATGCGCTGCTTTGTTGTCTTTAAGCTGTGACACAAAATGCGCGGCACCTGAGCAATTTCAAAGCGCGAGAATTTGGCATCATCAAGTAAATAGTCTAGCACTTCTTTAATCTATAAGACAAAATCATACAAGTTAGGCAAAGGAGAGAAATAATATAGGCTTTGTTTCCGTAACCTTTGTAACGCGCACTGTATGCACTTGTGGATGTCGGTCCATAATGGCTTTGGTTTCGGTCACGGTGAATCCTAAACGATGCGCCACATACTCCACCACAGAAGAAAATTTGCCCAGCACCTGCAATTCGTCCAGCGAAAGCTTCAGGGAACTGAAAACAATTTAGATTTTAACAAATAATTATTGCAAGAAAATTTTACGTACCGCTGTAAAATGGGTTCCGGACACCTCACCATCCATGGCATTATTTTATCCTTTTTGGCACGCTGCGCACGCTCCAATCGCAACTCCACTGACTTGGGCGTATAACGAAAGGCCCATAGGTCTTTTAGTATATTAATAGGCGACACATTATAGTTAATCATGTGCTGCAAGTTCTTTTCAAACATTTCATACGGCATTTCCAGTATGAAGAGGCGTTTTGACAAATACTTGGTAACAATTTCGGGTTTAACTGCCAACTTTTCGCTAATGTAATAAACACGATTCTTTTGAGGTATTTCGTTGGCTTCTGCATTCAAGGCGCTCACCAACTTGCGCAGCCTTGGCACCGTTAGCCGCAGGAAGGGCACAAAGTGGTTAATATCACGCATATGCATTGTCTTAATAAGACCAAGCTTAAGCTCGAGACGTTCTGAAAATATAAGGCAATATATTCAATACTTCCAATATAAGAAAAATTTATATATACTTTGATCGATGGACAGCAGCCAGGGATATTCTACAAAGCTGTGCTTAGTGACTCCCTCCAGCATTAACGTGTCCAGTGTGTGTATGAGACACCGATTACGATAGCTTCGATGCACTTGCTCATCGTTCACAATGCGTTGCACTTCGTCATCTGTAAGGCGGAACCTTTCCCGTAATGCTGCAACTAATACAGCAATTGGGCTGCCAGTTTCAAGCTCCGCACGATAGGGCATATATTCATTATCCACCTCGCTGCTCGCTAGCATTGCATTGCTGCTTATCCTGGCCGTATTCACCAGCGCCGGCTTTGTTGATCTTGTGCGGACTTCATAGTCGTGTTGTTGTGTAAACAGCGCTCGTCGCGCACTTGTTGTTGTCGATAGTAGAGGTGTTGATGTGTGAAGTTGCAGTTTTAAGCCGCATTCGAAACTACGCGCTAGATTGCGCAACATATTCCAAGTTCTGCTTTTTTTATTTAAGGTAATTATTAAAGTAAAACGGTTAATGCATTTGTGTTTGCTAAAAGTGTAAAACGAACAGCTGTTTACCATACAGTGCTGCCACCTTACTCGCATTTTTTTAAATCCAAGCGATCTGGCAAGTCAAGTCTAAATGTGTGTTTGCTATCGATTATATCGATTTTCATAATTTGACATCGCTAATAAGCATACTACAGCGCGCTAAGGGTAGACCACATTTAAATTCATTAATTTTCATTTATATGTCGTCGTTAACAATAAATGATGTGCCATTTGCACCGCCACTAGAGTGTTACATGTGTTTTATCAATACAGCAAAGGATTTGCACCATCAGCGTCAGCGTCATCAACAAAAACAACCGACGTCACCTAAGAACACGACAAGTGGCCCACCCGGTATACTTTGCCATGGCTGTAAATTGCAACGGTACTGCAGCGTGCAGCATTTTGTTGAGGACGGAGAGCATAATGACATTTGCAGAGTTTTAGCTGATCTGCGACAGTCCCAAGGCATATCCCATCCACTACTACTTAACGGTCCCATCCTCGGACGCTGCCAACTGCAGCAGACTTTATCACAGCTTATGCTCGCGGTGCGTGTCCGATTGCGTCGTCAGCTGACGCATCGCGAGTGCGAGCTTCTTGGCTATCCGGCATTTTGTGTAGTCTGCCATCGCCTGGAGCCAACCATAGCGTGTGAGGGCTGTGCAGGCGTCGCCTACTGCTCCGAGCAGCATCAACACTTGGATCAGAAGTATCATACATTGGAGGCCTGTCAAACTATTGCCAAGTACTATTCTCCATATCGCCTATTGAACACTTGCATTCAAATTGAGCGCTTTCATCAGAGCTGCGATTTGCAGCTCACCAATTTGCCGAACGCCTTTGCCAATGCCACTGGCATCAAATTGAGCAGCCAACCATGGCACTCTGTGAAGGACTATAAACGCTTTGCCAGCTGCTCTTCATTTAGTGGCATTGCTACCGTTTGCCTGGCGCTAACTAACATTACCTTTGCCGCCCATTCTCATGACGTTCTAAGCATATATGTTGTGGGCGCCAAAGAAAAACATCGTCGCTATTTTCAGCTTATGCATTTGAAGTTCTTTTTCCTACAATATAATGATGTTTGTCAGCTGGAGGTGAACTTTATAGGCGACAAGCTACAGCCCAAAAGTGATGAGTTTCTTGAATTTGAGTTTAAAGTAAGTAGACTTTAAATTTATATCATTCATGTAAGATTGTTAACGTATTTGGTGGTCTTCATTGCAGGGCGCACAACGCAAAGTTCTTCAGCGCACATTTTCAATGACATTTGTGCGCTTCGCTATAACTCATCCCGTAGAACCCGTCCTGATTATAATATACGATCCGGATTTTGGTGATTTGGAGAATATGGAAAAAGGAATTGTGGAGCGTCGATATCCGCATGATGTGCAGGCCTTAGAGCATAGCAATTTAAGCTGGCATTCCTGCTTATTGCAGATTCTGCATACTTATGGTGTTCCTATTTGTTATACGTCGTCGACCAAAATGATTTCACGTTCAGATTTGCAGTGTGTTCGTGCGTTGGCTGAATTGAACGATATATACGTGAATCGTATCTACAATTGTAAGGATAATCCGTATCGCGAAATATTACCATTGCATAATCGTTGTCCCAACGATACGGAAACTATCATCTATGATAATAACTATGTGGAGGTGATATTTACATGGAAGTCGGAATCGGAATTCTAAAATCCCCCAGCAAACAGGAGCCGTCTGTAGATAAGAGAAAAGCTTTCAAAGAAACAAATAACAAGTGCCAAAGATTCCAATACGACAATAAGAATTTGACCAACAGGATCAAAAAATACGACTTAAAATATGAAAAGTTTTCAACATATTGTATATATGTGTATTTCCAGCTTACAAAAGTGATTTATTTAAAGTAAAATAACTTTTTTGTTATTTTCGTATTTGACTTTATTGCAAAAAAAAAATAAAAATACTGTTTTCAAACACTGTTTTGTCATCAACGAACTGTTTTGAACACGTTGATAACAATGTATTACATAGATCTTGAAATGTGTATCACAAAAAATTCCATTAGCCTTCAAATGGGAGCAAATTAAACACAAAACAAAACGAACAATTGGATCGAAATCAAAAGTGTTAAAAGCAATTTGACAATTATTGAAACCAAATCATTTACTCCACATCAATGTCCTTGGTGACACGTCCGACCCAATAGACAAAGCCAGTTTGGACCACAGTAGCCATGAACTTAACATTGCCCTTATATCCTGCTGGTGGAATCCAGTCAAAGGTAAGACCGCTCAGCGGGCTGCCCTTGGTTGCCTTCAAATGGGTGAGTGTGTCCTATAGTTAATATAAAATAAAAATTCATATGTTAGTTTTTAATGCATTTTTTCTCCCCCCATCCGTTGCTCACCTGTGGTCCCGAGCAGTCTAATGTCTGGGAGTGCTGCGCATCAACAACCTTGAATTGTCCAACCACACGATTCTGGCCATCGCGTGCCTGAATCATGAAGCCCAGGAACTCATCGCCGCCCAATGTCAATGTCAGCTTTTGGTCGCCACGCACATGCGATGGTCCAGAGAAGCTATATGGTGGTCGCTTGGTCTGCAGTTCAGCTCCATGCTGTGGCGTCAGATCACGGCAGGCAGCCTTTGGTGCGCCATCGGAGTAGGCATTAACGCTAACAGCCAAGCAGGCGGCAATAACAAGTAAACGGTACATAATATCTGAAATTATAAAAAAAAAATTTGTTTATGATTATATGATTACTTAAATAATATTGTGATTATTATTAAGATATGTATAAAAAATTTCTTTGTGCCAAACAGCGGAAAAATCTCCAAATGCTCAGAAATCTTACCACAGGCTGAGCCTGCTAGCTAACAGCAGCCTTAAAGGAAGGGTAAGGTAATAAATTTTTTTCTAATTGAATGCATAATATCTCAAGAACATTGTGTCAAAATTTCAAGTCAATTAGTGCAAATTGTTTGCTAATAATTTTTATTTGCCAATAACAAATTCACCGAATTTTGCCTAAAAAATTGTGTTTTTCTCTTCAAAGTGTTCGGAAAAATTAAAAAAATGAAATTTCGAAAAACCCTCCCAGGGTTACCTGGGGAAAACTATTATTTAACGAATGAACTTTAATTTTTTTATTTCAGATGATCCAGCACCGAGGTATGAGGTTCACCGCAAATCTACTTTTTGTCAAGACACTTTCGAACAATTGCTGCCATTGCCATATTTTTTTTATTATTCTTTAACAAATCACAAAAACATGCCTTTTTTCGTTCGATTTGACCTATAAAAAATAATACTAGGAAACAAAATGATTTTTTAAATTTTTCAATCAGTTTAATTTTTTTCTTATTTATAGTTTTATTTTTATTATTAAAAAATAACGCAACATTTCTTTGTGCTTTTGAACTTTTTGCAAACTTTTAGCAGTTTTTTTATTAAAAAGAGAAATAAATATCAATATAATTATGCAGCTAATTGCGAAATCAAGTTTTAACTAATGAAGCAATTAACATTTGCACTGAAGTGCAACTTTTTAAATGTTTTATACATTATTTTTTTTTTTGTTTTCCATAAACTGCCCTTGGCAAAGCTTGATTTTGTTGTCGTTTTTATCTCTCTTTCTTAACATTATATCTACATATTGCATTTTTTTTTTAATTTTATGTATGGATTGAGAAACCAGAATCCGCCTATGCACTTTGTCAACGATAAGTTGTTAATGCAGTTTGCACAGCTGGCTCTTTAGCCTTGAATAGTTGGAGCCGTTCCAAAACGTTAAAAATGTTTGGTTTAAAAGCCGGCAAAAATTGAGTTCAAATACACGAAGAAAAGAAGCGTCTGGAAGACATTTAAAAATTAGAGAATTCAGGCACGCTTGGAGCATAAATCGTTTGGTGATATATGAGTTCGCAGAAGATTGTTTTTTATATATAATTATCAACTTGGCCATGTTGCATTTGCATGCCGATTTACTTGAGCTTTAGATAAAACATCATATACTATAACTGGTTTTTGGAGCTATACGAATTTTGTATAAGAAACAAACCCGTTTCCAGTACATTTCCATTTACCTTTAATTGAACGCAAACCTGGGTTTGGGACAAAACAGATCATATAATTTATTGCGTCGAGAGAGACAGATAAAACGTGAGATTGGAAATGTTTCAATTGCGTTTGTCATTTCCTGAAAGCATTTGAACTGAAATCGACTCAATTTGATTGAGTCAAGTTCAAGGCAACACTCGTCGTATACTTCATGTTTCACGTTTCACTAATTCAGCCTCCGATCAGATCTATGATCCTATTCAAAGCAGACAATTCACACGCCGACGCAGTCGACCGATTCAAGACCTTGTCGACCAATGCCTAAAGACCCCAAAAGATAAAAACAACACACATAAATTGAAGTGTCAAGCCTGTTTGGTGCGGTACTTCACCAAGTCGAAGATTGTATATATGTACATCATATATACATACATATATACATCTTGCTATATGTTAAAGTTCAGCATTGGACAAGTTGGCGTCGGCGTTTTGTCTAGCTACATCATTTTTTTTTCTTGTTTTTATTTTTTGGTACTCGTGTATTTACAATAGTATTTTTGTGTCTTTGTCAAACCGGTTGCTTTATTTGTTTAAAAATAATAATACAAAACTCTTTGGTTTAACGTCTTGGCAAAAGCAAATCTCAATTATCGGATTTTGTAATGTTTGAGGAATAATAATATAGTTTGTTGAAGCATGAAACACGCTTTTATAAGCATTTCAGTTTTAAATATGAAAATCTAGAAACTATTGTTTAATAACACGCAACATTTTAAATGTGAAAACTGTGAAATCATTTAACAATAAGTTAATTACAGTTATAATCTCAGCAAATGCAAATAAAAAACGAAAACGGTTTTAAGAACTTATAATTTAAAATGCAAATATCTAATCGTTAGTTTTAAATTCCTTTAAGTCATTCCAATTAATATTCCTAGTCCTTGTTGTTTATTAGATTTTTTCGACACTGCACATTGCTTAAATAATTAATGTTTTAAATCCATTACGTACCGCTTGAAGACAATAACCACACGACACAAAAGAAAAACTTGAAATGAGCTGAAAATTCTACAACAGCTGCCTATTTATACCAAAATCAATACAAAGACAACTGCAAGCCGGTCCATTTGAACTATAATAAACAATAGTGGCTTTATACATTAACAACAACAGCAACCGGTCGGCAGAAGCTTTCGTCAAACAGTTGCAAAGCTTTAAGCTCGACTCAGGCATTTGAATAAGAGCCGTTATAAAATGTTACTTTACTCAAAGCTGAGCTAGTCAGCGAGCTTGCCATAGCGTGTGATAAGCTCATCTTATCCGCAAGACTTTTATGCCTACTGCACAGAAACAGAGAAGCGCTGCTGAGTCTGTTAAAACGACGACTGCACACAAAACAGCTTCACGAAAATTTTTCAAAACCAAAATACTTGAAAATGGAGATGTTTTGAATCATTCATTTATTCATTCGTTTGCAATCACTCCCTAAAATAAGCGAACACAAGAAGAAAAATATAGCTAGATCAAAGAGTAGTTAAATTCTAGATTTCAATTTCACGTGCATCTGATACATCTTTCGGTGTCCATCGAGCTTGTCTTTCAACTTAGTTGAAGTTGTTTGAGCTGAGTGGACGAAATTTTGATTCGAACGTGCAAATCCTCTAAAGCAATGCCAGCAACAACAATTGTCTCTCTGCAAATTATAAAAAAAAATTAACAAATTACTTGAATATTAAATATCAGAAGGTTGAACCAAAATTTACACTTACTCAGTTTGTGAGCTAAAATCTGTTCGAAACGAATGGGCTCAAATTCTTAAGTATAGTTAAAAATATTTGCTATTTTCTGCATCTGTTTTTGTCTTTTTTGCTTTTTTTTTTATCAATTTGTGAGAGCGAAATTAAAAGATAATTGTTTTTTTTTTTAGATAACTGTTTTACTTCACAAGCATTGAGCTCATTTGCGAAATAAAAACCGCCGAGCAACAGGGCAGAGCGAGCTGTCGAAATAAACTCTCTTAAGAAACATGCTAAAATAAAAATTTTAATACATTTTGAACATTCATTTGTCCATTTTGAACATAGCTGCTATAGTCGCTTTTGTTCTCTGCTCTCCAATGCATTAAAGCACGCTCACCTCTGCTGAGTGTATTACCTTCGTGGTGAAATTATAAGTTGTGGAAATGAGTACTATATGCGTCTTCACCATTCAAGTGTATACGAGTGCAAAACACAGAGCACATTCGCCGATTGAAATTGTTCTCGCGCTGTTGCACATTGTGAAATAGTCGTTGTGCGCTTTACAAAAAATGAAAAAAAATAATACACTACAATAATACGTATACATAATAATACATACGTATGAACAGTGTCCTTTGTTTGATTTTAAGATACCCTGAGTCTAAGATAATGATAAACTTCTTCTGTCTTTTCATACCATAATCCCATTCAGAGTATTAAAAAAACTTTTATTCTGCTAAATTTCTGTAAGTTTTATATTTTGTAATAAAGAAGTGAACATATGTAAATCATGAAGAAGTTAAAAAAAATGTGAGAGTGAAAAAAAATTAAATAGTTGTTGTGCCCTCTACTAAAAAAAAAAAAATACATACATACGTAAGAACGGTGTCCTTTGGTTGACTTTAAAATACCCTGAGTCAAAAATAATGAGTAACTTCTTTTGTATGTTTCATACCATAATCCTTTTCTTGGGTTCAGAGTATTAAATAATGATTTTTGTAATAAAGAAGTGAACATATGTAAATTTTGAAATAGTTAAAAAAAAATGTGAGCGTGAAAAAAAAAATGAAATAGTTGTTGTGCCCTCTACTAAAAAAAAAAAAAAATAAAATAAAATTACATTCGTAAGAACGGTGTTCTTTGTTTGACTTAAAGATACCCTGAGTCCAAATAATGATAAAAATTCTTCTGTTTCATACCATAATCCTTTCCTTCGGTTCAGGGTATTAAATAATGCTTTTCATTCGCTTAATTTGTATAAGTTTTATATTTTGTAGTAATGAAGTGAACATATGTAAATCTTGAAATAGTAAAAAAAAATGTGAGCGTGAAAAATAACGAAATAGTTGTTGTGCCCTCTACTAAAATAGAAAAGAAATACATACATAGTATTACTTACGTATCAACGGTGTCCTTTGTTTGACTTTAAGATACCCTGAGTCCAAGTAATGATCAACTTTTTCTGTCTGTTTCATACCAAATTCCTTTTCTTGGGTTCAGGGTATTAAATAATGCTTTTCATCTGCTACATTTTTATAAATTTTATGTTTTGTAATAAAGAATTGTACATATTTGTTAAATTTTGTTAAATTAAATAGATTCCCTTAACATATACGCTAAAAACAACAAACATTTATATACTTAGAATTTTTTTTCGGTGGTGGATCTTTCGGTGGAAATACCCATATGTAAATCTTAATAATAGTCAAAAAAAATTTCATCACAAAGTAACAATAGATGAAGATCGTTGCTCCAGTTAAACTGTTAAACATTTCACCAACTTGTGAAACAGTCACAGCAAAAGCTAAAAGAAAAACAAAAAACATACGATATCTAGACACGTACATACAAATAAATACATATATATATATATAATATATGACGGGGAATATTTTCTATAAGCTTCGGCTTACACGATTCATTATCTTTCTATACTGCGCGCACCCCCTCTCTTTCTGTTTTTCCATTCTATTTTCTCTTACTACGCCGCGTCGCCTCTATAGCTATAAACGTTTACAAACGTTGAGCGGCGAGTATAAAAGTTGCCGGCCGGCAAACGTCCGACATCAGTACGAAGCTTCAAGCTCTTTGGGGTAGCAAAACACAAAGCACAGAAAATAAAATCAGGCATCATGTCAGAGGTAGCAAATGTTGTGGTTCTTGATGAGCCAATGCAGCAGACGCAGCAATCTTCTCAAGCTCCAGAGGCGACGCAAAAAAGTTGGAAGGTTATCAAGAAGGCTATGAAAAAGGCTCACAAGGCGCAACGAATGTTGCAGCAGGCCATAGAGATGCTGGCCGCTGAGCAGGCAAAGTCTAAGCGGTCTCAAACCAAGAAAGCAAAGGACGCCAAAAAGCATAAGAAAGCTAAAAAGTCGGACAAAAAGACGGCACCAGTGGAACCGCAGACGGCGGATGGGCAAAACGAAAAGGTTCGTTCACGCTCCAACAGCGTTAGCTCGACATCAAGCTCTTCGAGTTCGTCATCCGGCTCCTCATCCTCCTCGTCGAGTAGCTCTGGTTCCAGTTTGGGACATTATCATGCCTGGAGTCGCCCATGGGCACGAGCACATGGTTATCCCATGGATATCCGCAGGGGTCGCTCCAAATCTCCCAAAGGACACAAGCGCCATCACAAGCATCATGGTCACGGTCATCATCATGGTCATGATCCTCGTAACGGTCATATTCATGGCCCAGGCCATGGTCATCGTCATCCTCATGGGCACTGGCCCGGACATGGTCCACATCCCTTTGGACCCCGTTAATTTAAACCGCGAGCCCTGGAAACGTAGACATCATAGCAGCAGACCAAAATATCATCACCATGAGCAAAGATAAAAAAGCTCAAGTTCAAGCTCTATCATAGTTCCAGATCTTGTTCTAGTTCCAGTTCAATTATCACTAATCGCTTTGAGGATCACAGCATGGATTTTACGACGCTAAAAAAAAATTATTTTTTTTTTTTTGTATTTTTAAGAACCATATGAAATAAATGTTATTTTACAACAAACTTGTTTTACACATTTGCATTTATTTCATTATTATTGTTGCAGCTTACAATAACACAAACACAAGCAAAGTAATATTTGTCTTCTTTCTCTTCTCTAAAGAGCAATGTGAGCAATCTCTTTATTGCTCACCGGTCTCTTTAAAATTTAGTTATGCGGCGACCGCGGAATGCAACACGTTTATTTCACATTTTCTCTTTCAAATTCAACTTTCAATTTGTATGAGTGTGAAGCAATAAGCTCATTCGCCGGTTAACATTGTTCTCTCGTTGTTTCACTTTGTGACTCATAAATTTTAGGTGCGGAGTTGAAATGGTTATCTAATGTGCTCTTTGTTAAAAGAGATAAAAAAAAAGAACGATTAGTCCTTTGTTCGACTATAAGATACACTGATTCTTAGATTGTGGAAAATACAAATGTTAAAAATAACTAGAACATTTTTATTTCACCGCTTCTCTTTCAAATTTAACATTCAATTTGTATGAGTGCGAAGCAATGAGCTTATTCGCCGGTTGAAGTTGTTCTCTCGTTATTTCACTTTGTGACTCATCTCGCAGCTCGTTCAAACATACTAAATATTTACGCAACTTATACTTGAACTGTGCAGCGCTGGGATTGACAAGTTCGTCCTTGCCTCTTACCTCCACAAAGAACTCCTCAAGTACATCATGAGTTAGTCTATGAGTAAAAATATACTCCATGTTGTACTTTTTTTCATGTACTCGTATAAATTATGTAGCGAAACGTTATTGATTATAATACATTTTTGAAATGGAGCTTTGTCCACTAAGTTGGGCAACATGGGCTCGCTCATTGCCTTTGTCATTCTCTTTAACAAGGATTCTTGCTCGGCAAGATGTGTACCATACGGACGAGTAGGTGGCAACAAATTTAAAAAGCATTTAGTATTGAAAACTTGATGCCATTCGTTTGTTAACTGGAAAAAATCAGCAATATCGTTGGGATTTGGAACGTCGTCCTCCTCGGAGGAGTACCGACGAATATTATTTGCCGTTGCTCTAGAAAATAATTGGATTGCCAATTTTACATTCTGCGTTGCGGTAGATTCAGCTGGCAAAGGTTCCTCGGGAATTTTAAATAAGTCCACCAATTTTGATGTGTCTTTGTATCCCATCAGCATCATTACAGTTTCTGGTAATATATGTTGGCCTTTAACCATTAGACCTGTATCCAGAAGTTGGTTTTTCATTTGGTTTATTAGTTCAGATGCATTCGAAAATACAAAGATTTTTAAGTCTGCAGCAGCCGGATTCGAAAACCATGTCTTGTCTTAAAAAAAGAAGAATGAAGAATATATATATATATTTTTTTTAATAAATTGTTTTATATTTTTTTTACCTTGTGTGATGCCAAAATCGTTCCACAGCTCTTCTTGTTCCGGACCCAAATTGGATACTATTGCAACTACAGGGTATCCAATTTCATGAAGCTTCATAATTATTTGATTTATCTTTGACGAATCCATTTGACAACCAATATCAAAAAATACTGGTTGCTTCCAAGTTTTGTTCAAACCTCTTGCCATCACCACATTAACATAATTTTCCGACTCACTAATCGTCGTATAATCCTTCTTAAATGGTGATGCTGATGATGATGATGTAATATTCATTTTTGCAAATAGTAGCACGCAGAGCTTCTCATCCTCACTAAGCTCAATATCAAACTTCATGACGTTAATGGCAAAATCAATCATGCCTGGCTTGATTAGCACTTTGCTTGCCCATCTCTGTAATGTAGCACGACTTGGCAAGGGGAAACCTTTGGCGCAGAGATGATCATAAGCACGAGGTCCAGCTGAATGAAGACACATGCCATATGATATGTCCTCAGGGGTCCAATGCCTTTGTTTTCCGCTTTGCAGACGATTCAACTGTGTTTCCGTAAAAATTGCGGAAAGCGACTTGCGCGTTTGCAGCGATTCTTTAAGCAAGAAAGAATTCTGTTTTCGCAGTGCTTCTAACTCTTTTTTCATTCGCAGGTTCTCAAGAATTATGCCACTTTCTATTATATCGGATCTGTTAGAAAAAATAAGCATAAAAGAATTAAAAATTTATATTTCGGCATAATATATATACCCTTAACCCATAAAATGTGTAAAAAAAAGTATAGGTTTTGTGTCCGTCTCTATTAACGAAAGACTATAAAAGTTAGAGACATCAAATTTTGAATTAAGCTCTTCTAGACCATGAGAAGATCAAGTTTTTTTAAATGCATACATGTGATCGATAGCAAAATATCTTAAAAAAAAATAAAATAAATTTTGATACCAAATTGATCAAAATCGGTTAAGAAACACCGAAGATATTTCAGTTTGAAGTTTGTTCATTTTGGTTAATGCTTGAGTAAGCACAAATAACTGCTTACGTAACGTAACGGGATAAGGGTCCGTCATCGTCAAGATCTCTCGCCTTCTTACTTGTTTACTTACTCGGTTTGTGCTGCTGAAGATTTGTGTGTGCTTTCGGGTAGAATTTCGTCAGCGCATATTAGCTTTTGGGGTACTGCATTGGGCATTAACTCCGTTCGCTTTGTTGCTGTATTTCGTGTTGTTATTGGCTTAAAGTCGCACGGTTGAAAATGTTTCACACAGATTCTGCATTCACCATTAAATTCAAAATCTAACGAATCCTCCCATAATTTTCTTTTTATTGGGTCTTTGGGTACGCGAACGACTTTTATATTGGATCTGGTTGTCGAGACGCGGCAAATACTACAATAAGGCATTTTAAAGACACCGCAATTAAATGCAAAAATCGTCCGCAGCGACAACTTGTTTCACTAACAGCAACACAGCGACTGGGTGGATTTGGGACCTCAGAGTTAAGAGAACTGTCAAAAACGAGTTTGCTTCATGACGCATGACAAGTGCACATAAACTTGTACATGGTGAACAGATATGAGAACACGCACAGTTGGTTTAGATATGAAGAAATGTTTATTTAGTCATGCTTCTAAGATAATAGGCGGAATTATGATACAATCAATTGGCGTAATTTTTAAATATAACTGTTTCCTTCAGAGGCCTATCCTTTGTTTGCTCTTTTTATAATTAAGTAGTTCACCTTTTCATTTATTTCACCATGGCAACGTCACGAACGCTTTTCTCAGCTACGCTCAGCTGCGCTTCGCTCTCAGTGTGCTGGTAGAATAAATTTATCAGCGAGCAGATGCAAGCCTGCACTAGTTGAAAATGGACTTCCAAAAATTAATAAGCGTGGTTGCCGAAAATCCACCATTGTGGAACAAAAAAAACAGAGACTATACAAATAGATTACTCACAGATCAGATTTGGGAAACAGTAGCATCTGACTTAAATCACTCAAGTACGTATTTAATTATAAATCATTTTGATCATTGCATTTAATGTTCTGTCCAAAGCCAAGCCGCTGATAGATCAGCTGATATTCGAAGCAGATGTTGCCAGACTGTTTAGTGTAAAATGTTTGTGTTTATTTTTCCTTTGTCTTAAAATCCTTCATCCAAATAATAGTTCTCTTCCATTTAATGCATATTTACCTGTTTCGTATCATTTTAGAAGAAGAGTGCAAAAAGAAATGGAAGTATCTAAAGGACGAATATAGGAAGGCATTGCGAAAACTGGGTCAATCGTCAACAGGAGTTGGAGCGTCTCAAACTAATGTTTCAAGATTTAAATATTTTGATTTATTAAGTTTTTTAAGGGACAACATTTCATTTACAGTTATTAACCAATTTGAAGATAGTTTTCCAGACAAAACATGTTTTACTTCATATCCAGTAAAGAGCAACATGGAAGATAATTCTGAAGACGTACAAATAATCGACGAAAGTTCACTGAGCAGTTTTCAGGGCGACATCGATGATAGCGTAAAACATAACGCGTCCACGAACGGAAATTCCACAATGAATGAAATTTTCAATAAGCGACAATATGTCGAAGAGGTAGCTGACCTAGGAATAGAACGGAAAAAACCGAAACAATACTTCGAAAATAATGAAGATTCTGATGATTTACATTTTTTTAAAAGCCTGTTGCCATATGTTAGAGATTTGCCACCAACAAAAAAGTTGTGTTTACGGTCCGAATTTTTAAAAATTGTTGTTAACTTCAATGAAGACTATCAGTAACAATAATCAATTAACTTTTATAATATCACTCAATTATTGTGCCTTTAATTATTTACTTTCATCATTTTTCATCTTAATCATTACTTTTAATGTAAAATTAAATAATAATGTAAGAGAATTTATATCACTATATCATAGGCTTTTTTGGCTAACCAGCTCAGCTACAATTAATGCTTTTACCGCTTACCTTAGGCTTTACAACAGTTTTAATGAAACAACTCTGACTCATAGATTAGTGCAAATAACACCAAATGTCAAACAATAAGCAACATTATAAAGTTCATTTTGTTGCTCGAGTTCCTGCTCACAAGTGTCACACCTGTTAATTGTAAAACTCTCAACAGGAAGTTTTAAAATTTTTTTAAGGTCGAGTTTGTAATCTTAATATGTGGGACATATAGTTCATATGTTCATTACCATGAATTAATATTAAAAAATTAAAAAACGTTCACTTTATGCCAAACTTTTTAATCTTTATAATAAAAAAATCAAAAAGAAAAATCTTTTTTTTTAATTCCATAAGCACTTAAGCCTTAATTTCTTTTCAACTAAAGCACATCTTTAAAACTGAAATACTTCCTCCAATATTTAATCGGTATTCAATTGTAAGGATCCTACTCTGTGTTCAGAGTTGCCTGCTGAATGCACATTTATCTGTCATTTTGACAAATAACTTGAATTTAAAAACTCTTAACACAAACTAAACTGAAACGCAAAGTTGATAAATTTGTCGCAATTTAAGTTCTCTTATTTGAAATGGGAGCAGAGCAATCCGCTTTATTGGTCTGCACACAAACGGGCAATCATGAAGAGCCTCTCCCGCTAACCAATGCGCAAAAGTTTTTTCAACTTGAATTTGAAAATATGCCAGAGCCGCGAACGGGAGCCGTTACAGAGGCATTGCTGCATTTGGTAAGCAACATGCAAGAACAACGACAAACGAATTCGGGTAGGTGGCTTGATTATAAGTACATATAAAAACATTACTAAATAAATTCAACTGTAGAGGAGCAAGAGCAGGATTCGGGCTATGACGAAGATATGGTGTCCGAGGAAGGAAGTGAAGGCAATCAATTGTCAGACAATATGAGCATTGGGTCCACTTCCACTCAAATAAGTCTGAACAATGATGACGGCGACTTTAAGCCGGTACCATTGGAATTTGTCGAATTGCAGCCCGTGGAATTTCCTAATGTTGAAGATCCTGAGCTGGAATTGGAGCAAGACTTTTCCATTAACACTTCCGATATGAGTTAATAACAATGTTAAATGTGGTCACATAATTGGGTTTATAGCATTTTACATAAACTAAAACTTTATGTACAAGTATTAGGAATTAAAACAAAATGAACTACTTAAAATTAACCCTCTTTAATCGAAGGGATTTAATTGGCCTGACAATGCCTCGACGTTCTTCCCGATGCTTTTTCAGCTCCGCCTCACGTTTCTTGGCCATGTACTGTGATTTCTTTTCTTTGTTCACCTCGAAGGTCATCTGGCGATTGCCCAACGATCGACCCACGTTCGTCACCTGTCCCTCCAAATTGGACATGACACGCACGCGATCCTGCAGGCTGACTTGCTTTAATCGTCGCTGCACCTCGCTGTTGCCTTGATGTTTGTCTAAAGGCATTAACTTGAACTGCGCCCCATTTGTCGATGGCTTTGAGGCATTGCCATTGGTTATTGGTGCCGCATAATCATCTGGTCCGTCTGGTTCCTCCTGCGCCTCCTTCTCTTCTTCGTCTTCTTCCTCACGCTGTCGCTTGACCTGTTTGTAGGCTTGTTTCATGTCCTTAACATACTCGCGTCGGTCCTCATCATCGGAAGATGCTTCATCTCCACTGCTTTCCTCTCCATCATCACTCTTATTAAAACCAAACAGATCCTCATCGTTGTCGCTGTCCTCGCGAGTTTGCGCCTCCTCAGCATGCAGCTCGGCAACACGGGCAATCTCCACGCGCTGCTTGATCTCCTTGGCCTTGGACTTGTCCAGGCGATTGAGCACGGGCGCCAGCAAACGATACTCCTCGGCATCCTTGCTGACGGCAAAGTCAGTGTTCTCGAACATTGCCTTGAAACGGGTATCCTGCAGCAAACTGGGCATTTGTCGCTGCTTGGCGCTATTCGAGGGATTTTCTTGCTCATCCATAATTTTAAGTGCCAGCTCCTTATTGACCTTGGGCAACTTGGAATCAATTTGCAAATGTGACTTGCGTTCGCTATCGATTTCCTGCCTGATTTTCTCCTTGCGGAAACGATCAAAGGCAAATGGTTCGACGACAGCCTTAGCCTTATTGTACAGTCGCACATCCATGAAGTAGCTGGAGAGGATAAGCACATTTAAAAAAAAGCTGGTTTTGGAATATTTCATAAACTTACCCATGCATGTAGCCCTTGAGCAGATTAGAGCCAACAAGATGCTCCAATCCCAGTTCTTCGAGCTCCTTTTGCGTGATAAATTGATAATCATCGTACACATTCTCAACCACCTCCGACTCAATTTCCTCGGTAAGATTATCAAGGAAGGAGCACCATCGCGGTGCTGGTCCCATGGCAGGCACATAGTATGTTAACATTTTGACATCCTCCTGAGCCAAAAAGAACATACCCGTATCGGGTATGGTGCAAAAGTCATTAAACGAGCTACTCGATTCCACATAGGCGATCTGTTTGCCAGTCTGCTCGTCCCACAGCTTGAGTGTCGCCTCATCCAAACTGTAAACGGCATTCTGAGCTGGATTGAAAGCCAGACGCTTGATGGGCAGCTTATTTAAATGATTTTTAATAAGCAATGGCTGCCGAGCACGTATATCATAAAGTAGCACATGACCCGAGGCGGTGCCAACGCCCATCTGGAGTCCATTGCGAAATTTGAGCGCCGTAACTGAAGGAAATTCCTTGACGTCTGGCAGTTTCATAGCCACATCCAAGGTGGCACACCGCTGTTTACTACGTGGATCCCAGGCCTCGACTGTGCCCTCTTCGGTGCCTACAGCTAACAGATGATGCTCAGGATTAACCTCGCAGGCATTCAGACAACTGGCATCCGTTTCAAATGGCTGCAAAAACTGTCCTCGTTCCAAGTTCAGTCGATAAACATCCTGTTTTATGAAAAAATATGGATTTAATAAGTTTTATAAGGTAATTGTTTGATCAACTAACTCTGTCGACGCCCACAATGAACATATCACAGCTTGGCTTATGAAACTTCATGTCGCGTCCAAAGCGCGGAATGCGCAGCCTGTAGTGCCGTCCATGTGCGGCATGGATTTCGATATAGCGATCACACTGGAGAAACACCATTTTGCTGTAGTCATCACTAATCACTTCAAATGTGGTCACTTCGGAGTCAAAGCAACGTTCAAATTTAATGGATAAATTTGCCACCTCAAAGCACTTGACCCGTGGCTTATATGTGCCCGTAGCCAGAATATACTGATTGTCTGGACTCATCCGTATGCTTGTGCACACGCCAGGCATATCAAAGTCTTGAATCAGCTCAATCTGTCGGCGGGAGTCTACCTTCTTCATCAGCTGTGTGCGCTTGCGGCGATCGGTGAGCCACTGTAAATAATCAACAGGTTAAAGGCTTCGCTATCATATGGGATATTTTTACTTACATCTGGCACCGATTTGCCGGCGCTCAAGTTATAGATTTTCACATCGTTTACTTCGTTGACAAACATTACTGCATTTTTAAATTAAAAGCGTGCATAAACAACAAATATAACACGTGCGGTGTACTAGTGCTGGGCAGCTGGATAGATTAATAATTTCACAGCACTGACAGCACTGGCTGCACAGCTGTTAATTTGATTACCATACATTCAGCGCATTGGTCTGGCAACACCACACAACTCGTCACTAGCGATTTGCAAACAAGAAAACGCAAAAGAAATTAGCTGCTTGCTGCCACTAGTTTTTCGTCTTTGCTAATGAAGGTTCTACGTTTTGGTGTTTTGTATTTATTAATGCATATTAATACTTGTGTAGCATTAGAATAGTGCATTACTCTGTGCCGTTGTTGACTGTGCGTGATTGAAAATATAAACAAATACAAAAGTGATACACACACACATACATACACACACTCAAACACACATAATCACCCCACCAGCCCCGTGCTCGTTGCTGCAGCCCTACGTTCCTGCTCCCTAGTTGAAGCCAAAATACAGAAAGAAAAAACGGTGAGTAATATGTCATTTGATTACTGCTAAGCCAATTATTAGTAGCTACAGCTGTATTTAAGTAACCCAAAGTCTCAAATGTGTGTATCGTGTAGATGCACGATGCACGATGACGTGTGTAGTGAGAGTGGCGGGGGAGTCTGGATATCCCGTAATGATAACTTTCCCTTGTACCATATTAAGTACTCGCTGTGCTGTTGTTGTTGTTATTAGTATTGTTGTAGGGCAGCTCATGCTCTCGTGCCTTTGTCTCTGACTTGGTCAACACCCCTCAATTGTTGTTCTTGTTGTTGTTGTGTACGTTTTGCTCTGGCTCGCCTTGTATGTTTATTTTATCAAATAACGGTGCCTTAGCATGCCATAGGGAATATTCACACATTATGTATACACAGAGGAGCATGCAAATATATTTTATTATTTTTATGCAATAAATTTTTAAGCTTATTATCGGCATATTCAACGAATTTCGACATTTGAAGCTCCAATTTACGCCGCTTTTTATTGTTTCTACAAATTTCTAAGTTGCAATTTCCTAAGCGCCTGCATTCGCTTTTATTCATTGTTGTGTGATTGACTGATAAGCCCGTAGCCTTAATCTACATTAAATGTTGTGCACTTGGGATTGACGATATCTTAGTGTTGATTGATAAGCAAACAAGAGAATTATGCAGAAATCTGTATTTGCCAACATAAAAGTATATGTGTATAAATAGGTTAGCTGTAGGGAAAAACAAAAATGTATCTGTAATAGTATGAATGATTATTAAAATAAGTGTCTAGTTACCTAGTCACTTTATAAATGCAATCGAATGACAATGAATGTTATTAACTAACAATAAATAATGCATTGTTAAAAATGTATAATAAAAAATTACCAATATCCGTGTTACCTTTAGTATACCCTATTAAAAATTTAATGAATCGTATTTATGGAGATACCCTACAAACTTTAAGTATCACATTTTGCTGTTACTTTCTTTGTCATCATGATACTTTAGTTAAATTTTGCTAGCTCAGCAAATTTTGTTTGTGTCGGCTTATTATAAAGGCCAGTAATTTGATATATGCGCTTCAAGTGTTGGATCTCTACTAACTAATAAACTTTAATGATGGGAAGAAGGTTGAACCCAATTGCCAGACGACAGCCAACTCTTTAAACACATCCGTTCGGTTTTAGCTCAGTAAACAAACAAACAAACTGGACGGCTGTTTAAACATGAGGCACAAGACTGACAATTGGGGACAGCCCAAGCCCAAGCCCCAAGCATTTCACAAAACACATTGGCAGCGTGCCACAAAAGGCATCTAGAAGCAAGCGATGCTATAGCGAATTAATGCAGCGTTACAATTGCTTGATAAGCACAGGTCGCGCCACATATTGAAGTTGTACTTTACATATACTATATATCTTTGTAGTCTAAAATAGCAGTCTTCATTTGTCGTTTGAAGTTGCTTGCAAAATGGATGTAAAAAACTACAAAATTCGTAGCGTTGTTAATAAACTCTATGAACGGATCGATTATTTAATAGAAAAATGTGGGAATTTGCCAAAGAAACTATTTTAAGTATTTATTAACCATGTTATATATGTTTTCCAGGTCCCAATATGACTGCAGCACCCTATAACTACAACTATATTTTTAAGTACATCATCATTGGTGACATGGGCGTAGGCAAATCCTGTCTGCTGCATCAGTTTACCGAAAAGAAGTGTAAGTCTTTAACAATTTAAATAACAAAATACTTTTATAAACAAAATCTTCCATTTACAGTTATGGCCAACTGTCCGCACACAATTGGCGTAGAGTTTGGCACACGTATCATAGAGGTTGATGACAAGAAAATCAAACTACAAATTTGGGATACGGCTGGTCAGGAGCGTTTTCGTGCCGTAACACGTTCGTATTATCGTGGTGCTGCTGGTGCATTGATGGTCTACGATATAACCAGGCGGTAAGTTAGTCCCCTTAAGAAGTCTTTAATATCAGTACTTAATGTCTTTTGAAATCTTTGCAGCTCTACATATAATCATTTGAGCAGCTGGCTCACGGATACGCGCAATCTCACAAATCCCAGCACTGTTATCTTTTTAATTGGCAATAAGTCCGACTTGGAGAGCACACGCGAGGTAACATACGAGGAGGCTAAGGAATTTGCCGATGAAAATGGTCTCATGTTCTTGGAAGCCAGCGCCATGACGTAAATATGACATAAATACTTTTTATAAAGATGTTAGCTTTAAAACTTTTATGTCTTCTGCTTAATAGGGGACAAAATGTTGAGGAGGCCTTTTTGGAAACGGCACGTAAAATCTATCAAAATATTCAGGAGGGTCGACTGGATTTGAATGCATCCGAATCGGGTGTTCAGCATCGACCATCGCAGCCGTCACGACCATCGCTTAGCAGCGAGGCAACGCATGCCAAGGATCAGTGCTCGTGTTAAATGTATTAACTCTTTACACACACACACACACGAACACATAGTAGATATAGAATCGAAATTTTATTTTTAGCCCAACTCGTAATCATATTGATTTCTTATCTATCCAAAAGCAAAACGCAAAGAAAACAAAACAAAACAAAAAACCACGCAAAAAATACACTTGTATGTAGTTAAATATATATTGGATTAAGTCGTAAAAAGTGTGAACAAAAAACCAAAATATATAAACGTCCCCCCATATGACGAGCAACATTAAGATATCTGTGTAATATCTAGTAAGCTATTGATAGTAAATTTGAATATCTACATTTAATTGTTGCATTACTTCTCATTGACCGTTGCAATCGTTTTAAAATTGTTTTAATATTTAGAAAAAGAGAAATCCAAAAAAGGAAAAAAAATACAAACACCAAAGGATAATGTTGAATGGTGTCTCTTTTTTCAATAAGCATACATAAAACATTTTTATATAATTTCTTTGTTCTTTATATCACAATTTATTAGAAATAATCTGTATATATATTATAATATGAATTTGTATCTCCTTTATGCTCATTTTGTTGAATGTTGTGGTATTGTAAACGTGCAAAGTTAGAATGCGAGCAATGTTATATAAAATATTAAAGACGTATTTAACGCATAATGCTATAGGAAATAAAGAACAAATATTTATAAAACCCTAAATACAAGTATTTTATCTAATGAAATTAAAAACTAACGAGTGCGCGCGCTTTTCAATTGGCAATTGTGTGCGCACAGCGAAGTCACAACAGTTGCTATCGATTTAGCAAAATATATTATTTTAATTAAACTTAAGTCAGCCTTTTGTACTTTTATCATCAATCATATCATTCATATCATCATTATTAATTAGGAAAAGCTGCACTTAACTACCACAAAGAATTCACAAATCAAAAGCCAACGAGTACGCGCGCCTTAACAAGTATGGCAGCACTGTATATGCTTTCGATAGTTCCACTATCGATATACGCAAGAGTATGCAAATCAATTGAATTTAATTAAGTCTGCGGCGCTAGTAAACCAACAGTTGTTGTATTGACGACATGGCACTAATTCCGGTTTTTCTGGCCATGCAATAATGAAATCTTCGTTAATCACTCATCATCGCGTAACTGAACATATGATGCAAATTAAGCGTCTGATATGCAAATCCTGCACCCTCGGCACGCTGCTCATCGCGGCCGTTTGGACGCTAGTTATCCTGGCCTACATGCACATGCTGCGTAGCTCGATTCCAGCAGCAGGCTGGCGCATCAACAACTCAGCCAACGCCACACCAAAGGCAGAGCTTAGCTACCAGTCGCAAGTGACCGTTGGCTGTTCACCTGCAACAGCAGCAGCAGCAGCAGGAAATGTTACAAGCGTTGTAGCTGGAGAGCAGTTTGAACTTTTGGGCGTGGTACGGAACAAGCAGGACAAATATATACGTGACATTGGCTACAAGCATCATGCATTCAATGCGCTGGTCTCCAATAACATTGGACTCTATCGCGATATACCCGACACCAGGCACAAGGTGTGCGAGCGCTCAGAGCCTGGCAGAGTGGAGCAACTGCCTCATGCTTCCATAATCATGTGCTTTTACAATGAACACAAAATGACGCTAATGCGTTCAATTAAAACGGTGCTGGAACGCACCCCGGCCCATCTGCTCAAGGAGATTATTCTGGTGGACGACAACAGCGATTTACCAGAACTGGAATTTCATCTCCTGGCAGATCTGCATGCCCGTCTCAAGTACGACAATTTGCGTTATGTGCGCAATGAAAAGCGTGAGGGTCTAATACGCTCCCGAGTCATTGGTGCACGCGATGCCACTGGCGATGTATTGGTCTTCCTTGACTCCCACATAGAGGTGAATCAGGAATGGGTGCAGCCACTGCTGCGTCTTGTCCAGGCGGAGAATGCCACATTGGCAGTGCCTGTCATCGATCTCATCAATGCGGACACCTTTGAGTATACACCGAGCCCGCTGGTGCGCGGCGGCTTCAATTGGGGATTGCACTTTCGTTGGGAGAATCTGCCGGAGGGTACTCTCAAAGTGTCCGAGGATTTCAAGGGACCTTTTCGTTCGCCCACAATGGCGGGCGGCTTGTTTGCCGTGAATCGTTTGTACTTCCAGCACATTGGCGAATACGATATGGCCATGGACATTTGGGGTGGCGAGAACATTGAGATCTCGTTTCGCGTCTGGCAATGTGGTGGCGCCATTAAGATTGTGCCCTGCTCCCGTGTGGGTCACATCTTTCGCAAGCGTCGTCCATACACGGCGCCCGATGGCGCCAATACCATGCTCAAGAATTCACTGCGCCTGGCACATGTCTGGATGGACAAATACAAGGAGTACTATCTGAAGCACGAAAAGGTGCCCAAGGATTATGATTATGGAGACATTAGCGATCGGCTGCAGCTGCGCAAGCGTTTGCAGTGTCAGAACTTTGAATGGTATCTGAAGAACGTTTATCCGGAACTACGTGTGCCTGGCGAGGAGTCCAAGAAGCCCGCCTCTGCACCAGTTTTCCAGCCTTGGCATTCACGCAAACGCAATTACCTGGACACCTTCCAGCTGCGTCTGTCTGGCACACAACTCTGTGCCGCTGTTGTGGCACCCAAAGTCAAAGGTTTCTGGAAGAAAGGCAGCTCATTGACGCTGCAGCAGTGCCGGCCCCGTGCACCCAATCAGATGTGGTACGAGACAGAGAAGTCGGAGATCATACTGGATAAGCTGCTGTGTCTAGAGGCGGCAGCTGATACCTTGGTCGTTATTAACAAGTGCCACGAAATGTTGGGCGATCAGCAATGGCGTCACACTCGTAACTCCAACAGTCCCGTCTACAACATGGCCAAGGGCACCTGTTTGCGTGCCTCATCTGCTGAGTTGGGTGCTAGCATTAGTCTGGATCTGTGCTCCAAGGCTGGCGGTATTGGTGGTGCTTGGGATATTGTTGTGATGAAAATGGAACAGCCGACAAAGCTTAAGGCAAAGGTGGAAAAGCAGCTGTGAGCTGAGGACGGCACATCGGATGTGTGCAATATTATAGACTGAAGTTATTTGCTAAGTTAAAGAATTTGTATTAAGTTTTCCAAATAGTCAGTATTTTTGCACAAGATGTTTGTTTTTTTTTTTTTAATACGTACCAATTAATGACAACGGTGAAAGATATCTTTAAAAAGTATTGTAAAAATAATAGCGTTAAAGGTAATCAAATTAGTTGAACCAGATGTATTCAATATTGTCTCAAATATTATATTTAAGTAGATTGCTATTGTTGTTAAATCGGTTAAAGTAGAAATGTATCAAAGCAATAAAAACAATATAGCCTTATATTTTAATGATTATTAATTATAAATTTATTAAATCTTAGTCACAAATGTTACATTATTTTTAATGAAGTGTCATTCCACTATTCTCATGTCTACTGTGTTTTTTGACGCTAGCGAACACTAGTTTTTTCGCATCGTTCTTCTAAAGTGGCGCGTGAATTTGCGAATTGTTTAAAGTAAACACAAGAAACTATACAGGAAAAACCATATAATGGAGGCCAAATCTATTGTTAGCAGACAGGAGCCAGTGCTGCATTTAGGTAAGCTAAAAATGCATTATTTACTTGACTTACAAAAATACAAACTATCTACAACACAGACACAAATGCGCGTCGCAATTTCATTAAATTCTACAACAAGTTGGGCGAGGTAAGTTGCCTTGGGTTTATGCGTATTATTGCGGAGTTAATTAACATATTGGAATGCATTTGCCATTAGAAACCCAGTTCGACAGTTCGCTTTTACGATCAAACTGATTGCTACACGGTGCATGGCAGCGATGATTGCGAACTGGTCGCAAAAATCGTCTATAAATCTACGGCATATGTGCATCCGCTCTTAAAGGATGATAAGCAGGAAACGCTGCAGTATGTGGCAATGTCCAAGTCCAACTTTGAGGTGGCCGTGCGTGAGCTGTTGCTAGTGCGCAATCTGCGCGTTGAGGTCTATGTGAGACGCACCGAATGGCAGCTGGAATATCGCGGCTCTCCGGGCAATCTGCTGCAGTTTGAGGACATCTTGTTTGCCAACAAAGAGGTGCTTGTAGGCAACAGCATAATCTCGCTGCAGGTCAAACTGGAGGGTGGCGCACAGCGTCGTGTGGGCGTTGCTGCTGTCGAGCAAAACGATTGCACGTTCCAGCTGCTCGAATTTGTGGACGATGATTTCTTTACGGAACTGGAGGCAACTGTTGTGCTACTTGGCCCTAAGGAGTGCCTGTTGCCGTCAGTTGATGGTGAATACACAGCTGTTAAAGCGCTGCTGGAGCGCAATGGTGTCATGATCAGCGTGCCCAAGCGGAGCAGCGCTTCCGAGCGTAATGATCTTTTGCAGGACTTGAATCGTCTGCTGCGCTTTGCCAAGGGTCAGCAGGAGGATGCCAATGGAATGAAGGAGCTGCAATTGCTGTTGGCCTCTGAAGCGCTGCGTGTTGCCATCAAATACTTGGATTTGATCAACGATGCTGGCAATTTGGGACACTACGAACTAAAGCAGTTGGATCTTAAGCGGTTGGATTAAATTAAAATATATTTCTTACACTTTTTACATTGTTGTTGTTGTGTTGCAGCTTTGTGCACTTGGACGCCGCTGCTGTCGCCGCTTTGAACATAATGCCCAAGCCAGGAACCAATCCAACAATGCCCTCATATCGCTGGCAGAGCATACTGGGTGTGCTGGATCATTGCCGTTCGCCGCAAGGTCATCGTCTCATGTCGCAGTGGGTAAAGCAACCGTTGCGCAGCTCAGATATACTCAATGATCGGCACAATATTGTGCAGTGCTTGCTGGAATCACCCGAGACACTGGACACGCTCAGTCTGGACTATCTGAAGCGTATACCAGATATTTTAATGCTTACCAAGAAACTGATGCGTCGCAAGGCCAATTTACAGGATCTTTTCCGCATCTATCAGGTCATCTTGCGCACGCCTAAGATTCTGCAGCTTCTGTTGAGTTTGGAGCACAGCACAGTGCAGAGTGTTCTATGTGCGCCTTTCAAGAGCTTCCTAGAGGATCTAACGGGTCTTAAGCAGATGGTCGAGCAGGTTGTTGACTTTGAGGCCATTGAAAAAGGCGAATATTTGGTCAAGGGCTCGTTTGACAGTCGCCTCATGGAGCTGCAGGAAACCATGTCAGAGCTATACTTCAAAATGGAACGTCTGCGGACCAAGTGCTGTGATGAACTCGACCTGGATGGTAAGCTTGTCAAGCTGGAAAATGTTGCCAAGCTGGGCTATCATTTTCGCACCACACTCAAAGATGATTCTGTGCTGCGCAAGAACAAAAACTATCGCATCGTCGATGTCATCAAGGGTGGCGTTCGCTTCACCTCTGACAAACTGGAGAGCTATGCAGATGAGTTTGCCAGCTGTCGTACGCGCTACGAGGAGCAGCAACAATCGATTGTCGAGGAGATTATTCAGGTGGCGGTTGGCTATGCTGCTCCCTTGACTTCTCTTAACAATGAGCTTGCTCAGCTTGATTGTTTGGTTAGTTTTGCCACAGCAGCCCGTTGTGCTCCGACGCCGTATGTACGCCCAAAGATGCTACCTGAGGGTGCTGGCCAGCTGCTGTTGGAGGATGTACGTCATCCATGCCTGGAACTGCAAGAACATGTTAGCTTTATAGCAAACAGCGTCAACTTTGAAAAGGGTAAGTTCCTGCAGCTTTTGTGTGAAGCCTTTTAATATCACTTTCGTATTTATAGATCAATGTAATATGTTTATTATAACTGGTCCCAATATGGGCGGTAAAAGCACATACATCCGCTCGGTGGGCACAGCTGTTCTAATGGCTCATGTTGGTGCATTTGTGCCCTGCAGCATGGCCACAATAAGCATGGTAGATTCCATACTTGGACGTGTTGGCGCAAGTGATAACATTATCAAAGGCTTAAGTACTTTTATGGTGGAAATGATTGAGACATCTGGCATTATAAGGGTAAGCGATATCATGGTTTTATTTGCATTATGAATTAATAACTAATTTCGATTATCAAAAGACTGCAACAGAAAAGTCATTGGTTATCATTGATGAGTTGGGTCGTGGAACATCCACCTACGAGGGCTGTGGCATTGCCTGGTCGATTGCCGAGCATCTGGCTAAGCAAACGAAATGCTTTACACTGTTTGCCACACATTTCCATGAGATAACTAAACTGGCCGAAACGGTGACAACGGTCAAAAACTGTCATATGGCTGCTATGGCCGATCATGGACAGTTTACGCTCTTGTACCGGGTGCGTCCTGGTGTCATGGAGAAGAGCTTTGGTATACAGGTTGCACGTTTGGCCGACTTTCCGGAGGATGTGGTACTAAATGCCCAAGCCATATACAATGAATTCGAGGATGAACATGCTGGCAAGCAGACTAAAGAGGATAAGGCATTGCTGGAGAAAATACAAGTGGCCATTGAGCAGCTATCAACGGCTGGCAACAACACGGAGATCAATGTAGAGGATCTTACAACACTGGTGACACAATTTACCAAGGATATAAAACAGCTGGACAGTGATTACTTCTATGCGGTGCTTACCAGTCCGGAAACCTAGATACTTAATTGAATATAAGAAAGTTCTTAAGCTTACAATACTCCATCACGTGCCATCCATCCAACAAGAGTCTATCGTTTATTATTTAAACATTTATTGGTCTTTTGTCTTATTAGCTGTAAAATGAATTTTCATTTCTTTTTCTTTTATTTTTGAGTTCATATTGTATCAGTTTTAAACCGTTTCTGTTTTAAACATCAAATTTGCATACGAATTTTTTTTGTCACTAATGCATTGAATTTGCTAATGAAGTTATATATATATTTAATTTTACTATTATAATTTAATATTATTATTATTATTGGGGGTGTTTAGTTTAGTGGACTTTCGGTATTATATATCTAAACATGTGTGTGTATATTTACGGCATTGCGATATTATCGTTAAATGTTTGAAATCCATGTAAATCATTATGTTTCGTTTAGTTTAGTCATTTATTACATCTTACAACGTTTAAACACTCCAAAAAATAAATATTGTATTAGTATGCGTAATATAAACATTTATTTTATTTTTTTTATATTATTTTTGGATTTTATTTTACTTTGTAAATTACATTTAATAGTTAACTGTTTGCTTTTAAAATTTCCGTCTTCATTTTGATTTCATTAATGTTTCAAATTCGATTAGAAACTGAATTTAAAACACTTCTCTCCTCTTTCTTTCTTGCTTCAATTTACTTTTCTATGCATAAATTCATAAAATGTTTCGAAATACGATACAAAGGCAATTAGGTTTGTTTTTTCTTCATTTTTTGTTGTTATTTTTTTCTTGGTATTTGGTTTGTCTTGTTTTTTTATTTTTGTGTTGCAGAATTTTGTTTAGCTAAAAAATCGGTATAGTTTAAGTTATTAGTTTAGTGCAACTTAACTTGAGGTTCTCGAAAATAGTATTGCATACTTTTCAGGTGGTCCTATTTTGAATACCCCTGCAATAGATATTACATCTTAGAGGACGTTACGCTTGTAAATAGTCTTTACGGCTGACACAATTGTCATCCACTTAAAACTTTCTAAAGGTTTTCTTTAACATTTTAAAAATTCAATTGGCAAGGGTATTAGACTTCGGTGTGACCGAAGTTAGCATCGTGTTTTTGTGTTTTGTGTGCGAGCGTAAAACAAATATACCATTATTACAAAATACAATAAAATTGTTACAAATACTTGGTACATATTACAATACATATACAAAACCATATATAAACTTTGAATAGCCGTTAACAAATATCCGTATATATATATAAACATTGAATATATAAAATATTATATTACATTTTTAAACGTATCGCTCAATTTTGATTGTATACAAAAAAGCTAATGAATTTTGAAAGATTTCCGATATACGTATTGTAAATTGTTCGATTGGGCAAGGGGACGAATTATTTATAGTTAAATACATAGAGTTTTGTGTGTTTCTTTGTGTGTTGTGTTAGTTTGTTTCTCATTCATTAAAAAAAACTCAACTAATTTTATAAAATTACAAAAATAATTGTCATTTAAATTATTATTATTTTTTTTTTGGTTTTCATTTGTTTCTCGTCAATATTTGGCATGCGATTTACCATTTTTAAAGTTCAGAAACGTGGGATCTTTAACTATGTATAATATAGAACTAAAAAGTTTCACGAGAGAACGATAAAGTGTCAAAAGAGCCGTAGATGGGTGACAAAATAAATGATATAGTTTAAAATATTTTGTTTTTAATGCTCTTTCGACTGCTTAACTACGGATCTGTTGGTGTAAAAAGTATTTTTTTTCTAACATTTGGCGTATTTTGTAAGTCTAAAAGTTGAAACTGTTGTTCTTGCTAAACATGTTTGTGGTTTTCTTAACAATTGTGATTTAATTTTTTTGATTGGTTTCAAAATTTTGTTTTAGTTGTTAAACATTCGACTAGAATTGTACTACACAATAGATTACAATCTAAAAACAAACAGATCGCAATATAGTACATAGGTATATAGTATATATACACTTATATTCGTATATGTATACATAGATTGTATAAACTAGACGTGCATAAAGCAGCGCGTCAAGTAAGACATCAAAATAATGGTCAGCGGCAGCAGCTGAAGTGTCAAACCCAGCCGTGAGGCATTGCCGCAATAGGTGAACAGTTCCTCCTACAACAAAGTTTTACATTATAATAAAGATATAAAAAAGTGTCTCGATTATCACTCACATCCTCGTGCTCCGTATAGCACTCTTCGATACGTCGCCGCTCATAGAAGCTCATGTTGAGCTTATAGCAAGGAAATTCCTCCTCGTAATCGGTAATGGGTTGGGGTTCGGTGGTTAAACGCACGCTACGCGATGGCATCAGCACATTTACCACTACCAGCACCAGATTCGTATATGGTATCTTTTTCACTAGGAACGGACGTGTCGATGGCACCTCCACATAGTCATTGATGCCCGTTAGGGCGGAGGGTTGTAGCGCATATAGCGTTGAGTGCATGTCGCATGCTTTGTATATGGGCTCCGGTTCGGGCTCTTGAAATATGGCCTCACCATCATCACCATCCTCTTTGGGCTTGGCTGCCGATGGTGAATTCCTGTCACCCACCGCCACATACTCATCCTCAATATTGTCCAAATATTCCATAACTGAAATGCAAAAATGGAATGAAATATTGATTTTACATTAAGTCATGGCATTGTTGATTGTGTGGTTCGAGTTGTTTGTTGTTTACTTACAGGGCGCACCATCCACCCACCATTGCACCCGTTGGTAGTATAAAAAGACCTGCGCTATAAGCCATTTCCATACCAGGCCCAACACTTTCAGTGGCTGTAATACAATTAGGTTTCAATTAAAATATTAATTAATTTGAGCAGACTTTAAATATTGATAAAAGACTTTAATTAGTTATTTGTTGGTATAAACTTACATGCAGTAAACTGTGTCCATCACTTGGTGTTGTGGCCTCCACTTTGCATAGCTCCTGATAGTCGTAGACCTCGATGCTCTGGAAGATGCCCTTTTGCACCATGGCAGCCATGACATCACCATGGAATTCACCAAAGAACTTGCCCGTCGTATTGATATTCTGACCGACAACAATGTACGCATTGTTATCAATGACCACACAATCTACATCATCATCCGTACAAATGGGCAGGCAATTGTTGCACTAAAAATATATTCAATCTTGTAGTGAAGAAATCTACGAAATTATTGCATTTATAACTAACATTATCCACCGCTGTGATATTGAAGAAACGCTCCCACATGCGTGCATGGGAGAACTGAAAGCCGACAACACAGGCTGGTGCCTCCTTGCCGCCATCTCGCGGAAAGATGGCATGTGAGGCGGTGACCTTGAGATCGCTATCTTCCAGCGGATCATTGTAGTGCTTCACCGAATAGACAAAGCTCTCCGTATTCTCCTGATGATGCTGCAATATGGCGCTCTTGTACCACGTCTCGTCAATGGCTGTCGTATGATAGTCTCCAAACTCCCGATCAGTATCGACCTCCACTTCGCCGAAGATGAATTGCCAGCGGGTTAGACCGCTCATTGTGGCCACAAAACGTAGCGTGGCACCAAAGCGTTCGATTAGCTGACGTTCCTGTTCATTCTGGAACTTCCATTCGCCATAGCTAAAGTTGGTCACCTTGGCATCAAAAATGAGCAAGTGCACCAGTTCCTTATTGCAGTAGTAGGCATCATCGCCAAGTGTTTTGCGACCGCAGTTTACTGAAAAAATTATCCAGTTTAGAAACTATTTTGGTCAGCTTAAATTTGGATCAACCTACAATCATCTTTGTCATCCCAATCGGACTCATCTTCGGCATATTGTTCTGGCCATCTCCAGTCCATTTTCATCATCTTGTCCAGAAATTCACGCAGCTCTGCTTCCGGCGTCTTAAACTCATGGCCTTCCAAATAATGATACTTGCAATAGACCCTTTTATATAAGCAATAATAATTAATATTAAAAATTCTATTAAATAGTTTTCTCAAACTTACCAATCGGGATGCACTTTCCAGTTCTCGCCAATAAAGAACTCCGATATGTTGACCTTCATGTGCTTGTTCTTGTCCACCTCATCGCCCACTTTAATCCAGGTCTTGCCATACTCGCTGGGCATAACAATGCCCAATGTGAATGGCGTATTGGGCAGCGGGGCAAAGAAGTAATCCTGCTTCTCCTCGGAGACGCGACGCATTTTATCGTAGTGGAACTTAACCGGAATATCCTTGAACTCCTTGGACTCATGGTGAACCATAGCGCCACGTATATTCAATATGGAATCACCCGGCTGTCGTGGATTCTGGTCCTCAGCCAGATGCTCCACTTCAGTGAAATCGATGCTATTATAGTTGGGATTCATTTTGCCATTGGACTAGAAACATAAAAAGTATATTAAGTATACGATTGTCAAAGGATTATGATGATTGCTTACGCCAATAGGTCGCAGATCCGGATGTAGCAGCACATATCCATTGTTGGACACCACAAAAGAGTATCCATTAACGCCCAGCTATAAAGAATAATCATCATTTTTTTTTTTATTTTTTATTTTATTTTATATTTATTTAATATATATATAAACTAACTGGATAAACAAAACAAATTTGGCTATGTCAAAAAAACAGACATAGGATAAATTACTAAGGGATGAATGAATTCAAATGTAATTTACAAATTTTTACGGAAAGTTTTACATCAAGACCCGGTCCAGCAGGTCTTGAAGAATCAGCATAAAAGTAACAAAAAAGATGAACACTGAATATTAACCTACCTTATAGGGCAGCGTTAGCTTGTCAATGTCCTCCACAGGCACATCCGTGCCAGCTACACCTAGAAGACGTGCTCTTCGATGCGTGCTGTTCTCATGGCGATAGGAACGATCAAAGGCGGGCACACCCACAGCTATCATAAGACGCGGTCGTCGCTCCGTGCTGTTCTTCGGATCATACTAAAAAAAATGTCAATTTGATTAGTTTAAGCTTATAAAGATATTAAAAGATTAAACGAACCGTTTTGTCAGTGAAGGCATGCGTCCAGGTGGGCGGATGTTGTTCGTTTTGTAGCACCAGAGGTGTGGCAATGACATCCACATACTTGAGCACCTCCTCGTGCACCTCATCCAGCGTCTGGACATGCGAATAGTAGCCCCGATTCAAGCATGCCATCCATTGAATCTCGCGCACTTTCGTGACCTCCTTGCCCAGCAGATAAGTGAAGACGCGCACATTCATGCGAGACGTTCCATTCTCTCCATTGCCCCAGTTGTACTTGTCAAAGACATCGGTGGTGTTGCCCGCCACGCCGTCCGTGACCAGCATTATGGCCTGATTGCAGGTGGAGGTCTCATTGCAGCGGCGATCAATGTAGTACCTGCGCAGGATTTGGAAGGCTTGCTCGTAGGCTAGCGTTAGATTAGCATAGCCCTCGGGATCGGGCAGCTCTGCAATAGCCGTGTTAAACACATCAATATTCTCGGGCGTGGCCTGGACGAGAGCATTCTTAAAGCAGGGTATGATGCCCTCCACCTCGCTCGAATAGCGAAAGATGGTAAAGAAATCGTTATTGGAGAAGGTGTCCAGGATGCTGCGTATGGTGAATTTGGCCACATGATGACGATGCCCGGTCATGGAGCCCGAGTGATCCAACAGTATAACAATATCCTTGGAGCACGTGGCCGTTTCAATATACCAAGAACGTTTGCGGCAATCGTACGTATCGGCATCCAGTTTATTAGTACGCGGATCAATCCACTGGGAGGCAGGATAGTGACGCAGAATGCCCGTGTCGGAGCCAAAGTATTGCCAGGAAAGCGCCGGATCGGATTGATAGTTCTGCCGAAACACTTCATCAAGCTGCTCAGACCATTGAATCGTTTTTAACACATGCAGCGCACGATCCCAAACATTCGATGGCACATGCACCGAACTGTGCTCCGTGTCCACGGATATATTGTAGAAATGTGTATCCGGATTCAGCATCAACTCGCGATACATGCGCGCATACTCCTCTTCATTTGGCTCTAGTTGCTCTGAGCTGTTCCCATTGAATGGTGAATACTTGCTGGAGTAATAGGTGAAGTTTGCCAAGGCTTCTGTTTTATTGAATTCAAAGTTTTCGTTGACGCTCTCCGCCTTCTCCTGGATGCAGCGTACTGCGTCCATTTTGCGTGCCAGCATTTTGCCCACATTTGCGGTTATGGATTTGATCAGTTCGGTGCCATTTTTAAGCTCCACGCGCGCATTGTACTCCTTGTATTTCTCTTTGATCTCCTGCGATTTGGTTATCTTTTGTGCCAGCAGAAACAGCTCATCGCCAAACTGTGTCGCCCATTTACCAACACTGAAAATACAAATTGAACATTATGACACATTATGAGACAGACTCTGAGTGAGTGAGAGACAGATTCTGAGTGAGAGTGAGAGAGAGGGAGAGATTCTGAATGAGAGAGAGGGAGAGATTCTCTGAGAGAGAGAGAGAATTTGAGAGAGAGAGAGATATTCTGAGAGAAAGAGAGATTCTGAGTGAGAGAGAGATTCTGAGTGAAAGAGAGATTCTCTGAGAGAAAGAGAGATTCTGAGTGAGAGAGAAAGAAAGAGAGAGACAGATTCTGGGAAAAAAGTTTTGACTGAGTCAAATTCAGTAAGATTTAACACTAACACTAATAGCTAGACTGAGCCAATGGCAATGGGAAGGCTTAAGGTACCTTCCATCAAGCTAAAACCAGTTGGGAATTATAAGAACCTTGTAGCAAAAATAAATAAAACAATTAAAAAAAAATAAAAATATAGCAATTTTTAGCAACTTTTTTTTTTTTTACCAATACTATAAATTTTTGCTCGAAGATTCTGGCAGCACTGATTGCATGATAATGGAAAACTGTTCTGAAAACATATGTGAAAGGCATCTGAAATCATACTTATTAATTTAAAATAGAATCATAAAACATATTCAAATCATTTATAGCCATTTTTAAGTGCACATAATCAGTAGCTTATGTCCGCAAAACTTTAACTGCTTTAATTCCATTTCAGTGCAAGTAACAAAGTTTTTACCATAAAAGTTAGTTTTGAATGACACGTTTTTGTACTACACATAAAAAACCGCAAGCAGTCTGGCAACCTTAAGTGGCAACGTCACGGCTGCCCCTAAAATAAAATGTCAACCACCTGTCGACGTGCAAGTAGTCCAACAAGGCCACTAATTAAATTAGCGCACATGTCTGTCACGAGAGTGTTGGTAAAGAGCACGGGATGCCCAGTGCTGCGGGTAGAGGACATATGTGTGTGTGTATGTTTTTAAGTGAGCGGCAAAGAAAGTAGCCAAGTTTAAAGCAGCTAAGGCAGCAGCAGCAGCAGCAGCAGCAGCGCTGCAACGCAAGCAGCGAGCAGAACCAGCTGTTCGATGGACTTGCGTGTGTATTGGTGCGTGAGAAATCAACAAGTGCCCAGACAATGCGCGCGCAAATTTTCCATGAAAGCTCTTAAATGGCTTATTCTCTTTAACAATAATAATACTCTTTGCTTAATGAGCGCCCTACTTATGATGGGTTACATTATTAAGTGATAGCTATTATGGAGTTTAATTAAAGTAGAGAAATTCGAATAATTAAAACATTTAAGACATATGTATCTGATAATTGGTATTTGTTTGGGGTCCTTCGCTACAATATATCAATTTTGGATAACATTTTATTATTACTTTCTTATTATGATCGATTTAATTGCAAAGCGTTTTATGTAGCATACTTTTAGCAGCCTGAAAGTTGAAATTGCTTTAAATATTAACAAATTTATCAAGTTTATAGATTATGTACATAAATCTCTGAAAACAGTAAAACTCTGCCTTTCATTTTACTAATCTTACTAATGCATAAAAATCTTCTGAAGATCATACAAAATTTGAAATGTCTGACAAATCTGAGCAAACCTGCGCAATAGAGCTTTGCTCTTTCGCTTAACCCCACTCTCACAAGATTTGACATTTGCTGTGGGCTCTCTTAACACACTCTTTTGTTATTGTAGTTGCCGCTGCCGGCGGCGCTGCTGCGGCCATTTTCAATTCAATGTACTTTGGCCAATGCCGCTTTGCCTTTGACACAGTTATTTGCTTGCGTTCAAGTGCTGACAGAGCGCCTCTGGTGCCGCCTTCGTCGTCGCCGTTGCCGTTGCCGTCGTTGCCTCAGCTACTCAAGTGTAATTGTTGCTGTTGTTGCTTTATGTTTTGTAGTACTTGTTCTTGTTGTAGTTGTAACATGATTTTTTTTTATTAGATTTCATTTTGGAGTTGTTCAATTAAATTTGCAACGTTGCCTTTGTGTCCGTTGGTCAGCTTAACCCCCACCTCACCCTACCCCACCGGCCACTTCGTTGTTACATCTCCTTCTGCACGAAGTCTCACATTGTTTTTTGAATGGGCTCCACTCTTATCTAGCACCAAAATCGGTCTGGCTCGTGGGCGTTCCACATACACAGTGTATACATAGCTGGTGTGGGTCGTACTATTGTGCTCGTTGGTTGCCAAGTTTTTGCTTTTGTACATTGTGCTTCTATTTAATTTTCTGTTCGTTTTTAATGATTATTTTTGGGTTTTTTTTTCTTTCTTACAATTTACATTGATTTTTTATGTGCGCCTGGCTTATGGCCATTGTCTATTTATGCGCGCAATGCGCCAGTGCGAAAAAAGGAACACATAAAACGATTGCATTAGATATTTAACGATCATAAATTATTTAGTGTTTCCTTTGCCAGCCAGTTAAATTTTTGCGCAGCCTTTGAAGTGTTCTGCTTGCTATCTTGCATTTTATGTCAGCTTAATTTTTGGGTAAGCATACAAATTGTGCGAGAAATTCTAAGAATTTTGTTCGGAATTCGGTTAAATGCCTCAGTTAACATGCAAATTGCTAGGTAAGTTAGTTTTTAATGGGAATTCATTACTATTTTGGCCTAAGCTTGCGGCAAGTAAAGCTTCTTAGTTAACAAAAGATCATGAGTTTTCCCAATTTGTTGTTCGGCAAGAAATTTTGGGTTTTTGCATCTAACAAAAACATAAATAAAGTCGTTAATGGATGTGGTCCCATATTCAATATAGTGAACACATTGGATAGCTTAATTTTCACATTATTGACTTTATTTATGCAACAAAAAGTTTTTTAAGCTCATTTTTAAATGGAAAGCAAAAATGTTTTTTACAAATTCTTTGAATAAACATTAGCCTATATATTTTTATGTCTAAAAGAATCATATATATATGATATATATATCTATCTATTAATGTAAACATATGCTTATTAAAGTGAATGTGAAAAGTTAAAAGTTCCCTAGTCAACATAAAGACTTCATAGTCATATATCTATTGCTATTATCGAAAAGACTTAGTTCAAAACTTTCTGCGTCACAAAAAGATTTCCGATGTTAGTCCAATGGTTTTAACTAGAAACAAGTAGGTATAACATAGCACAAATATCCTTGGATATCTGGGAGTTTCCAAAGGCCAACTATAGCCAAATGGAATATGTTCAAAGAATATTATATACACAAACAGTAAAATTGTCGTGAGATCATTTTATAATAGTTATAGGGTGTACTCTTGTCGGTCTAGCCTATTTGCTTGTTTATTTGTATTCAAAGTTTTTGTTTATCAAAGAAACTGTCACTCTCTAAATTATGGCAGGGAGCTTGAGTTGATTAAATTCAATTCTTTATAGTTCCTGAAAAAAGCAAAATATGAATATGAATTGTATTAAAAATGATGAGATCATAAAGGAATTCAGAAAGCTGCGTAGCACACCTAAACATTTTCCCAACTAATCCTATTTTATGTATTTGCTAATTAGTAAGTAAACTTTTATGATGATGGGGGTTCTTTGTTTTTTTGGGCTTTACAAAATATCTATAAATAAGGGCTTGCCCTGTCAAGTGTTAAGAGTATGATTTGCGGTCAGTGCATGTCAAAGTGTAATGTCTGAAACCGTTAATTACGTTTACTGTTTGATTTAATTACATTTCCTAATTGTATTTACTTGGGCCATCGCCTGACGCCTAACGCCTCGTACGCCTAGTACTATTTGCCGTCCAGCAACTTGGTTAACTTAGTTAAATTGCCAACGCCCCGTGCTCTCCCTCGCCCTCTCTCTGTGTGTGGCCTAAAAGTGTGTGGCGTCGAAATTAATCGCAGAAGGAGAACTTTTAGCGTGCCTGCAAAATGGATAATAAAATATGCATTACGCGTAAATAGACGTCTGCACGGTACCTGCTGTGGCCCCAAGTCAACATGTCTCACAAATAATTCTTTTATGTGACTTATGAAATGTAAGGGCTGCCCGCAAAAGCAGGCGAAAAGGTCGTCGCCAGCTAAATATTGTGGGGCCAAATACGCTGACGCACTCACTCTCACACACTCTCTCTCTTTCTCTATTTCACACACGCATAGGAGGCGCGCACACACACATACGCGATAAAATGAAAATTCGAAACAAAAGACAAAACGCGTAAACACGCAAAGCGCCCAGAAGGCAGAGAAAACTTATTACAGATCAACATGGCCGACAGGCAAATACACTACAATGGAGAAATGGCCATGTTTATAACAGTTTAATGAATGTATGATTGCAAAAAAGAAAGATTAATGCCGAAAGTAAGTAACGTATGAAATTGAACAACGATTGACATTATAAAGAAGTTTCTAGTCGAGAAAGCTCGATCGTACTTACAGATTAATCAGTGTTTATGTGTGTGTTTCCCCACTGATTCAATATTTTATTGTTATCGATAACATGTGTTTAACGGTAACGAGGAATCAATAGCTAGAACAATGTATACAAAACTATTTTTCCTAGGACTTATGCAAGCTTTTAGATCAAAGCATCGACTCCTATGTTAATAAAATAATATAAATATACTATATGGGGTCGTCGATGCTTTCTTTTGTTTGTATCATCAAAAAATCTATTAAATCATTTAATTTGTTCAGGGTATAAAAATGGTAAACCGTTTCTTATTATTACTTATTATGTTTTTTTCTGCTCAATTCACAGTGTAAACTGCTTATATTGTTTTTTTTTTGCAACCAAAAACTCATTAAACAAGCATTAAATAAACGTTTACTTTGAAACAATCTGCCAGCATTTAGCATATGTGTTAAGACGGTTGCGTTGCGGCAAAGCCTTAATAAATGTTTTTGTTTTAGGATATTGAAATCTGTAGATCTGCATATGCTTTATTTTTAATACCCTTCAAATACCTAGAGAGCTCATGCCGAACTTATGACTGGCAGGGCATTTGATTAGAAACGTGAGGTGATGGCGGCTGCCAAAAACAAAAAACAAGAAAAAAACGGGAAGAAAATTAGCATAAAATGTACGAAAAATTAACGAGCGACGTCAACAAAGCGACGCGACGCGAACAACGACGGCAGTGGGGAAAGAATGAGGATGGGAATGAGAATTAAGGCTAGGATGGGTATAAAGGACAATGTTGATGATGATGATAATGATGAGAACACGCCCATTAATGGACATGTTTTGAACGCGCCAAAAAAAAAAGAAAACCCAAGAGTACAACTTTTGGTTGAATATTAATAATATTTTGTTTGTGGCAAACTTACGCTTCGTCCGCGGCTGAGGCGTGCACCAGAAATGTGGATTGGGAGGAGGTGGCGGTGTCGCCGCCATGCGGCGTCGCTGGCGGACCGCAGATCAGCAGCAACAAGAGCGGCTGGGATACGAGAAATGCGGTCAAAATGACAGCGAAATGTGTCATCAACTTTTCGCATGAACCAAACATTTTGCTGGCATTTTTCAATCGTTTTTCTTTTTCTGCTGCTGCTGCTGTTGTTGCACACACAGACGCATACACACACACGCGCGCAGTTTTCCTCTCTATATATATTTTTTGGGTTTTTCACTTGAACTTTAATGCATTTGTGAAGGATTTTGTGCTGTTGTGGTACCAAATTTGGTATACAATTTTGGGCGGAGTCGCGACGTCAGCGGCGACGCTGACGCTGGCGCCAGACGCACCGTTTCCCTAGCACAGTTATTTTCTCACCACACGCGGCGTATGCGTAATATTTTACTTATTGCATAGACACAACGTATAGAAATTAACATACAACTATCACTGAAAATGTTCGTAGTAGTTTTGTCGTTTCATTTATTTTCAGCTGCACACCGAATTTCTTTATATATTTTTGCCTCAGCTGTGCGTACAATTTTCTATATATAAACTTTTGCTCTTAGTGTGGCCCGTTCGTCGTTTTTGATTACACATATGGCACACTGTCACTGTACGGTGCGGTCTATCTGTATATGTATGTATGTAAATGTGTGTATTTATGT
Source organism: Scaptomyza pallida (assembly GCA_018152965.1). NCBI lineage: Eukaryota > Metazoa > Arthropoda > Insecta > Diptera > Drosophilidae > Scaptomyza > Scaptomyza pallida. Next base: position 2,622,544 of record JAECXP010000051.1, on the reverse strand, counting down.
GTCTGTATGTATATTGTGTTTTGTGTGTCTGTGTGTGTGTGTGCGCGCGACGTTAATGTTATCCGCTTGAATTTTGGCTACCGCCAACGTTGAAGAGCTGCGTTCGACTAAAGTACAAAAACGGAATGTTGCCTGGTTAGAGCCTTAGAAAAAGAGACAGCGAGAGAGCGAGAGTGCGCTGCGTTCTCTGACGTTGCCCTATTTATAGTTACGTTCTCTTACGTACACTTGCGCTGGGCTCTCTCTCTCTCTCTCTCTCTGGCTTTTGGTCTTGGTTGTTTACGTTTGCCTAGGCTGGCGGCACAGCTGTTTTGTTAGGTTCCTATTGATTTTGTCATGAGGGATTCCGTTTGTGGCACCTCATACAATGGCATTCCATTTGTTTTTCCATCTTATTGCCTACTATGCTTTGTGCCGCATATTCACAACAGAGACAGAAAGAAAGAAAGAAAGAGAGCCAAACTTTTTGTTAAGAGTCCAATTTCGAGAGTCTGCAGTTTGAGAGCACTGATTTGCTTGGCAATCGTCTATGGCATTATTTTCACAATTTTTTTTTATTATTTCTTATATTTATGAGTGTATATATATAAGAATATATTTCATCATATCATATATTTTTTTTAAGTGTTTTCTTGACATTTAAGATATTTTTTAATAAAATTTGTAACCTTTAAATGAACTGCGTTATATTGTATTGCTAAAAAATATGAATTAACTAACAGAATAACCATTTGAACTTTAAAAAAGGATTTTACTTAAAAAGATGTATTATTTAAGAAAATTATTGCCATAAATAGGTTTAGTGTTTGTTAACATCATTTATTTTTTAACATTCTTTAATGCTTATTTAAAGGATACAAAATTCGTTTCTTTTTGATCATACAATGTTCATCCTTTTATTTAATATTGTAGGTGGGTCAATATTATAACCATTTTAAAATTGCAAAGAATCTTTTCCTGAAATCTTAGTATGTACATATGTTCCTTTTTCGAAAAAACCATTCACTTACCGCCATAAATAAATTGTCCTTTCGAGTTACAAGAAAAGAGTTAAAAGGGTCGCTTGGGTTAGAATACATTTTTCCCATTAAAATTAGGCGAATTAGTAAATATTTAAATTAAAAAAATTTGTAAATTTTTGCAAATGCTTCTTTCTGTCTGCGTAATGAATACATTTCAACAAAACAGTTCAACACATATAATAAGGGATTGAGTGACCGATAGTTTTGAAAAGTGTTTGGTAACATTTTGTTGTGGATATATTTAAAAGCAATAGATATTTAGGGTGTTCAATTTAAGAGCATATTTCTGTAAGCAGTCGAAGACAGGTTATATTTTAGATAACAACATATGAAAGAGTATCAATAAAAAATGTATTATGTATTTCATTTTCAAGCAATGAAGAAACATGTTTTGATCTTTGAATTCTCTTGCGTAACAGTTTCCTTGCGGAAATGAGATGCTTTGATAAAAACAATGAAGCAAACAGCCAACATCTCCTGCCTTTTGAATGAAAAAATCATTTAAGATACCATCAAACAAAACCATTATACCAATTTCGTTCACAGTAACGCGTAAGCAGCGCTCATTAGGTTACAGTTATCTTACTTGAAGCAGAAAATAAAGAACTGAGCTCAATTGCATTTGAAATTGAAACACATTGCGAAACATATTCAAATATTTATGACAAATACACGCATTAAGCATATTTTCAACTAAACATATTGTATCCCTTTTTTAATTTAATTGCAATTTACATCAGAAATTCAACTTCGATTGATATAAATTACCGCTAAGCTCTTTTAATACGATGAATAATTAATTTCCGCTACTGTTGCTGCTGCTGTTGCTGTATAAATGCTTTATAAATCCAAATTAGGCTGTGGGGACTTTTTTTCGGCGCACATTCGCGCCAAAGCATTTTTCGGGCTGAGCTTAGCAGAAATAAACGTATTTTGCTGGCAAAACAATTTCACGCAAACACACACACACACACATACATGCGAATGAATATATATACGGTGTAAGTGTGTGTGTGTGTGTGTGTCTGTCGTAGTCACGGCTCACATCATCATAACAGCAATAAGGACATGTATGAAAACAAGTGGCTCGACTGACAAACAGAAGCTTGAGATTGGGGCTGTGGGCGGGATTGGGTCACTAGAGCCAACCGCACAACGTCGGTGGTGTGGATGATGATGATGTTGGTGATGATGACAACGCACTTAGTCAAATTTTTAATGAACTCAACAGCGTTTTACTTTCAAAAACACCACAACAACAGCAAACAGCAACAAACAAGCACAAGAGCCAAAGTAATATGCAGGCAACAGCTACACAAGGATCAGAACAAGAAGGACACTTGTTAGTGCAGTGTGTCTGCAGTTGGCGGAACACAAAGCGGGGCTAAAGGCGCTGCTTGTCTGTGTCATGAAAGGGTATATGACAGGTCATCTTTCTCTCTGCTGTTAACAAGGCTATGAAATGTGTCAGAAGCGCTTTGTTGGCTTGAAGAGATTTATGCTAGTCTTAAAGAATATTGAAGTTAGCAAGATTGAATGGATGATTTATTAAGTTTTTAAGAATATTTTTTATATCCGAAAGAGCATTCAAACGTCTGCAGACAACTTATCTTATCTCATACAAAGGTTGCTTTAATTACGAGTTGGCATTTTTATTTCGCATAGCATACTTTTGAGGGCAACCGAAGCACAAGACCCTTGCTCTTCCTTGTTACATCATAATGAGCATAATTTGTGGCGGCTGGCAAAAACACGCATCAACCACAAAGATGTGTGTTCATATGTGAGTGGCTGTGTGTGTAAATTGTCCCGACATGTCCTAAAACTTTTTGGGGCCTAGCTACGTGAGACATAAAAGGTCGGCCCGGCTGCATTTCATTTGCATGAAATTGATGTGGCCCCCAAATGTGATAAGACTGCGAGGCATAAGTGTCGCGCACTTACCGGCGCGTGTAAGTGACATCCTTTGATGCTGATTACACTTTAATAACTAACTGGCAAGTTAACTGAATTCCTAATTAGTGGAAGGCAAACAGAGCGAACACAACTCGTCGAGAGTAAAACTTGCCAACAACTCATGCAGAAACAAACGAAAATGGGGTGGGAAAAACCAACTTCAGCAACTGACAGGGCAGAAAGAAATGAAAAGCAATCGAATTGAAACGCCTCGAAGCATATCATAAACTTTTACCAATTGCAAACTTTTGCCACCTTTTTTTCTGTGTGTGTGTGTATGTTTTTTTTTGTCTTCTCTTAGGTTGTCCCAAGGGCCAATTCCTGTTGTTGTCAATATTGTTGCAACAGGAGAATGCGTTTGTTTGTGTGGTTTGTTTTTGTTTCACTCTACATGTAAAAATCGAATTGATAATCAAGAGAATGTAACAAAATAAATATGTATAAAATAAGAACAACAGCAAAGGACTTCAAGAAACCAGTTTAAGTAATGGGTGCCTCTTTTGTAATGACAATGCATTCTTACCAATATTTATTTACTGTATGATATTATCTTTAAGCTCTTGCTTCAGTTCTTACCAGTTTTCCACTAAGACCCCGATACTATCATGTTCAAACTACGTTATTGTCATTTTTTTTTCAAACCATTCAGTATTTTCTGTGTCAAAGAGTTACAAACATCAACTAAACTTTTATATATATTATATGAGTAGAATATAGAATTGGATTGTATACAAAAATGCTTCAATATTTTTTTTTTAACATTTATAACACTTGACAGTTGGCTAAAGTAAAGTTTATAAAGCTTTCGTAACCTCTCTCTAACAACGATGTAACCTTGGCAACACGAAATTTTGCAGGCTCAACGAAACATTTTTCACCAATTAAAATCTATAAATGTTAAATGCTATGAACGTTGCAGACACCCTGTATTTGAACAGGCGAATGCTCATCAATTGCTTGGAAACTCACCTATTTTTCATTTCTTTGCTTCGCTGCTCCTGACTACGGTCACCAAATGTATTACGAGTGACAACAACACAAATACTAAAAACAAGACAAAAAATATAAGAAGAGAGAAATTTGTAAAGAGCCTGACACCAGTGTCAGTTGGCATTTGCCATTTCTGCCTTTGGGCTGCTGCCAATTGCATGCCAAGTTTTCAATGTGTATGTATGTGTGTGTGTGTGTGTATCCTTTGTGACAATTTTGTGACATGAATATTTGATACATTTATTGCAACACAAAACTCTTCGAGTTTTTAGAGGCGTTTTGCAATGTTGAAAACTTTTGCTTTGAAAACTGAATCTGCTATTCATTGCCGACGTCGAGTTTATCTATCTTGAAGCGTGGTGCTAAGCTTAAATTGTGAGGTTCTTTTTGTTGCCGGTTACTTACAGTTGGTTGACGCTGTTTTATGTGGCAATGGGAAAGGCCAGCATATCATTTTGACCGCATGTCCTTAACCAAAATGTTTGCTGCCAACGGCAAAATATTCGGAGCGCAGTCACCGGAATTAATCGGGCCCAGACAAACGCCATAAAAGAGAGAGAGTGGAAGTGTGTAAAGGACACTGAAAAAGTTCGAACCAGTTGACATTTTTGAAATAATAAACACAAACACATGGAACACATGGAACACAATATTGTTGTCGTCGTGTGGGGGGATGTCCTTTGACATGATATTGCAAACACACACAACATTATAATGTAGCATACTTGTAAGCGCTTATGGCTTTAATTGCATATCAGCTGACACAAAAATGCGAATTCCAAACAAACAACGGCATAAATTTTGCCACTCTCGCTCCCTCTCTCTCTCATGGGCAGCAAATGCTGGCGATAATTTATGAACTTGTGCCCGTTTACAGTGCTTATGCCGTGAATAATGGCCACTTCGGCACGTGTCCTTGTGTCTCTTTTTCGCTCTCTCATTTTGTTCACTGTTGTTGACACATTATTGTTATCCTTGCTTTTGACACACAAAACACACAAAATGGGCCTGAGCTCCGGAAATGTGATTATATAATGTGAGGCCGAAATGTCCTCATTAGGCAGCCATTGCAGCATTTTAATTAATTTATACTTTTGCTAATTTGTAATTAGTCGCATTGCATAAAACGGTTAAATCATTGGCATGCCTTTTCCATTTCCATGCACGCTGTATGCGTATGCGGTAAAGCTTTTGTTGCCAAAACCGCTAATTAGTTGGCTAATTAATCGAGCGATATTTTGTGAAAGTGCTTGAAGCTGATTATAGTCCCTGTGGTGATATGATATTCAATTTAAAGTGTTTGTCGAAACGCATTTAATAAAGTTTATTGTTGGTTGAAATAGTTTGAATATTATGTAAAAAGTAAACACAACAAATATGAAACTATGAAAAAGTTGGAATGCATAACAAATATTTACATAACTTTGCTTGGCAAAAGTTTTTAACAATTTTTGTTGAAATTGTTTTAGTTTCATACTAAGTATTACGATTTTTAATGCCCAACAATGTTAGAGGGATAAAAAACATTTTAAATACTTCTTACAATGTCCTAACTAATTTCATGAATTGGCTTTAACGTAACAGTTATTGTCGAGTCAGAATTTTTTTTATTTCTGTAATACGTTGCCAATCTGTCCCACTAAGGGACTTTAAAGGGCTTACAGCTAATAATTCTCCAACTGTTTAAGCGAGCACGTCTTGCCATGGATTTAAGTTAATGGAAAAATACGTTTGGCACATATCGTTTAGCTGTCTTTTAAGAATGTAAGCCCATTTAAAATAAGTATCACACCTGTTTGGACCTTAATGAGATGAGAATCTGATGCTTTTGCAGCAGGATAACCTTTATTGTAACCTCCAATGTTGACCACACTTTTTGGCAGTTGCGCTTACAGTGTAAAATTAAGTTGTTGCAGATGAAAGCATTCCCGATTGTTATTATCTCACTTAAGGTTTGCTGCACGCTCAGCACAAGCACATTGTTATGGCATTCCTTTTGTGTGTGCTACAACAATGCTGCACTCAATAATAATCCTCATGGTAAGCTCTGGCTTAGCCACACACCTATTGTTGAATGGGAGGATTCACTTCCACTTAAAATTTGGCAACTTTAAGGCACATCTGGCAGTTAAATCTGTGCGCTTTTAATCCGCACAAATTGCCCCAAAAAATACTAATCCATAATTGTTCTGGCATCAACTTTGGCATTTGAATGCGCATATCGGAACGACTTGTGATATCATCGTTAGGGCGGGCAACCATCCTTTGACCATTAGGCTTAATGCCAAAATGCGAATATTGGTCTTAATGTTGCTTCCTTCATTCTGCTTGTTTCTGCGAGTTTCTTTTGCATGTTTTGCGTGCTTTTTAATTAGGCGTGAGAGCTTTTGGCTGGATTCCTTTGCCTTCATTTTGAAGGCTTTGCGTAATTCACTGTGCCACTTTGGTTAATTTATCTTTTCAATGGAAAATCTCTTACTGCTGGCATCTTCAATTAATTTGTGCCGCCTTTTGAAAGGCGTTAAAACAAAAAGATGCCCAAAACCACTTTGGTCCAGCGTTGGGCATTTTGTGCGCTTCAACTTAAATAAATTGCTTTTGGTTTTGGGTTACATTGAACTTGATGGCAACGTTCCCTATAAATAGAAAATGGTTTTCCAATCGATAATTGCTTTGTTGGCCAGAAAATGCTGTAGACATCAAATTAAACTTTATGAGCCGCAAACAATTTCTTGTAACATCAATAAATAATATTTTCGTGTGTAAGAAGATTCTTTTTTATAGAACATTTAATATAGGATTTTGTTTGGGTGTTTGTTATATAAAAGAAAATTTTTTATAGACTACTTCCGTTCTTTTATTGACATTGTTTTCTTTTTATTTGCATATGTTTCATCAATCCTGGCTTCGTTCTCCCTAGTTATCCTTAATGGTATGTGACCTGACTTCAACTAGCTTCACTTTTCACCCATAGGTAGAACTGCAATTAATTTTCATTGACATGACGTATACGACGCGTGGACACGGCGAGACGTTGACAAACGCTGGTTGGCATCTGCAGGCGTCAGACCGCATTTAATGACCTTTTTGGCCTCCCGAATGACAGACCAGGCCCGGTTGACCGACCATGCCTTCTTGATGTTGGTCGCCTGCTTGCTAGCTTGTGTCCTTGACTGATGATGGACATCATATGATTTATGGACATGCACGCAAGCAGCCAACTACTATTATTTCAAATCTTCTTTTTTTGTGCTCTAACAAACTTCAATGTTGCCATGGCTCTAAGCAAAAAGCAAAAAATGATAGCCGTAAAAAAAACGGCAAAGTCACGAGTAAAATTCGGCTGTTTCAGGCAGGACAAAGTGACATTAGATTTTTTCTTCAACGTCGACGCAAAAAAAAGTGTTGGATAAATGCTTGAATCAAGTTTGTATGGGGAAAAAATTGGGTATTGTGCGGCATAAAGGAATGTTAAATGACAGCCGTTTCAAGCGTTTTTTGCTTGCATTGAGGAAGGTTTTATAAATGAAGCTACAAAAGGGCGCTTTATATAGCAGCAACACATCTTTATAAAAAAATTCATTATTATACAAATATGAATATTTATATTTAATGGCGTGTAACATTTTCATGTTTAGTAAAAGTGAAAATCACGTAATTCTTACATTTTTACCATTAAAAATAACTGCTGCTAACTTTTATGATTAGTCTAATTAAAACAAATAATACAAATTTCTTATACGAATTTTTAAATGAAAAAATTTAAATAAATTGATGTAAAAAAATATTTTTCCATCACTATATAAAAAATATTCAATTTTAAAATAAATTAAATTATCTTAAATAGTAAAAATTGAGATTTTTATTGATTTGTTAGGCAAAACGAACTTAAAATAGAATTAAGACGCTTCTTACAAAATCCTGCTGACTCACTTGACAAAAATCGAGTGGCTGAGCAACTTGGTCACCCAATCAACATAGTTGTCTGTCCTTGCCACAGTTTTCAAGTTATACCTTAAAGGTGAACAACAACATGCTGAAGCGCAAAACCAAGAACTTAACGGATAACAAAGCCACAGCAAATGACAAAAGCAAAAGGAAGGCAGTAAACGTGTTGAGAGACTAAGTATCTGCCATTATGCAACTAATTAAAATGTCAACAACAATAGCAAGGAAGCAGAGAGACCAGACCAATGCAAATATCATACAAAATTCTCACTCTCAGACTTTTGCTTTTAACCTGTGATGTGTATGTTTATGTTTATGAAACGTGTGCAAAACCTATAAAATACTTAAAGGACTTAAATCCACTTAAATGCTGGACACTATCGACCATTTAGCTGAGACAGCGACAACGCAGACAGCCACACGTTCAAACAAAGAACATGCCCTCGCATAGACATCCTTGTGACGATTGGCAGTATTGTCAGCACTTAGTCTTTCAGTATCTATTCGTGTGTATGTATGTGTGTGTATGTGCTTGAATATTCATATGACCAGCGTGTGCATGTATTAGTGGCTTTCGCTCATGCATTATGCAATTGATAGAACAACTTAAACACAACCAACAATGCAACTGCGATGAAGCATCTCATGCCTGGCAATCGAGAATCCTATAGATTTCAATTGCTAAACCAATTGCCAGGTGGAAAAAAATCTCACGTTGTGGCATCGATCGATGCAAGCCAAATGTTGACTGTGTGCCAAAATGTGCTCAAGTGGAATGGAAGTAAGCAGTGGGTATATATAAAATAAAATTGTTATCCACTTATGGCTTTCTGTTTTAAACTGAGCTTAAGCCAATAAAGTCAATAAAAAGTAACATCCTTCTAGAATATTAGAGTTTAATTGATAGTTTTGTATCTAAACTTGTATGTTCTGAGTAAAAATCTGATTATCGAAATTGCGTTTAGTACCAGCTGAAACAAGCTATGACATGAAAAATCTGATAAAAATTAACTTTCAAGATTTAAATTCATTATAATTTAAGAGCCAATAATAAAAATCGGGCCAAAATTGACGAAGTTATGGCAATCGGAAGTTTAATATTTGTCACAAAAAATCTTGCAAAAATAAAGCTTCTAGATTTTAATGCAGTATTAAATAAGAGCTAAATATAAGACTTTCGATGTATTGCATTTGGAAATCGGGCTAATATTGACGGAGTTATGGCAATCGGAAGTTTCGTCCAGCTCCCAAGTCGTTTGGCATGAAAATCAACTGAACATATCCATAACCAATCATTTCGCGATATTATATCCATAAAGTTAACTATTAAGCAATGTTTAATTTGGGTATTGATGCTACCGTGTGAATCTTTTTGAATCCGTTACACACTTCGAAAAATATTTTTTTATACCAGCTGCAAGTACATGTTAACTAAAACTAAACACAATATTTTCGCCACGACTGTAGGTATGGTTATCGTCAAGGATATAAGCTTAGCCGAGTCAAGAAAAAACTTTTAAAAGTTTTCAAAGCATCAATCAAGCTTAAAGCTCAGCATGGTAAAATTATCAGTTCCTAAAACCGTCAAGTGATGGCACTTGCTAACGACTGTTGTTTTTAAACATGTTGAAAAATATTATTATTGATTAAAATTTATGAAATAAATTATCACACTTTTAAAAATCCATTCATTATATATAAAAAAAAAAAAATTTTTTTTTTTTTTTTTTTTTTTTTTTTTTTTTTTTTTTTTTTTTTTTTTTTTTTTTTTTTTTTTTTTTTTTTTTTTTTTTTTTTTTTTTTTTTTTTTTTTTTTTTTTTATTTTTTTTTTTTAAATTTTTTTAATTTTTTATTATTTTTTTTTTTTTTTTTTTTTTTTTTTTTTTTTTTTTTTTTTTTTTTTTTTTTTTTTTTTATTTATAATATTTTTTTTTTTTTTTTTTTTTTATTTTTTTTTTTTTTAATATTTTTTTTTTATTATTTTTTTTTTTTATTTTTTTTATTTTTTTTTTTTTTTTTTTTTTTTTTTTTTAAAAAAAAAAAAAAAAAAAAAAAATTTTTAAAAAAAAAAAAAATTTTTTTTTTTTTTTTTATTTTTTTTTTTTTTTTTTTTAAAATTTTTAATTTTTAAAAAAAAAAAAAAAAGGGGGGGAAATAAAAAAAAAAAATAAAAAAAAAAAAAAGAGGGGGGGGGGGGGGGGAGGGAAAGTTGTAGAAAGGAAAAAAAAAAAAAAAAAAAAAAAAAAAAAAAAAAAAAAAAAAAGAAAAAGGGGGGAAAAAAGGGGTGAAAAAAAAAAAAAAAAAAAAAAGAAAAAAGGTTGAAAAAAAAAAAAAAAAAAAAAAGGGGGGGGGGGGAAAAAAAAAAATATATTAAAGTTATTATAAAAAAAAAAGAAAAGGGGGGGGCGCCCCCCCAGTTTTTTTTTTTTTTTGGTTTAAGGGGGGGGGAAGTTCGCCGGGTCAGCTAGTATATTAATAAAAAATTTATTATGGCTTTAATATGTTCTTTGAAATTAATTAAAAAGGTTTTTAGCTCGAAAAAGTATTTAACTTATTAAAAAAAAGTCAACGAGAATATTTCAAAGGAGTTGTAATTGCAACAACAAAAGTGCATTATGCACAAAAGTGACCCCAATTTAATTTTGCTCGGTTAGTGTAATATGCGTTATGTGTGTGTGTATGTGCGTGTGTGAGAAGTATATATCTGACAATTATTCGATTATTTCTCATTAAAGCAGCGTTTATTGATATAAATGCAACTTTCGGTATGCGTAATTAAATTGCCCTTTTTTTGAAAAAGTCTAGCGGCGCATGCATATTAAAAGTAATTTATCGTCCGTTAAATCCATTATAATAAGATACATGTTTGTATGTGTATATATATTTATGCATATAGTATGAATATCATTTCACTGTTAAAGGCTGTGCCGGGCCGTTAAAAAAGCCGTTTAACATTTTTGATTGATTTATATAAATATATATTTAAATTGTATGGCGGCAGCATTAGGCATTAAGTCCCCTGAGGAATCTTGAGTAGTCTGCACAATGCTATTCATCATAAATTCCCACAATAGTGCTTGGTAGCAAAATATTTTACAATAATAAACAACATTTTTGCAAAGGCAAGGAAGCAAGGAATTCGCAGCATGCAACACGTACTAAATAAAATGTCATTGATGTAGACAACATCGTTGTGTGTCCAGCACACAACAATCAGCCGAAGTAGTCCGACCAGATGGACGGACCCCAACAGACAGTCGAGCGATAAGAGCAAAGTGCAGACCAAGCCAGGCTCGTCACTGAATGCAGTCGAGTCATGCAGCGACAGACCCCAGCGATTATCATTTATTTACAGGCAGCAGGGAACACACACACGCACGCATATATTCATACATAAGCGTATAGGATGCATACATATTGGTAAAAAACACTTGGCATTCCCTAGTAAGAAATGGCAACTGGACATACGAAACTGAAGAATTGTAGTGCAAATAGAAAGGGACATAACATTACTCAGAACAAAAATGGTGAAAACTTAATACACAACAGAAATTAAATTGAAAAATTGCTTTAATTGTGTGAGTGAAAAGTCTTTATAGATTAAAATAAAATATTAAATTATATTAAAATAAAATATTATTTTACTTAGTTGCTTTTAATTAAAAAACATTTTAAAACGACAAGCAATATTAACAAATTTTAAGCTGTCAGAAATTGTAAAAATAAAAATTATTACTAATTCTTTAGCTGAATTCATAATAGAAAATTGTTTGTTAAACAATTGTTTCGAAACAATACGAGAGGCCTTGCCTGTATAATAATTAGTTTGCTTACGATATATTTATAAAGAAAAATTCATAATCTAAAAGCTAAATGAATAATCAAATATAATTCTAGGTTAGTAATAATGCTCATGCATATATTCTTGCATATACATAAGCCAAAAAAATGATATGAAAGTTGAATTTAATTTCGTCAAGCTTTTTGCAAAAATTCCCCAATGGTCAGCACTCAGCATGGAGGAGGATATATTCTGCAAGTCACGTAGGCGTTGTGACTAGTTTATTGCCATCAGACGATGCGAACGATGCGATCCAATGAGGCTCATTTGAGAAAACTTTTTCGCATATATTTTATGCAATTTAATGCAACTGATAATAAAATGTGCACTCAAAAAAGCACACAATTTTTTTCAGAAAAACTTTATATTTCTCTGTTGACTGCAAAGTGCATTGCGCATTATTCAAAGGCTTAAATGAGTTTAGTCTAAAAACCGGTGAGGCGAAGAGTAAAAAGTTCAGTATGTGTGCGGTGGTGCAAGAGTGACATAAATGCGGCCCAAAACTGTTGCAAATTGCAATCGCAGTCACAGGACATTTGGGGACCTGCTTTGCTGGACTTCTGGCTGGATGTCTTCTTGCCCAGGGCTTGCCAGGCTGCAGGCTGCAGGCTGCTCGAAATTTATGTGGCTTGCGTGACCTTCGTGCGTTTGTGCGTGATAAATCAATTTCATTGCAATTTGTAATTGTGTAAAATGTATTTTCAATTTGCGAGCGAAGCGAGATGGTTGAGGGAGATGCAGAAAGAGAGAGAGATGCCTTTGCGGAAATGCATGATTTTGGTCACATTTCCAAATTGTCAATGAGATTTCAAATGTTCTGAGATTTATGTGCATGTATGTGTGTGCGTGTTTTGTGTCCAAGCGCCCACACACACACACACACAATAACATTTCTATGCCCATTATAAATGTTCAATTTTCATGCCCATATGTATGTTCAAACATGTTGTTGTACAATTATGTGTCTGTGTGTTTGTAAATTTGCAGCTTTTGGTTTCCTGATGATTTATGCATGCTACCAATGCCGCCAAAAGCCAAATAACGAACAACCAGTTCAGCTTTCAAGCCAAAGTGTGGCAACGACAAAGCTAATTGCATTTGGGCATATCGGACTTGAGAATTGCATTCGACTTACAATTAAATACTTAATGCACATATGCACAAATACTTAATTGAAGACGCATTAAGCTTCATGATAACACATTTTTGCCGACAATTCACCTTAATTATTCGAACAATATTGCTGTAAAATGTTAGTGACTGTCGTTGATGTGATTGAGATCCGATAATGTTCATTGAATATTTGGAAACGTAGACAACAGAAATTAAACTTTATTATTATGCTTTAATTTAGTAAACGCCTTTTTTTAAATTTAATTTCAAATTTTAAAGTGTTGAAGTTTAGCCATTAAAATATTTAAATTTAATTCAAACATTAGTAATGAATTGTGCGCTTGTTTATGTTCGTTAATATTTAAGTAATTGTGCATATTTGCATGTTTATGGCAATTACTTATTTATGTGAATGCCAACGCATGGGCATAAGCATTGAATTAATAGAAAAGCTCATAAATAAATTACTAAATAGCTAAAAACTCCAACTAAAAATTATGGCGTTGTATTTAATCTGCATCATTTATCAAAGGCAAGTGCTTTAATTATGCAATATAATAGCGTTAAATACGAAAACACACAAAACCCGAGCAAAAGTTAATTTCAACTATAGACAAATGCATAGACATAATCAATGTGTGTGTTGTATAAGCGGCCTAAATAAATTAAATACCTGTAATACAAGTAAATAAACAAAAGCTGTGCACCATTTTGAACGAAAATTACTCAACTCTAATTAACAAATTTTGTGCACGCCATTGAACTTTTACCCCAAAACGAGCTTTTCATCAAAAAAATAACAACAATTAAAATAATTATACAGAGGAAAAAGCTATGTTCTTTCACCAAACAGCAACAGCACAAAGGTAATGCCACAATTTGTGGCATGCATTGACAGAAAACAGTAATGAATCGTAAATCAGAAACTTTATGCTCCACGAGTTTTAAATATAATTATTTTTAAAAAATTTGGGTTAATATGTTTAAAAGTAAGTCAAAATATCATTGACTGCAGCTTTAAGAAGCCTTAAAAGTCGACTGGTTGTCACTAGGGATAGACAAGAAAAACAAAACTGTCAATTTGAGATAGTTTACACGCAACATAACGTATACGCAGCTGCTTCGAGTGCCTGGCATGGACGAATGCCTAAAAACCGTATACTCCTGGACACATAACTAACACAGAATATCAAATTTTGACTACATTTAACATTATTTTAATATGCTGCATTCCATTTGGTTTGGCAATGTGTGTTTGCTTGAGTTTGCACATTCTTTTTATGCATATTCATACATTTTAATGCATTTAATAACTGCTGCTGCACTTGTAGAAAAAGAGAGAAAATGAACAAATTGTGTGTAGCAAAATTTTACTGCTGAATTGCTGCAATAAAGGCTGTGCCACAAACATCGAACAGATATTTTTAAGAAAATATTTGCCAAAAAAATATTTGCATAAGTGCTAATTTACTAATAAAAATGCAAAAGTAAATGCAAATGCAAACTGGTCAAAAGTGGGAGAAAATGTCAGACTGATAAGGTATCCAGCAGTGAATTCAGTGAGAGTTGGCTATAAACAAACAAACACACATATACAATACACACACATATATATTTATGCCTGAATGGAATTCAATTTGCATAATTAAAGTGAAATGCATTTGTAGTGTACTAAATTTATGTAGTAAAACACACATACACACACAAGCAAACACGCAAACATAAACAAACAGTTAGAAAGACAGCTGTATTTAGTTTGTGTAAAAAATAGAATATTTATAGAAAATAAACAAGATCGTTATGCAAAAACTGATGCAATTGCTTGTAACCCAAAATCAAAATCTAATAAAATTAAATTTGATTTACGCTAACCAAGTACAAAAGTGTGCCTACAGAACTGTATTGTTTTAGTTGATTGCACAAAAACTATTTGATACGAACAACAGTACGTATGTGCTATAAATATGTTGCTCATCCTTAAGTGTGTATCCGTCTAGCCAGAGCCATTAGCTTCATAATAGGGTAGTTCCAGCTATGAGTACACTTACTGTGTTATTCTTGGCTTATCATAAACTTGTTGCCATATGTTGCTGCGGGCCAAAACTTGACATCTTTTGTGTCCACAGCGAAAGTCATAAAAGAGCTATTAGTTTTAATGAGCCAATGGACAAAGGGCAACAGCAACAACCAACGAAAAAAGATGAAGGGGAACAGTGCAATGCACTTAAAAGTTTATGAAGTGTCTTTTGAATTAATGATAAAAAAAATGGTTATAGATTTAGCTAATTTTTTTTTTTTGGCATTCAATAAGTTTTGAAATGAGTTTTCTTAAACCAATCGATACTCTGTTGGCTATGAGAGTATATATAGGGTATTAAATACTATTCCCTTAAAATCTCTTAAACTTTATTTGTTTTATTCTTGCACGTTTACATTTTAATGCTTAATAAATATCCATATCATCAAAATAATTGAAAATGAATAAATACACATCTAAATGTATTTTTTTTTAAATAAATATTTTGTAGACAGATATTGCAAAATGATTTAAGAAGCTAAGAGCTGACTAATTTGATTTTATGGTCAAGTAATTAAGACGATTGCTCGATTTGTGGTGTGTACGGCATGTTTAAAGTTGGCTAATTGTGTGCGTTATATTTTAATTGAATTTCTAACAGATTAGATTACAAAACTGTGAGCTAAGCATCTTAGTTGAAAGCTTTTAATTAACCGGAATTTAATTGCAACAGGACATATGCATATGACAAAATGATTTATGTGTGTGAGAGTGTGTAAGTGTTACATGTGGGTCGAATCAATAAGTAAGTCGTGTAGAAGTTAAAGCGATTTAACATGCCATAAAAGACTCGTAAATATGATGAGCAATAAATAGGATAATAAAATGCTTAGAAAAATACATTTCGAACACACAAAATGGTTCTCTACAATGGACCCGCATCAAATCGAAACCAATGAGCCAAACCTGACCACAGACAGCACAAAAAGGACATGCTATGCGATTATGATAAAATGCCTTTAGGTGAGAGCCAAAGAATACGCATGGGTGGCAGGGGTATGCTAGGATGGGGCAAGTTTATACTATACGAACAATCCCAAATAATAATCGTTCGCATAAATAAAACATTTTGAAATCAAGTGGTTTCTCAGTCGAAACAAACAAACAAATCGAATGGAAAGGCAAGGCAAGCGCCAGTAAAGAGGATATACCAGGCCAAGTAGAAATTGAAAGTCAGGACATGAAATATTTATGTGTATGCTCTCTCTCTCTCTTTCTCTCCCGCTCTCTCTGTAAATGGGTGCGTTGCCATCTTGGCATGTTTGCCATTTGTGGTTTATATGCCAATAAATAAAAACCTTTGCCAACAGTCGACAACAAATTTTAAAGTATGTCCGTTCCCAGTAACCAAGACAAAAAAGCACTAGACCCAAAAAACTCAAAAAAATAAAAACCCTCTCACTTGTATCCTAAAGCAACTGCTTTGCTCGAACAGAGAACTACAGTTGCTAAATGACCAAAACCCAACCAAACACACGCACACACACACACACAGACACATCTTAATCGTTAGCTGAACTTTACTCTGTCCAGTTTTGTGTTGATTGAGATGTTGGTTTTTGGGGTATGCCTAGCCGGGACTTCCCTTTTGCGCACGTATCCTTAGCCTGGCCTCAAAGTCCGCAAACTATTTGCACTTGGTTTTGGCCATAAAATTGCATAATAAATGTATAAACAGTTTTCTTTTCTTCCTTTTTTTTGCTCTATTTTATTTTTTACTCTGCAGCGGCCAGAGTAGTGTAAATTATTTTGACATTGTTGTTGTTGGTTGGCTTTTGTGTGGTGCACTGTGGAATAGATGTGTCCTTGAAGCACTTTGACAAAGGGAGATTTTTTTGAGTTGATGTGAATTTCATTGACAAGACTAAAATATTTGCTTAAGAGACAATAAGTGAAATGTTGATGTGAATAAAATATTTTCTTTAAATAAAAACAACCTGAAAATATTAACAGTAAGTTGATAACATTGCTCCGTTTAAGTTAGTTTTTACTGGTCAGTTATAAAAACGGCCGTCAATAAATCAGCTAGTTAATATTATTAACGCAATATTGGGAGAATATATTTTTTAATATTTTCTAAATCTTACTCTAGCTGAACTTTATGGCACCACAAAAAACTCATTTCAATCCCATTGTACAGTTAGCTAACCAGCCAAAAACTACAAAGAGGCCACGCTAAGAACTTAATGAGCAGCCATTCTATTCATTGAGGCCCAGTGCCAGGCGCCAGTTACTGTCTGACTTCGGACTCTTTTGACTTCCCATTTTACCCCACTTAAACTGGTGTTCTTGGGTAAATATTTCAGTGCAGCAGCCAAGTGGAATGTGCTCTTTTTGGCCACCGCTCAAGATCGACCGACAAGTTATTTAATTTATTATAAAACATTGAAATATGTATTATGTTTATTCAAACCCCATGGCTTACACCGCAGATCCCCATACAAATGAAACAAACGGCCCGCGGCATCGCCGAGGAAATGGAAAAGTTTAAGGCGCAGCTGCTTTTTTGGGCTTCCTGCCCCCAACTTATTCACAACCTTGGCCAACGTTGCCTGTTCTTTGAATTTTCACTTAGGCATTTTGCATAATCAAGATAAACGATAAGTAAATTTATCTTTATTAACAAATCTTCAACGTGCCAGGGTAATTTATTTGTGGTTTGCCCTCTGCACTCCGCACTCCGCACTTTTTGCTACATTGGCCATTTACATGGCACATGGAATTGGCCTTTGGAGAGTTTCTTTTGGCATTCAACTAAAATGTTTTCGCTCTGTCAGGTCACAGTAGTACGTTAAGGTGTGTAAATACTTATTGCTCTTTGACTTGTTGAGTAATTGAACAGGTGTGGATTCAGATGTAGCTATAATATATTCCTAACATAGCTGTTTAGTGCTTTAACATAACAGAGCCTTTTAACAGCGATGTTTTACAAGAACAAGTGTTCAAATGAACCAGTTATCGTTCGTAACAGCTTTTTTTAAACGTTAGGTAATGCTTAAACTTAGTTAACTATAATTAATTAAGAAAAACAAGCATATTAAATAACTTCATTAGATATACTCTTAGTATTTTTATATTTTGGGTGGTCAAACAAAACCTTAATTATTTTCCGGTTCAAGATAATTTTCACTCCTTGAAAATATCAATGTTTTCCCATATCCCGTTTCATGAACGTATCTTTGGATTCTATTTTTGCAATAAGTAATATTATTTACATCACATGGAATGCACTTTTACCCTTTATTACGAACGTTCATCAAATTTTTAAGCCATGTCTCGCTCAAAAATAGATTTCCATGAAATTTTGTCGTATTGCTTGAAGGTAATTCACAGAATGTTGTCAGCAGCAAACACGTTTCGCGGAAACAATCATGCTTGGAATAGCTTCCTGTCTGATTGTAAAGCTATTATCCCCCTATATATATCTATATATATAGTAAATATAGATAAGGAATGATTGTATGTATGTATGGAATGGCTTAAATATGTTTAAGCGGCGTCTCTGGCAATGCCGCTGTTGCTGCTTTTGAGCGCATAAGGGATGTGCAGCCGGCACACATGACTTCCGTTTGGATGGAAAATAAAGAAAACGAATTGAGTGCAGCAGGACGTTGCAGGACTCGCTTCCAAGAATGCCACTGATTAAAGTCAGTGAACAGCGAAGGACGAAGGGTGGCAGGACAATAAGCACACCAAAAGAATTGCAGCCAAGGTAAGCGACTAAAATAGCTTTGGTATTGGTTTACTTTGCCTTACCTATAAAGTAAATAAGGAATTCGAGATGCTGCAAACGCAGCAGCAACAGCAGCAGCAGCAACATCTTCAGATGCAACAGCAGCAACAGGAACAGGAACAGCTAAAAGGCATTAAAGGATTACTTAGTTTGGAATTTACTATATTATGGCCACTGCTGGCTTCTTCTGTTTGTCATGCTGTGCGGAATTTATAAAATAAGTCCACAGGAAATTAAATATATAGAAAACGATTCAAAACAAGCTTGTTAAATTATATGAGTCAAAATTTAAGGATTTTTAGTGGGGGGTACTTAGCTGTTAGCTGTGTTAAAGCATTACTTAACGAGAATAGAAAAAATGGCGATTTGCATCAACTTTCCGATATCAAAATTTGTAACAAAAAAATGGGTTTTAAATATATTTTAATAGGCTTTGGAACTTTAAAATTAAATGATCTAGCACAATTAAATGAATACAGTTAATAAATATTTAATAAATTATTGAACTAGTTCGTGTAGTGAATAAATCATTACAATTTTAACGACTGGCTCTTTTAACTTTATTTATTAATTTAGTTCCACTTAATTTATTAAGTTTACTTTCTTCTTTTTATGGCCATCGAATTTAGTGAACTTTCCTCAAGCACGTTAACAATCAATCTATATAATTCGTATGATGCCCACTGTTATATTGCTGCTGTTGTTGTTGTTGTTGTGTCCCCATGCCAAATTCAATCAGCCAATAAAACTTCAATTAATTGAGTCTGACCAAAGTAAAGCGCAAACAATTTATATATGAGAAACGTGTATGCATGTGTGTGTCTGTGTCCTGCAACGTTTGTCGTCATGGTCTCAATCGGCTTCAAGCTTCAATCACTCAACGAAAGGCAGCTGGATAACAACGTATAAAAGTGATAAGGCTCAAAGAGAGACAGAATAAGAGGGACACACAGGAACACGAAAACAAGCCATATAAAACTTTTTACACACACACATACACGCACAGCAACAAAGCAGCGAATCGTTTCCGGCTTGAAACGGTAAGGTTTTTATTTGGCCGCAGCTAATTGTTTTTCGTTACGCAACGCATACCAATGCATTTAGCATTGAGGATGACGACGACGACGATTACTACTACTGGTTGTGACCAGGACATAACTCTCGAGTGTTTTATGGCCTCACGCACGGCAGGACAATATCTTACCGCCAGATATCCTTGCACTGGCACACATGTGCGTGGTAAGCTGAGGCAGCCATAAAATAAACCATGTACAGGAATTCAAACACTTGGAAATTTATTAATGTGCCACCCCCTCCTCCCCAACAACCTCTCAAGCTCCTTACACACACACTCACAGAAACTCTGACTCTGGTGTTGGGGTAATTCCCGAAACAACTTAAATATACATTTAACGCATCGCCTTCGGCATCGTTGGCTCTTGGGTAGCTCATAAATTTCATTGACCATTTAATTGCCAGCAAAATAAATATTTTAATTAATCAAAAATCAATTTATTGCCAAAGCTGCCAAATATAGTGTATATGGCATACCTATACAGAAGATGGAGATGAAGTCAACTAATACCAAAACATAAGAGAGCTAATAAATACTCATGTAAGTATGTGTGTGTGTGTGTGTGTGTTTAAGCTGCATGGCTGCACTATGTTGAATTTGACCCGTTTCCGTGGCCAAAACTCATTTTTCGCAAGTATGCAAATTTCCGTTTTTTCAATGTAACCATGTTAAGAAATGATCAAAATGCTATGTTACAAACCTATTATGTTAACTTAACAGTTCAGTGTTAAAATAACAGCTGTTAAAGTCAGCTGTTGCAAGCGAACAATACGTGCTGTCTTAAATGTTAACTTTGCGGTGCAATTTCAAATTGGTATATCTTTGTCAAAAAATCATTAAATAATCAAATTCAAAATGAATATTGATTCTTCAGGTTAGTACTATGTGTTGATACTAATATGTTGCGTGTTTTGTTCGTATTTTTCTAACAATTTGTATATTTAGCAAGTGGTGTCCCCTCGTCACTTTTGGAAAGAAAGTTGAACTTTCCAAAGAGTTTAAAAAACAAATTTCAAAGTATTTCAGTGAGTGTCTATATACATGTTGTAGAGTTGTCAATTCTGAATTCAAAACTAGTAAGCACATTGTGCACTTTTTGCGCCTTTTTGCGTTATTTGATTTATTTGGAAGCAACATCTTAATCAGGAATGCAGATCTGCTAGAAGTGTGGCGTAAACAAAGGAGCACTTGTGAGAAACAAAGTGCTATAAACACCTGAAGTTGAATCTGCAGATGAGTCTGTAAATGATATCGACGCAAGGGAAGACGACAATACATATTTTTTTTATAATAATAATGAAATTGATGACATTGATGAAGAAAATGAAAAAAATAATACAAAAAAATTTTTCTTATGGAATTACTTTTATATTTATTATGCGATCTGGACCAAATTTGCAGGACACATTTGAAATAGGACATTACTTCTGTGTTCCAAAATTGGGGTCTCTATTTTTATAATTGCTTTAAATTTTCGTTTTTTCCCCGATTTCTGTGGGCGGAGGAGGACGTTGACACGCCCACTTTTCTAAAATACCTTCCTATAGTCATAACCATCATTATACAAGAAACCTGCAGTGAAAAATCTTGTTTATTTCAAAAATTTTAATTTTGGCCACGGAAACGGGTCAAATTCAACATAGTGGGCTGGTTGCATTGGCTTCTTCTGATTACTCGCTGTCTTTTTTTTGTTTTTGAGCAAGCATTCTTGTGAAATGAGCCATAATAAGCTGCTTGGCTTTATGTTCTTTTCTAAATCTCTAGCATTACAATCTGCAATTCGCATTGCTTCAATTGAGCTTTGCCACATCAATAAGTAGCAAAGAAATATATGCTGCTATTAAAAAAAAGGTACTAAGACTTTTTTTTGGCATCTGCATGAAGCCATACATATTAGTAATTACTAATTTTTTTATTGCTTAAAAT
Source organism: Scaptomyza pallida (assembly GCA_018152965.1). NCBI lineage: Eukaryota > Metazoa > Arthropoda > Insecta > Diptera > Drosophilidae > Scaptomyza > Scaptomyza pallida. Next base: position 2,600,862 of record JAECXP010000051.1, on the reverse strand, counting down.
TTTAGATTTTGCCTTATTGATTTTTTTTTTTTGCAATTCAAATAGTTGCTTAATATATTTTTGTATAACTTTTTTAAGTTCAAAATTTTTTAAATGTTTAAGTATATATTACAGGCAAGTAAGAAGGCATGAAAGTGTTAGGAGATACCCTGAATCTTAGACCTCACACATTAAGCTATTATATTATAAACTTCCAAATGTAAGTAGTTTGTTAACCAACTGAAATAAACAAATAATATTTAAATTGTTGATAGTTTAAGCTGTAAATCCTATCGAAAGTTTGAAACAAGAATCATTTGTATTTTTGACAGGAGATGTTATGATCCAATACTTTTGTTTAGGATAGAAAGAATATGTATTAAAAATCCCATACTATTATAATATTCCCCAATCTTGATTTTTTGTTTTATTTTACCAGTTTAACAGTTCATTAATATAATTTTTACTCATTAAACATAAATATATCACACTATAAAGTGCTTAGATTTATTCACCCATTTTTTTTTGGAGCTGCTGCAGCCACTTGGTCACGTTTGAATCCCTTAAATGTTTGCGCATAAACTTTATTGCAGTGTTAATTGTGCAAATTAAGCTTGAAGAGAAAAAAAGTAAACCAACCAACCTGCAACACAAACTGGCCAACAAAAGTAACAACAATAACCGCATGCCAACACTTAATGCCAACCAAGAGGCGTCTGCTGTTTAGGACGAGGCTTAATTATAAGCAGAATGCATAGAGGATGGCCCCTAACAAAGTAAAGCCCAGCCGGCTGTGGTCTCTGAGCTGGACAGACTCTAGCCATGCTTTCCATGTCCGCACACACACAAACACACACACACATAAGGACATAATATGCGTGCATTTTGTTGCAAAAGTTGAGCGCAGCGTAAAGTTTTTGGCCAGCTTTTGCCGCTTTGTGTCAAAACAAGCCGGCAACAATAACAGCTCTCGCATTGCAAACAATAACAACAACTACAACAAGAATTATAATAACAAGGACTCGAAAGACGTTTGTTGGTATGTCTTCGACATGGCTGTAAGCAAAAGTTTTACTCCGTTTCCAGTTTTGTCGCCTTTGCTTATCGACAACATTACAGCGCCAGCCCACAAAGCAAACACAAAAATGCTATTAATGCTGCAAAAGACATGCCAGATTTACCATATACATACATATACATACATATATATAGTTTATAGAGTTGTTTGGCTGTCGCAATATTAAAGTTCATTACCAAGAAATCGCATAGTTAAAGATTCGCATGCAAAGCATACATATCTATATGCACATGCATATATGTATATATATTCGTATATATATCAAAGTTTTGTTTTCTACGCTCCACTGAATCCCCGTGTGTGGAGCAAGGGGAAAAATGACTCCACACACACACTCTCAATGCTGATGTCGGAGATTTATTATTTATCAGTGCAGATTTTTTGCAGCTACTCTCAAGCTCTCTGACTCCGACTCTTCGACTCCTTTTCGGTGCACTCATGTGTTTAGTATAAAATTCACAAAAACACACACACACGCACCCATTCGTGACTTTTGCTTGGCATATCCTTTGGTAATGCTTTATTCATTGTCTATGTCTCCGTCGCTCTCCCTGCTCCCATCTCTCTGTCTCTGTCTCTCTCTTTCCAGTAGAAAATGCAGATTGTTTACTGATGTTTTTTATGTTATTTTTCACTATTGCGCTATGCTTTACATTTGATATGCAATTGTCTTGATTTCTTTTGCTTCAACAAAAATGTTAAAAAAAATGGAGAAGTTGCATGAAATAACTGTGGCATTGAACAATGTGTTCATTTACATGGCTGCTGCTTTAAGGCAGAAAATTCTTCTTGTTATCGTTTTCTCTTTGATAAATATCCCTCTAAGCCTGATAATTTCTCATCTCTTTAGCCCAATAAAGCTTTCTTAATTGCTTCAAAGGTGACAAAACAAGTTAAATTTCAAATACTAAAACAACTTAGCAGCAGCAATAAAAGGAAGTAAGTTTCACCTTTTGAACTTCGTTTTCACCATTAAACTTACGCTCAATAATTACGAAATATATATACTAGAGAGCTGCAAAAATGTTTTGGCCAAACATGGCGTTAATTCTACAAGCGCCATTAACAGCACTTTGCATAAGCCCAAATGCAAACTTATATTTCTTGGGATTATCGCCTGATTTTAGTCAGCACAGACATGTGTGTGTTGGCTGCAACCCTCTTTTGGGAGTTCTTTGCTGTGCATTGTTTTGCGGCATTTTGTTGCCTTGGTTGCATTTGAGTTCAGACGCTTTCGCCGTTTGCTGCTTGCGAACGACTTTTCAGTTGTTAGTCCTAATTAATTATTGTAATTAGTTAAATGCAGGGCAGCATGGAATGCAGCTGTGAAGTCAGATAGTAGGGCTGGGACCATTGAGGCCTAGATAACAACAGCTGACTGCGGCAAAAATGAATTTTCTGCTTCCATTTGCACGAAATGTTCAGATAATTTTCAACTCTTTCTCGCCCTCGGTCTGTCCCTGTCTGCTGCGTGTTTTGTTTTCATTTTGTTCATGTTGTTTGCTTTGTTTGCCAATTTATACTTGCAGTATATAGTACACACATACATACATACATATACACTTCACTCCATCTTGTTGGAGTTGTTATTCCAGTAATTGAATTGTTTAGCAGTGAGCTCTGCTTGGATAAGGTCATCCAGTTTACTATTTGTTTCTTACTGTGGCTTGCAAAACAATGAAATGAAATGAACATGACGTATGTAAGTACGTATGTGTGTGTATGTAAATAAGGAGTGGCTTTTGTATTGGTTCATAATGAAAGAAGGATTGACAGATTTAACAGTTTAGCATTTGTGCATTTGTTGATGTTTGCCATTTGATCTAATTGGCTTTCTAACAAAACACACAGATTATGATCTGGGTAGAAATGTTTTGACTGCATTTTATTGTCTGGCCTTAAGCTACTAATTAGGTCTAATATTAATGTACATGAAAATCATCTCAAGCCTTAATTTACTAGCTCACGGCGTTATAAATTCAAGTGCAAGATATTATTACAATGAAGCTTAACAAATCAAATTAAATTCAAAACAGATTTGACTTAAAATTTTTTTATATAAGATTAAAGCTTATCTTTATAATCCGTTTAAATATTTCTATAAATTATTTGCCCAAAAAATAAAACTTCTCTCCACTTTAAATATTCCTGTTTTAAATCTGCTTACATTCATTTATTAATTACATACTTTTTTCCATTCCCCAATCAGGCATTCATATTTAAATTAAATATAAGTCAGTTCATGTATAGAAGAAAAAAATCTCTCAATTTGTTTACTCAATGGTGTTTGTTTGTTTACGGTTGTTGTTTTCTTGTTCAGCAGTTAGTTGGCAGGGGGGATGAGAGGCCCCATTGGGCTTTTTTACATAACAAAGTGACGACAACGAGACGATGTCCCGCTGCAATTTATTTAATAAAATGTGTGAACGCCGCAGCGAAGGATGCTGTCATGAGAAGACCCACGCAATTGAAACTTTTTCAACCGCAAAACACTAAAGCATACTTCTAGGCAATAACGTAATTCAAATGCCATGCCCAGCCCAGTTCAGCCCAGCCCCACCGGCTGCCCCTGGCCCAGATGATGTCAACACCCCGCAAACTTTGCACATTTTTCCAAAAACTGAAAACTCAAATCTGGGGCTGGGCAGCGCCAAAAAAAAAAACAAACTTTTTTTTTTGAGTATTTCGAAAATGGCGTAAATTGTCGGGTGCGCTGTGCAAAACCCTTTTTACACCCAACCAAAGCAGCCCCCACTTCCCCTCAGCGGCAAGAGTAGGTGTCCAAGTGCGGGACGATGGAAGTCAAAGTCAAAGCGCGACGTTTACTAAAATATTCATGGTTTGCTGCATCGAGTGTCACAGTCTGTTGAGGATGGGCAAAAGTTAAGAGTTGCCAGCATAAAGGGAGGCGGGGCACTGGGGCAAAAGTCAGAGCTGTGTGAAACTGGGCTTTGAAAGCTGCATTCCTCTGACTCTGTCCATTTGGCTCGGCTAGTTTGCGCTTTTTGTTTGAGCGTCACAAGTATAAGTAAAAGTTGTTGATATTTGTTGATTGCTTGACTCTGGCCGTGATTGCGGATAGGATGCCATTGCCAAAAAAGAACATTTGACATGGTCAAGTGTATTTTAAATGCATTTCTGTTTCCGACATACATTGTGTGAGTTTTGAATGTAATAAAATTAAACAGTCTGCATGACAAACAGTTGATGTTAAACAATTTCATAAATCATTTAGAATGAAAAAATGTTGTGAGAAGAGGTTAAATAATTTACTCGATATCAATTTGTTGCTTGAGCTTATCGGAGCTTAAGCTATTTGGTTTTCTTTTCGTTCTGTTCGAAGATAATTTACTAGCGCCTCAATGAAGCTGCTAGATATTGCCAAATTCAGTCCTTAGGCCTCAGTTTACTCCAAACTAAATATTGAAAACTCACACTTGATTAAGCTTCGGTTAATTTAACTAAACAGACTAAAAACTGAATGAATGAAGGCTTGTGTAATTAAAGGACAACCTACTAAAAATCCAAAAAATATGTTAACAATTTGTTTATTTAGGCTGCCTATATTTTTGTGACCATTATATGTAATTTTAATCCTGTTTGTATAAGCGATGCACTTTTATTTCTGTAAAATGCTTAAAGTTTTAAAAACCTAAATACAATCCTTCAATACGTTCGATTTAAAAAGCCTCAAGCACATTATACAACATTTCAAACCCATTTTATGCAATGAAAACACTTTGCCCCAGTTGCGAGATGCGATTATTTCTGTTTTGTGTGTGTGTGTGTGTGTTTAAAATGTTTTTCCATGGAAAAATTCGAGGGTTGAGTCGCGGCTGCTGCTTTAAACCGACAACTTATACACTTTGTAAATACATACATATACACATGTAGATGACACACTATCGGAGCGCGTGCAACAATTTCAATTGATTTATTTTTTAGTAGTTCGTCGAACATTTTAGCGTAAATCCACACACAATGCTCTCATTCTGGATATGCATAATAAAATGTGTTGCGTGTTTGGGCTTAGCCCAAAATACGGCCACGTGTTGCACATTCAGCTGCCGGGGATTTGTGTTAATGGAAACACAGAACTTACGTATGTATATACGATGTGCACTTGTTACTGAGGTGTAAAAAAAATAGTTTTTCAATAATCAAATGTAAGCATTACAGGCATTGTTTATAGATAAAACATTTAAATATTATTTCAAAGTTTTACTCAAATAAATTGGCTGCAAAATTAGATTAGAATAGAAATAGAAGACGGGAATTTTTAATCTTGAATAAAAATATTATATTAGCCGATTGTCTAATCCCAACTGTTTGGCATCACTTTACCATATTCCATTAAATTTAAAACATTTTATTAAAAGTTTGTTTACAACAATTTGTCTTAAATAACCTTGCATTGGCGAAGGCAGTTTTACCTTTACAGTTGACCGCAATATTGACTCGATAAGAAATCGCTGGACATATCCAATTTGCTCATCGTCTGGCGCATAGCTAGTCGCCTAAGAATTTTGCAATATGCTCGAGAACAATAGACAGACATTGCGTCAGCATCTGCATCAACAACAGCATCAAACGCAGAGCAGGCGCCATGAACACTGAATGGGCTTGAGTAACAGGAGACGGGACAGACAGGAAGAGGTTCTGAAACAAGATGGGTAGCTAAACTTAACCTCGGTTGCTTAACCAGGTAGTAGTCATGGCAACAAAATGGCTGTCAATTTCAGCTGTTGCTTTTGTAGCTGTTGGCGACGTCACCATAGTGCGCTCTCAGACTCCCTCTCTCTCTCTCTCTCTCTCTCTCTCTTTCGGTCTCAGATCGATTTGGTACATTTTTGATTGATTATTGGCAAGCAGCTGTTAAATACATATACTACAATATCCGAGCGTTGAGTTAAAATTTCATAACTTGTGGCAAATAAAGACGCAAATTGATTGACACGCACACAGAAACGCACGCACATACACGCATACATTCATATAGTGCAAATGGCGGCCGGAAATGAGCGCAAATAAAAATGGGAAAAAATTGAAAAAAAAGAGCAACAACGACAGCAGACATTTTGGCCATGAACATGGACCCGGCCTTATTGTTGCTGGGCATGGCATTTATATATTTGCCATTGTTGCCAATCTTTGTTTCTGTTGTTGTTTGTGCAGAATATTTTTTTTATTGCCCGCCGTCGCGTCCATGGTCCTGGTCTGGCCGCTCCGGCCGTTGATTACAATTCGCTTCCGGCAGTCATTAATTTTTATTTAGCACATTTTCGCAACAGCAAACAAAATGCCGCCGAAAAATAAAGAAAACCGCTGCGCGTCGCTCAGAGGTAAGAAAAATGGCGCAGGACAGACGGCGCGGGGGCCAAATATGAATAAATTATATCAGTACGTGAGTGTGAGTGTGTGTGAATGTGTGTGTACTCTGTAGCGGAAACGGAAAGTGTGTTAATTTCCGACAGCAAAATATTTACGCCAATGATGGACGCGAACTGCAATTGATTTCAATGGATGACCGAAACAATGAAAGCACAAAAATGATGATAAGACATGGCCATAAAATTAAACAAGATTTAATATCGCTTGGGCTAAGCCCCTTCAATGAAGCTATTCTTCTGCGACAGGCTATATGAAAACATAAATTTTCTTAATAAGTTTTCGTCTATAACTTTTTTTTGTTAATTTAATATACGTATGTAAAATATACTGCTAAAGTATAATAATTATTTAAAGCTCGCTTTCCCTGCTTTTTAATACGCAGATTTTTCTTACAAGTGGGCGTAACGAGTTCAACATGAATGCATTTTACATGTTGCACGTTGAGTGAAAGGAACAAAAGATATGAGCAAAAAAAATAATGGGCGGACAGCATCGAAGGCGTGTCGACGACCGACCGTAGGCCAGTAAAGCACAAAATGGGGGAAAAACAAAAAAAAGGCTTGAGAGACATATGCAAATGAAGTTCAACGGTGACCATGGACATGTGGAGTGATGTTGTTGTCCTGGTTGCAGTTGTTGTTGTTGTTGTTGAAGCTGCCTGGTGTCGCCTTTGTTATTGTCATTACGATACGAAAACGATGCATGATGGTTTGTTTTTATGCTGTTGGCTACAATAAATCGGACAATGATACGTCGACTATATACATATATACACATATTTATATGATGCCTGTCATGTTAAAGACAGTTAAGAAAATACTTTGCGGACATGAAGTTATTTTAAGAGTTCGTAGAAAGTTAAAGTATATTTGATATCTTACGAATTTAAATGAATTTTTGTAAGCATTTTTTGTATTAAGAAACGGTTAAAATTAGACCCGTAAAAGCTGTATTGGATAACAATGAAAGTCATTTATTTCCAAACTAAATCTAATGTTTGTCTGTCTAATCAATTGTATTGGTAAAATTAGATAAAAAGGTAAAAAGTTATCTTCCAACTTTTAAGCATCATTCTTGAAAGCCAATTGATTAATCCTTTGTCTCAAAACAAGTGTCAATTTCATCTTAATGAATACTTATTTCGTAGAATTTCAGCACTTTAGTTTGCTTTGTTGCTGTCCGCAAAATTGGTTTGTTTCAGTTTTGTTTACTAATTAGTTATTCACTTAGCTTTCGGGGTCTCATTTACGACCTCTAATTGTGTGTAACAATGGCATAACAGCAACAACAACAACAACAATAACACAAACAACAGGTGGCTAAAGCGGATAAAGCGTAGAGAGAGTGAGAGTGCAAAATAAATTATGTAGTTCGTCCACCTACCTCATAACTATAGCATGTGGCTCTTAGCGGATGGCGGCCCACGCCATTACATTTTACGAGCACGACACACCACACACACATACGCAGTGAGACCGCTGTATCCGTTTCCGCTCGGTAAATGTTTCATTTCGTTTTTCGGTAGGTCGAGTGCGGAAAGTGGAGGCAACGGCTTGTCACTCAGTAAATGTGCCCCCTGTTTGAGCGAGTGTGTGTGGCCAAAGTTAATGCCCCACACGCGTGTCCATATGCCAGTTAGTTGACTGGCCAACATAAGTGTGTGTGTGTGTGTGTGTGTGTGAGCTGGTGTGAGTGTATAGGCCATGTGTTAGCTTTCGAGACAAAATGGCTTAAGTAGTCACTTTTTGTGCTTATGGTTGGACTTTGGTTTAATTAATTACAAGATTAATGCCCGGACTCTATATATGTATGCGCGTCTGGCAACTGCTGGCCAACGTTCTGCCAAGACAACTCAATGTGCAATATAGTCTTTGGGTATATGTACTACACATCCAGCGTCTTCTACAGCATAAAAGCAATTACAATCACACACCACACGAATTTGTCGCTAACAAAGTGTGGTCAAAGACGTTTTGATCGTGTAAATGAAAAAAGAAACTCGATCTAATTGTATAGCAAATATTAAAAGCAGCTTATCATTAAGCAAAATTTATTTGTTTTTGAAGTTTATATAAAAAACAGAATTTATAACAAATATATCCAATTACTGCTACACTTTATACATTTTATTTATTTTTCACAAATTGTGAAACACATTTTTTAAATTAATTTATTTCGCAAGCTTGTTAAGTTTTTAACAAAATGCTTTATTAACATTTGTTTGAGGACACATAAGTATATTTTTAGTTTATGGTACGTATGGTATATATTATTTATTTCGGTTGGCGCACAGCTAAAACTCGATTTATGATGACAATTATCTTCTCCTTTTTTATTGTTATGCAAATTTCTGTGTCGGGTGTTGTATTACTCAAAGTGGTATGAATACATAAAAAAGCCGTTAACATTTCTTTATAAAGTTGTTTGGGTATAATATAACCACTTTCTCATTTTTTGTAGTGGCCAATATCAACAATTTAATTAATGCTTCAACGCTCAATTTTATTGCGTAGCATTGCGATTTTTTTCCCCTCTTCTCTGTGGCATGTTAACAACAATGCCCCAACCCTTGCCAACATACAAGTCTTGTCAACAGCCAACGCTCATTAGCTCAGTGTGGCAGTTTTTTTTTTATTTTGATGATTGATGTCTCTGTTATTCAAATGCGTTAGTGTGTGTGTGGGGTGAAAGTTTCTCACATGCAAAGAAAGCTTTAAATTTCGTGTACATGAGAAACTTTTGACATTTTATCAGAGCCTGAAGAGTAGAAAGATGTATGAAGGTATACTTGCTACGGCTATGTTTTCAGGTCTATTTTGCATTCAAATGGCATACCAACTACCTTTCTCTCATTCTCTCTTTTTGCGCTCTCTTTCTCTGCGTGTTTTTTTTAAGCGCCTTTCAACTTTCGATATGTAATCCTTTGATTGATGCGCCCAGCTTCAAAGCATACATACATATGTACAACACACGCACACACACAAACTAACACACCACACCTCCAGGTTAGGCTTGGGCGTGTCCTTCGTCTTTCGTCCTTGTGCCGCATCGACAGCAAGCAGGCTGGCAGGCAGCAGCCAAAATCAACGCCTATGCAAATTTACAGGCTTCGGTTTTGATGGGTGTGGGTGGGACATGGGGGCGTATGGTGTATGGCGTTAGACATATGATGACAAAGACGATTTTAGCATTTTTGCTTTTTGATTAGCCCAGACAGAAGCAACCGTTGAAGATGTAGCAAGCAAGTAGCAAGTGGCAAGGTGCAAGAAGTTACATCAGCTGCAGCTGGAGCCCAAAACCAAAGGCAGTGGCCAGTGCTTTTAGGCCATAGCAAGTGAAATATCAGCCTACGTTGGTTTTAGTTGAGGTAACCGTAACCGTAAACAGTGCCACAAAGCAAAGCATTTGATTAGCCAGCCACACACACTTTCTCACACACACACACACACGTATACAGACAGAAAACAAGGACTTTACGCATGGATGTTGCCTACTGAAACAAAGCTGTCAATTTGCTTGCCATTTTGGCCAAATCTCGAGCACAAGCAGATGTTCCAACTGCAAGTTTGTGCAATCGGCACACTATTGTGGTAACCATACAGATTGCCTGATTTGCCAGTCTGTCTTATGTTGTTACTAACTCTAGCCTGTATCTGGCTTAAACCCATTCATCGATGTCTTTAGCTAATTGTCTTTTGGGCCTAAAAGCAACTAAATGGCTAAACTGCTAATTGACTAGCTTTTTTTCTGTTTTGTGTTCAAATTAATTGAGCAAAGAGCATTATTGTTTAGAAACAAGTTGATGAGATAGCTCTAATCAAACTTCTTTAATGAAACTTACTCTTAAAATAAATAGCTATGCTTTGTCTTATAATATTTTGAGGGGTTACTTAATATTCGTATTTTTTTTTGTGTTGGAAACCGATCAAAAAAAAGGATTATATTTATAGAATAAATATTTTGAGCTTAAAATAGGTTATCAAAAATAAAAAGTGTTGATTTAAGGCAAAGAGAAATCGTCCTGTAAAATTTACCATGAATTGTTATAAATCTTAGCGCTAACCTCCGTTTAAATATACCATAATATAAAAAGTAATCATCATGCTCAATATTAATGTTTTAACAAGTGGCATTTCTTAAATAATAAAAAGTTCGCAACCTCTTCAATGCATTCTCAGCCTAACTAGATTACCAAAATAAATTAAGTTTATAATGCTTTCGACTTTCCACAATGCTGAGCCAATGAGTTTAAAGAGTCTCATATTGAGGCCACATGCCATTTTATTAACCTCAAGCGTTAAAGCCACAAAAGAGCCATTGAGTTGAAAGGCTTACGCACAGAGCCGCCAAAAAACCGCACTGTTTCATACGTAATACGTATGTACATATATAGGGAAAACCACGTAGGCCGCGTTACAGCCATAGAAATCAATTAGCTAATTATTGCACAAAATGCAGCCACAAGTTGACATAGAAATAACCGAAAAATATTGTGCCTGGATATTTTGAGGAGGCGAGTCCTTACACAAATTAACCTTGGCCGGGAATGTAACACGGCCAAAGGGGCATTAGGGTTTGTTGGCCAGTAATTGAATGCGTTAATACAAACCAATTGTGGTGCATAGGCTGGCCCTGTAAAGAGAGGAGAGGGCAGGACCAGATGCTGTTGCTTCTATGAAACGATTTAATAATGCAAATTTTGCTATAAGCTGCTCTTAACTTGGCCAATAAGCCAAGCGGCAATTTGTGCGCACGCCTTTCCTGGCCACAGGCAAATTTTCGATCCGCTTCCCATAATTGAAAGCATGCAAGTGCGGCCTGAACTGAAAAGCGGGGAGGCCGAGATTCAAGTTGAGGTTGTGTTGGCTGGGTTGAAAGGTGAGGGGTGGTGTGGTATGGTGTAGCATGGTTCGGTTGAAACAGGTGCGGGGCAGGTGCTCGGTTCAAGCTCAAACTTTGCACTCTGGCAATAATATTATTGAAGGATTAAAGTTTAAACTTTTAAGTGCAAAAACACTTCAATTCAATTGAATTGTGTGCAATGCTTTACAACCAATTCCCCTCACTCTTCTTGCACCTACTCTTTTGTTAGGTGTGCCACAGTGTGACTATGCCGCCGCCTGTAAGGTCGTGTGGCAAAGCGCATTTTGAGTCAAGTGGACTAAAAAACTTTTTGTTGCGGTTATTGTGGGCATAAAACCAGCTACAAAGTTTTCTGCCAGTTACAGTTTGCAATACAGTTGCAATGTTTATCGGCCAGGTGGGGGTGGAATGAGAGTAGGGGGGAGGGGCAAGTCTTAATGCGATCAATCAGTGAATGGCAAGCAGAGGCTTAATGTGTTCAATACTTGAAAAAACGACAGAGAATAAAAAATAACAGAGCATAGTGCCAACGCTTACGTTTGTCAAATGAAGAAAAATATTTAAATGAAATCAAAATACATAAAAATATCTGAATGTATTGTATATATATTTTATTCATTTTTTTTTGGTGATTGTGATAATGTGGTATAATATTGAGTTTTGAAATTTAACGTATTATTACTAAGAATATATAGTCAGTAAATTGACTATCAGTGTGATAAGGGGATAGGGGATATGTATTTTATTTTTCAATAAAATGTAAGTTATAAACTCAATACAAATGTTAGATTAAAAGTAATAAATATATATGAGTTGACTTTATTTCTTTCTGAATAATATTTGAGCTTAAACTGAACTAAATAATAACGCATCATAAGAATAAAAGTTGTTAAAAGACAGAAACGATAATTACAGCGAATAAAACAATTTATACGTCGACAAAATTAATAAACAAAATCGACAAACTGAAAATTATTATCTGCTTTACTTGATTGATTGTTATTTGAATAAAAGTTTGTATACAAATATTTGCATCGAAAGAATGCTTGAAGAAAACTTTAGAGTTTAGTATAAATATTTTCCAATATATATATGTATGTTATACATTTTAATCGAAAAGTTTCTTGATTTTCAGCAGTAATTATTTTTGATTGTCGCAGGACAAGTTTAACATTTCAGAAAAGACTTAAACAAATGCTTGAAATTAAATAAGCATTTTATGCATTAAAAGGATAATGATAGGCAAATAGAAGCAAAATAAGTATATAATGCCAAAAGCGCATAAGACTAAAAAGGAAAGCAGCAAAGAAGCAAAATGCCGGCAACAGCTCAACACAATGGTTAGTGGAAAGCTGCAGCTCTTTGGGCCCATTGACAAGTGGCCTTTAAATGAAGTGACGGCAGACAAAAAAAAATGGAAAAAAGGGCGAGAGCTGCCGTTGATGATGAGCGTGGACTGGGCATGTCCTTGACTGTAAGTTGTCATGTTCCGCCATGAAGCTATCTCTCAACAGTGGGCGTTCTTGTAAAGTAGTAGAAGAGTAGAAAAAGTAGTCGTCGAAGTAGTCGCATTGGTAGCTGGTCATTTCTCTTTTAACACGCTTACAGCGATTTAGTGGGCAACTCTATTTTATTTCATTTTCTTTTTATTGTATGTATTTTCAGTTCTCGCTTTTTTATTATATTCTTTTTAACTTCGCCTTGCGCGAGACTCTCGCACTTGACTGCATCCTTGTGAGTCCTGTTTGCTAGTAGCTGAAGCAGCATTTAAGTGATAATCCTGACTTGTGCTGCGTATAATTTGCTAAACTGTTGCCGGCCTCCCTCCACCCAGAAAGCTTCCAATAGTCCCGCGCAACCTTGTTAAAGTTTTCCCCTTCGCAGAAGTTTTTTCTCAACTTAATTCTTTTATTTCGTTGCGCTGTCAGCCGCAGCATTAAATTTGTCGTATATATTTGCATGTAATACGATATAGACACGCATTCGGGCCGGGCTCTCCAAATGTCGTTTGCCGTCGAGAATTCCGCAAATACTTTTGCATACCAAAGCCACCAAGCAAGCAAGCAAGCAGTTTCTGTTCCTTTCTCTTGGCTTTCTCCGTTCGCTTTCGATTTCGCTTATGCAACTGCCTCAGTCAAGCACAATCGTTGCGCACGTGAATTGATTTGCTAGCATTTTGCTTGCAGGCTGTGCTCACCCCAACAGCCAACCATCCCAACGACTCCCAACTATTTCTGTTTTTGTACTCCACATTTATAATGAATAATTTCCGCACGACTTGAATTCAATGGCCAAAATGGTTTGACGGTTCAATGTTTGCCTAATGGCCATTATTATTATTATTAGGATTATTATGATCACGATTACAACTGGCGCGCCTTTCAGACTGTGCCACAGGCACATTATACCCTTACATACATACAAACATACATCATTCATTCAGACTAGTGTTCAGGTTGTTCGATAAGTAGTTTTTTTTTGTTGCTACTCGATTGTTTGCTAACGTTCAATGATTTATTGCGTTTTTAATTATTGGAGACGTACTCTAGTGACTGGGTTTGGCTTAAATGTTAATTAGTTAAATGAAATATGAATTAGTAGAAACTAGAGCACAGAATGATACGTATACACAATTTTTTTTGTTATATTTCCAGTTCATTGGTTACCAAAATGAACACCTCTGTTATAAATTGGCACTCATTCGAGTTCGTTAAGTTTCGATTGCTTTTAAGAGCGCACAATAAGCAATGCCAATTAATTTAATAAACTTTATTAATATTGCACAACGAATTTTTTTGTGCCTTAACCAAAACCATCAAAAATCTGGCACTTTGGCGAATAGTTGTATTAAAACTATATAAAAAAAACTCTCCACACACACCTTTGCCTTTAATATTGCAAATTGGATTTAAACAAATTGAAAACATGCGCTGACATTAATTGAAAATGCCACAAACCGATAACTTTGTAATGTGCACAAAAAAACATCAAGATAAAAAAAAAACAAACACAATAATTGACAAAAATTAAATTTGATAATGCTCAATGGTTTTGTTTAAAGGTATACAGACTCCAAACAATATGTCCATTAATTGGCAAATAAAAGCAAAGCGCACAAAAAACACAAACACACAGCTGAAGCCTTTATTTCGAATTTAAATGCGTATTATATAAATGCAAAAAAAGGTTATCCAAATGCCCCAACCAACCACAAGCTTTTATGTACTCTATAAAAATTTGCAAAAACAAGTCACAAAAGTAAACAACGAAATTACACACACACACACAAATACGTATAAACGCAGCTAACCAGAGAAGGCACAAAAACCAGAGCTCAATAACAACAGCATTGAATGGACTAAAAACCAAAAAATAAAAACATACTTGTGCAATAATAACTGTATTTGCCCATTGAATGTTATTGCGTTAGTTTGTCCAAAAAAAAAAAAAATTAAAAATAAAATGAAAGGAAATCGCTTGAAACAGAAAACTTTTCACAGAATGACACTCGGACGATGGAAATTGCATTATCATTGCGTCAATGCGAATGTGCTTTGAGTTGGTTTTTACAGAGGTGCTTAATGTGTTGACATCTCAATGGAATATAATATTATACCTTGGTCATTTACAGTTCTTATTATCAATTCAGGCATTGTTTCCAATCATTTCTCATTTCAAATATGGCCATAAATTCTTATGTTCAAAGACATACAAACTAAGAAGCATAATTAAAGTCATTATGTGCTTTAATTTTATAGCTTAACAGGAACAATTATGTATCGCACACACATTAATATATTCACACGAAACAAAAATAAACTCATGAATTTCAATGCAGTCAACAAACACATTTAAAACTTCTCATCAGACAATTCAAACAAAACATAAACAGGAAAAACATAAACAGAAAGATGCGAGAAGGAGCCAAAGATGCCGGAAGTTTTTTGAAAAATGTGTGTTTGCTTAAAGCGCGTATCAAAAATCAAGACAAAAAATGAAAAATTTGAGAAGAATAATTAGCATTAAGCTTTAAATAATTTTATGCTGAAATTTTTTGAATTAATATTTCTAAGCACTTGCGATTTTTGCAGTGATGTGTGAGATTTATTTTTGAGAGCTGTGTAGAATGCTATGGAAGACGAAATGTCAAATGCATTGAGAACATATATTTGTTAACCAAAAATGCGATTCAAATCGGTTTTGTGCACGCTCTTTGCGCATGCCTGCTTATCGAGGGATTCAGTGGGTGAAACTCAACTTGCATTCACCCCTGAAACGTGGTTAAAGTGCTTTTACACCACAGACAAGCAACAAGTGTTTGCCGGTTAAGGCACTGAGAGTCTTATAGTGGGGTAGCATTTTGTTGGATTGCTTTAACTGTGGTAAAAAATGTTGACCACAGCCAGGGGAATCCAAGGATATTAACTGCTTTGCCGACGAAGGACTCTCCTGAAAAGTGTGTTGAATTTGTTGAACGGTGAATTTTTATTAAGGAGATATGTTTGGCGCAATATTTGAAAAATTCGTAATAAAATTTTAGCTAAAAGCCATAATAGAAGCAAGAATTTACCAAAAAGCTTGCGCTTATTCATCATTTGCCCAAGTAATCCGCATATTGTTAACGTAGCTTAACTCTTTTGCCGAAAGCCAGTCGTTTGCAACAGCAACAACAACATAAGAATAGCAACTCTCAAATGGCACGTGACAAATCCTTTGGTAAACGTTTGCAGGGCAACCACGTGAAATGGAAACGCGCAAAAGAAGCCAACAAAAATAAAAAAAACGATGGTAAGTAGTAATGTAATAGGTGAGAAGACGAAAAAAGCACAGTTTGAAGTGTCAAGGCGGGGTGCGGGAGGGAGATGGAGGCAAAAGTCAAAGTTGCGTGTAAAGTTCTTGCAAATGCTGGTGCATATAATTGCATAAGGGGCGCATGAGAAAACTTGTTGCATACCGCAAGGCGTTCGAGACGAAAGCACACACAATTGTTAGCTGTGATTGCGTGGCAAGCACTATTTTGAAATCATGCATTTAATGGAGCGTATTTGAAGAGTGTTGCTTTGTGTTCAAAGACTTGTGAGTGCAGCCAATAGAAAACTGTATTTTTGGCATTCATGTTGAAAAATAATTATAGCATGAATGGATGAGTAAAAAAGAAACAAAAAACCAAATGAACTTAAAAAAAACTGAAAATTTAAAATGAAATCTTTAACTTTTTTTATGGGATATAATTTTGGAAAGGGTGTTAAATTTAATTATTTAGCAGTATTTATCATGCACGTTAAGTCGATAAAAGGCAGTCACGATTAACTGATTATCAAGAGAGGAGGGTCGTTGGGGGTCATTATTTTCTATGAATTTAAATGATTTAAATAATTATTCTATTTTTGAATTTTTGCGAGAAATCAAACATAATTAATAATATTATATTCCATAATTATTATCGATATGCAATACTAACATTTTATGATCTATAATCCTTTGCTTTGTCAAGTCGATTCGTTTCTGCTTTGCCAATGAGTGGCAAACACACACAATGCGAGCTGTGTGAATAAACATATTGTATGCATATTCTATAGTTGACCAGATTGCCGTTACGACATAAATGCAAATACATATATTTATTGCCACAACAATTTCTAAACTAATTTAACATAGTCAAAACCCCAGAACAATCATCCCGCCTACCATCAACAACAACAGCAACAACAACACATATATGCAAAATAGTCAAACTGAAGATAAAACAAAAACAAACCAGACGGAAACGAGGGCTGCAACTTTTGTCATGAATAGTTGCCATAAATATTTAAGCACAAACGTCATGCAAATTCCTGTGCGCACCCTAACACACCTTACCCTCACCTCTCCACACCCTTTAAAAGCCACATTTTGATATTTGGACATGCAGCTGAGCGCTTATGAAAATTGGGCATTGAACCTACAAATGTGCAGCCAAAATGACAACTAATTAGGTGAGAGAGAATGCAAAAGTGCTAAAGTATCTCTAAAATGCTGTTAAGTGTTGTGCGTGTTTGTTAGTGTGTGTTGTCAATCAGTTGTTAACAAATTGTTTAATTCGATTTTATTGCAAGCTAATTTCAAATCTAATGGCTTTTATTCATTAAATGTTCATTAGTGCTACAGAGTTGTTTCTAAAAATGTTATTTGTATTTATGAAAATAATATTTCTTTATTTTTATCAAAATACGCCGGATGTGCTGCAATGAAGGGCATTTGGGATTTAGTTTTAAATATTATATAAGCTTTCTTCTTATAACAATTTATATTTTATTTTGCTAACAAATTTTAATAAACTTAATACAATATTTTAAAAAATAAATCAAACATTCATAAATAAATAAGTTACGAATTTTACAGTTTTCCAATAATTTTTGTTTTCATTAAAAACGAAATGGCAATTGAACAAGAGCTATTTACATATGAATACTCAATGTCAGATACAATTTTTGCCTTTATAGCCAATTTTAAAAAAGGTTCAGCTTAAAAATAAAATTATAATTCTCATGAAACTAATTAAACGAGAGAAGTGTTCTTGGAAATGGCAATTGGAAGGATATGTTGTATGCTAGTGGCACTTATTGAGCAAACTGGACACAGTATAATATGCAACTAAAGTCGTGAGCTGTGTAAATCAAATGGCAAATCAACTCTCTGGACGTTGCAGTTAACATTTGAGCTTTCATATATGAAAGTGCTTGAAATTCCAGATTTTTAATACGCTGTAGTATGTCAATTAAAAGGCCAGACATTTGCATTAAGTGCTCTTGGTACTAGTGCAGATATAAGGATACTTAACAACATGACAGGAAGGATGAAGTTTGGCTAAAATATGAGCAGTTTGCACTTTGTGATGCACGGAGTCAGTGTGTGTGTGTGTGTGAGAGAGAGGGAGAGTCGACATGCATGAAGTTAAAAGCCTGGCAACAGTTGTAAGTGCATCCTGGCAGCTCATCTTGACTGTCTCAGCAGGAAGCACTTAATAAATTCTAAACTACAATTGTCTGTGTGTCCCTTTTTGGCGAGCATGTCAACAAAAGGCAGATGCTCCTATTGTCCTGCCCCTGCAGCGCAATACAAACCCAGCCAGCCAGCAAAGAGTCTCAGAGTCAATGAACCTCACACCGCCTCTCTTCCCAACACAAAACAGTACTACATGCATCATAATTATCAAACACAGTATGTGTTTGCGACTGTGTGTTTGCGACTGTGTGTGTGTGCGTGTGGTGTGTCGGTTTCTCAGCGTCAAAATCAAATTTCGTGTTTGCCCAAAATGCGCAGCAGCAAAATTACAACTGACCAAATGCAAAAGCTGCAAACAGGAAAATGATGCCAGGCTTCCAGCAACGCTTCGCATTGCTTTGCGTTGATTATGATGAGTAGTGGAGTGTAGCGGTGTTCTGGTTACTCTACTCTCTCGGATTCCGCTGACCTGGCTAGCTGGCTGGCAGGCTGGCTGGCTGACTGGCTGGCCACTGACATGTTTGTAATTAGTAGATCAGCATGGTGACCAGCGTGGCGACATGGTTGACATTGGGTTTTTTCTGTGCACTCCGCTATTCCACTTTTTGGCTCTAATGCAGCAGCAACATCCACACACACTAAATTTAGCCGGCTCCTATTGCACTTGTCCTCAATTTGCTTTTAACGTATTCGTATTCGTGTCCAAAAATGTACTGAGTGCAAAAACGTTGACAGTTTTGCGCTGATGGATGCGAACGCGTGACGAAATCAACACCAAATTAGTTTATAATTTTGACAGACATGCAACATCAAACAACACACACACTTACACACACAAAAAACCGATGTACAATCTGTAATCTGTAAAAGGCGAGTGGCAATTGCGGTTTGAAATGCAAATTGCAATCGAATTGCTGAAGATTGTGGCAGCTAAATTAACTGAAGTCATGTGGTCAACAAATCCATGGCTAGTTTATGTAATTAAAGTCGATTTTTAGTTGATGCCAAAGAGAATTCAAGCTGAAAGCAAGTAAAGTAGATAACAAATAATATGTTGACCAATAAATTATAAATTTAAATAATTATTCGGTGTCAATGCGTATACTTAATTTGCATTCCTTCATTCTTGTACTTCTCATTCTTTTAATATTCACTTCAATTGACAGATCAACTTGAATAATCAGATGCTATCGCTTACTTTAGCGACATTTGCATGTCAAATTACGTTTGCCAGCCCTTTGAGAGATGCTTTCAAATCTGATTACCCCCATAAATACATACACCTACTATCATATACGTCAGCACGTATGGCTTGAGAATACATGTTGCAAAAGAGCCCAAAAATAAGAGACTGAGAGAAGGGAATTTAATTTGCTTTTACCTTTGATTTTCTGCAATATTAACTAAAAATTTAGCTGCGCTCCTTCGTTCCTCTTTTTTTACTTCTTCGCTAAATGTCATCTAAAGTAAACGGAAGCCAAAGCAAAGTAAATGAAAAGTGCACAAGTTGAACAAAATGGAAAAGAAAATTGTGTAATGTAGTCAACAAGTGAGGGAAATGAATGGGCAGTGGGAGTGGGAGTGGCGGGGTTGGAGAGTGCATGATAAATTCAATGCAAATGAAATTTTGTGGAATTGAACTAACTGTAAGTGCATTAAGTCTATAAGAAAATGACATCAACCGGTGCAGCCATAAACAAGATTATCTCTTTCTTCTTAAGCTAATACTCTGTACTTTTGTAAAAGTGCTTAAGAAATAATGCAAAAGGTTGATTTCTTGGCTAAGATAAAACTGAATTCCGAATAAAAGCGGATAAAGCACGTTGGGTATTTGTATTGTATATTTCTTAAGAACGTTTCTTTTATTATATGAAAAATAGAAAAATTATTTAAATAAAATAATTAAAAAAAGAATAAAAAAAAATATTTTCTTTTTTAAAATATTGACCTATATTGCGGTTTATAAGGTCGAACTTAAAATTATTTGTTTATCTCCTTCACTTCGGACTTGTCTAGGGAAACTTCTAGCTTAGCACAAACACTTATCATGTTTAGTTCCAAGTTTGAGTTGCACTTGATTTTTTTTCTGTACAAAATCTAATTTTGTGTTGTTGCTAAGCGACAAATTTACTTATCGCCCGCCTCAAAGATGAATTCAATCAAAGCGCAGCAGCATTTTGCAAAAACGCACTTCAAAAGTGACAAACAGTCGCAAGGAAATTCGCATCAACTTGGCATTAATATGACAGTCAACGTGCTGTTGTTGGCAATGGTGGCTCTGGCTTTGGGACTAGGAGGACCAAGAGGACGAAGATCTGTGGATTGACGGTTAAGGATTGTGGATTGAGTGCCGGGAACTGGGAACTGAGAACTGGAAACTGGCAGGACGCTGAACGAATCACTTTTAAATGCATTTGCCGTCGTTCATATTTTTTTGCAATTTTATACACCGTCACTTACGACTTGCATCATTCTTTTTCATTTCGCTTGAGCACATGGATGAATGAATGAATGAATGAGTGACTGAATGACAGAATGAGCGACTGAATGGTTTGGATGGTTGCTTGAATTGTTCGTTCGCCGACTAGCTGGCTTCCTGGCTTCTCCTCCTTCAGCTCTTTCGCCGCTCGTCTGTGTGTCTGTCTGTCTGTCTGGCTTTTACCATACCAGAGTTGGGCAACCAGTTAAAGCGGATTTGTGTGCTCTTGGCCCGGTTGTTGTGTTGCTGATGCAGTCGGGAGCCAGTCGCCGTTTTGGCGTCAAGAGTTTGCATTATTTATTTAGTTTTTATTTTTCGACTTTTATTTCGTTGTTGTTGTTGTGGCTACGGCTTTTAGCTTCGATCTGCAGATATACTCGATGGAAATGAAGCGAAAAGTATTTATAGAAAATTCTATGCAATTTTTGTTTACGCAATTGAAAAATGTTTCACAACTGCTTAACGTCTGTCTGTATGCAAGAAAAGTCGTATAAAACAAATGCCTTTTATTTTTCAGGTAGCTTTGATTAAGCTGAGATGAAAATAAATGTTCAAAGCTAAACTTTTATTCTATTAAATTCAACTTAAGTACGAATTGATCAAACAAATATTTTAGCAAATTGTTATCACATACAACAAATGTATAAATATTTTTTTTTAAGTAGAAAAAATCTATAAGCAAATATTTGATTTACTTCCTTGTGCTCTGCAAAATATAAATAAACTTGAAAATGTTTTCTTTGAAAGCGCGTACAACACAAAAGATTATTGTACGAAAGCTTAGAAAAGTTTTTGCTTATGATGGTCT
Source organism: Scaptomyza pallida (assembly GCA_018152965.1). Classification (NCBI taxonomy): domain Eukaryota; kingdom Metazoa; phylum Arthropoda; class Insecta; order Diptera; family Drosophilidae; genus Scaptomyza; species Scaptomyza pallida. The sequence goes on along the minus strand of JAECXP010000051.1, from coordinate 2,579,280 downwards.
TAAATCTTTTAAGATACTTACGGCAATGAAAGTTAGTTTGGAAAGTTATCTATAATGTTATGTTTATATTTTTTTATTAAGTATTCAAAGCTATGAGTAATTTGCTTATACAAACTTTTAAGCCTAGATTTCCAAGAATTTGCCTATTAAAATATTGCTTAAATTTGTTAATGAGCTAGAATATTGAATTTAATTTGTTTATCTGTCTGGTTGTTTAATCTATCATTCAACAAGCGAAATTCTTTTTAATAAAGGCCACTCGAAATCACAAAATATGCTTTGAGAGCTGCCCGGGTAGCGACCACCAGTGGTGCATTACCATTTACCATTCTTATATACATTGCTTTCTGTCTCATCCTGTGAGCTTCACATCACATTGTTATGGTAGTTCTGTTGCCTTTTTTTTGGCTTTATTATTTGTTTGTCGGGCAGGATATTACACCTCGGTTTTTGTCGCTGTCTTTTCACTTTTACATGCTGTGACATATTTCAATAGCAAATTTCGAGGGCGCAAGGCGGGTTAGAAGAGGAAAAAAGGAAACTTGAGTGAAAAGTCTGCTGGCACGCATTCAGCCAGACATTTTAGCGATGGTTTCGCTCTTCCTTTTCTTTTTTTTTTTAATCTTATAAACAATGTCAGCATGCGGCTTTGGCGTTGCTGGTGTTGCCACCAAATGTTGCATGTGCCTGACGAGCACCCAGAAGCGTTTTATAGCTTTAATATGTTAAATCGCATTTGCTTATAATTTATTATTTCTGTGTGAGAAAATGTTTCTTAAATGCCAAAGTGATTGCATAAATTTAGAAGCAGAATTTATGAAAGTTTAAATTTTTTAATAATGCTGCAAATGTTAAGGGTTGCATATTTGAAATAAATACTAATATTTGCATTAATTAACATAGAAGTTACAGAATCGTTGAATAAGGAATAAGGATTTGTTACAAGTACTTCCAAAAAATCCTTTTACAGCTCACCTATTCATAGCCTCAAAAGGCAAACAACTTGGCAAGCCATAAAAGAAGAAAAACTGCCATGCAAAATGATTTTCGCTACCCATATTAAATGATACATTCTTAATAATCCCTTGAGCCAACATTCAGGCCGAGTCAGAACACAGAAACCGACTATAAAGGTTTGACATTAAAATTTATTGCCTACTTAACCCTTTCGGGACAACAGTTGCTTATAAGCAACTTCTAGTTTGGCGCTATCTAACGCACGTTTGAGACCCCCTGACTTACAAACGTAAGTGGGTAACAGTAAACTGATATTTTGTAAGCAAGAAGAGCAAAAAGCAGACACGAAAACGCATTTTAATTGCGAGCTTTCCGAAGTTATTCAAAGTGAGTTCACGTGCGCGATCAAACGCCCAAATAAGTGCTGTTAAATACATAGAATTTTTAAATATTTCCGAGCATCTTTTAAAACTAAAGTGAATAAAATGTCAAACTACGAAGGTTAGTTGTCTTATTTGCGTTTTTAGTTAGAAAAAAAGAGCAATATTTAGAGAGTTGGAGAGCTGTTGTTGCTTATAAGCAACTTTTGGTGGAGCCTCATGGGGATGACCTAGAGCTTTGAAAATTTGCACACAGCTTATTTAGGTCTAAAGAGCATAGTCACCCAAATTTTGGATTTTTAGCCCTACTGGGCTAAGAGCTGTCCCGAAAGGGTTAAAATGTTGAATAGCTTTCAATAGTTATGAAAAAAAGAATAAAACGTTGACTCAATTACGCTGCCCAGCAAAAATATATGCATACATTTTGAAGTTCACTCAATTAAGTTTTTCGAGAATTTAAGTTTTTAATAAAAACTACTTCTGGCTAGTTAAATAACGTAGATTTTTGTGCTTTGGTAAACGTAATTAATACTTCTACTCTACCTTTTACTCCCATTTTTAGTACCTTTTCCTTTTGGATTGTTTTACCTGCGGCCATAATTTCTACTCAGTTCTGAATTAGTTCGCTCTCTAGCAGCATACAAATGCGTTGAATCCCTTCAAATGTCTGGCTGATAAAAGCACAAAAGATAATGCCAGCGGCAAGTGTGTGCAAATTTTTTTTTGGATTCGACAAGGACCTTTTCTTGTGTGTACATATGTAGATGCTATGCATCACTTTGACTTGATGCCGAACAAGAGTAATATTTGAGTGCCCTAACAAAGAGTCCTGAAACTTTATGTTGTATTGTAATGTTAACAGGTTTTTTCTACCGATTACGTTTTTACCCCTTATCCGCTAGTTTTTTGAATGATCATGGGAGAAAAGAATATAAATAATTGATTTATAACATCCAAAGTCATTTATAAAATATGCAGTTATTTTTTTTTTTATTTAATTTAATTTATTTATTAGTCTGAGACGCGTGAGCTCATATATTTTATAGAGCATTAAACTCTCATCCATTACAAAAAATAGTAAACAAAATAATATACCATTTTATTTATATTTTTCTTTTGTGGTTGTGTGTGTGTGTGCTTTTAGGTATGCTCTACGTGTGGTTAATCGCAAATGAGCAACGCAATTCCTGTACACATAATGAGGCCAATTAGGCCTGCGGCACAAACTAAATGCCGTGTGCAGCTTGTTTAATGGGTCGTTAAACTATGACTATCATCAAACCCATCTCCTGCCTTCTCAGCTTGCCAAGCAACTGCTAACCAAAAGTAACCCAACTGACTGTTTACACATTTCTTTGGGCATACGCGCAATTACTCGCCTGTTAACGGGCTTATGCTCATATCTATCCACTGATTGCGAATCAGCTTTAAGTCCTATTTTTTTGATGCAGCAGACATGCGGACGCCCTTTGCTCAATTTGCAAACTTAAACTACTTGCGAATAACTGCGAAAGGATTCAGTTATTGTTTTATGATGCCAATTCGAGAATGCAATGGATGAAGTTTTCAGGATAGTTATATTTATGGCGATTCGTGGCTCGTTGTGTTTTCCAACAAATTGTGCACTAAAAATGTTTTAATTTTGATGTGGGCTATATTATTTATGTATAAGTGATAAGCTTAGTAATAGCTTTAATAAGTAGATGCTTAAAACATGAAGTTATAAATTGCAAATTTTTCACTTAGCTTTAGATTTTGTTCAGATTTCCAGTGCTTCTCGGATTTGTTGATAAGTTCAGCTTAGTTATTAATGTGAATTTAGATATATGTTCAAACTAAAAACGTAATCTTAAACATTTTTCACAGATTGTGGATAATTTTTTTAATGCTGTGTCACACTTATTGAAGTTATGCATTGAATGACAGGTCAGCAGCCTATTCAATGATTTACCAACACTATTAATTTACATCAAGTTGGCAGCACGATTGTGCAAATACATGAAATAAATGTAGCATAAAGCCCCAGAAGCCAAAACTGCTCTAGTAACATGATCAAATACTCAAGGACTAGCAACCCACAAACCCACATACACCCACACGTTGGATATTTGCACAGAATGCATTAGAGTGTACATGAGAGCATGTGAAATATTTATGTGACGGAGGAGGAGTTTGAGGAGGAGGTATTGTAGACGTCAGATGATTAGTTGCATATTCCACGATGTGCAGGGCTTAGCTCCCCTAGCTGTCGATGATTTTGACCGAGCAAATATTTAATCTAAGAACATTTTTGCCCCTCCTCGGACGTGCTGGACGTCTTGGAAATCTCAGTTGTATTCCAAATACAGCAGCATCAGAAGCGGCTCTCAGCTCCACAGCTCTGAGCGTATTAGCCCAAGTCAAACAATGGCATTGGCCAAACGAAGCAAGAACACCAAATTGCAACGTGCAGAGGCCAAACGAACAGAGAGAGTAGAGAGAGTAGCAAAAATACAAAATAAAAGAATAGTAAAATAAAAAGCAAAAGTGTTGTTAAGAAAATGCACAAGACAGAAAATCGATGTTTGTGCTCCGAGTGTGTGCGTGTGTGTGTGTTTGTATTTGTGTTGTTTTTGCGGCTGACTGTGCAAAGTTTTATTGCGGGAGCGGGTCGTGCACTAAATCCTCAATGTGGCAGATTAACACGTGCTGGTCAAGCTATAAACGAAGTGCCTGCCAGCAACAGAAGGTCAACTGTGAGTTGCAAACAAATAAATGAAAAAAAAAAAAACAATATATTTATATATAAAAACAACTTATTTATTTAAATTTCGGGGAAACATACTAAATAACAAGCTCGTCTTAAAAATGTCAATGCAAAAGACAGAATTGAATTGATTTAAAGTTCTAGCGAAATCAATTTGCAATATTTTTTAATTAAACTTTTGCTGCCCCTAACGCCATTGACTTCTCTCTCGTTGCACTGTCCTTTATGAGTGCAGCTGTTGCAGCTTGTTTGATACCTTTTTATGCCTTTGTGTGTTGCAACATCGATTGCTGATGTGCAGCTTGTATACTTATGTAGTACGGATGTTGTTAATGATGTTTATAGCTTTGTTTGTTTTTTTTTTTTTTTTCGCAGCCAGCGGCATTTGGAGTGCATTTGAATTGAATTAAAAAAGTCTTGTTAACGTGTGTTAATAATAAAATGAAAACATCCAAAAAACAATGTGGCCTGCGCTCTTTAGCACCCTTAACAAACAAAAGGGAAACTAGATTTATGTAGCACATCGACAAAAAAAAAAGGACATTCATTGAAAGTAAAAGGTACTTGATTATAAATTTTTTAACATATCTTTTTCACTTGTTTGCTACTGAATTTAAAAAAAAAAAAAATAGATAAATAAATTAATGATTCATTGGAGAGCATTCAATTCGTTATGTTTAACGCTTGTTGGTGCCCTTTTTTTGTTTCGATTATTTAAGTTTTTCATTTAGATTAAAGTATCCTTTACTTTTAGGCATTCATTTCATAATAAATCTATACCCCAATCGTAGGGGTTTATCCTTATATGTTTGATTGTATCGAACTTAATTTTTTGCCTTTATAGTCTCGAGCATCAAATAAAGTTGGATTCCTTTCTTTGGCAGCATTGCATAAATCAAGAAAAAAAACCATTACCCATTAATAAATCCAAATGCAATAAATGTAAAGTTTTTTTTTTTTTATTTTAATCATTTATTTTTATAAAATCAATCATAACAATTCATTATTCAGTTTGGGCGTTCATTCATTGAAAATTCGCTATTAAATTAATTAGTTATTTGTTTTGTGTTTTTTTGGTTTACATTTTTTTTTTTACATATTAAACAATTCCATAATTTGTATGCTTTATTTATGCAATTATTAAATACTTAAAAAATAAAATGCGTCTAAATCGAAATACGTACAACGTATCTATGTACATGTGTACGTATGTCAGTGCAATAGATGCGTTTTGATGTACATTTAATGACGAATTATATAAATATTATATTTAATTATTGGTGATTATAATTAACTAATCAATTAGGTTGTATGTTCTTTTGTTTTGTTATCATATCTTTTTTTAAAAATATATATACTTTCCATATACAATATTAGGTGTGTGTGATTGTTATTATAACTATTTTTATGTGTGTATTTTTTTTTTTTTTTAGATTTTTTTGTTGGTTGTTTATAAAGGACGATAAACCATCATAGACGTTATCAAAAAGGCAAACCATTAATTATATAAGTAAGTACATACAATGCTTTTTACAAGTTTTACAAATTTGTTCTCAAATATTTATCAAATTGTCGCTTCAAACATCTTTGACATGAATTATCTACTATGTATATCTAGGGTTTGTTGTTGTTGTTGTTTTTTCATTGCTAAAAATTATACAAAAAATTGTTCATAAATGTAACATTTAAAATTCCATCAAGAAGACATTTTGCATGTATGGACTACAGTTTGTATGCTATGAAGAGGCCGGATTACCCTGACCACTGCCCAAGTTACGTTGGGGCGATTGTTGTTGTTGTTGTTGCTGCTGTTGTTGTTGTGTGGGTGAAAGTGTTCTTTGGCTACTATTTATATTATTACTATTAGTATTATTTTGGCTAAATTGAGACTTATTATTATTAGTGGTCGTTATTGTGGCAACACGTCTTAGACGATTATCTGGTATCGGTGGTGATTGTAGAGTGCCCGAAGCCTGATGCAGCGGCGAGAATGATGATGGTCCACTGGCGCTGCCACCAAATGCACCAGCGATGCTACTGCTGCCACCGCCACCACCACCGAGCGCACCACCACCAAAGATGCTGCCATTGCTGCTGCCAATAAGATTCAATGAATGCTCATTGGACAGTATCTGATGTGCAGCCAAATTCATCTCTTCGGGCGTCATATCGAGCGCCTCACGCATCTCCCGAGCTGCTGTGCCCACAAACTCGGAATCACAATACTTCCCAAGTCCCTCAGCGGCGAGTACCTGCAAGTAACGAATGCATAGTGTTAGGAAGTGGAATTTGTTTGAGTTTATTGTAGATCTTACCCCTCCAATCAATGATTCGGCTAGGCCATTCATTTCAGATGAAGTTGGTAAACGACGCTGATCGTAAGGACTAGCTGGTGTCGATTGGATCATGCGTTCGTGGCCAGGAATAGCACCATTGGGTGCGTAGACTATATTAACGCATAATATAATAAACATATATAAATTGTTTTATTAGCTGTGTTTCGAATCGAATTCATATTTCTGAAAGGGATTATTTATAAATTTGTACATCGCTTCATGATCATTTACAGTCAGTCTTCCTAGTTCCCAAAAATTTACTTGCCACATCTTGAGCCCTTAACTAGAAAACCATTGTTTTATCCTTTTACTTTTTACAGTTGATACATCAAATTATTTTTTCATAACAAATATTTTTTAAAAATTGAATTTTTTTAAACAATTAATTTAGCTAAAAAAATATAATTTTTTTTGTCCAAATTTTTTTCTTTGTTTTAGTCTATCATTTGCCATAACTTCTAGGCAGTTATTTAAGAAAACTTTTTCGAATCCCTTCTATAACCCATAATATTTTTTTGTACAATCTAACGTCCGTTTTCTCTCGACTATAATGATCATCAAGCGTCAACTATACATTAGTATCAGGTAAATTACAATTGACTGTTAGTTAAGCATTCAATAATACAGGCTAAAAAGTTAACATGTTAGATGTTATTGTACAGCTTTTGGTAAAATGATATTTAAGCATGTTTTTTATACAAAATAAATGTTAATTAACTTTATAACTATATGTATATAAACTAAAGCAAGCAACGATCTCTATTTACGCATTTACATACATACTAATACATATCTGACAATGCAGACATGTCTTTTAGACGGGCTTTAGAACTATTTATATGTAACTACTAAGGCATGGGCAGCATTTTATGAACCAAAGCAAGCGGCTTAGCTAAAGCCAATCAAAAACCAAGCAATAATTGGGTGTGTGTGTGAGATGTGTGTGTATTTTGTTGCGGGTTCTCTGGGTTTTATACATGTTTGTATCTGTAGGGCACCCCGACGTAAAAACATAAGAAGCGACGTAAGACAACATTGAAACAACAATTAACGAATATAGTTTTGTTTGTTATTTTGAAGTTTGGACATATTTAAAAAAAATATTTAATTAAACATATACGTTTATCGTTGACATGGGTTTAATATAAAAATAATTATATTATCATTAGATTAGATAAATATTTGATGGACGCAAGGCACACACTTTGATGGGCCAGGCCAGGCCAGCTTATGAGTACATATTATTATGTATGTATGTATGTATGGGCACAACAACACTGTTATATATGTATGTATATATATGTATTTATATAGACACCGATATCATTTGGATTAAGTTTTGTGAGAAATACTTTGATTATTGTAACCTTTTTTTCGATTCGATTCGTTCTTTGATGCGTGTTAAACGGTTGTTCTTGTTGTTGTTCAGTTGTTGTTGTTCTTATTGGTTGTTGTTGTTGTTGGTTGTTGTTGTTGGTGTTATGTTTAACTCCACGCAGGTCTAAGCAGTTACATAAAACTCGGTTTCTTTTAAATATATTTTTTTACAATACAGTACTTAGGGAATGGTTTGTTGCAAAAAATCAAAAAACAAAACAAATTCGTTAAATTTAGTACAAAAAAAGAAAACTCAAAATTCTCTCTGCCCATTTGGCGGCAATGAGAGGCTATATAGTATGTGGTTCGAACTCTCTGGGACTCATCCAGCAAGTTTATCAGTGTTCGAAACTCAGCACTCGGTTGTTTTTAAACTCGAATCACTTAAGCTATAATAAAGATGTTTGTAAAAAAGAGTTATACAAAAACAAATTACTTTAACAACACAATTTTGCATAGAATTTTTAGTTTCATTTAAAAATTTCCTCATTGGACCTTAAAAAATATTATTCAAATGTTTGTCAATTGATTGGTTATTAAACAATTGCAAATTAAACCTAAGTTAATCTCAATTTGTTAGTTTGTAATCAACAAAAGGAGCCATGTGCATTTTGTTAGAGCGCAACGCTTTAAAGCTGAAAGTATTTTGCAGTAAGTTCAGTTTAGATTTGCTTTTTTTTTAAATGAAGCCCAAGTATATACTTAAATGTACTTATTAATAAAGAAGCTTTATATTTTATATTAAGATAATATTGTAATACTACCGAAGTCATAAAAAACCATCCCGAAACACAAAAAAATTCCATTATTTTCAATAATTTTAATGCTTTTATAAAAACGACCAGGAATTGTAATGGCAAATAATTTCAAAGTAGTATATAGCCCCAAAAAATTGTGCACTTATCCCCTTATGCTTAATTATCAATACGATTTTTTTTTTATTATAAAAAGTATTTTGAGCCGATTTTGTATAATTGTTTTAAATCGTATCTGTAAAGATGTTTATTTTCCTGAAAGCCCAAATAAATTTAATCACGATATGAGCGTTTATTATTATTAGTCGGTTTTTTGTCCATATTGTTAAATCTGTTTATGTGTATTGAAATTCGATGTTTCGTGTGACTTATTTTTCATCTATATAGTGATCTACAGTAGCTGAGAATGCATATTTATATATATGTATATGTTTAATAATTGTGTATAAGAGAGGCAGCAAAAGCGTTTCTAGAGTAGCCCAACTAGTTAACTACAAAATGCTACGATTACTTGTATTATATATATGTATATATTCGATATTGTGTTATATTGCTATATTATTAACTGCGCATTGAACTAATGTTAGATGTGTGTGTGTACTACGAGTCGAAATCAATTTAAACATTCTGATGAGTGTTTTGAGTGTTGTATTTGTATCTGTGGCGCCGCGCACAACAAACAGCCAAAAATTACATTGAAAACGAAACGATTTTCATATGTTTTGTGGTTTTTAATTGCGCTCATTAATCATTGATTTAATAATGTTATTATTTTCATATTGGTTTTTGTTTTATTTTTTTTGGGGCATGCCGCAGGCAAAATTCAGAACTCACAACTCAGAATTTTTTAGTGGCGATTACGAAACAATGTACAGTATTAATAATAATAATTTTTAATGCTGCGCTACAAATGTTCAATATTTATAGACAAAATTATTTAATTAGGATGCGCAAATAAAAAAATAAAAACAATTAGAGGATTTGAAGTGTCATTTTAAAGAAATTAGAATTTTTTGGTGGAGTTATTTTGTGTGTATGGTGGTTTTTAAGAGCCAGAGAATAAACTCAAACATAAAACGCCACAACAAACAAACAAATGGTTTTATTATAATAATTATCATTTTTGCGGGTTAACTCGAATAAAGAAATTATTATTGTTATGAATAATAAACGTAAACGTAAACGTAAATAAAGAGAGAACAACTTATTGGTTTGTTTTGTGCAATTGCATTGTTTGCTGTTGTTGCTGTAGTTGATTGCAATTGCAGCATTTTTGCGCTTACCATTGTTATATGGATGCAATAAAATACCACGATTGCGGTTGCTGAAATTAATGTTCGGGGATTTGAGTAAAAGTTGTTGTTGTTGTTGTATCTATTTTTTTTTTCGGTTCTCAGTGAATGTTGAATTGTAACGAGTTTTAATAATAAAAACCACGCTAACACGCATATAGATATATATTTTAGATTATTATTATTATTAAAGGTCTTATTTTAAGTTTTTTTGGTTTTTATTTATTTTTGCTGGTGATTTTTTAAAACTAGTTTTCTAAGTTTTTGCAACTAAATTGTTGGCCAAGAACAAGAAACGGTGGCCCGGGCTCCTTTTGTCCATTACAAACGTTAAAGGCGCACTAAGTGAATAACAAAATGCCATAAAAACGTGGCACAAAATAATGATGAGACACACAAAAGTAACTCACTAAACAGCAAGCCATAGTAACATGAAGTATATATGGAATGGAAAACTCAAGAATTGACATATTGTTTCATGTGCGTCTAAATAAGTAATAACCAAATGCGGCATCACAACGCATTGCTCTCACCCACCCTTGCCACCCGCATGGAGTCGCCTCAACACTGCCCCCGCAATACTCACTCATAAGAAATCGCATTGGCCTCCGGCGGCAAGGTGCCAGCCACAGTGGATGCACCGCCTCCACCATTCTTTGCCAATGGCCGCATAGAGATGCTTTCGCCAAAGGTTCGCAGCTCGCCGCCACTGCTTGCATGCAGTTCATCATGCAGCTTGCCACTTGCCGCCATTCTGGCCTGCATTATGTTGCGTGTGATGTGATTGACGCCATCGGCCACACTTCGGTTGAGACTGTCGTATAGATAATCGCCGCCAGCAGAGTCGGCGCTGCCAAGCACCAGGCTGCTGCCGCCTACGCCTGCGGCGGCTAGCGATGAGCCGCCAATGGTCAGTGCGCCATTGCTCTGCGAGGCCTTGGCGCTGCGACGGAAGGTGCCATTGCCATGTCGACGAATGGACGACCAGACGCTGCCAAACAGCGTATGATGGCGCTGCAAAAGGTAAGAGCATAAATTAGATAAATCATCGATTCTCTTCACCTCCACTTACCCTATGCATGGGCTCTGGTTCCTCGGCCAGCTCATCCAGATTGCCAGAGATGGCGCGCTTGAGAGCTGGCGACACCTCGTGTAACGTACGCAGGCCGGCTTGCAGTGTGACCGTATTGCTGTCGGGATGTCCCTCCTTGCCTTCCTGCTCCTTACGCTTCTTGAAGCGTCGGAAATAGTCCTGAATCAGATACGTCGCATAGAATTTACCCACAGTAACCTCATCATCATTGCCTGGCGGCGGCACCACCTGATCCAGCAGTTTGGGATTGGTACGCTTCCAGATCTGTTTAATGGTGGCACGCAACTCGGCATTGCAATCATCAATGTTGCCCTCCGTTTTGATGCTCAGCGAGGTGCGCACCACGGCAAATAGTGTGGCATTGAAAAGCACGGTGCCATCGGAATTGAGAGGCATATTCATGGAGACCAGACGCTTGCAGGCCATGCGATGGGGACAGAGCTTGCCAAAGCCCAAGGGCGGTGATATCTTTCTAAGCAAAGTGACCACATCCAGATGCTTAATGCGTCCCTTGGCATCCGGATCGTATTCGCTCCACAGTCGAATAAACTCATCCAAATGATGTGGACCCAAAATGGACCAATCGCGCGTCAGATAGTCGAAATTATCCATAATAACGGCCACAAACAAGTTGATGATCTGTAAATAACAAGTTTATTGAAAAAGGTAGCGAATTTCAACATACTTATACTTACCAAAAAGGAGCATAGCACATAGAAGGATATAAAGTAGGGATAGGCTATGGAGGAGCCGCACTGATCACCGGGCGTATCTGAATCCATGTCGCAACGCACATCCGGCTGCGCTGAACACGACATCATAATCTCCTGCCATGCTTCACCGGTGGCGGAGCGGAACAGCACCAGAACCGCCTGCTGAAATGTTTGGAAATTGTTGTTTCTTGTAATGGCGTTGCCGCCATCCAGTGCAATTTTGCCAAAGACCTTAAAAGAGTAAAATCTTCAATAAGTAACGTATGAATAAATGTCGTTTAATACTACGCACTTGCATGCCGACAACAGCATAAATGAAGAACAGTAGCACTATGAGTAGTGCCACATAGGGAAGGGCTTGAAATGATTTGATAAAGGTCCAGAGAAGCGTGCGAATGCCCTCACCCTTGCTGAGCAGCTTGACAAGACGCATGACACGAAATAGTCGAAAAAAATTAATGGAAATTAAATTCGAGCCGGCCTGAAAGTAAATAATACATAAGATATTGATTTGCTTAGGTGTTGAAAGAAAAAACTTACCGCTTTAGTTTTGGCCTTACAGCCCTCGACAATATCACAAGCGGCCTGAGAAGTGTCTTTGCTCTGTGAAAATAAATGAGAAAAAGGTTTAGAAAGAGTTAACAACTAATAGAGGTTACGATACAAACCTTAATTTCGGAATAGACAATATCTATAAAGCTGCCAAGCACAATGATGAAATCGAAAACGTTCCAAGCATCACCGAAATAGTTCTATATAAAAACATATTTAAATACATAGTAATTTCTATACTCCATTCAAGCCTTACCTTAAATCGAAAAGCGGCCAGCTTAAAGACAAATTCCAATGCAAAAACAGCTGTAAATATCATATTGAGTGCATCCAGCAATTCGGTGTACCACAAAGGCTGCTGATAGAATTTCATAGCAAGTGTGACCGTGTTTATCATAATTAATATGAATATTGTATACTCAAACGATGAGGATGTGACAAACCACCAGACTTTATACTGTATGCCATGTTTGGGTATATAACGTCGCACCGGTTTGGCTTTCAAAGCGAACTCAATGCAGTTACGCTGATTCTTATCCAGATCACAATTCTTGTACTCCTGTTCACCCTCGTTTTGGAAAGTGACAATAACGAAACCGACAAAGATGTTGACCATGAAGAAGGCAATTATGATTATATAGATTATATAGTAGGCAGCAACTATAGGACGGAAGTTGTGTATTGGACCCCCATTTTCCTTATTCGAATCAATAGAGACATAAAGCAGGCTAGACGGAAAAATACAATAGATGATTAATCTGCTTAATGTGAAGTTTTGTTGCATAACTTACGCTGGCCAGCCCTCAAAGGTGGAAACGGTAAATAGTGTTAGCATGCCCTTGGCCACATCATCGAAATGGAAACCGTTATTGCTCCACTCGCGCTCCTTAAGACGTGGCTTGTTCATATCACCACCCTCATAGACCAGATAGGTGCCACTGCAAATACAAATCATTTATAAATAAACCATGCTGAGATATTTTAATGTTTATCAAATACTTACAAGCACTCATCTTTCACCATTTTGGAACCATCGGTACATGAGAAAAATTTACCCTATATGTGGGATTGTTGATTTACACAGCCAGAAAAAGATGCATATTAATAGATTTGTTGATGATTTTTTTTAGAGGGGAAATTATAAAAAGTGCTCTTAACTTTTCTGTGATCAACAGTTAAAGGCACTTTACTAAAACTGATTGATTGATTGTACTATCGACTAAAGCCTAATTATATGTATTATGCAGCGATACGATAGACTAAACTAGTCTATATATACAACGATATACAGGGTGTCTCATACACAAGCAAAATTTACATTTTGAAACGGACACAAGATTTTAGTTGGACAAAACATTATTTATATTTTTACAGACGGCACCAAACACGATACGAATACGATAAACAATTTGTTACAAGTACATTTTGAGGATTGGGTTTCAAAGTGTTAATATTGATTATAAATAAATATATAATACAAACTGTTAGCGAGCAGCTTTTCTGTCTCTGTAACTAATCAGCTAAGAAGTATGTAGCTAATCAGGGATCAGAACAGAACTTATTGGTACAAGTTGAACAAGTATTTTCTTGGGGGGGTTAGGCTGGAAAGCTAAAATAACAGCTAGGCGAGGCGTTGCAAGCTTTTGTAAGCTGATTGGGAAATGTCAAAATTGCAACGATTTTTTATATGAATTTGTATTTGTATATTTGATGAGATTAAAGAATAATTTTTTAAAGTTTACCAATTTATATTATTTTATTTCAAGATGACAAAACATCTTTCTGTAAAGCTGAGAATAATCAAAAGATTTCACACATCATCAGAGAGTAGAACAGAGTTTATGCCCCAAAAATATTAAGTTGGTCAAAGTACGTCAAAAAAAGATTAAAAGCACACATATTAAGCAGCAAGTAATTGAATTCTTTAATAAAAGCGCACACATAAAGCCGATTCTAATTACCCTTCACCACTTTATAGTTTTTTTTATTATTTTTTTTTTTGAATAATGTTGAAAAGAAATTACCTTAAAGAGTTGCACTCCAATAACGGCAAACATGAATTGCAATAAATATGTAACCAACATGATATTACCAATGGTTTTAATTGCGACTACAACGCACTTGACCACGTACTGTAGTTTAAGCCATAAATATTTATTCGGTTTTTTTTTTCAGTGTGGCCCAATAATATTTGAGTGTGTGGAATAGCAAAAGAATTGACAGGCGTGTATGATTTGTATTTGTTTTGGTTATTTTTTTTTTTTTTTTTTTTATAAATTTTGGAAGTGTGTTTTGGTGTGTGTGTGTGTTTATGCAGCATCAATCAGTGAAATTTTGTTGTTGTTATTGTGGCCACATTTTTGGAATAGTTTCAATGAAATCAAAATTAATTTTTCGTTTTTTTATTTTTGCCAAAGCAAATGGTACACAATGCAATTGGTTGTGTTTTTTTGGCATTAAGATTTGAGAACCGAAACGATAAAAGAGAGAAAAAAGAGAGGAAAATTCATTTGTAAGGGGTTTTTAATTCGGATAGTTGAATGCTAAAAATAAATGCTAAATGAATGTATGTTTGTGAATGTACTTTGTACAATAATAAACGAGATAAATGACACTTGCGGTCAGTGAATAGAAAACAGATCGAAAAACAAGAATGAAAATTATCAGAAAAATAGAAAAGTATAATGTTAAATTAATGAATGAATTAGTATGAATGTTTTATGACCAGGTTTGTTATGACGACAACAAATACATCTAACATAGCTAGATGTTTTTTTATTTTTTACACAGCTCGATTTTGCTTTTTATACTTTCGGTTGCCTTGATGCTAGGGTGCAAGGTCGGTTCGCTGCATGATAACATTTTTTATTTAGACAAAACAAGAATATACTTGAATATGCGTGTGCTCTAATATTATGTGTGTTGTAAGGGAATTTTGTGTGAATTCATTTGTGGCACTTAATTTATACATTTGTTGCTCTGGGATTGACGCATACAACGCAGAAAATGGGTGTGGAATATATAAGAGTTGACAAGTTTATACGGTGTTTTAATATGTGTGAGTAATGTTAGGTTTGTATGGGGTGGAAAAAGGGCTTTAGATTCCTGCCAAGTGCTAAAAACAATATTGATATGTGTACAGCCAGACTACTAATAATAAGATTATTACAATGCCCCACTAGGAACGTCAGTTCTCTCAGGTATTCCATACATTACTCTCTCACTGAAAATGTTATGCTGAGCATTAATAAGCAATACTATATGTAGGCAGCATATTGGATATTATTTACAATAAATTTTCGTTTGTACAATTTATATTGTTGTTAGCTATTAGATAAATCAAATAAAGAACATAAATAATTTTGTATAGATTAAAAAATTAAGAGGTATTTTTTTCGGGATGGCAATTCAAACATTTAACAATTTTGAAACAACAACGAAATGTTAATATTATTAAAAGTTGCATGTGTGTGCAATTATACATATTATTTATATGTACGGTATGTACGAGTACCTATTAATATACAAATATTGTAAAACTATTGACTATCTATATTGGAATTATTGAAGAACTAAAATAAACTTTAAGTCTATGGAATACTTCTCGATAAATAATGCTCTCTAATGCTATACTATTCTTAAATATCGCGTAACTTAACAAAAAAAAAAAAAGAAAGGAAAGGGCAAGCACTTAAGAACAAAATCATACCTTAAACAATTGGACTCCTATAACGGCAAACATGAATTGCAGTAGGCATGTGACGAGCACAATATTTCCGATAGTCTTAACAGCGACTATGACACACTGAACAACATGCTGTATGTGATACGACGATATATATATGTATATAATAGTTATAATACGATAAATCAAATAAATACTCTATATAAATATATAAAAAATAGCTCTAAATATTGATTGTGTTAATTGCGGTTTCTGTTTTTTGTGTTGTTTAGTATTAACATGTATGGCACATAGTTTGACTATGCCTAAGCCACGCCCATAGCATTTTTATTCCACGCCCATTTTCGTTAGGTGTTAACAAGAGTAACTCAAAAATCGAACAGTTGCTTGAATATTTATGTATTTGTTTATACTACAATTTTGCAGTGTATAATTCAGCACTAAGAGTCTTTTTGTGTGTTGGTGGTGCACCCTACACCCAGCATTTCAAGGTATTTGTTTTTGATTATTTGTTTTCCATCAACTGAAAACATTATCGCCACTTTGTACTTTGGGGGTTATTGCAAAAAGTCAAGTTTAAGTTAGATTAGCTTGCAAAAAAAAGAATTTAAATAAAAACTAAATACAAATCAAAATTAATAATTGTAGTGTTTCAATTATAAAAGAACAAAACGTTAACTTAAAAATGTCAAAAAGTAAATCAAAAGGATTAGAAAGCAGGTGAATCAAATCGCAAATTGAACCAAGAAACTGTGAAAGCATTAAAATGTTTCTTACCTTCAGACCCTTGGCTCGATTAATGGCACGCAGTGGCCTTAAAACTCGGAGAACACGTAGAATTTTCACGACTGAAATCGCATTCGAACTGCAGTTGAAATCGACGTTATTATATTATTGCCCAGAAGTAAGTTTATCAAAACTACTGGTTTAGAGTAGTTTTTGTTAGTATTTTTTACCTGGATACTAGAGATATCAATGAGACACAGACCACAAGTAAATCTAATAGATTAAATGCGGATCTGCAAAAGGCTCCGTCGTGTAATACGAAGCCGTATGAAATCAATTTCAGAATCAGTTCTATTGTGAAAACTGCCGTGAAAAAATAATCAAATTTATTGAGAACCTGCAAAATTGAACGAATGACAACATGAAAATTGATATGGCAATAAAAAACACAAATAAATAATAGACACACAAAACACTCAAGAACGAATCTACGAACACACTTCTAAAACAGACCCAATAACAACTTACGAATTCACTTAACATAGTTGCGCGTCTGTTTGCGGTTCGAATCTCGGATCTAGGATCGGATCGGGAGCTACTTACTTTATTCAAATCATCGTTGGCCTTAAGTGGATTTTCCGCTGCCAACATGGCTGATGAGAACATAATGCAACAAAGGATAATATTGCCAAAATTGCTGTGATTGCAGAGCCAGTGGCAAAAGACACGAAATCTGTGAAGAAATTAAATGTTTTAAAAATATGTTCACAGAATTAGTTGGGTGTAGCAAATAAACAAAGAAATAAAACATGCAGTTTTAATAGGTACAATACAAACAATTATTAAATCATTATAAAGTAATTAATATATAAAAAGCGGTTGCTTCAGGAAAAATTTTGTTTATCCAGCTTGAAGAACAACTAAGAGACAATAACAACTTTATGGATCTGGTGATACAAGAGATTTCACTATAACCATCTAATCATCTAGACACAAGTATATAAAATACACACGAATATTGTTAAGCAAAGGACAATTACAATCAATACATCAAGTATTAGAACGCTAACACACACACACAAACACACGCACACAAATATAAAAATAATTGAGGAAAATAATAGGTACAAAAAATATATAAACGTTTGGTTTGAACCCAAACTATATATGTGTATATTTAATTCGTATGGTTAACTAAAACATAAAAACCTGTTTGTTTGGGAGAAAAGAAAGAATGATGTGCCCGGTGGTATGGGTAGAATTTTCGTAGCCGTATTAACCTCAGACATACGGCGTGGGCGTGCTGTTATCATGCCTTCTTCATCCACTATACGCAATAAATTTAGTTTTCATATATCATTTGCCAATGTGGAAAAAATAATAAACACATATTGATTCATGTTGAAAAACACAGAGAGCCGCTTAATTTAACAATACAAAAATCGTATACTAAATTATATTTATAAGCTTATAGTAATATAAAAACTTATATATCTAAAAAAAAAACCACTTAAAATCTTAACTTCTAAATAAAAATTATAGCAAGTCAATTGGCAAAGTTGGTTCGGGTTCGAAGGGGGATACAAAATCTCTAAAAGCTATATCTCCTAGAGGTATGAAAATCTAAATCACTAACTGCTTGCTTAATGCAAATAAAAAATGATGATTATTTTCAATTGTAAAAGATTTTCAGTTTCAAATGCTTGTCAAAATGCGCTTTATTAGCTGAAAATCTTAATTTTGGTTTAATTTAACGTTATGTACAATCAGATATGCATAAACTACAGCTCGATATGAAGCTATCAAGTGAATTGTAGTTTTGATTTTATTTAGAATGCAAGCATGCAAAATAATAATCGTAAATAATCGAAGTGCATTTAAAAAAAAACATTCAACGAAATGTTTAAAGAGAATGCCAATAAGACACATGAAAAGTGTAGTGTTTGTTGTTGTTGAATGTATTGTTGTTGTTGTTGAATTACCTGTTTGTATAACTGAAAATGAAAAATGCACTGCCTCGTGGTATGGGCTTTTTAGTCTTCTTCATGCTGACTTCGGATAGACGCCGGGGTCGTGCAGTAACACGTGCTGATACTTCATAATGGGAGTCTTTCGATTAATACATAATTTGAGAGACAGAGTTGTGTGTGTTTGTGATTTTTTTCCAAGGCAGCAAATGAAAGCGTCAGTAGCATGAATATCAATTCAATTATATTCTCGACTGTGGTTAAGTGTTGTGTTTAAGCATAATATGTTGTGTGTGTGTAAATGTTTTGTATATGTGTGCTTAACTTATTTAACTTAGTTTCTAAGTAGTTTTCAGATACATAGCTTAAAGCTAAGTTAGGTTTTTTAAGCGCATTGATTATGGAACATACCCTCTTCTTCATCTTCGCACATTTCGCGCACCTCCTCATCAGATAAGGTCTCATGATCCCTATACAAAATATATAAAAATGTTTTAGTATATGAAAGGCATTAAGGTGTTTGGTACAGAACTTATCATCATCCATCTCATTCTGTTCCATATCCATATCAATGCTTAGATGTTCATCATCTAAGCCATCAATTGTGGGCGTGGGACTGTGTGATCTTTTCATAGCGCCATCATCATGCTACAAATATAATACACTAGCTTAATTATTTGTTTGATTATCTTTACAGAAGGTACTAACCGGCTCTTCTTCCTTCTCCACTTCGGACAGCGAGTCAGCATCGGCCAAATTGTCCACAGCAATGGCCAAGAACACATTTAGCAGTATATAGTTGCCGCATATAAACAAAATTATAAAGTATATACAAGCCAAGGCACCGTAAGAGGAGACGCCACCATAGGCATTAATGCCCACATACATGACAGCATTCCAATCCTCACCAGTCATGATCTATTTTAAAATAAGTTGCATTACGAAAATATTTCTTAATGCTTTTATGGTTAATGCTTGCCTGGAACACTGTTAGCAGACTCTGCCAGAAGCAATCGAAATTCATGCGATACTTCTCGTCCTCATTGTAATTAAATTTACCACCAAAAACCTGCATGCCCAGCAATGCAAATATCACAATAAATAGGAAGAGCAGTAACAATAGCGAAGCAATTGATTGTATTGAGTTCAATAGGGAAGCAACTAGATTCGATAAAGATCGCCAGTATCTGCAATAAAGACACGTTAATAACAAGAAGTATTCAATTTAATTTTAAATAACTTACTTGGTAACCTTGAAGACACGCAGCAGTCGCACACAACGCAACACAGAGACGCCCAGTGGTGGCATCATTCCCGTTTTGGTCAGCAGCGTCTCGGAGATGCTGCCAATCACAACAAAACAGTCGAAACGATTGAATAGCGACACAAAGTAGCCTTGGAAGCCTAAACTATACATTTTCAGCAACATTTCGCAGGTGAAAAGACCAATGAAGACCATGTTTGTATATTCTGGAGAAAAAAAGATTATTATATTAGTTATTGCAGATTGGCCTATAAACTACGATAAATACTATCGATGAATAGCTTGGCTGCGGCTAATTAGCTGCTGCGAAATGGAATCAAATTGGTCACTCACCCTGAAACTCATCCAGCCAATCCACCTGTCTATAGTGCTCAGTGGCTAGTACGCCCGTGTTTAAAAACACCAGCACAATGATGAGCCAATAAAACGCTTGTGATTTAACAGCCTTGCGACAGGCGCGACGCATTCGGCGATTGACACGATCGAAATCCTTCTTCATTTTGCGCCAACGCGATTCGGTGAGTTGCATTTCGGGCATCTCTTCGCCCATATGCTCGGTGGAATCCATTTCATTCTGTTGCTTGCCCTTGCCATCGGGCATCAAGCCGCCTGTTGCATCCGGCTCAATGTCTTCGGCCTGCGTTATCCAGTCGAGATAGCCACGCAAATCCTCCTCGATTTGTTGCTTCTCGCGCAACTTTTGAAAGTCACCGCGGTTCTTGGCCTTGTTACGCTCTTTGGAGAACTCACCGGACAACACACCGAGAATCAGATTCATCACGAAGAAAGCACCCAAAATGACCATGGAAATGAAGTACATCCACTGCCAGTCGCTGCCCATAGCATCTTGTATCTGTCGGAGAGTGGAATGTTATAATTTCAAATGTTTTTTTTTAAGGATAACAAATTTCTGTGTGTAGCTATCCTGATGATACTCCGAAGATAACTCTTCTTTCTGGTTATAACTCACATAATACAATACGTCCGTCCAGCCCTCTAGTGTGACGCACTGGAAGACCGTCAACATGGCCAGCCCAAAGTTATCAAAGTTTGTAATGCCATAATTGGGACCGGGCCAATTGCCGTAGCACTTCATTCCGTCGGGACAGGCATAACCCACGCCGCAAGGTCTTATATCATCCTCGTATTCACCTAGATTCCGAGTTATTTGTTTTGGATTGTTTTTTTTTTTTTTTTCGGTTTCGGTTTTTTGTTTTTTTTTTGTTAGGTTTCATGCATTAGTGATGAGATGTACTATGAGATGAAATAGTATGATAAATGGGTATGATCATGATTGTGATTCCGTGATTCTGTGTTTTGTGTCCATGGGGTGCTTTTTGTTTGTTTGCGGAATATGCCGCCCATTTGTCCCATTTACTTAAAACTTCAACTAGCTCTATTAACTAGCAGATTAGTTTAAAAGCTCGGTGACGAGTTGGACAGCAAATAATTGTAATTTTGTATATGTCTGTGTGTGGGTGTGTAGAGCATTTCTGACTTGGAATTGGAATTTTGGTTGGGTTGTGTTGGCTGCCCCTCATTTAAACACCGTGCACCAATCTACTAATAATAGAGCTACAGGACGTTGAATTTTAATGCGACATATCTGGTAGCATTCAAGACATTGAATGATATTCGTACAACGTATAAATATTGTACTGTTGTTGTTTGTTGTTGTTTTGCGCTTACCTGTTACCTCATCTCGACACGTCTTATGCAATTTACCAGAGAACAACTCTAGGCCAATGATGGCATAGATTATGATTACGAATATGACCAGTAGTGCAATGTGAAACAGTGGCACCATGGCCTTTAAAATTGAATTAAGCACAACCTGTAGACCTGCGAAAAGCGTTTTGGATAGCCAATACACATAAAAATACACATTAAGTATATATAGTGGTGGGTGCAGGGGGGTTTTTACAAATACATCAAGTGCGTTTTTAACTACGGATACACAACAAAAGCATGGTTACACTGCACAGAAATTAATACTTGAAGGAGTTAAGTTACAATACGTTGAATAAAAAAAAAAATTAAGTATACACATTTTGCGTATAAGCGGACAATAGAAGTAGGATTATCAGTAGACAAAGAAATATTTTAAATATATGAATTTATAATAGTTTGAGTTTAAGTTAAGTTTATTCTTTTTGAGTGTATTCAAACTGTGCAATATTTAAACTACGATATGGACCGTAGTTGAATTTAGTTTTGATTGCTTTGCTCTACGAGGACACACTGAATTGAATGCATAATTTTGAATGTTGCATTTGGTGGTGCAGAAAGCTCTTACTTGGTACACCCGATACAAGTCGCAATGGACGCAGTACACGAAAGGCACGCAGCGCTTTCACATCGAAGGCATCCTTCATCAAATGGGACAGTGCTGTACTTATTGCTCTGTAAAATGTGATTGGGGACAGACAATTTCATACGTGTCTCAGTTTTGATTGAATTGGATATAAGGTAACATAGAAAATGGTTAAAACGAGGCCGGTATGGGCCTGGGCGCTTAACGCTTTTAACTGGCATATTTTATATGCTTACCCTATAACTACAATTGTAAAATCTAATAAATTCCATCCATTTCTTAGATATGCACCATTATGTAACACAAAACCATATGCTAATATCTTCATAACACATTCCGCTGTGAATATAACTAGGAATATATATTCAACTTTTTCCTAATTTTTGGTGTACATGTGTTGAGAATTTTTTTTTTGATTTTTGTTGAATGAACGAACGATGAAAGGTGCAAATGATAAGTGAATTATGAGATGGGGTGGTTGAAGTGCATAGAAGATAGATGAAAGAAATACAAATTCGATTAATAAACCACAATATCAGCATTATTCATATAATATATAGAAGATATTAATAGTAAGAACCTCTTTTTAAAGGCCGCGTAAAACTTACCAAGGTTTGATTCGTCACATTCGAATCGCTGCCCGGATAAGGCGTGTAAACGGCCAAGGCAATACAATTGGCAAATATGGTTAACAAAATAAGGAACTCAAATGGCCTAAGAGAGAGTTAAGTTTTTAGAGTTAAGGGTAACCACAGTTGGCTAGTTTGATAGCAGTGAAAGCGACTTGATCTAATAAAATAACCTTTTTGATTTAAGTTTTTAGAAAATAAATGAAGGCAATAAATTAAGAATTTCAACATACATTTTAAGACTCAAAAATTGCTTGAATACCTAAATCAGTCATCGATTCTTAATGAACTTGAGGCTGCTCAGCCCAGAGGTATAAATAGAAGTTTTAATTTCCAGGCTGTTGAACAATTATAGGTTTTGCCACTGAGAGGACTTACAAGTGACTAAAATAGTAACTAAGGATAAGATGCTTTAAGCATTTTCTTGGTAACAAGAATAAGAAAGTATCATTTATAAAAACAAGCTTTAAGTAATATACTAATATTTGATTTTAACATTTAAATTTGCCTTTTAAATTGGTTGTAATACCCTTAAAAGAATATGTTGGTTTCTAAAGTTTGTCCGAAATCAACACTACAGTTCAGTATTTAGTCACAAATTTGAGTAACGGTCGAGAATTTAAGTAAAAAGGATACTTCCATTCGACTATGCGAATGCAGAGCGCTCGAATTGGATTTTTAAGGCCCAGACAAAATAGGGCACGCTGTGGTCGATCCGGCTGCGGTTTGCCTCGTCGCTGTGGTCGCTTTTGGCCGGCAGCAGCGGCCGCTTTCTGGCCCCCGGCGCCGCTTGGTCCGATTGTGGTGCCGTTCATAGTTTCCGGAATGTTTGCAATGCCCATGGCATCGATGCCTGTATGGAAAGTGAAAGATGGTTAGAAGTGCATATACTGGCAGTTGGTAAAATATTACCCATAATGTTGCTGCCGCCTCCGAGATCCGATTGCTGATTGTGGGATGGATCGACGCCGAGGCCAGCGCCACCATTGCCATTGGGCGTGAAGGTGCCGCCACCAGCGGCTCCTCTTTCAAAGTCCATAATGTTAAAGTATTTGCCGGCACCGCCGCCAAAGTTATCAATCAGCTCCGCAGAGCTGGAGTAAAAGGGTGAGAATGGTTGTGTATCGTCTTCCTCCTCTTCGTAATACTCGTCTGCTTCCCCGTCGTCGTCCGCGTCGTCGTCTTCTTCTTCGTCGTCGTCGTCCTGTTCGTTATAGTCGTGATGCTGAGCAAGCTGCTCCTGCTCATCAATATCAATAGTTGTGCCCTCGGGCTCGTCTTCTTCCTCCTCGTCGTCGAACTCAACGTCGTCGTCGTCGTCGTCCTCCTCAGTGATTCGACATGTCCTCCGTATGGAGAGACGTTTATTGCGCGTATTCCTTCTTACAATGACATCCGCATTGTCATCCACATCACCAACATCCTCGAGCGAATCGTTACCACTAAGTGTTGCATCTGCAATAATTCGAATCTCATCATCATCCGCATCCTGGCGTCTCTCGCTGATGCTCTCGCAGTCGGTGTTGCCAGCCCCACCTCCTGCTGCGGCGGCTGCTGCCTGCTCTTTGGCTGCTGCTGCAACGGCTGCAACAATTGCCGCTGTGCGTAGAGTCTGTGAGCTTAGATCCTCGGGATTATCCGGATCGTCGTCGTCCTCACCAGCCTCACAGTCGGCGTCGCCTATAAAACTGCTCACATCACCAACACCAAAGCCATGCAAGGTGCTGTTGTCGCCAGTGATGTCACAGTTGCAACTATTGCTGCTGCTGCTGTCGCCGCCAATGGCGCTATAGCTGCTATCGTCGTCCCTTGCACCGCTGCTGTAACTGCTATTTGTGCTGCCAGCACTGGTCACACTGTTCTGCGGCTGTTGCTGCCACGCCGTCAACACCTCCTCGGGCGTCAGACGTTGGCTAACACTGCCAGAGGCAACACCGCTTCCGTTGTTGCCACCACACGAGGTGCAACTTGATTTTCGACGCTGACGTTTGCTGCTGCCACCGTTTCCGGCGCTTGTTGTCTCACTGCCGTTGTTGTTGTTTTTGTGCCGGCGCTGTTTAAAGTCGAGCTTGTAGGTGCTGTTGTTCACAATTTGACTGGTGACAGTGCTTAGGGCAAGTTCTGTGTTTGTTCCACGTATTCTTGTTGAGCTACCTGCTGGCGAATCCTCGCTGCTGGCAATTACTTCAAGCGGATAACTGTTGATAGAAATATGAATTACAAATTTGATTCTTTTTGGTTTTGCAGATATAAATAATATGAGCAAACTACATACTCATTGGATGCATTCATCACTTTTTACAACAACGCATTGGATAAAAATATGACTTTACCTTTTTGGAATATTTATGTCTTAAGTATGAAGTCGGTTCTATAATATATGTTAATGTTTTATTATTCTCTAGTGTATCAGAATATTTGTGCGCGTCGCTTTTTCTTATTAGAGTGACCAAACAATTACAGCAAAATTAAAATCTACTCGATAGCAGCATCGATGCTCACCTATCGATCGTGTATTGATCAGGGCTACCCAAATTGTATCCACAAGACGAGGAAATTATCAGAAAATTTATTGGCGCGAACGTCAATTCAAGTTTTAAAATGTAGGCACATATATATTTGTTTTCAAAAAGCTTGTTCTTATATTTAAGCTCTTTTAGGAACATTTCTTGTGTTTTAAAATGAAGAAACTGATCTTCAAACAGAATTTTCGACATTTTTTTGTGTTTTAAAATGAAGAAACTGATCTTCAAACAGAATTTTCGATGCAATATTGTATTTGTCTTTGTTTTGGCGAAACATAGTCGATCAGGGGCCAAATTTTCTTAATATAAGGTAAACATGCTCTAAGACTGCAGCAATCATGACCTTTGATAAATTTTAATAACTTTTTACTAAATGCCTACAACATGCTTTATCATACACTTATAGACGCACAAAACAGCACACATACACACACAAAGACTTACACAGTGAGACGAACAGCGAGTTTTACAACACACAAAAGGTTACAATAGTTAGTTTACGATAGTTAGATATTGTTAATATAGTATTTGTGGGGTATTTGCGTTGGCTAACTTACTATGCCCTAGATGAATTCCTAGAATTCGTATGTTCCAAATAATCAAACTCTTGCATTGCATTGTAAATGAATTTCTTTTCGTGCTCCTGCTGGAGCTGCATATACCTTTGTTGTAGCACCGTTTGACCCGTTGTTGTTGCTGTTGTAACTGCCGGTGATGTTGCTGGTGTGACTGTAGCAATGGGCACCGGTATAGTTATTGTCGGCGATCGATGCTGATGATGATGCTCGGGCCGCACCACAATAACCTCGAGATCACTCTTCGGTGTGCTCGCCTTTCGATTGTACTTGCGACTGCCTCGCGTCTGTGTCTCAGCCTTTAAATAGCGTCGAGATGTTGCTGGCGATGTTGGCGATGGTTTGCGCTCTATCACCAGCGTATTATCATCGTAGGCTATGCAATTTACCAACTCTCCGCCACCCATTGTTGTCGGCGATGGTGTTGTTGCTGTTGCTGTTGCTGCTGTTGTTGTTGCTGTTGTTGTTGTTGGTTCATCACTGTGGTCATAAAGTTTTGCCTCCTTTTGTCGCTGGAATTGTAGTTGGCGGCGTCGCTGGGATAAAGATGTTGTTGCTCCATTGCGAGAGCTGTGTGACTCGCTGCTTTGTTGTTGCTGTTGCTGTTTGTTTTTGGTCAGGCATGATTCATCAATTGTTGTGGGTGAAAAATCTGCTTTGCTTGTGTCCCTTGGCCTTGCTTTATCCTTATCCTTGGACTTATTGTTACTGTTTTTATGATTTAATTTATTATTGGTACTAGAACTATCCAAGGCATCATATTTATTAATTTGTTGTTGCTGTAGCTGTTGCTGTTGTGCCTGTTGCTGTTGCTGCTGCTGTTGTTGTTGTTGTGGTTGCTGCTGCTGCTGTTGTTGTTGCTGTTTTTCTTGGTCTGTTGGTGATTGTTGCTTTTGCTGCGCTGACGTTGCATGCTCCTTATGTTCCCCTGGTTTTAATGGTTTATGGATTTTGTTAGTGAGGCAATTTTTATTAGTATTGTTATGTTATAGCTTTTATGTTAAGTGCATAATCATAATCATAATTAAATTCCCTATATGAAAAATGGTCTGTGATTGTTATAAGTACAAGTAAGTACAAGTATATAATAATATTTTAATAAGATATTTAACGAAATGCTTTTAAGCTTGATGATAAATGACAATTTAAAGTCCAAAGCTGACAAGTTTGATAAATGATTATTGCCGATAATAGTAATGATGTGCAACATGTGTAGATGACGTATACGCCGCATACGCATACACCATTACCATTTGCCATTTGCCATTTGGTACCTGTATTCATATTTGAAGTTTCCTTCCCACGGCTAAATTGATTTCAGCTTTCATTCACAGCGCTTTACAAGAACTGCCCTATAAACGCGATATCCCATTAAATGCGGTCAACATCAGACAGTCAACGGTCCAACAGGTGCGCGGTGTCCCAGTCTTTCATTTCACACACACATTTCCATGCAAATTGTGTTGCTCACTCAATCACTCTTATTCTCTCTCTCTCACACACACGACTTGGCATGGCCTGCTAAAAGCTTTTTTGTTGTTGGTAGACACAAATAATATTGAAGTGGTTTTTATAATATTATTATTTTTATTTTGTTGTTGTTGTTGTTAGACGGTGGTGCAATTGTTGCTCTTTGGACGTTTTATCGACGGTTTATTTGATTATCTAGATAGTTATTTAAAATTTGGCATTGGTTGAAGTCTGCTGTAAGTTTCGGTTATATATTTGTTATAGATTCGTTTGTGGCCTTAGCCTTATCAGCCTTTGTTTTTCAATTATTGAATTTCGCTTATTTCCAGGCGACTGCACTACACAGAATTGCCATTAGTGTGGCTGATAACTTATCACTGATTGGCGCTCTATATATAAATATATATCTATATATCCAAAAACCATTCACACACATGCACTCGCGCCCGTATCCATGTATTTGTGTATGTGTCTGTGTGTGTGAGTGTGTGCGTGCGCATCAAAACAAAAACATACGCAATGTTTACATTTTCTTTGTTGTCGCAACTAGGTTGTTTTCGTTTTCGTGTTTTTTTTTCGGCCAGCTTTAACTGTCAAATGGGCAATCAACTCTGTCGCTCTCTCACGCGCTCTCTTGCTCAATTTGCTGCTCTCTCACAACTCTCGCGCTCTCTTTGTTTTGCAGCAAAGCACATTAGGGCTTTTGCAGCAACCAAAAAAAGTTTCGAGCGTCGAGTGTCAAAAAAGCCTTTTTGCCAGCTACTCCTGTGTTCCAAACCCCGCCCCGCTCTAGCCCTGCCCTGCCCCGCCCGTGCCACAGAGTCGCATTCGTCACTGATTAAAGTTGGTAGAAATGCTAACCACAAATGTGGCAGATAGTTGAGAGAGGGCAGAAAGGGGAAGGTAATGGTTGGATGCCTGGCATTTAGTCGCATTGGGGTCAAGTGCGCGCGTCTAAAAAACTAATTTGCGCGTTTATTTTATGAGTCGCTTGGGGAAAATGCAAAGCATACTTTTTAGCGCCCGCATACATTTTCCTAGAACAGTAAATGCTGACCGATTGACCTACCCAGGCATATGTAATAAGCGCACACACACACACCGAAACATGCACATGCACAACACACAAACAGGCACACACACACATACACACACGTGTGAAAAATTTCAGTCGCAGTACGTAGAAAAGCGAAAGCGATTTTTCATTCACAGCAGCCACGAAAATTGGCTCTGATAACACTTATTTCACGCACTGCTTAGTTATTAACTTATTGTTGGGTTGGGTTTAGTTTTACATTTGTGCTATTTGGTATAAATAATATGATTTCTTTTTCTTTGTGGTTTCTCCACACGGGCCAACTGGACCAACAGCAACGTGAACGCGTTTAAGGAATCAGACACAAAAGCACACTGTGCAGGAATTGTTAGCTTTTCGCGTGGCAACCGTGAAAATGTTGACATACAACGTTTCTAGCTTTTGCGTTAAAGCTTTGTAGTTAAAAGCTGACCTTATCGATTGTTGTGTTGCTGATAATTCAAGCAGCTTGGTTGTGGCACTGGCTTAAAGGGTTTGTGTACTGAATTTAGGATTTTCAGCTTGAGAAAAATTACAATCCATTTGGGATCGAACTGATTTACAATATTTGCAATAGTTAAGCAACCAAAAAATGAAAAAGCGATACGAAATCACGACTATAAGTAAACACTTTTCAATAAAAAAAAAAAAACAAATAAAATAATATATAAAGTCATAGAATTTATCTTTGTTTACAAACAAATTCGAAGCCGATATAACATTTTCAACGGTTTGTATTATCAAAAACTTTTAAAAATCTCTTATTTATAAGAAAGAAATCTATTTTGGATATTTGTATTTCTAGCACACATCAATTTAGCTCTCGCTCGCACTTCCATTTGTTTTCAAACGTTTAACAAACAGCTGTTGAAAATTAACGCATGCGCTAAAGACTTTGTGCCGCTTTTTGACATTTGGCGAGAGTGAGAACATTGAAGAGAGCATAAACAGAGAGAAATCGGAATGCTGAGTACTCTCAGAATAGATTGTCAAATTGAGTTGGACACGTTTACGATTCGATTTAGCTTATATCTTCCACTTTTCTTTTTCTTTTTGCTATGTATTACAGCTGACTCATCACAGCAATATTTTGACGCTGACCAATAAATCATAAAAAAACAGAAAATTTTGAAATGTTGTTCCTATGATTTCCCATTAAATAAATTCTTAGCAATTTGCTAATGGGCTTCATCCGGCTGGAAATATGCTGTTGAGGGGTAGCCAAAACAAATGTCCACAAATCGTTAAAAAATGTTTTAGTTTTTGTAGAGCTATTGATATGGTATATTTTGTTGTGAACAATGACAGACAAAAGTAATTGAAATATTTATTAGTTTAATGATTTTGGTGGGATTATTTTTAAAATCTGCAGTTAACACGTACAACAATTAGTTTTAGCTGATTAAGTGGCTGTTGATTTTAATATTTTAGCATTTGTCATTACAGAATGTTAAAAAACCTTAATGCGATTGCCATCTTCTACAAATATTTTATTAAATTATTATTTGGGTTGCATTTAACTAAAGCCATCCTTATATTTATACATATATACATGATATCTTATTATTATTTATAATTATATAATATAATACAAAAACAACGGTGGAAAGCATAAATATGTCAGCAGATTAATATCTATAATTCATAATTCATAAAAAATATTTATTGATTGCTCATCCAAAATATTTGCATTTACCAAATTGTTCAACTTGAAATAAATGTGTGTTAAAACTTGTGCAGGGTCTTTGATCAATTCTGAAGGCCAGAGGCTAGATATTTTTTATGACCGATAAAATGGCCAAGCGGCATTTTGGCTTAGTAACATGCATTGAAAACAGTTTTGCTATTGTGTATGTGCGACGCTGCTTTGGTTGTTTGAATGAAAAATGTGTTGCTAAATATTATTGAAAACAACAGAAAAACGCCCGTGCTGCCAAATTGTAGGCACCGCAACGACAAGTCTGACAGTGGACAAGAGGAAGAGATAGAGAGGGGTGGCCGGTTCGTCGGTCATTTAGTTTGCTTGAGGCATGATGCTTCTTAGCTTGCCTTGCCCGCACTTCTATTTATAGAACAAGCACACGTAGTTGGATCTGTCGATGCGATCGTTGTGTTTATTGTTGTTGTTGTTGTTGTTAGCCCCAATTTTTAGTAGTCAGCAGACAATGAAATTAAATTTAGCTTAATTGAATTGCCTTTAGCCCAAAACACAATTAAGATGTTCAGAAATTCATAAATGCAATGCAAGTGTATAACACTCCAAACTATTAGCTAAATATGGAACACAAACAGATGTAGCGCCACATACTACAAATATCAGACAAGTACAAGTAGATACTATATAATATAGTACATGCTAGATATATAGTAAATTGCACTTGCTTGTTCTACATTCTACTTACAAGATATCAGATTGGCTCCCTCGTGGCCAACAATACAAAAGAAACACAGGCAGCAATATTCATGTGTGTCCGTCTCGAACGTTGAGATCCGTGCCAAAGGCAGAGGCGCAGCATACGTGGCGTTGATATTTTTAACTCTATGAATTCTTTTTTCTTCACTTGTTTTTTCAGCTAAGAAATTTTGATTTTGTTACTTTATATATTGGTGATTAAAAATATAAAACTTTAGTTAAAGATTTCACAAAACTATATATTATTATATTTATTTAATTTTTGCTTGCCAAAATATATTTTCAATTCGGTCAAACATATATGATTATGACAGCGCACTGTATACTTAGTATAAAATATATTATATTTTTACATATACATTAGTATATGCATTCATTTTTTTTATAAAACACTATTTTACATATGTAGCACTTTATTTGCTTTTTAAACAATTTTCAAATAATTATTAAAGCAATTTCGCTTTGGAAAAACACAAGTTGTGGCTATAAAAAATAATTTTTTTCGTTACTCGCACCCGCACATAGAATAGAATTTGTGTGTGTAGCTTAAAAATAAATCTGAAGACACACACGAGCGCGTTGCGCGGCGGTTGCAAGAACGCAAATGCGCCGTACAGACCAAATAACGCCAACGATCAGCCGAGAACTGTCAGTTCGACATTCAGATCTTTCAAAGTGGCTCCTCTGCGGTATATTTTTGGATTCCCCCAGCAATTTTGTATTATTTAGGTGATTTTTTGGATTCTTGTTTTTTGGGTTCTGATAAATGTAACGGTTTTTTCAACAAAATAATGAGAAGAGGTTGTGAATTTGTATAATAAAACCTGAACATTTTTATATGTTAACATAAAACTTATTAAAATGCAATATGGTATGTTAAAACGATCTTAAAAAGCTAACAAGCTGGTTCATATTCAAATCTATGTTAAAAAGGCAGAATTTATTAAGAAACTTATATTTTTAGAATCTTAATCTTAAGAATCTATGATATAATTGCATGCAGTCGAATTTCTTTTAATCTTGATATTAAAGGTTTTTTTTCGGGCGATAAAATGTGAACATACTTCTTAAAGTAAGGGTAGAGCAAGCTTCTGAAAGCACATAACAGAACCATTTTTAGCACACAGCTTTAAAGGTTGATGTCACAGCTAAAAAAACACTTTGCTTTCGTTTTTAGAACACCTGTACAATTTATTACCAATAACCTAAATGCCTTTGGAAAATTATGTATATGTTTTTTAAGCATATGTAATTATAAATCATTTGTTATATCCTACGCTTATATATATATTAAATGCGCATTAATTAATTTCATTTAAAATGTTTTCCAACTCAGAATTGTGGCCCATATCTTGACATACCTTTTTCCCAATTGCCCGGGGGACAACCTGTTTAAATCTGTGTAACATGCACAAAAAACTTTCATAATTAACAACTAAAACAGAAAACAGCGCTGCAAAATCTAAATGGCAATACATACACACACATACAGAGACACACCCAGACACTCACACAACATATAAACACATAAAAACAATATTTATGTATGATTTTGTCGGTAGAATGCCGACTCCGAAGCAAGACGAACTTTTCTCCCATTCTCTCTCTTTTTTACTCGTTGAGTGTGTGTGTGTGTGTAGCATATTTACAGGAGTTGAACTTGTAAGCAGCACCAGTTACAACAACAACAACAACAACAAATGGGGCCAACAGGAAACGACTCACAGATTGTCTTTGTACCGCCGACAAGCCACTTGGCATCTGGTTGCATATAATTATGCACATGTTAATGATATAACATAAAAACAACTGTATAACAATTGTAAGGCTACTCGAACGAAGCTTGTATACTCTTTAAAAAATATTTAAAAAAAGTTAAAACAATTAAGCAATTTTTAAGGTAAGAATAATAATAATAGTTAATAATAATTAATAATTAAATATGTTCCAATTATATTTCAATAATTTACTTTCTTTTTTTAGACTACCATCATTTATTTTAAGTTCCAAACAGATTAATTTATTCTTCCTGTAGTATATTTTATTGTAAAATCGTAATGGTCCTTGGCAGCGTATTATAAACGCAATGCAGGTAATGAATATGTTTTGAATATATATTATCAGAGACATTGAGTGGTTCGCAGAAGAGCGCAGATTAACTCATAAATGCAATTCCTGATGAATATGCGCGTCGTTAACTACCAGTTAATTAAAACTTTTTTACTTTTTTTTGCCTGGCAACAGCCACAGAAACAAACAAAAAATTCGATTTGTTGTTAGAAGCATATTTGCGGGCAATTGTCAAGCTAATTGCATTAAAATAACAGACAAAATAGTACAAAAAACAAACACACACACATAGACACGCACAGATATAGCACAGACTGACATTGCATGTCCTGGTGGACTTCATTATAAGTTAAAAGTAACTGCAACAAAATGTTAAAGTTGATAATTTTCTGGACATTTAAACTGTAAACTGGCATTTCATACTTGGACCTTTGGGTAGTTCGTTCATTCGGTTTGGTAGGGGGCAAGGAGGAGGAGTAGTGTGGTAAAGTGGAGACAGCTACTGCAACAATATACATAAACGTTACTGCTGCAGCAGCAGTAGAAGCAGCAGTTGCTGCAACTGTTTGGCTAGGACACTCGATAAAGTTGCGCAAGGCAAAGGCAATTCTCAAAGGAAATTAATTTGTGTTGCAATGTGAAAATTGTGCTGAAAATGAGATTCTTTTTTTTGTCTGTCTGTCTGTCTTGTTTGGGTTTTTAAATGTGAATACTTTGGCTATTTTAACTATCGTGTAGCGTTGTATTTTATATGTTTTTCTCTTTATATTTTTGTTTTAAGCCCAAACTCCCAGTTGTTTGCACTCGCATCCTTTAATCTACGCTTTATCTGTCAGCTTTTATTTGAAGTTTTGTTTGTTTTTAGCACTTAAGCTGCAACTTTTTGCCATTTTTTCTTCATTATGTGCTATGCTTTTGCGATTTTTCTAATATTCCATATTTTTGTCATTTTCCTTTGCCATGGCCAAAGCTGATATTTACACTTGTCATATTTGCCCTCTCTCTTTGCTCATGTGTATGATGCCTCTTACGAGCTGATGTATGCGCAATTGGGGGGTTGACCTGTTACCGCCCACAGTTTAAGCCATTGCATTTTTGTTTTTTATATGAAAAGGTTCAGGACACAGTGCACAGCAAGAGAGGCAAACAAACAATGTCAGGAGACCACAGCGGGGGGAATTACGTGGCGAGCGATCCAACATTGGAACCCAAAACTCTTTGTTTCCAGACATTTGAATTGCGTTCGTTTAACCAATCCAACCACCCTCTGACAGCCATCGCCTGTTCAACCTATTCGCGCCATTTATAGCTGGTTTATTGCAAATAACAAAAACACAAAAAAAGTGCTGTGCTTTCTGTCTGATTGAACAAATAAAAATAAAGATATACGTATATATTTGTTTGTTTTTTGTAGCTCGTAGTTATAGTTTTTAATTAAATTCGCTTAAATTCCCATAAATGGTAAATGCGTCGAATGGTTTATTTTCATATTGGATGCTCTCTTTTTTTTACTTTCATAATCCTTTTATTTTGTTGTCTGTTCGATGTCAGCTGCTCTTTTTTCAATGCTTTTTATTTTTAGTATTTATTTTGAGAAGGTTTTTGGGCTTTTGGAACATTTATTTTAGATATTTTGGCATTTAATACTTATTTTTATAATATACATTTTTTTAATTGATAAAACCAATTAGATATGTTCTAATTCCAATGCCAATTTCGATACATTGGCAATTATTCTAAGCTTCTTATTATTGCATGATGAAATTCCAAACGAAAAATTAAATGTTTTGACTGTTAATCTTTATTTGTTAGACAAGTCCCCGAGGGCATTTCTAATTTATTGGGAATAAATTTTGGTTTTGTATTCTCACAGCATACAGATTCCACAAGCATTTAAAATATAACCCAAAACAAAAGCATCGTTTATTTTACCCCCAGCTTGATTTTCGATTGTGTGCATATAAGAAATGCTGGGCAATAGCCCAAAGTGGTTAACAACTCACTCGGAGTGCGAGTTGAAAAGTATGTTCGAGTATATCATTTAGTACTCAATTCGGCTGTTCCATCTGGGTAGATAGTGATGTAGATGCAGCTGCATGTTAAACAAAACAATCAGGACACGCATATCGAAGGCATCGATTCGCATCTGAGAATGGATATCCATGTTGTATATGTGTGGTCAGTCAATAAAACTGTTGCCCAATGGGAATTAACACGCACTCTTCTCCATGCCCCCAGACCCGTTCTCAGTTGGGTGTGAGTGTGTGTGTGTGTATCAAGGATTGCATTTTGTTGCTGCTGCATTGTCACAAAACACTTTGTCTCACTTAATTTTTCTCTGGGTAACTGGCATTTTGTTTTTTGTCGCCCAGATCTTTTTTCCTCCAGCCGGCTCTTTGCTGTTTCCTGCTTTTTTTTCTTTGTGTGTCCTGCTGTTGCGATGCGGCAAACAATTTCAATTTAAATTGCCAGCTTTGCTTACCTTTTGCTGTGCTCTGGGTACACTTATCAGTGTCAATAAAAGTCCAAGGGGACTTGCAACACAGCACAGAAAAAAAAAAGTAAAAACTAAACCATAAAAAAATTGAATCGACCCGAGAATGTTTCGAGGCATACAAGAAAATGAATGAGAAAAAACTACAAAATACATTTGCACAAAAAAAAGGAAGGAGAAGACAAAAAAAAATTCCAGATAAATGGCAACTTCTTCCCTCTGACAGCGGCTGGCCACATAAATGTCCTGTCTAACTCGAGCTTAAAGCAAAATGTGATTTGTGTGCGTATCGCCTGCATGGGCGTGGCGTTAATTAAGCACTAAGCGTGCAAAAAGAAAATATTTAAGGAAATCATTTATGAGAGAATGTGCGCAGCAGCGTATAAGAAAGAACAGAAACATGCACTGAGAAAAAATGTGTGTAAATTAAGGCTAAGAATATTTTGTAAGCCTCAATTTTAAGTCCTAAGCTTGTCCAGTATTTTTCCATGTGTACGATTAGCAGAGCAGAGGCTGTTCGCCGAGCAAATGAAGTCACGGTAATATTCACAGTTACAAAAATTCCACATGAGAAAGCCGGCGTTGGTTGTGTTAATTTCACGCTGCTTGTTTTTGTGGCACTGAAATAAAAACCTTTATTATATGGTGGAGCTAATAATTGTGAAGACAAAAGGCAGTGTAACTGTAGTCTGCTAATATATATATGTATCCATATATGTGTGTGTGTGTGTGTGTGCAGTCATCGTCGCTGCCATTTGCGCCGCATGGCGTCGCTTAATTAAGCAATGGCCAACGCTCGAGTAGCTGCCAAAGCAATTCGACTGTCGCTTGGCTGCGGGGCAGCAGCTCATGATTTGCTTGAGTGTTGCAATTATGCTTATGATTTATGTATGTATGTATGAGTGTGTGTGTGTGTGTGCGTTAATGTGGCAGTATGATTACGCATTTCAGCTGAGAGATGGACATCGAACAACTTGAGATGCATTCGATCTGATAGTTCCATAGATTACTATTAGCAGATCTTATTTTGACTACCATGCTAATGGAGGGGATTATGGCATAGACTACAAGGACCATTTTGACTGGATTAATACCATTATGTACGCTTTTATATGCAATTCTTTAAAATGAGGTCTGCAACTCGATATATAGTATTAAAGTTCTTTTATGCGTGTATTCATACGATTTTTTGAGACACAAGCACAAAAAAAAAACCATACGAACCATACATACAGACGATAAATGCTTATCTATTTACGAGTGGGAGGGAGCCTTTGATGCTGGCGCTGCTTTAAGGGTCACATCCTGTTGGGAATTTATGTTTTGCAAGCAGAAACTTTTACAATACACAATGCACATAGCTCAGGCAGCACCACAGACGCCCACTGGCTGCCTGCCACCTATGTGAAAGTTCGAAGTACGAAATAATATCGTACACATCGCATTTTTAGCTCAAGTTTGCAAGAAAACAAAATGGCGTGCAAAGCGGAAGTGCACATTAGTTGTATGCAAAAGTTTGCACTTTTGCCAAAGGTATGGAGAAAAAAGTAGCAGCAAAAGAAATACCACACACCTTAAGGTGTAGGAACTCGGGGACGGTGCTCAACTTATGTACAGCAGCCCAACAAATAGAAATTTGTGGAGCATGCTTGACTGTCAGCTGGCCCCGGGAACTGTTACCCAGTAGCCCAAACTCCATACCCAACCAAGCTCAAATCCAAGCTCAGAGCCATGAACCAAGAAGTGAGAGCCCGCAAAGAGGTGCGAAAATTTGTGCACACCTGTGCGAAAAATGCTTTCAAAAACTTCGATGCATTTTCTTGTTTCTTACATAGTTTATGCACTGTTTGTAAAAAACAAAAAATGAAACATTTTGGGTATATCTGTTTCCATATCACTTATCTATTGGAAATTATAACGAAAGACGGAATACGTTTTTTTATTTGGCTTCTCGATTCACTTTTACTGATATTTCCATGAGGATTTAATACTCTTTGTTGTTATTTTAATAAGTTTAAAAACAGAGTATTTATGTTTCAAACCATTTAAACCAGTTGGACTTCTTGTCTGTTTGCTTTTGTTGTTGTTAATAATTTCTCGACATTGGAAGTTGTTGAATAGTTTTGGCAAAGTGGCGTCTTCGTTGTTGCATGCATTTCAATTTTCATATTTTTTGGTTGAAAACATTCTTTTTCTTTTCATATTGTTGTTGTAGTTGTTTTTAGTTCAATATTCTGGCAGCTAAGCAAAGTTTAAAATATGCATGTAAATTGTAAAAGCTATTGTAGACCAGTCACGATTCTTAAGTAGAACAGCATCTAAAATGCAGCCAGTCTGGCAGGTTGTTGCCTGCCTTTCTGCCTGTCTGGTAACCCCTCAAACCATTGGGTAATGGCCAAGAGCGGCATCGAGATTTATTATTCAGTTGCAACGGGGCAGTGCAACTGCCACATGATGCTACTTTTGGGAACGAATTGGGCTAAAGGGCTCTACAGTAACTAAAATATATTTTCTAATATGCGAAAACAATTCGCTTTAAACTCTGACTATCAGTTGGCTTTTATGACTTCGAAGTGAAACTCTTTAGCTAACATATGATGATATGACTGCGATTTAGTTGAGTGAATTTTGATAAACTGGAGGTAGTTTTATACAATCTGGTTAGATGTGATAATAGGCTTCACCAATATTAATTTTTTATTTTTAAATTTTGAATTGAGCTGTGCTCTAAAACATTTATTATTTTTAATCGCTTAATCCAAGTGCAAGTGCAACTTTACATCCATTATCAGTGTCTTAACCCAAGAAACGAGCAAACACTTATTCATTCGTTTAGCCACGCCTATGCAACAGTTGTTGCTGACAATGCCGCCCGCACATCTGCACATCTGGTAGCCTAATAAAATTTATGGACGCGCACACACAAAAAACAGTTCACAATTTTGTCGGGTGCCTTTTGGCGCTACGTAACAATTTGCCAGCCGTTGCGGCTGCTGCGAGTGGAAACCAATAAATTTCATGCTTGCTGCAAGCTGGGCGAGCGTCTGTCATTAAATTAACGCTAATTTGTTTAGTGGCGTCTTGGGAGACATTGAAAATAGAAAAGTGCCCACGAAAGTGGGCCCCAATGTCAACAAGCCGTAGCACGTGGCGTATACTTAATATCCGTACATTCACTCTGATTTATGTGACATTTTGCACTGCGCCAGACAATTTACAATGACAATCGAATTTCGCCCAACTGCAAAGCTTATCCAAATCTAAGAGCTTG
Source organism: Scaptomyza pallida (assembly GCA_018152965.1). Classification (NCBI taxonomy): domain Eukaryota; kingdom Metazoa; phylum Arthropoda; class Insecta; order Diptera; family Drosophilidae; genus Scaptomyza; species Scaptomyza pallida. The sequence continues at coordinate 2,540,601 of JAECXP010000051.1, read as the reverse complement.
AGCTGCTGCTTGCCGAATGAATCATTGAAATCATTCAAATCAAATACTCGTATGCCGAACAGCATGTTAAATGCATAATGCAATGCGCATTGTTACCTCAGGAAGCAATAATTACGTACGGCATGTAATCTAATATCCGTCTAATGTGACCAAACACACACACACACATAATGCATTCGGGCATTGCTGACTTTGGCTCTGCTCGTACCCAGGCCGCCCGTCCTTTCACCAATATAAACGACGTGCCTTTATATTTGTATGTATTACATAAATTGTCATTGTTAAAGTGCTAATGAATTTTTGGCATGCAAATCTTGCATGTTATGTGTGCGGGGGCAGGCGATTCTCGGGCATTAGGGGTTACAGAGGTTGAGTTTGTTGCATTGTTTGTGGATGGTGACATGGGGTTTAAGCAGCAATAATAATTTTTGAAGTCAATTTAGGCTAATGCTTAAGTCATTTAGTTGTTAAAACACCTGATGCAGGCTTCCTTTCAATTAAAGTATTAATTTATTGATTATTACGCAAGTTAGTGAGCAAAGTGATATTAGATTATAAAGAAACTTGCGACAAAGAAACATACCGATGAATGTGATGATCTAGCTATCGAGTATATATTCACTGAACCATATTGAGCGCAGCCAACTTAACTTGGTAATGTATTAGAGAACGCAGAAAACAAAGAATTAAAATATATTAAGCCAAAAACCGGCTAAACTTAAATAAAGTACTTATTCTATTATAAAACATTCATATTATATTTATAAATTAATGCCTCCAAATTAGTCAAATACTTTAATATCTTTCGTGCAAATAGCTGCATAATCTGGCAATTTACGTGACTTTAATTGCAGCTGTGCTTAACCGCAAATTACTCGAAATATTTTTCGTTTTATTGTTATTTAATATGGGCTCGAGCCCACACATATTTTTTTTTTTACTGTTATGCCATACAGTTACTGTCATATAGTATGGCCATATATAAAGAACCGTTTTCTATATAAATGTACAATTTATGTTCGGCGCAACAAAACAATTTCCAGCAAATAGCAACAACAGATAACAAAGATTTTGGGCTGCCCAAAAAGACAGTGAATGAAAATTTATGTTGGATGCGTGACCGTAAATGTTGTGTGCGTGATAAATCAATTTCCATTGCATTTTGTAATTGTGTGCAATTTGCCGAGGTTTGAGGCACAAAGCGGGACATACTAAAGTGTGGGTGCAACACACACACACACACAATAATAACAACGGCAACAACATCATGTGCATAAATTTTATAGCATTTATGCAGCCAAGCAGCGAAGTTATTTATGCGTTTTTGTGTGTTGTTGTGTTGGCCGCCTTTTCAACTCTTGTGCTCTCTCTCACATTCTCGTTCTCTCTCTCTCACTCTCTCTTGTCTCGTTAACGGAAATCGCGCAGATTTTCAATTGCATTGCGGCAATTGTCAATTGGCTTGAGAGATTGAAATCAAATACAAATACATATGCGCGCACACACACACACATGCACACATACAGTCACACCCATACACACCGCAACGCATTTTATAGTCCTGGGTGCTGGATGTGTATTTGTGTGCATTGTATGATTATTACCGCCATTTTGTGATTTATGTGTTGCATTTTGAACCGCACACATTTGTCAGACAAATGCGCATTGCAATCGCATCCATCGCCAGGTTAATTTCAATTAAAAGCCGCATTCGGTTTTAATTAACACACACACACACACACCCGAACAATCGAAGTCAAACGTACACATACACACCAATACACATTCTTTGGTCTTAAACTTAAGCTCTTTAAAATTTAGTGGTTTCAATTAAACCCATGTTCAGATATGCATTGAATATGCATATGGAAATTATTTATAAATCTTGAATCAATTAGTTTTTTAGCTTATATGTAATTAATTTCCTTACGGAGCAAAGATATGATATGGTCTAAATAGCATATGAAATATAATCAGAGGCTTAGGGCTAAAATATTGTATGGCAGTTTGGATATGGTAGTTCAATAAGTACACACATATTCATAAGAGCTCCTACACATAAGCCAAAGTTTACATTAACAGCAATCAATATGATTTACAGACCTCTTTAAGTATAGATTAAACTGTTTGGATCACTAAGCAATTTATGTAAATAATGTGAGTCTTCGAAGACTGTAGATAAGTTTGTTTCGCGCTTAAGGTGAAAAGTTTGAATATAAAAAATAAATTGAAAGAACGAAATCTCTTCTTCAAATGCAGCTTGATTAGCTTTTAAATTAAAGTTCTGTAATCTCAATCTCAATCATAATAATTTTTTAGGATTTAAAATACATAAATTGAATATACTCGACTCCATTGATTGTAAAACTCGTACAATACTTTCCGTAAAACAACCTCCTTAATCGTACATAAAGTTCACTTGAACTGTTTTTTGTTTTGTTTTATATTTTAAAGCACGACCTGTTTGTTTATGTCAATTATATAACTTTCGGTTTTGTTTGGGTCACTGCACCCGTAAAAACAAGCCGACCCTCCCTCGGCGGAATACCTCAAAACGAGACCACAATTTTTTAATAGCTTCTCATGTGGCGCAGAGAATGAAATTTCACTTCAGAGTTTGTTTGAGTTTTGCTACAATTTTTTTTTTCAGCTGTCATTCCCTGGCGTCACTTTTACCTCCCGCTGCTGCTGCTGTGGCTGCCGAGAAGCGTTGCCTTTCTGCTGTTTAGACACGAAACTTTTTTTTTTTAAGGGGGCGTGGCATTGTTGAACTCGCGTGAAAGTCGCGTAAGTTGTGACGCCTTCGTTGTTGTTCTTGTTGTTTACTAGAATGTTTTCTGTTCGCATCATTTCCGCTGTAAACGGCAAAGTTCTTTCTTTCTTTGGGGCTCTTGAGAAACTAAGCTATATAGTTGTTTATGGGGCGTGGAGACACAATAAAATTGGGTGGTTCCCTAGTTTAACACGAGTACTAATATTTCTACCTAGGAATTATATTTATTTCCTAAATACTATAATTTGTGATACGTCTTAAGCTTTACTTTAAAACTGCGTTTAAATCTACCGATTTTTAATCGATTTTTTATGTCAAAAATTTGCCATAAAGACTCGAAGCGAACCTGGACTTGGAGTTGGACAAACCTTTTGATTGCCATAACTTCGTCAAAGCTTACCCGATTTACAAATACAAAAATTAAAAGTCTTGTATGCATATCGTTTTTTGCTGTCCTTGCTTTTTTTAAAGCACCTTCTTTAACCAATCTGTTGACAGAACAAAAACATTAAAGTATGATGGCCTTTATTTAGGCAAGTTTTAAACTTTTTTTGTTAGTCCCAAAGCTAAACCCAACACAGTCCAAACAAGCCAAAAACTGCACGCAACAACATGACCACAACAACAACAGCTACAATAGCGCTACACAAGCAACAACAACTTGTCGGCTCATACAGACATGCTTAAAATGTTGAGCATGTGAGCACATTAAGCTTAATTAGAAGCAAACAGACAAAACCAAGCGAATGAAATGACCAAAACTGCCAGCCATCCAGCCAGCCAGCCACGCCCACTAATGTCATAGTGGGGGCAAGTACACACACACACACACGAATGCAGATTCTAGCTGCTGTTGTTACTTTTGCTGCGGCCAAATACTTCAGTTGCATGACGCGCAGCGTTGTGGCAAATGTTGCGCTTTAATTTGAAGCCCAACGGTCACACAACACTGTATTGGACGACTGTGAGGCACGGTGGATTAACTAGCTAAAGTTTTGGGTGGATAAGCTCATGAACAATCTGCTGCAAAGCCAATAAGTTATATCGCTATAAATCACATAAATATTATTATTTTTATATGTATTTTTTCTACATTTACAACCGATTTTCATCACTAAATTGATCGGATTTGCCTATAGTGCAAAGCTATGCTGTATTGGGCCTGTGGGGCATTCAGACAGGGTGCATGGACAGGGTGCACATGTGCATTTGGCACTTGCTGCTGTTGTGGCTATTGCTGCTGTTGTTGCTATTGTTGTTCGTTGTCCGTTGTTGCTGTTGAAGTTGGCGCTTTATGCAACACGCAAAACTTTGTTGGCTCGGCCTCAACATGCGCAACATCCTTTGCATCCTGTGTGGTTTTTCACGCTACTGCTGCTTTGGCTGCAGTCTAAGCAAAGTCGTTCTGCATTGTTTGTGCGCCTCATTTAAATCATTAATCATAAGCCAATCCGCATTTTAGCTGTCTCGCAATGATGTCGAGGGGTGAGGGAGCGACGGGTGCTTGGTGGTTTCGCCTGGCAGGTCACGCTCATGCATTTTAATGGCATCACGTCTCAATCTGCGCACTTTGCACGCTGCCAAAACACACACATACACAGACACGAAGTTATTTTTAGTAGCATACTTTTGTGCGGCGACAGCTAATTGTTTTTTGTGCACAGCTCCTTGAAGCGCCATTTCACACACAGTTCCTGCAGCTTGTTGCTCGCTGCTCATAATTCTTAAATGCTTTATTACACACACATACGCACAAACACACATACGCTTAGCTTAAGAGTTGTTTGGCGGCAATAAAAATTAAATAAAACGCATTCGTTTCAACAAATTTCTTAATGTTCCTTCGTTGTGTACATTTGTGTGTGTGTGCGTGTGTCATTTGTTTGCTGCTCATGTTGTTTTTGTGCTGTTGTTTATTTGTTTTCTTTTAGCGCTTTTGTGCCATGCTGTGGTTTTTTCGTTCGCCCACTTTGTCATCCCCGACGTCTCCCCATGGGACTTGACATTTATCGCTGCCGCATTAAAAGTCTCAAAAGTGGGTGTGGCAGCCAACGAGTGTGGGCGTGTTTGTGTATATATATGCACGTCTGGGAATGAGTATGTTATAAAGTCACTTTATGCGGCTCCTTGGGAATCGTAAAAAGCACGCGTCGCGTCTCCTTTGTGCATACGAGACAGCATTCAACTAATCTCTGTGGTTGATTGATTCATTGGAAGCTATTTTTTTTTTTAATATAAATCTCTTACAAATTATGACAAAGTTTAATAGCTATAAGAATTACTAACAAATGCGTTTACTTTTTAATACTGCCGAAAGCTCAATAGATTATACAGAATACCATTTAGATTTATTTACATTAATAATTAAAAATAAAGCTACACTCCCGTTGTCTTAAACAGGTCACACTTTCCTATCGTTTATTAAATTCTGTTGCATCTCGGTGACAATTTCCCAGCTGATATTTGCAACATTTCTGGGTAAGTTTGGATTTTTCTACGTTGATTTCATTTGCTGTGTGTGTGTGTTGGGTCGGAAATTAATACACTTCCGTTTAGGCTCCCAACGCATTACTCAAAATGTTTGTTGCGTCCCGACATAGAGACATAAAAATTAATTTGTTTTTTTGCCAACGCTGTCGCCTGCCGGAAGCGCGTTGTAATCAACCGACAAATAAATTAACGCCAGGCCAGGAGTTGAAATGAGCTTGAGGATGGGATGAAAGGTCGCGTTGTGGGTAGATTTTCATAGCGAGCCATGGCAAATTGCAAGTATTTTGTATTTTGACCTTTTCACTTGATTTCCGTTTATGACTCGCTTGAACCATTTTTTTTTTTTGTATTTTGTTTATTTTTAGGTAGATAGTACTTTGACGTTGGGTATTTACTTTTTATGCCTTTGACGTTGAGTCTGGCAGCGTTTTTGTAACTGATTTGCAGACATGTGCGCCAAATATTTTTTTTTGGTTTACTTGTCTATATAAAAAGTTTTAATATGCGCAACGCGTCGCTTTTCTAGATCATTTTTCAATAAGCAATTTAGACGTGGGCGAAAAAGAAGAGGAGACACATAATATTGAATATTTTACGAGGGCAGTCAGGCGTGCAAAATCTGTTAAAATTAATTAGTGTTTGCCAAAACAAAAAATAATATCAATAGGCTTAATATTATTCATTATTGATAGGACGCTATGATTAATCGCTATAAAACGTTAACCAACACTAACAAAGTTGAGCTGGCTTATTAAAATAGGCGTAACGGGCATGGGTGAAAATGAGACGCTAGCCAACACTGCCGTTATCAAGATCACATAACTCAATTTTATAATGTCTTGTAAGCTGTTGCTAGCTCAGCATCAGGGTATACGCAGCTGCGTTTATAGCTTAAATCTCAGAGCTTCTATTCAGTTTAATCGTAATTTAAGTCAGGACACACACACAAACAATTGAGGGACTCACCGCAGCTCCTTTTGAGCAATAGGACCCCTATTACGTGGAACTGGTTATGCCACACACACACATACATACATTGCTTGGATGCTTTGCTCACACGCAGGACACAAGCTGCAATCGCTGGCAACCGCAAGGCGTGGTGGTGGGCGTGGCAAATATTATCAGTGTACAGTTGCATTGATTGCCAACTCAGATGCAGCCTGCTGTATTACCGCTATATCCGATAATATACATGCATACATATGTACACATACATACATAGATGCTAGGCCTGGTTGACAAGGTTGCACTTACCTGCGTTGCCGTGGCAGTCATGGCTACTGCACCTGCTGATGATGGCAATAAAGTGCTTTTTGTTGTTAATGTCGATAATGATGTGACATATAACAGGATGCACTAACTTAAGCAACAGACAATGGACTTTGGCTTGTGTCTTTATTTGACATTCTCATAAGCAATATTTTGCACGTGGTCAGCCATTAACCCGGCCGTAACCCTTAACGGCAGTTAGTTCACAATTTATGGCAATTTCATGCAAATATTATGCTCTGACCGAAAAAGGGTTCTTTCTCTTTTTATTTTTCATTTCATTTTTTGCAATGCCAGAAACAACAAGCTGACCATTTATTAATGTTCTATGCATATTTTTTCGCTTCTTATTAAATTTATGTGGCTTCCCTGGCATTTTAAAGGATTTGGCTTCAGGCTGGCAGGCATCGTCGTTTGCACTCATTATGCGGCAGTTTCATTTAAAAATTGTGCTCCGCAGTTGAGTGTGTGTGCACAACAACATCAATTATATGATGTCGTTGCTGTGTACCATATACAATTTCATAATTCTTATTTAATTTGTATTAATTTATTCATATGCAAGCATTTTATTTGCTGCCAGGGACGACACATAAATGTCAAAGTTTTACAAAGACTTCAGAGCCTATTAACTGAGCGAACAGTTTTGTGAGCCAACGTGACAGATGGGTTAAAGAAGTACACGAAATCAAATAAAATATTTGTAAAAAGCTTTGTCAAATAGTCAATTGATATCGTTGTCACAAATTAAATATATACAAAATAAAGCTTGCAATAAATGCAATGCAAATAATAAATATCAATTTAAAAGCTAAAAAAGCATAAAAAAAGAAAAAGATAGCATTTATGTAGATATCAATGTCAAAACATTGATTATGCAAAAACCTACTTTAAGGCAGGCTTAAAAATTAAAAAAAAACCGTTTTAAAATTGTTTTCAAAAAAAAAAAAAAAAATAGTTATACGTGAAATTAAATACTTTAACAGTGACCCTTGAATTCTAGTTTATTCGCTTTAATGTATCATTATTTTAAGAGCATTTCAAAGTTCTACTTGCTGATGAAAATAAAAGAACGTTTCGCGTTTTTAACTATCTGTTAATAAAAGCATTTTTTCCATGCATGTATTACAACCGGCGAACAACAATAATGAAAATTCTTTTAATGTAAATGCAGACAACAGATAAAACACATCTACATACATATATACATATTTATTTATGTTTATGTGTGTGTAAATATCCTATACTTATATGCACATATAACATGTTTTTATGCACGTTGCTGCGACAGCGCACAAAAGTATGCAATGAAAAGTGCTGGGCACAACAGAACGCCCACCCGTTGCAACGCGTTGGTCACGCCCACTTCACATGGTAGACTGAATGCATGTGTGTGTCTGTATGTGTGTGTGGTGCATGCAAATGAAGTTATCCTGCGGTTATTTGTGGCTGTCGCTCGTGATGTCAGTCAGCGTGAGCGGGAGGCGACGGCTGCAGAATGAGAGGCCTTTTGGGCAGCCAGACGAGCAATGAACAGGATGCGTATGTGTGGTGTTGTGTTGTGTTGTGTTTCTGTTGTTGCTGTGTTCCACTGATCGCAGTTGCCTGGCAATTGATTAAAGTTTAATTGAATTTAAAGTCGCGACTGCAGCCAGCTTTAAATAAAAAGCTCTTGCTCATTAATTACAAACGCCTTCGGATGGAATTTAATTTTTGTTTTCATTTTTTTTTCGGCTGTTTTTTGGCTTTCGCCTTGCTTTTCACCTGAGTGAATCCGCTTACGAGGCACGCAAGCTGATAAGAAACGTTTGGCAAAGGCATAAATATACTTGAACTTAAAATATACACATATACAGAACACTTTAGATGCTTGTAGTTGGCGCTGGAAGCCACGCTTAAGCCTAATTAATTATGGCAATTAGTTGCATTGCATTTCGCTTGGCCAACTTCAAACTGACCGATTTCGCATGGCGTCATTTACGATATTGTCCTGCCATTTGTTCTTGCTTTTGTCGTTGTTGTTGTTGTCGTTGCAAGTGTTAACCTCTTGTTATGGTTGTTGTTGCTGTGGCCACTCACTGATTGCGCAAAGTGAAATTTGAAACTGATAATTTGCTGTTGGCGTTGTTCCAGTTTGGTTTACGTGGCATTAGTTTCATGTACAATTGCCAACACTTAAAGCCATTTAAGCAGTTCCCTGGTAGGGGGAAAGTTTATTATTATTGCTTGCATACATACAAATAACAAAGCTTTAATGTCTTAATTAAGAGCAATAGACTGAATCCTCTCAAATAAATACACAAAACTCGGTTTAAAAACAAGTTTGATTTGAAAATCATATTATAGTATTACTACTTTCAATGTTAACTACATTTCTTTGTCCATTATTTGACTTTATAATACGAGCTCAATGAGAATAATAAGCTGTTCAAGCTCAACAAACATCATAAATCAAGAGTTGAAAGTCAGACAAAGCTATTCAAATCCCAAATAACCAACAATTGGGAAAGAAAAAGTACAAAAAAATGTGTTTTTAATGGTTTACAAGTACAATGTAAAGTGGAATAAAAACCAGAAACAATACAAAACAGAACAACAAATCGAGTGCATTCTTAAGCTCTTGTACTTTAAGTAAGGTGCGGCATGTCCTTGACCATTCAACAATCTTCCATTTTCTACTTTTGTTTGTACTTCTTGTTTTTTTTTTTTTGTTACTTTGTGCCGATAATAATTTAAACATTTTTTCCCTTTGCTCGTTCTTCTCTTTAGCACTTTCACTGCTCAACTGCTCTATCTGGACATTTTTTTCGAGCCTTAGTTTTTCACTAGTGCTCGACATGATAATGCCTCACTTTTGCCATGTGAATAATGATGTTCAGCTGCTGGCCAAAAGCAGTTTAACCATTTTTTCAAGCTAAGCATTTTTTCATTGTCATGGGCAGCGACGAGTCTGCTGATGACAGACAAATTTTCACAGTCTTAATATATTGTTTGCCGAATACGTTAAAAATATATATTTTTTGAAAATATATTTCACTGGTTAAAAGAATTTCTTTTGAGCTAAAAATTTTTTTAAAAAATAAATCAAAAATTGTTACCAAAATACAATATGCACGAAAAATCCAATTTAATTTTGCATTTTAAATGCAACAAAAAAGAAAGGAAAACAAAGAATATATACAAATATCCGCGTGGTGTATAAATGTGCAAAACAATGACGTAAACACATGTTATATAATTATAAGAAATCAGCCGGCAATATAAAAGTAAAATGCAAACACAATTTATATACACAATGGCCGAAAATTAACAATTTGTGTGCATGGAGAGCGGCGATTGTGTAATAAATGTTTAAACAACAACAACAACATCACCAGAAAAATGCAAAAATCACCAATAAACTTTACACAGAACTCGGGCAATAATGACTATGAAAACAGTGTGCGACATGTTTGTGAAATTAACACCAAACAATAATTGCAATTAAAATTTCACGATGTAAGAACCGAATATTTGATGCTCTTTGCTAGAAACAAACAACATGTGCTATTCATTTTTCACTGTCTCATTATTTAAAGTAACAATTTATTTGGTATTTCTGAATTAATCAAACCCATTTAATGCAGGGTATTCCCATTCCGTTGACTGCACAGAAGACAAAACCGCAACAGTTTACAATTATTTACATGCCATTTTTAAAGTCGGCAAGCGACGAACCATTTCGACAATTAACACGCCAATGAATCCAGGCCCGTTGCAAGAGGAAGAGGGATCGGCCTGTAACTGGACAAATAACTGGGCCAAAATGAAACTTTAACTTCAACATGCACAGACATGTCAACACATTTGTACACTTGCTGCAATTTATTTACTTATTTTTCGAGCAGCAGCAACAGCAGCAGCACAATAAATGCAATTTAATAAATTAAAAATTTCAAAACTAATTAAAATCAAAAATACTTTCCATACAAACTAGCAGCAGGAGCCCAACTAAACACAATGACAACAACAACTAATAATAATCAACTGACCAAAAACTCAACTCAAATAGTTGGCACAACTCAAATGCAAACTGTTGATGCCAGAAAATGTTACCGCCTCAGAACCATGAAACATGGTTCACATTTAACATAGAAAATGTAACCGCCTCAGAACCATGAAACATGGTTCACATTTTACATATTTATTGTCCCGTTGAAGTCGCTGTTAACATTAGCAGAGCTTCAACAGTTGGTTCTGAGCGCTTTTACATTTATTCTATTTTTCCTACTCAAGCACGCATGTTCGCTTTATACTTACTCCTAATATATTATACAATTATACAATTATACAACAATTATAACGTATACATTAACCAATAATTCTACACGCTAATCCAAGCGCAACTAAGTGAATTACAACACAAGAATACAACTGAATAAACCTCACACATTGAATTCCGAAAATCAACCACCATCAGACTTATCTTTTTGGAGCCTCCGCCACAAACATTGGTCCTTCGAGCCGGATAAATTTCTGCACTCGCCCCAGCTAGTTCCTTGGCAACATAAGATAAGTAATACACATTAATTTTATCTATCAAGTGTGTCAAATTGTTCGTACATACCGGCAGCCCAAGTCCGCCATATTGCGACATATGTATGTTTCCATATATATGTCGTATGTATGTAATTCCAATCTGTCCAAAAAATTGTGAACAATCTGCCATGTCCGCATATAAAATCCTATATCGTAAAACATATGTCATATGTTAAATATATTTTAATATATTTATGAGCATATGTCGGTACTTACAAGTGCCAAGTATTGGGGGCTAAGGCTTTGTTAGTGTAGCGTGTGTGCCTGTCGCCGCGCCATACTGACCCAGCCAGTGGTAATTGGCAGTCACATGCCGACTACCGAAGACCGACCATACGTGGTGAAGAGCCACATCCTGCTCGAGGTGCCCCTGCTCTAGACAAAATATGGCGGATCTAGAGAGGACAACTCGAAAAAACCCGTAATCACCGGTGTTACCGAACCGTGCCCCTGTGATGAATGGCACTACGTCAGTGTGTCTTTTAACGGTGGCTTCCGGATACCTGGCACCTCCGGTCGTATAAGTGCCCGATCCGGGGTATGAGGCTCTGCCCCGGGGGATACTTCCTTCCTCATCACTCGTGGGACCAACTTATGGATAACCAGAATGAAAATGAAAAACAACAAACAGGGTGCTCAAGCAGCCCCAAATCGATTGATATCGAACCACCACGGCAACCCGATGTAGCTATGGACATCTGTTCAGAAAGCTCTGGGACCGAAACTCTGACTAAGGAAGAGGAAGAAGCCCTTCTCGCCTCTCCCAAGGCTGAGAGACCCAAGAGGGTCGCGCTTTCGGGCGCTGCAAGGAAGAGGTTGCGCAGACACCTTGCGAACGGCATCCCCATGGATGAGGCCAAAAGGCTCGCTCAGAAGCCTATGGACCCTCCAAGGACGGTGCCCAGCATGAGTGGTGCAACCCATAAGAGGGTTAGATCGGCCAACACGACCCCAGAAGAGGTGTCGACAAAGAGGGCCATGAAAACCGTGGCACCTAGTGCCTTGACGAAGGGAGTATCTGCAAGCGTATCGCTTGCCACGGGGGCTCCAGTAGCCTCCACAGCCGCAGTAGCAGCTGGGCAAGTGATACAGGAGCAGGTACCCCAAGTCGGTACCATGGCCTCCTACAGGGATGTTGCAATCTCAACGAAGATGGCAATACTCCCTGCCGATTACCCCAGCAGCTTGTTGACTACGCCGCAGCTCAACGAGATACAGACTGCCATCTTGTCGAGGGTGATGGCTTTGAGACACGGCTCTGTGAAGCCGCTGTTCTCTGGCTGCACCTTCCGACCAGGATGGATGGCTATCACGTGCGGCAATAAAGAAACAGTCGAGTGGCTGAGCTCTGAGGTGCCCAAGCTCCGACTGTGGAAGGACGCCCACATCAAGGTGGTCCCTGAAGCGGAGGCTCCTCGTGCCGCTGTCTTTATAGGCTACTTTCCGCTCCCTAATGCGGACATGAAGACGGATGAGATCCTGAAGCTCGTGGAAGGCCAGAACAGCGGCCTGCGAGTGGGAGACTGGCGCGTCTTCCATCGCGAGATGAGGCAAACGATGGCGATTATTACGCTGGCGCTTGATCCTGTCTCGGCCAACAGGCTCAAATCACTTGGCAACCAAGTGAACTTTGCGTGGGGCACGGCTACCATTAAGCCCAAGGCCAGTGCGCAGCCCAAAGAACAGGCAGTGGCTCCTGCTCCCGCAGCGGAGAAGCCCACCTGCTCTAAGGCCATTAACCTGGACGCGACTGCAACGCCGCCACAGGGTGCCGCCGAAGAAACTCGTGCGACCCCTGGGCTGCCCGCGGCAAACAGTACCGTCCACACTCCGTGCGACAATGTGGCCCGTGGCACCTCTGCTGCCCAAGAGCCCGCTGCTCCACGGAAAATCCTGCGCCCTCCCCTTTACGGGCGCATCACGCGCGGAACGGGGCGCATGAGCAAGGGTGCGAGGCGCACACCGGAGGAAGATGCCCTTCTGCGCACTAACCGAGGCCGGAAGATGGCGGCTAGGGGCCGCAAGAGGGCGGACTAATGTCCTGTCCCCCTCCCCTCACCCCCCCTAACACTCGGAGACACTTAAGATGTCTCCAAGCAAACCTCCACCACGCAAAGGCTGCTTCCGACGTCCTATGCGAGAGGTTTGCTACAACGGACATAGCATTTATCCAGGAGCCTTGGATAAATGCCGGACGTGTCCTGGGGTTAAGCACCCCATCTCGTAAGCTGCTATATGCAAATGACCAACCTCGCCCTAGAGCGGCGTTGTTAATTAACAAACATCTAACATTTGTTCCCCTATCTCAGTTCATCACTGAAGACCTAGTGGCAGTCTGGATTAAAATACCCACTGCCCATGGCGAGCAGGAGGTAGTGCTGGCCTCCGCCTATCTGCCCGGCGACTCAGACGCTGTGCCTACGGTGGCTACCTGTGCCCTTATAGAGCATTGCCAGAGGAACCGGCTCCGGTGGTTAATCGCCTGTGATGCTAACGCACATCACACGGTCTGGGGAAGCAGTGACATCAACAAAAGAGGTGAGTACCTTCTTGAGTACATTATTAGTAATAACGTAGGTATACTAAATCGAGGCAACGAGCCCACATTCATTAACGCGATAAGAGAGGAAGTCCTAGACTTAACCATCTGTAGCTTGAATATGTTGTCCGTTGTCTCAAACTGGCATGTTGCGAGTGAGATCACAATGTCAGATCACCAGCACATTAGATTTGATATAGGGTGCGCCCCGCAATGTAGCCTAGTTACTAGAAATCCCAAAAATACCAACTGGGATCTTTTCTGTTTTGAACTTGAGCAATCCAGAAACTGCTCCACCCGTCCGATAATTTCCATAGACGAGTTAGAGTGTGAAGCTACTGTGCTTCATTCAAACATTGAATCAGCATATCACGCTAGCTGCGAACAAAAAGTTCGCAAGATCAGAAGGGCTGTTCCATGGTGGAACAAGAGCCTTGACGATCTTAAAAAAGCTGCGCGAAGGCTCTTCAATAAAGCAAAGAGTGGGAAAACCACATGGGAGTCCTACAAAGATGCTTTAACGCTCTACAATAAAGAGCTGAGAAGGTCTAAACGGGCTACGTGGCGTCAACACTGCGGGCAGATCACAACTCTCCCGGAAGCTGTCAGGCTACAAAAAGCCCTCTCAAAAGACCACTCAAACGGCATCTGTACGCTCAAGAAGCCAGATGGAACACATACAAACAACCCGAAGGAAACGAGTAGCCTACTCCTGGCTACTCACTTTCCTGGGTGCGTGACTGTGGAGCAACCCATCTCAGAGAGCGAGGCACCAACCTACATCTCTGGGATTGGAGAGTGCCCGCACCTGCACGTAGCTATGGTGGCAGACTCCAATAGGGCTGAGAGAGGGGAACCCCCCTATCTCTCAGACCGGATTGGAAACTTGCCCTATAGACTGTTTCATCAAAATAGTGTACAATGGGCTATACAAAGCTTCAGTCCATACAAATCCCCTGGACCAGATGGAATTTATCCATGCTTGTTGCAGCGGGGACTGCACCAACTCGCACTCCCCCTGGTCCGCTTATTTCGAGCAAGTCTCGTGCTTGGACACATACCAAGCAAATGGGCTAAAGTAAAAGTCGTGTTTATTCCAAAGGTAGGGAAGAAAGATTCCCAATTGCCTAAGTCCTATAGACCGATCAGCCTCAGCTCCTTCTTCCTTAAAACTATGGAGAAGATAATTGACCAGCACATCAGGGAGGTGAATCTCAAGCACCATCCCCTACACAAATACCAATATGCGTACCAAGCTGGTAAGTCAACTGAGACCGCCATTCATTGCCTCACAACAACCATTGAAAAGGCCATTGGCGCTCAACAAATAGCACTAGGTGCCTTTTTAGACATCTCAGGAGCTTTTGACAATACGTCATATGAGGCTATCCGTGCCTCCCTTGAACGTAAAAATGTCTCCACATCCATCATTAGGTGGATTCTGGAAATGCTTAAATCCAGAACCATAACTGTAGACCTTGGAGGAACCATGACCTCAATCGTAGCCACAAGGGGGTGCCCTCAAGGGGGAGTACTCTCTCCTCTCCTGTGGACTCTGGTCATCGATGAGCTACTCCATAAGCTCAACGACTTAGGGTTCTCCACTCAAGGCTACGCAGATGATCTAGTCATCTATATAGTGGGCTGGCATGAGCAAACCATTTCGGATCGCATGCAGCAAGCCCTCAATATAGCCAATAGATGGTGCCAGGACAAAGGATTGTCCATAAACCCGTCAAAAACTGTCTTAGTTCCATTTACAAGGAAAAGGTGTCTTTCTCTAACAAGACCGTCCCTAAATGGATCCCTTATTGACTTTTCAGTTGAAGCTAACTACCTAGGAGTTACACTTGACTCCAAGCTTAACTGGAATGCACACCTTGAAAAGACCATAAACAAAGCCACTCGGGCATACTTCGCCTGCAACAGGCTGTTCGGTAGAACATGGGGCTTAAGTCCCAAAATGATCTACTGGTCTTTCAATACTGTGGTAAAACCGATCTTAACCTATGCATCTCTTGCTTGGTGGACGAAATCTACCCAAAAGACAGCCTCGGCTGCACTTACCAAAATACAACGACTTGTCTGCATTGGCATTACTGGAGCCATCCGTACATGTCCCACTGCAGCACTTGGAGTCATAACCGGCATACCCCCTTTATCCATCACCCTGAAAAAGGAAGCCTGCCTGGGGGCACTTCGCCTTCAAAACATCACCAACATAAAAAGTGGTGATCTTATCGGGCATCTTCGGGTTCTCGAACCCCTAATAAACGAGCCCATTCTGCGCGTAACGGACGAACAGAAACCTAAGCTTATCCTCCACAGAAACTTTTCGATAGTCTTGCATAACAGACACGAGTGGGAAAGCAAATCAATATCTCTGCCCAGTGGATCACAAACGTGGTACACTGACGGGTCAAAACTGGAAAATGGTAACACCGGGGCTGGTATTTTCGGACCAAGGTTCAATAAATCCATAGCCATGGGAAAGTCTCCAACCATCTTCCAAGCAGAGATATACGCCATAGAAATCTGTGCTCGTGAATGCCTACGCAGAAAAATGCAAGGTGCACGGATTTACATCTTCTCTGACAGTCAGGCAGCGCTCATAGCGCTAAGATCCTTTGTAATCTCCTCCAAACTTGTAGAGAACTGTTTCCATCAGCTGAACGCCCTTGCCTCCAAAAACACCCTAACGGTAGGCTGGGTGCCGGGGCACGAAGGCCATATAGGAAACGAGGTGGCTGACTCCCTAGCTAAACGCGGGGCGTTGACACCACTAATCGGCCCTGAACCGTTCTGTGGACTCTCGAAAGGACACAAAAGAGAACTGCTCAGGAAATGGGAGGAAACGGAAATAAGACGTCACTGGACCGACAGTGCAGGGCTGAGACAAGCCAAACAATTTCTTGTCCCCCAGATGATGCGATCAAAACGCATCATCAATCTTAAAAAGAGCGAAATTCGCACTCTAACAGGCTACCTAACAGGTCACTGCAACCTAAGGTATCACCTTAAGAAATTAAAACTTTCAGAGATCGACACATGCAGATTCTGTGAGCTGGAGCCAGAAACATCAGAACATGTTCTATGTGAATGCCCCTCGCTAAGCAGGCGTCGACTTCTACACCTAGGAGGTGAGCTTATCCCCCCCTACAGGATTTGGGAACATATAGACCCTACCAAAGTGCTTTCCTTTATCAAAAGCCTCGGTACAGAGACTCTACCCTAATCCTACAGGCCGGCACAAAAGATCTAACATCTGGTCGCAGTGTAATAAGGCCCTTGTAATAATAATAATAATACAAGTGCCAATTCCGCTATTCCGTGCAAAGCACATATATACGTAGGTACACATCTACATATACACATACACTCCACCACGACTGAATAATATTATCTCCTAAATATTATTCAGGTATTCAGCACTTTAAAGTTAATCCTTAAG
This sequence comes from Scaptomyza pallida, assembly GCA_018152965.1. NCBI lineage: Eukaryota > Metazoa > Arthropoda > Insecta > Diptera > Drosophilidae > Scaptomyza > Scaptomyza pallida. The sequence continues at coordinate 2,523,501 of JAECXP010000051.1, read as the reverse complement.
TTGTTTTTTACACGCATTTAATTCGCGTTCATTAAGTGCACACATACAACGGTCCAAAGCCGCCGGCAACCCGCAACAATACGAACATACTAAGTTAAGTATTTAACACATATATATGTTGATGTTGTCTGGGTCGGCAACTTAATTCAAACACACAATAAACACAAATTATTCCATTTATAATAAACAAACACAGCACTTTTATTTAATATTGTTATAAAAAAAAAACATATATTACAACTTATTTGTCGCCGAAAAAGGTAAACAAACTTCCAATAATCGATAGTCGGTAAATCAAACTATCGTTTAACATATTTAATGCGTACAAAAAAATCCCACGTTTACACTGGCGCAACTGCAACCTTAATTGCGCTCAACTTAATAAACAGATAAATAACAAGATTTTAACGAAAAAAAAAAATAAAACAAAGAAAATCCTAATTTTTATTCATTTAATTATATTCAAAAAAATAATAATAATAATAATAAAAAAAAAAAAAAAAAACGGGAGATTATAGTATAAAATTGATATTTTTATCTTTCGCGTTCTGTGTTTTCTTATTTATATTTTAATATTAAAAAATAAGTTTTATTACATATCTTTTGGCGGCCAACTTATTTAATTTACTGTCTCATTATTTGTTATTACCACTCTCCGGTGTTCCAATAACAGGTCAAAAAACCATAAATAAATAAAATTGTTAACATTTCCAACCTGCTTTCTGGCTTCCGTTGTGCGTTCTCATATTGTTGCTGCCTGTACTGATTTCCAAGTAACTTGGCACACAGTATAATTCCTATTTCATATTAAGGCATAGTATGTCCACAGGGTCCAAAAGGACTGATAAAAAGGCAACTCCAAAATCAAATCTACCGGTTCCACAAATCAATCGTCGTCATTCCATCTCGTCCGCTCCATCAGGGTCGAAAAAACCGATTGGTGTTTCGAAAAACCCAACACAGCAAGGGGAAAATACTAAATTAAATCCAATTTCGCGTCTCAAAAAAAATCAGTCCGTGTCACCTGCAACAACGTCATCGCGATTTCCAAGCGCACCTCCGAAAAGAGAACTAAATTCCAAGTTCCCGTGGCGTAGTCCGGTAAAGACCAGATCCGTCAAGAGAAACCACACAATGTCTTTGGCAAACTTTATTTCCGTAACAGACAAACTTATCCAGTTTGAGGCTCGCGTAATAATTCCTGCATCCGAAGATGACAATATTTTTACATACGAGATTCGTCGCGATCGTCTGCAGTTATTTTGGGAAAAGGTTGAGACGGAGTATGCATTGTGTTCCAGTGCACTCAGACAGGAGGGGAGCAGCAATGAAATGACTGCCATAGAGGCAAAATATGATCATTGCTATTCGATTTACGAAAAATGTCTTTCGCGCCTAAAAGGCCAAATTAAGAATGCGTCCGCGTCCGAAAGGGTTGAAACACCTGCTACGTTGCCCTTCTCTGGGGGCTGTCGTCTCCCTCCGTGTGACACAGAGGTGTTCCACGGAGACTACCTGCGCTGGCCGACGTTCCGTGATCTTTTTTCCGCAATTTACGTCAACAATCCGAGGTTGACTCCGGTTGAGAAACTATATCATCTCAACTCAAAGACAGCGGGCGAGGCCAACGAAATCATCTCCAAATTCCCACTTACCAACGATGGCTTTGCAACTGCGTGGGCAGCACTTTGCGAGCGCTTTGAGAACAAACGGCTGCTTGTCACCAGCCAACTTAAAATCCTGTTCAACCTGTCCCCGGTTAACCACGAATCTGGCGCAGCAATTAAAGACCTTCAAAGCACCATCCAACGATGCTTGACTGCGCTAGAACATTCCAATATCGACGCGTCTTCCCCGTTCGCTGATTGTATTTTAGTCTTTCTGTGTTCTTCAAAGCTGCCGAAGCTCACTCTTTCATTATGGGAGCAGTCAATTTCAAACGAGGCAGAAATTCCGGCTTGGCACGATTTAAGTTCATTCCTCAACGAACGCTATCGCACGCTCGAAGCCATTGAGGACGTGAAGCCCTCTTCCACGCCAATCAATTCTGCCGTTTCCAATTCCCGAAACCACCAACCCCCTAAGAGGGTAAACTCTTTCGAAGCGCAAGTAATTCCGAAGAGTAAGACTTGCGACTTATGCTCCAAGGAGAATCACCCTGTTCGACTGTGCTCTCGTTTTCTACAGATGCCTGTTGATGACCGGGCATCCTACATCAAGCAGAAAAAACTCTGCTTGAACTGTTTCGCAAGAGGGCACCAGCTACGAGAGTGTACGAGTGCGCACAATTGCTTTACATGCAAAGGGCGTCACAACACTCTACTACATCGAGGCGACAGTGGCCCGGCCACTTCGTCTATCTCCAACTCAAGTTCTAGTTCGAATATACAGTCCACTTCTATCCATTCCGCGGCAAATGTGCAAACTTATTTTGCCGCAAACGAACAGAGTGTCCTACTCGGCACGGCGGTTGTAAATGTATGCCATCGGGGATGCACGTATTCCGCTCGTGCTTTAATCGACTCAGGCTCAGAGGCTACATTCATCTCTGAGCGATTGTTCCACTTGATAAAGCTGCCCTTCCAATCCGTGCAAGCTCAAGTATCCGGGCTGAATCAAGCAGTGGCAGCCCAAGTTCAAAAGCTATGCCATTTCACTCTAGGCTCTCCTACAAAGCCCAGGTTACATATAGAGGCATCAGCGTTCGTTCTTCCACAGCTGGCGGGTAACTTACCCTCAGCTTCCATTCCAAAAAGTTCATTAAGAGACCTTCCAGCTATTGAATTAGCTGATCCTACATTCCATCAGAGCTCACAAATTGATTTGCTGATCGGCGCGGATATCCTTCCGTCTGTCATTTTAAGCGGGTCCCATGCAAATATTTGTGGCACGCTCCTTGGGCAACAAACCGTGTTTGGCTGGATTCTCACCGGTCCACTTTCGAAGACTGTACCGCGGTCCGTTTCATCATTCTCGACGAGAATTTCGGCCAACGAAGGGCTGAAACTGGACCAACTTATTTCCAAATTTTGGGAGGTGGAGGATGTTCCAGCGAAGCTGGTCAAGGAAGCCGACTCCATATGTGAGTCAAATTTTGTCCAAACGACTACACGTAACGAGTGTGGCAGGTATGTGGTGACCCTTCCATTCCGAAATGCGGACGACATCGTTTTAGGTCACTCAAGGTCTATTGCACTCGCCCAGTTCCTTAAAAACGAGAACCGTTTATCCAGAAACGCCACTCTAAAAGAGCAATACAACTCCGTGCTCCAAGAATATCTCGATATGGGTCACATGAGAGAAATCTTATTCCAAGGCATCTCCGCCAAATCCAATTTTTATTTGCCACACCACGCAGTATTTAAACCCGATAGCACCACTACCAAGGTGCGGGTTGTTTTCAACGCCTCCTGTCCATCATCAAATGGAAAAAGCCTGAATGATATTCTTCACCCAGGCCCCATTCTTCAGTCCGATCTCACGATGCAGATCCTAAAATGGCGATATTTTCGGTATGTCTTCAACGCCGACATCACGAAAATGTATCGTCAAATCCTGCTTGACCCTAAGCACACTCCGTTCCAGCGAATCCTCTTTCGGAAGGCCGACGGCGAGATTGGGGACTTTGAGCTCAACACCGTCACCTTCGGGGTAAACTGTGCCCCATTTCTGGCGCTCAGGGTGCTTCAGCAACTCGCGGAAGACGTACGCTTGCAGTATCCTCTCGCAAGCAATGTAATTTCAGATTCCATGTACGTAGATGACATACTCGCTGGGACAAACACGAAGACAGAGGCCGTTACGACCATCGCGGAACTGCGAAATGCCTTGGACAGCGCTGGATTTCCCCTCAGGAAATGGACTTCTAACGCTAAAGAAGTTCTTCAAGACATCCCCAAGGAGCATTTATTATGCGAGGAATTTTTAGAAATCGACGAATCAAGTACGGCAAAGACCCTGGGTATACGCTGGCAGGCGCGCAGCGACGAATTCTTTTTCATGCCTGCAGACGCTGCCGTTCAAGGTTCATACACAAAGCGGGAGGTACTGTCCCAAATCGCAAAATTGTTCGACCCAGCCGGGTGGCTGGCGCCTTTCGTCATTCGGGCTAAGATCTTTATGCAGGAAATCTGGCTCAAACAATTGGAATGGGATCAGCCATTGCCATCGGATCTAATCAGCAAGTGGCAGGAATACCTTGAAAGCTATCCTGCTTTGAGGGAAATTCGCATTCCGCGCTGGTTGCGTATTCAGCCACAAGGGAAGCTGCAGTACCACGGATTTTGCGACGCGTCGGAGCGTGCGTACGGGGCAGCAATCTATGTCCGCTTCGAGATGGCAACTAGAGTAACCACTCATCTCCTTACTGCTAAGACGAGGGTAGCTCCTGTGAAATCCCTGTCAGTACCCCGTTTAGAACTGTGCGGGGCAGTTTTACTAGCTGAACTGTCCTCCGAACTTCAACATAAACTTCCAGCCAACCATTTTAAGCTTTTCTATTGGACAGATTCCACTATTGTGTTGTCCTGGTTGGATAAACCTCCGTGCAAATGGACAACTTTCGTTGCCAACCGAGTGGCAAAGATCACAGAAATTAGCAACCGTTCCGAATGGTCGCATGTCCGATCGGAACACAATCCGGCAGATCTTGCGAGCAGAGGAGTCCGAGCGCAGGATCTGGTAGGTAACTCTCTGTGGTGGAATGGGCCGGAATGGCTTCAACTGCCTCAAACCCAGTGGCCCTTCTCATCTGTTCCGATCCCAGATACAGCCTTAGAGCAGCGCACTATTAAATGTAATTTAGCAAAGCTGCCTCCAACGTTCGATTTCCTGAGCATTTTTTCCGAATTCCATAAAGCACTTCGCGTTATCGCCTATCTCCAGCGTTTTATAACAAGATGCAAGAAACTAACCAATCCAAATACAATCGAACTCAGTCCCAGTGAATTGTCCGAAGCTCAAGAACTGCTGATCCTTCTTGCGCAGCGTAGGGATTACGCGACCGAGGTAAAAAGTTTGACGCTTAAACAGCAAATCCCTGTCTCAAGTCACATCCGTAACTTGAATCCGTTCCTCGACAGCAAGGGAATTCTAAGGGCTTGTGGACGCGTGAGAGCGTCTCAGTCGTTAAGTTATGATGAACGCCACCCCATCATTATGTCTTGTTCGTCCACCTTTGCAAGGTTGTTAGTTAGGTTCACCCATCGCATATCCTTGCATGGGGGAAACCAGCTTACAATGCGTCTCGTCCGTTCCAAATTCTGGATCCCAAAACTAAAGATTCTCGTCAAATCCATCATCAACTCCTGCAAGGTCTGCGTTATATATCGAAAACGGCTACAGACGCAGATGATGGGAGACCTACCAACGGAACGCTCCTCCTTCTCGAGACCTTTTACGCACACAGGCGTTGACTTTGCTGGACCCTTCGACGTGAAAAATTACACAGGTCGCGCGTGTTTGATCACAAAGGGGTACGTGTGTGTATTCGTGTGCTTTAGTACGAAAGCAATTCATCTGGAGGCGACATCTGACCTTACGACCGAAAAATTCCTTGCGGCTTTCTCCCGATTTGTAGCTCGGCGTGGGTGTCCACAACAGATGCACTCGGATAATGGCAAAACTTTCGTCGGGGCGGAGAAAACTCTATCGCGCGACTTCCTAGAAGCAATAAGGACTGGTGTGATCTCCAAACGCACCAACCAAAACCTCTCCTGGCACTTCAACCCACCAGGCGCTCCACATATGGGAGGCCTATGGGAAGCTGGGGTGAAGAGTTTCAAAGCGCTGTTCTACAAGACCACATCCACGGTTAAATACACATTTGAAGAACTTTCGACCCTACTGGCCAAAATTGAAGCGTGTCTCAACTCAAGGCCAATCTCTCCGATGTCCGAAGATCCTACGGATCTACTTGCCCTGACTCCGGGCCATTTCTTAACAGGTGGCCCCCTCATTTCTGTCTCCGAACCAAAAATACATGAAAAGGCCACTTCTATTCTGAATCGCTGGCAACGCTTGAAGGCTCTCCACCAACAATTCTGCTTCCGTTGGAAGGAAGAGTACCTTAAAGAGCTTCTTAAGCGAACTAAGTGGCAAGCACCTTCACGAAACTTGCGAATCGGTGATATGGTCGTCGTTAAAGAGGATAACCTGCCGACAAACGAGTGGCGCCTTGGTCGAGTTACCCTGACCATTCCTGGCAGTGACGACAAGGTTCGCGTGGTAGATGTGCTCACCACTCGTGGCACCATACGTAGGCCGATCGCAAAACTTATCCTACTACCGATGGAAGATACAATTCCTGAGCCCTCCAATTCCGAAGTCTCATTGAGCACGTGACTATTAATCCTTAAAACAACTCGTTCTGTGCTGTCCACGTACCTCCGTGTTAATTGTCAATTATCAATGACTTCAAAACATTTACACTTTCTTTTTCGGACTTTTCTTTGTAGACAAATAATAATGCCTTCTCGCAGGCCCACGCAGCATAACCGCCCCATCGGCACCGATTCATTTCGCTGCAGGATGTGTCGAGGAGTGCACGCCTTGCGGAAGTGCCAGCGCTTCCTGCGACTCACGGCAGAGAAGCGCCTTCGAGCCGTGCTGATTAATAAATACTGCCCGAACTGCCTGGCACATCAGCACTCCGGGCAATCCTGCCGCAGTGCGGGCACGTGCAAAATCTGCCACAAGGACCACCACACGCTGCTACATTTTAAGGAGGTCCGACGCAACGTCCGCCCGTCGAGAGAACGCGGGCATGCAACTCAACCCCGGACAGCAGAAGCTTCCCGCTCGCGGTCTCCAACCGACCCTCATCCTCGCTCGCGGTCTCCAACCGCTCCTCATTCTCGCTCGCGGTCTCCACCCGCTCCTCATCGTCCCCCGCCGTCACCCCCTCAAGGCATGCACACGTCGTTGATGTCCCTCATTCAACACAATGCGGTGAGCGTTCTTCCAAGGGCATTGGTCAAATTCGACACTGGAGTCAAGGTGTTCGACGTCGGGGTCTTGGTTGACCCGTGCAGCCCCACCAGCCGCATCTCCACATCTCTGGCAACGGCCTTCAAGCTATCCGTCACCCGTGTCGGTGCGGAAGGTGTCTGCACGGTGATCCTGAGATCTGGGGTGACCAACTTCAGCAAAGAAATCATCCTCCGAGTCGACCCTAACTTCAGCTGCCGCACTCCACTAAAGGCCATCACTGTCGACACCGATCAGTATAAAGGAATTGTCCTGGCCGACGAGCGATGGTACCGTCCGGCGTTTCTATCGGTGGCACTCGGGGCGGATGTGTATCCTCACATCATCCTCAACGGAATGCTCCCGAGCGCCAATGGTCTGCCGATGGCCCAGAATTCGGTATTTGGATGGATTCTGTCCGGGACCTGCGGCCAGTAGCTCCATTGCAATGCATTGCAAGGGGGGGAGGATGTTGATGCCAGAAAATGTTACCGCCTCAGAACCATGAAACATGGTTCACATTTAACATAGAAAATGTAACCGCCTCAGAACCATGAAACATGGTTCACATTTTACATATTTATTGTCCCGTTGAAGTCGCTGTTAACATTAGCAGAGCTTCAACAGTTGGTTCTGAGCGCTTTTACATTTATTCTATTTTTCCTACTCAAGCACGCATGTTCGCTTTATACTTACTCCTAATATATTATACAATTATACAATTATACAACAATTATAACGTATACATTAACCAATAATTCTACACGCTAATCCAAGCGCAACTAAGTGAATTACAACACAAGAATACAACTGAATAAACCTCACACATTGAATTCCGAAAATCAACCACCATCAGACTTATCTTTTTGGAGCCTCCGCCACAAACACAAACATTGCCAAAAATATTTACATATGAACTTTCATTCAGTTTATGTGTTAAACTCGAGCCATTATTCTTGTTGCTGTTGCTTCAGAATTCAAGTTGCTTGTTACCAAAAAGCATTTGACTATGTTTTGTATTAGGGCTGGAGCTATAAAATATAAATATTACTTTTTTAAATATTTAAACTAGAATTTAAAAATAGTTAAACATTGTTTTCCTTACGCTTTGTTTGCTTTAACTTGTTTGTTTGCGCAAATTAGCCAGCTCGCCACGTAATGAGTGTCAGTCTTTTAGTTGTTTTCCTCCCCGAGCATGTACCCTAATGGGACATATGCTTGCTTTGAGTCGGCGTCCGGCATTCGAAATGCAGCCCTAGCCGGGGCATCCAAGGTCTTGCAAGGGATTTTGCCCACTTAAGTATGCAACACAAAATTCTTGTTCGCCTCACGCATACGTAAAGGCCAAAGCCAAATAGTTGCCATGCTGTCAGTGTGTTTGTGTGTTGTGTAAGTGTGTTGGTGCCATCGTATTTACTTAGACAAAACGTGCGTAAAGTTTTAATTATAAACTTTTACTTGTACTCGTTTTTGGCTGACGCCAACTCTTGTTAACTTTGCTTGGCCTGCATGCATTTTATGACACTTTAAAGACAAATTGCTCTTGAGATTTATGGCTGAAGGTGGAACAGATGTTTCATATAATATGCTTATAATTTGGCACATGTATTTAAATTAATTAGCTCTGTGATTTATGGCAAAGAACATACATATATGTATATATGTATGTATGTTTATGTGTATAGAAATGTATGTATGTTCCTTTAGGCACAATAACTTATAACGATTTTAGCAATTTAAACACTTGAAATGCAATTTACTTCGAGAAACAAAAACGAATGCCGTGCCGAATGCTACATACACTTGCCAGCATGGTTAGTTAGAATAATAAAATTAAAATTTGGAAAAGTAATAAAAGTATTTGTAGGCTTTGCAGAAGAAGAAAAATTAAAAAAAGAAACAAAAGATTATTCAAGTACTGTATTTTGAGTATCATTGAAAATCGTTGACCTAATGGAAAGAGGCTTCTGATATGGCCAAATGAATATTTGGAATTTTTTATCGTTGCAGTGTTAAAAAAGAATTTTTAATTTAAAATTCTTTCGAGTGCTATATAAAAACGTTGCCTATTTTTATATATTAATTCCTCTATTCAATTTCGCTTGAGCACTTAAGCAGCTCTAGTTTTAAGGGTTTCCACCGCACCCGTGCAATAAACTTTGGTATATTTTTTTATTGTTTCTTCATTCTTCATCGCGTGCTGGTTTCGTATTTCGTTGCATAGTTGCGGCCGCTCCCATCTGATGCCAAGTTGAAAAACTTTAAACGAAAAATCCGACAACAGAGTTAAATATTTTGTGACTGTTCTTGTTTAATGTTACGTGCTCGTCGGCGCTTTGATGGTGCTGCTGTTCCTGTTGTTGTTGTTGTTGTTTTTATTGTTGCTTTTGCGCAATGCCTCAAGCTTTGGGAAATTGAGGAAGTTCAATGTCCTCATTCAAAGCGTCGCGTCGTCCGTGCAGCGGAAGTTCAGCGATAACTTTTGAGTTGTTGTTATTTTTGTTTTGATTTATGCGACAAACAGCGTCAGGAAAACTATTAAAACAAATTTAATATGCACATCAGATCAAGCATGGATGCTTAAAAATGATTTTCAATTCAGAATGCAATAAAAGAAAACTATTTTACGGTGCACAATCTTAAAAAAGTGTGTTCCGGTTAACATCAGCAAAATCTTCGTCACAATCGAATTCTCATTTGTAAGTTAAGCAATATAATAGATGTTATTAAGTCAGCTTAAGTAAACCCATGCATGTCAGACAATAGGTTGTGTATGTTTCTGGGGAATAAATCGCATCCATCCATCAATTGAATGCATGCATCATCATCATGCAGGAATCAGTGCGAGTTAAGAGCAAATCTCTCTCTCGCTCTCTCGCATTCATCTCTTGGCAAAGTTTGTGTTGAAATCCGTTCAGTTCCGTTCAAATCCATCGCTGCCGCCACCAAGGGAGCATAACTTATGCCCATTGTAGTTATGCAGCGAATGTTTTATTGAAATGCACAACAAGTCATCCAAGCATCCAGGCAGTGGCAGTGGCAGAGGCAGAGGCAGTAGCAGGCATTCAGGCAGTCAGCAAGCCAGCCAGTCACTCATTCACTCATCCACTCAGTCCGTCAGGCAGTCTGTCAGTGAGTCCATCAGCAATTGAGCAATCAAAAGCACAAAACCCCAGAGAGAGGATGGCGCTAAGAAGACGACATGAAGCTGCCGATGCTGATTTATAAAAATACGCTCAAATGGAGTTTGTCTACTGCCAATCGTCTATACCATATGTGAGTGTGTATGTGCTTGTGTTTGGTATTGTATTGTGGCTGTATTGTAGAATTCGTTTATGCTGCTGTGCCTTACTCAAAACTTGTAAAAGCGAAAACACAATTTTCTGTGCGCTTTTTTCACAGATTTTAACAATTGATTCTCGTGAGCTTCAATGCGCATTCTTGACCTTTTTAAAAAATGATTGGGATCAAATATGTTCTCCTTCGTCACATCAACATGGAATAACCACTGGCTTCAGAGTTTTTTTAAAATTTCTTTCTATTAAACAACCAATGTGACTACTTCTCTGAAATAATGTTACAAGATTTGATCTTAATATAATTGGTCTAATTATGTCATTTGTCAATCATCAATAATATGTTTAAAACGTAGAATAATAAAGGGGTTTTCTTTTTAAAACTTTGTATATTGTCTAAAATGAATAGTAAGTTTGTTTATTATAATTTCTATCAAAGAAATTTATATACTTTTGAAAAGAATCTCTTCAAAAAAAATGTAAATTATCTTGAAGCAAAAAGCCATTCTAGTTTAGATAAATTACCATTTGAGATGCCAATGCATAAAAATCTATTCGTGTTGGAATTTTTCAGCATTGATAGCCTTGACCAATATTTTTACTTGATTGCTTTTTAACAACAATACTTGAGACATACCTAAACGTTTCTTATCTGCCTGCCACACTGTTTGACATCTACGGACAACTGACAAAATGTTGAGGTAATCAACTCAATTAGCCATCATATAAGAGTCTCAAATACACACACACACCGACACAAAGTTGCAGTCAGCCGAGCAAACAACAAGAACAACAGAAAACTCAATTAGATGCCATAACTAAATAATCACAAACACATTTAAACAAACAACGAAAGCGACAAGAGCAACACTCTCAACAACCTAGGCGACAACGACGACGATGCCGACAAACGTTGGGGCGCTGTGTAAGCAAAAAAAAAAAAAAAATAGAAAAACCAGGTCAACAACAAAAACAACAACAAGTAGAATAATTTTGTGAAACAATGACGACAACTGCTGTGTGGAAAATTGCTTAAAATGTGCAGAAGCTAAGTCAAAAGGAGCTGGCAGCTGTAGCTGTACTCGCTGAGAAGAAACATTCCAACATGTGACGCACGTGACAAAACTTGTCAAATGACTTTACTTCACTTTGACTGTGAATCCGGTTTGAAGTAAACAACACAACGCAACTCTGTTCAGCATCACCCAGGGAAAAGGCAGAGCAGCACAGCACAACACAGAACAGCACACAACCAGAGCCCAACGGCAGGATCTAGTAAAAGAAACAGCATATTTCTCTTATGAAATGTACAGTAAGGAAAAGTGGTTTGGGCATTCTGTTTTTGTCTTAGGTCCCACGCTAAAACAAACAAAAAGAGTCGAGAGCACTTGGCTACAAGATACTCTGTTTACACTGTTTAGTTTAGTGTAAAGAATTTATTATATTTATTATCCAGAAATTGATTTTATGTTTTTATATAAACAAGGTTTTCGGACAGAATGTAAATATATGATTTTATAATATAAATCATTAACATTGAAAAATAAGATCTAATTATCATTACTTATTAATTTACTCTTCACTCCTTAGGATTAACAGTCTATTAGCTATCCACCCTATCAATTTTAATAATTTCTGTTGTTAGGTGCAGGGTATATATATGAAATAAGGCAAACTGTAAGCAGCTCAGACTGTGGTGAGTGGTTCCACTTGTTGCGCCCTCAACTGTAAGTTATGGCTCCATTCTGAGGCACGAGGCGCCTTGAGGGGAACACTGGCGAGCGACACTGGAAATATTTCACAAGTGCAGTCAAGTGTATTTCTATTTGATTCGTCTGACTCTTGGCTACCCGGCTCATGGCACATGACTACACAGATTTTTAGTTCTGTGGGCGCTGATTTCTCAAAAGTTTAACGGAGCACAAATGCTAATGGTTAGCCCAGGGACCCATAAGATGACAGAGTGGCTCAGCTTGGTAACGCTTGAGTGTAATTTAAAAGTGGAAATGCGGTTAACTAACATTTAAATGATTTAATGGCTTATTAATAGAGCTTCTGCTCGGCTTTGGGTTGTAGTTGATAAAGTTCCCAAACTGAGTGAGCTTTTTAATTTAGGTTTTATAACAAACAATTTCTCTAAGCTTAACATGTTTTTTATTTACTCATATTCGTCTGGGCTCTCTTAATACAAACATCTTTTGTACTTAACCAAAAAAAAAAAAAAACATTTTTCACAAACCTACTTCCGTAAACAGGCTAATGTAAGTAAATGAAATCAGTGTTATTTACAATTATTTTGATTTATTTCTATTCTTAGTAAAAAAAGAAAGAAACCAACAAAAATAAAATGTGTAATCCTTGCTTGAGATCAATGCCAGGCACCTGCTGTGGACCAACAGGTGGTCTGGGGCCCTGCGGCTTTTGCGGACCCTACAATGGACAGTGGTTCCGTGCGGTAAACCATTGCTGTGGTCCGATTGGACCCTATGGCTGTTGTTCCTGCTATGGTGCCTATGGCGGACACTGTTAGCCTGCTTAGAAGGAAAGTAGGTTTTGACAAGCTAATTTCAACTGGTTTTGAACAAAGGACGTTGTAGATAAATACTTGAGAGGGGAAAAGCATCGGCAACAATGCTGATTTTCTCATAAAGTCATAAACTATATCAAATATGTGAAAGGCAAATAGTCGTGTTGTCCCGCACAATAAATTAATGTGAATTCAAACTCTCAAATGAAAAATTCTTTTCTTATCACAGGGTATATTAAAGATTTAGCCTTAACAAAATGAATATGCCAAATTTATGCGCTATCATGTGCTGGGATAAATGACAAAATTTTTGAAATGATAAACGTTAAAATATGAGTCAAGGGGGGAGAGGCTAAAAGAAAAACTTTGTTGCCAATTTGCGCGTGTTGCCCAAAAAGTGTCCGCGGGGTGCTTTTAGCGCTAAACCGATTTGATTGTAAATATTTGGCTCGTTTGCAGCTAACGACACGCCGGGGAGCCAAGCCAAGCCAAGCCAGAGAGCAAAAGATACAAACATAAAGAGACATTGAGAGCCAAGACTCAAGCTTTAATCGTGACAAATTTAAAAGTGCAAACTAAAACAAAACTTACAACTGATAAGAATATGCAGAAAACTACTTGGCACGCTTTCGAGAGCGTGAGACGCGTAGTGAGGGAAAGAACTCAATATTGTTTAGATCTGGCGCCTGACCCTTGGCGGGCTTCACTTGACTCGGTGGCGACTGTTTGCCACCACGACGACCATTAAAGTCGCCCTGGCTCTGACGCAAAGCTGGCGGCACATAGACTTCAGCCCTCTTGGCCAAGATGTTTGACTGCAGCTTACTTGCCGCCGAGAGTGGTTCAATGGGGCCCTGGGCTGTGGGCTGTTGCTTGAGCCAGGGGCAAGCTGGCTTGTCCAACTCATCGTTGGACTGACCCACGTCCAAACCATCGCCTCCAGTGTCCTCGTTATGACAGGGCTCCGGCTCCGACAGTGACACATCCTCGTTGGCAACGCTGGCCATGGCTGCTGGGCTCAATGCCAACTTGGAGTTGCGTTTTAGAGTGGGAAACGGTGGATCATGCTCATCGGTGAAGTTGCTCCACTCATCCTCCTCCTCATCGGCTGGCCCTTCGTCTGAGAAGCGTATGCCAAACTCAAGTGCTGTCTGTGCATTGTTGACCACCTCGGGCTGCAACTTCTCCTTGCTGTCGGACTCCTTGGGCGCCTTGGCTGTCTCCTCCAGTGTGCGATACAGCTCGTCGGCGGCCAACAGAGTTGTCTTGGCTGCCGACTTTTTTCTATCCTTTTTGGCAAAGAAATCGTCCAAGCTGGACATGCTTTTTTTTTTTTTTTTTTTGAATAATGATTTTACTTGGGTTTTTGAAAAAAAATCACGAATTTCGTTCTATACTTTTAGAAACCAAAAATTTTTGTGATACTGATCTTAAACGACGAACAACTTTGATTTGTAACATATTCATTTCAAGTTTTTTTTGACAACAATTGCTTTGGAATCTAACACAATGCATATGGAAATATACCTTGTATATCAATAATAAAATACGAATATGAAAACAAGTAGCAACAGGGACCTGTTTCGCCGGTGTATTAAAATGTTAGCGATCATTTTCCAGAACCTTTTTATACCCTTAACCCATAAAATGGGTAAATAAGGGTATAATGGTTTTGTGCACATGTATGTAACAGACAGAAGGAAGCATCTCCGACCCTATAAAGTACATATATTCTTGATCAGCATCAACAGCCGAGTCGATCTAGCCATGTCTGTCTGTCCGTCTGTCCGTCTGTCCGTCTGTCTGTCCGTCTGTCTGTCCGTCCGTATGAACGCGCCGATCTCAGAGACTATTAAAGCTAGAGACTTCAAACTTAAAACTTAAGCTCTCCTATACCCTGAGCAGATCAAGTTTGCTTTAAATTTTCGATAACATTTCTGGTTTCCGATATACACATGTGATCGATAACAAAAAAATCTTGAATTTCAATATTGTGAAAATGAGGTGTGAAACTACGGATAAAGTAATGAACATTTAAAAAAATTTGATCAAAATCGGTTCAGAAACACCGAAGATATCGCATTTTGAAGTTTGGTCATATTGGTCACTGATTTAATATACATAAGTAACTGTAATGGTTAAGTATCGGGTTAAGGGTATGTCCTAGTCGGGATTTCTCGACTAGAGCCTTCTTACTTGTTTAATCCTTACTTATCAGACTCATTGCTCATACAAATAATTACGAGTTTATGTTTATGACCAGTTTTGAAGTGTCTTACAGTTCAACTATAAGTATTAAACTTGTTTTAAAACACACACAACTTTTTTTATTACACTCATTGCTCCTGAATTGCTTATCAGGCTTAGCAGTAAGTTCTCTGTATGTTTTTTTTTTAAATTTTTTTTTCCTGCCTTTCAATATCTTTCTCTCATATAATGTTTTTTTTTGTTTTTTTGTTTTTATCTTTTGCCATCGCAAAACCAATCTGACCCACATTATTTCTCTGCAATCTGCTTTGCTTGCCAACTAGTCTTACATAACACACACACACACACATAAACAGAGCTAGCTTAGCCTAGGCCAGGCCCTTATGGCCCCGCTCGTCCCTTTCCCCTTCATCCAGCTGGACCCGCCCACGCATAAGCGGCTTGTGCTCAAAAGCCGTAACAACATAATAATTTTTTGTGCAAGCATATTTTTCTGTATGTTGCTCTTTCTCTCTATCTATCTGTCTCCCTTTCTCACAGGTTTTTCATATGCCACTAATTAAAATTATGTTCGCATTATGCGGCGCACCCCACTCAACCCCCTTGTTTGAAGCCGTACAAGTTGTTAAGTGGCAAAAACCTTTTTATGCCACTGTGTCGCATATGTTCATTATGTGTTTTGCCGCCGACACAAGGTCCTTGAATCCTCATCGTGCCCGCCTCCTTGAGTAATTAGCAGTACCGGAACTCACAACGTAACGCAACGCAACGCAATGCAATCCAAATGCAATGCAATTGCAATGCAAGCAACGCTCCTTGTTGTCCTTGTCCCTTCTTCTACTACTCCTCGTCGTCCTGCGAGTGTGCATTTGTGTGCAAGTGTGCGCAAAGCTCTTTATGAAATGACGATGGCGCGCTGATGACGACCACGATATGATGTTACCAACGACATACACATAAAACAAATGTACACTGGCCCAAACGAACAAACAAACAACAACAGCAGTAGTAACAGCAACAGCAACAACAACAACAACAACAAGCAACCACAACTACCAGTTTGCACGACTTGAACTTATTATTTAATTAGTGCGCCATTTGGCAACGCAATGTGCGAGAATATTGCACGATTTTTTTCCACTCTCTTTTTATGCTCGGAAACTAAAGGTGCAACGGAAGGTAGGATATTTTTGTTTTTGTGTGCGATGACAAATTTGTTATGCTTTAAAAGTTTTGTACTTAAAACTTGGAATTATAACGGAACAGTATTTTTAATTAGTTAGAATATAAAAATATATCAGATATGGTTTTTGTTAAAGCTAATAATTTGGTCGATGATAAAAATAGAAAAGCCATATAAATATTTAATTATTTAACTTTAGCCAAAAGAAACCATCTAACACCATGTATATAACATTTTTAAAATCTAAATTGGCAATAGGAGCAAACTCAACGATCCCGAATATTTACAGTTTAAAAAAATTGTAAAAATTGAAATTTTAACGGATTTTTGACTAAAATTCCCCAGGTTGCAGTAATGATTTTTATTAAAATTCAGCATGCTGAATAACATTCGAAGCAGTGTTCTCATATTCTGAAAAAGTTGCTTGCCTTTAATTTATTGGCTTCGCGTGCCATCTATTTTGCCCCAAGCAAAAATTCTTCAAACAAAAAACTGCAACAATTTTATGTTTTTTTCAAAGTTGTAGATTAAAAGCTGGAAGCATCTGATTTTGCTGCAACTGTCGGCTGCTAATTACCTAATAATTATCTAATTAACACTCAGTTAGCGAAAAAACATGAAAGTAAAATGTACATTTTTGGCCGGCAGGCAAATTCTTAAACGCTTGAGCACGATTAAAAACTCTTCTTTTTTGCTTATGATTTATTTCCAATCATAAAAGCAAAATTGTTTTTAACTTTCGCTTTCATTTTCGGGCCAATTATTTAGTTTACAAAATTCAATTAACGGCATTTGCCTAGAGACATTTAGCTAATTAACAAGGCGCACTTAAAGTCAATTTCAAATTCATAAGTTCTTAAAATAAATAGTCGATGTGTGTGCATTTTGCCTAAAATCTATCTGATGCGTTGCCAAGTCTGCAGCAAAGTTCAGCCAGCTGGGAAAACTATCGAGCCAGTCAGACGTAACAACAACAGCACACATACGTTGAAACAACCCTTAGAATTGAGGAAGCAAAAAATGCCGGCTAAAAATATTGGCGCCAGTTTGGCGGGTCGTCTGGCAAATGGCAAAGGCGACGTCTGATGCTCATCTCTTGAGTTGCAGACTCCTCTGTGTTTATTGTTATTGATTTTGCAGTAGAATGAGGCATAAGGGGAATACTTTTTCGTACAGCAGGATGCATAATTTGGGAAACACCCCCATTTTGCAGAAATGACTGGCTCCCCGGATGATGACATCATCATCAAAATGCGTTGGTAAACAACTTTCAGGAGTTTACTCATCTCCAGTAGTTCCCGGGTTGTTTTTTTGTCTGTCATATGCCATACATTGTATATATATGAAAGAGCATTATAATTTTATGCTTATTATGGCTGGCAACTTTAAAGCTGTTTTGAGTCACACTTTGTGGTTGTCTTCGAACTCCCTGCACTACCCTTTTGTTTTCATACTCTGTGTGTGTGTGAGGCATACGCATGTAAATCCATTAAATTAAAGTGTTACAGCTCCATTTAAATTATAGTTTTGTTCCGACACGCACGTTTCGCAGCACGCGCCACACACACACAAAACTCAACGTAATACAGGACTTTGCGCCTGTTTGTAAGCAATAATCATTTCTTCTGTCGCATTATAAACTTGGCTTGTGGCAAAACACGTCTCGCGCTTGGTATATAGTGGGGGTTTAAGAAAGAGTAAGCTGCACTGCAAATTGTAAACCAAAAAACAAAATAATAAATACATTTAGTTTTATGTAAGAAACACTTATTTAAATATACAGAAATATTAATTTTGCGTATTGAAGTATTTTTACTTAAATTATATTTTAATTCTGTTAACGCTGCTCATTATAACTGTTGAAATATAATGCTTCCTTTTAAATCAAACCTAAATTTTAATTGTATTGACAAAAAAAACAACAACAAATAATAATATTATACTTTTCATACTTTATTTGCCACAAAAAAATATTAAGAGTAGCATTGCTATATTTATATTATTTACTCTCCCGGGCTGATTTCATACTTATCTTCAGCATGTTCGTTAATGCGGCCTCAGTTTTTTGTGGCCTTTGGGGCAGGTGAAAGCAAAAACAACGTCAACTTGTTGTTGTCTCCCCTAAGGGTGTTCATTGCTCTATATTATATACTTCCATATGCACGTGTATCGTAATACACACTTAATTATCATTGAAAAGGGGCAAAAAAATAACACGAGGCAAATAGAATGCGAACAAAGGAATTATTGTGAGAGCTCGTACAGCAAAGAGTTCTTACATAAACATTATTAGTGGCATGGAGCTGTGCAGCACAATGAAACTAACAGTCAAATAGGCAAATACACACACACACACACACACACACACATGTATATAGACGCTGGCACGTATGTGTGTACATGACTTACATGCATAAAATGCTTGGCAGCCATTTTAGAGCAAAACTTGCAAAATTGTAGCGCTCTTTCTCTCTCTTGTTGTGTGCCCCTCACAACTTTATGCCATAAATACAAATACGCATACGCCCCGTTTTACATGGCCCCAGAGCCAAGTGCTGTGCTCGTCCTCAGTGTATTTATTTGTTTTATTATAATAATCTGTGCCAGCAGTAAAAGAACCTGCGCCACTGTTATTTCTATATCCTATGTGCATGTGTGTATATGCCTTCGGGCTGTGTGTAAATAATTTGCGTTCTACAGTCTGCATATATATGATTTTTATATTGTTGTGCTTTATTATTCGTAACAACACTTATGCAAACCAAATGCTTTAGCATTGACGGCTGATTTTGTTTATAGATGTGTAGAGAAAGGACCTTGCCAAGGTATTTTAAGCGAAACTATTTAATTGGCCAACATAATTAAAATCAATTAGAGGTATTTGGTTGCGTTTACAGCTGAATGAAATATTTACACTTATTATTGGAAATATTTGATAATTATCATATCAATAAATATTGTTTACAATTCGTATTAGTTGTGGTCAAAGTCGAAATTAAATGGAAAAAAGATTTATAAATTGAATTTAATTAAATTGAAATCAAAACATAATAGAAAATATAGAAATAACTCAAATATTCCAAATATACGATTATGCTATTTGCATTTACCACAAAATATCTTAAAGGCCATCGACTTTAAATACCTGAATAGAAGTCGCTTGACTGCTTTTTGCTGTCGTTCGAGCTGTTTGTCAGCCAGTCAATCACTTTCCGTGTTTGATAAAGTCAGAGACTGTAATTATTATAATTTTTATATTAAAAATTGAAAAATAAGAATTATTTAGCAATTTTTTTATTTACTAACCAATAACTCTTATTTTTGACCTAATAAAAAAATTATCAATTAATTGTTAAATTTCAATTTTTATTAAAAATTGTTGAATAACTCTTATTTTCCAATTTTTATTATAAAAATAAAAATAAAAATTATTTATCAACTTTTATTTTATCAATCAAAAATAAGAGTTATTTTTCAATTTTATTTTAAAAATTGAAAATAAAAATTGATTCTACAATTCAACTTTCACCAAGCTCCTTAATATTGATCCTTGAAGGACATGTGATATATCGATGGAAAGGTATTTGAGTGCAGATCGTAAATATATGTCAAAATTTGTTGTTGCTGTGTTGCTTAGCTCAAAAGATATTTCTACCAATTTTTATTTTCAATTTTTAAAATAAAAATTGAAAAATAACTCTTATTTTTGACTGATAAAATAAAAGTTGATAAATAATTTTTATTTTTATTTTTATAATAAAAATTGGAAAATAAGAGTTATTCAACAATTTTTAATAAAAAATTGAAATTTAACAATTATTTGATAATTTTTTTATTAAGTAAAAAAATAAGAGTTAGGTATTGATTTTTTATAAAAATTGAAAATAAAAGTTTATTCGATTTTTGGATTCCCAGCTAAATAAAAAGCTATTTGGCCGTTTTGCGTTCACCTTATACCTATATTTGGGTTCGATTTTTTTCAACCCCATAACTCTTATTTGCGGTCCCTGGATAAAGTACAAGGCAAACTCATTGAAGCTTACATTTATCAACAGAATGCAAGTAAAAATCAAAAAATCGCTTGGCAAATATTATGTCAGTGGCAATATTTACACTTTTCATGCTTGCCGGCATTTTCACACTTTTGCCTTTGACTTTGAGAATGTTTTTTTTTTTTTTTTTTATTTGGCATTTGGCATTTTTGCGAGGTTTTTTCGCTGCCTTTGCCAAAAATAATATTCGTAAATATTTTGCACCTTAATGTGAATTTGCCAGAAATATTTTCCAAATGATTTGTTTGCTTATGTATTTACATTTATCTGTGCGGAATATTTTGTTGCGCCAGCCAATTTGCTAGCCAAAGCAGTCATTCCGCATGCCGCATGCGGCCTAGCGGGTGGATGGGAGTTAAAAGCGGCAAAGACAGGAACTGAAGCACTCACTGTAATTGTATTTGCTTTTGTTGCTTCCTTCGCGTCCTGCACAGATACACACACACATATACAGAGCAAAAGTCAATACAAATAAATAAAGCGTGAAGCGAAAATGAAAGAGACGCACTCTACAAAGAAAGCAGCAGAAGAAGAAGCGAGACAGCGAGGACGTTTGATTAAATCAAATAAAATGAGTGCAAATAGCAAAAATTGCATAAAGTAATGCAAATTGTTGTTGTTTTAATGAGCAACTACTAACTTGATTACAATTCGATTGTATTGGCATTCGAACAGTTTACTTAAATAATAATATACCATTAGTTAAAGCCGTAAATTTATTTAACAAATTTATTTCTGAAGACTTAATGTATTGTTGTTCAGTTTAAATATATCTTAAGAAATGTTTATTGATAGAAAATATTTAATTATGATCAAAGCTAATACAATAATGTTATCTCAGCTTGAATTTGTTTCTTATTTTACAATTTGAAAATGTTTTCTACAAAATACCATTTGGTAAACCCTTAAACACGATAATTATTTCGCAATTTAACTGTCATGACTTTTCCTGCACACTTTTTTTTCATTCGTATCTTGAATTTGATCAGTCTGACACCTGCACACACACACGCAGACGCAATTGGCACTATCAAACGTTGGCATCTTAAGTTCATTCAATTAGTGAACGATTAAGGGAGTTGCCATGCCCTCTTGACCTGAACAGAGCTTGCAATAGTGTGTGTAAGAGAGATAGAGTTTTGCAATGAACTGGAGAGGTAGATATCGAGGCCAAATTGTAACCCTAATGAGTGCTGTAATTTTGACCTTTGTGTCAAAGCCATTCGCTACATTTCAATTGCAAAACGTTGAAAAGAGCAAAGTTCAAATGCAGTCAAAACGGATATCGAATGGGTATTGATGTGGATTGGCGGGCAGATGGAATCGTCAAGAAGTGCCAGTTATTGCAATGTTCTCGATATTAATTGTTAGAAGCAAAAGCTTCAGTGGCTGCGAGCAGACCTTTCGATTTGTTGCTTTGACTTGCCAAATGCATCATTTGGATAATTTTCACTTTTCACTTCCTGACGCTTTCTCCTCACACTACACCATTACGTGTGGCTTTGTCATGTGTGTCTGTGTGTGTGTGTGTGTGGGTGAGTGAGTCAGCGCTAAACTTTTTTGCCCGAGTCTGTAGAAAATTTATGGTGTTTTCATAGTTTTCGTTTTGGCGCTCAACTCACAGTGCAAAATTGTCGATGCAGCATTTTGAGAGATTTTATCTGCGCTCAAACATTTAGCATAAAAGAAAAAGAGAGGGAAAGTGCAAGAAGAGAGAGAAAGTGAACTAAGTTGATATTTGCTATGTGGTTTATTAATAATTTTTGACTGCTGTTGTTGGCTTTGACCGTGCAAAAGTTAACAGACATTTTGCGGTCTGAGTTTTAGTTGTTTAGTTGAGGTTTTCGCTATTGCAGATACTAATGTTTGCCATTGAATAATTAATTTTATGTGCATATTATTTCTATATTTAAACTAACATTAGACAAGGTAAAATTGCACGCCCCAAACTTTTGATAGGTTTAATAACTATAAAGAAAGAAAGAAAGAAAAATAAAGCATTGACAATGTTAAAAATTTAGAAAAAAGAACGTCAATAGGTTGTATTAATTTAGATTGAAGAAATTTACCTGCTAGATATATAAATAACATTCATTATGAAACTTTAAGTTCTTAAGAATACACAAAAAGTCTTGTTTTACGCTCTTAATTAATACTGCATTTAAATCTAGAAGATTAATTTTTAGAAGATTTTTAAGTCAAATTTTTGTGACCAGAAATCGATTTGTGAGTTGGAAAGAGTTTCCGATTGCTATAACTCAATATTAATATCAACATTAGCCCGATTTTCATTTAGAATACATCAAACGTCTTGTTTCACGCACAAAAAATAGACATGAAAATCGATCAAAAATTAATCCTTTAGATTTATGCAGAATTAATTAAGAGCTTTTCCAACTTTAATAATGTAGGGAAGACGTACCAACAGCCTGCATTGTTGGTCATAAAATCCTAGCCATACTCTCTTTTTAAATGCTTTGATCCCTTAGCTATTAGCCGTATGCTCTTAAGATGTCCTTATCAGATGCATGTTGCTGCCCAGGGCTGCTTGCACTTTAATGCATACAAAAACTTTTTCATATGCTGTGTTAATTTTATCATTTGGGCCATGTGCCTTTTTGGCTTTAGACAGTCTCACCGAATTCAGCAATGCATGTGCACTTTTTGCGATAATTTTCTGGTCATTTTAATGGCAAAACTGCTGCCAAAACTGTTACGTTTATATATATTTAAATATATTTGGTACAGAAAGAGAGAGAGAGAAAGAGCGAGCGGATGTTGCAAAACTTTTGGGTATGCACACACATAAAAACAATACTAAGCTGCATTTAATTCTATTATACACACTCAAACACACACACACGTATGGAGAACACAACCACATCGTCTCAAAGGAAATGACTTGAGGCAAATTCTTGCCAGAGAGCATATTCAACTTTTATAATAAGTATAAACGGAAAAATAAAAGCACAGCAGTCAGTAACAAAGATACTTATGCTGTTCTTGTTGCTGACATATAAGAGTCTGGTCCAACAGCTCGTATAGTTGATGCATTTTTGCTGGAATTGCTGGCAAAAATGTTAACTTTATGTACTAAATTTTAATCCTGTTGTTTAACAATGGAATTGAATATACAATTTTGTGTAGCCATCCATCAGATAGCACAAGCACTGACAGGCTTAGGTGTGAACAGGAGTAAATATCAGAAAAGTTGTGTTGTGAATTGAGCAAATTAAATAAAGTTTGTTGCTCTGGAAATAAAAAGATTTATTTTATGAATTTATTTAGTCATAATTGAGGAAACTTAAGTGAAGATTTATTGTGCCTAATTGAACCAGTTATACTTTTGATTTGCTTTTGTGAGCAAGGAATTTTTTCAGACATTCCTAAATTAAATCTGTATTCAAAAACATTTGCAATTCTGTTGTTTGGCAAAGGTCTTATGTATATACATTGTATGGAAAACAGCTTCAAACTTTTCAATACCTCACTTTATACATTCTCACCTCGAAATTGCATTGTTATATTGTTATTTGGCTAAAATGCACGAAAGCACTGCTGCAACTCAAAAGCTGGCAAACCACACTGTTGTGTGCCCAACAGCACACACACAAACAACAACAAAAACAGCAACAACAATACAAGTGCAAAAACAGCAACAGTAAGAGCAACAAAAGTGGACAACATTTACACACAACGCCGACCGCACGCTGAGTGACTTACACAGCAGCAACAGCGGCAATGGCAGCTGTGGGCAGCACCAGCAACAACTATAACAACAACAATGTACACACTGAGAGAGCGAGAGAGTATACAGACACACACACACACACAGGCATACAAATTGATAGGGTAGTGTGGCATGAAAAGTTGTTTGGCATTTCACTTTTAATAAACACATTAAGCACTTAATTGCATACTTCAGTGAGGAGTGGAAAGTGGAGAGCAGAGAGCAGAGAATGAGTGCCAGCATGAGTATATATGTCTCTATACACGCTGTGTGTTAGTGTGCGTGGGCGTGCTGATGCGTTAACAATTTTCACTGTTGCCTACCTTCAGGCGCTGCTTATGCAAAAATGAATACATCCTCGTACATATATAAAATGCGATGTCCCACTGCAGTTTACGGTTAACTGTTTGCAGTTTGAGTAATTGACGATTGTCGGCGGCATCGCTGAGCTACCCCATCCTCTTCTTCCGCGAGTCGCGTTCGCACATTGTGCCGTTCTGTCGCCGTCCTGTCTTGTCCTGTGTGCGTGTCGCCCGTCGCTGTCGCCCATCGTGTTGTAATAGATTGTTTTTACACTCTGTCCAAGTAAATATGTATGTATGTGTATGCGTATGCGTGTGCGTGTGTATGTAAACAATGGAAATTACACTTGAGCTGCCACTGAACGCTCAACGCTTGAGTGTGTTGAGTGTGTAGAGTGTTGAGTGTTGGCACACTTGAGAGCACTGAGCCTGAATTGTCTGCTCCTTCCTTTCGACGGCCACCTGCGTTGCTTTGCGTGAGCGTTAATGTTTCAATATTTGCCGTTTATTAGCTGTTAACGCAGCCTGAGGTGCCATAAGCGTGCACAGCCAAAGAAATGAAATGTTGTTGGGATGGGTCCTAAGTACGCAACAGTTTTGACAGCATTTTATATAATATTTTTTGGAAATTACGTTATTTCAAGCCAAATATATATTCATGTTTGAGCATTTTTCAAAAGAGACATTTTTTTTGGTATACTTTTGGGTGATAATCAGATGATTGTTGTTTGGATATTTTATTAAAAAATGTCTAAAATGCAACTAATGTCTTAATAAAGATGTAAAAGTACTTGTGATATCGCGCTAAAGTTTCGATTTACAAAATGTAGGTTTTCTTTGGTTGCTTAACTTATGCATATACATACCAAAATTTGGTACAGAAACTATTATAACTTAGTTGACACTTACTTAACAATAGGTATATACAAATAACGTGTCAGTTTTATTCTTCTGACTTTGTAATGAAGACGGTTCAATGTGGAAACTACAACGCCTAACAATTCATCAATAAAAAGTTTAAAAAACCCATGCAGCAACATTTTCGCATTAAGACAAAACGTCTTTCGCAACAACACAAATGCCATTCACATTAATTGCTATCGAGGAAGCAAAACAACAGCTTACACTTTCCCATTCACTCACACACACACACACACACGCTCGCAACGCTTGAGAGTAAGCTATAAATTTGATGCCTCGCAGGCGAATTCTGTGGATGGGATAAACTGAAAAACCGAACGTATGTATGAATGACTTTCATTACTATTTTGATGTGAAATGCTTTAGCATATAAGCCCAGTTGGTTCTATAGTTGCCATTCTTGTTGTTTTTGTTGTTGCTATTGTTTTTTCCATTGTTAGATTGATATTCAAGGGGGAGTTGAATAACAAGAACAACAGCAGCAACAGCAACAGCATGTTTATCTATTCTTATGTAATCAATAGCTGAGAGTGAGGCTGTTAGGATCATCAATAGGAAAGCTGCGCCTGCTTTGCATGTCTGCCTGCAATTCGCAATACTCAATTCGCAGCAGCGACGAAGCTTTCATTGAAAATAAATGATGACATTATTCTGATTTGATGTTTGCTTTGATTGCTTTTCCCCAAATGATGTTGAGGTATTGCACAAAATTAAACTTACAAAACACCCACACACATAAACACACACAGACACAAACATTTGACGTTTGTTTTGGTTGGTTGACTGATTTGGCTTGTCATTCAATTTCATGGTCAGTGGACATCACTTGAAAAATGAAAAACCCTCGTGCCGCTGGCATTTTTCTGCCTGCCATTGTTCTGGCAAATGCTACACAAACTGATTTCAAATGCCGGCAACTTACAGCTGGGGAATACTTTACGACCCACGCACACACATATAGGCCAAGCTTAGCGCACGCCTAAAACTATGCAACAGTTATTCGGCCTGCATAAATGCGAACTCAGGAAAAGTGAAAAAGTACGCAAGTCCTTGCTGTAAACACTGAGCAGCATTCAACGCAACGCTATCAACATTGCCACCACCAACAACAACATCAAGTGCCGACAAAAAAGCCGTCATAAACGGCCCTTTCGTAAATATTGTTGTACTAGGTGGCAAGTAACTAATTTAAAGAGTTTATGTTTCAGGTCAAAGGGGTTCGTGAAGTGTTAGATATATATACATATATTTGATAAATAAAATGTGAAAAACGTTAAATTTGCAATATATATAGGGTTGATATATATTTTTAGAGCCAGATTCGCATTATGAATTTGCTGTTCAACGCATATTAGTGAAGATTAAAAATTACGTATGACTTTTTATTAAAAATCAGAAGAAAATTTACTCCCCTAATATTTATTATGTTAGGCAACATGATGTTAGTAATGTCAGCTCTTGCGGCTAGAGAATTCCCTATTTAAAATCTGAGTTCGAGCTGCACTTGACTTAAGTTTGGTAAAGTCAGTTAACTGACAAACACACAAACAAATGAATCTTGGGCCTGAATTTTGTGCCAAGTCCAAATGCTATTTTGCAGATGCCTGTTGGACGGGTAGCAATTGCGGCCAATACTTGACTTATGGCTGTCCGTTTTGGTCAAATTTGACAAGCGAGCATTACTCAAATTGTGCACAGTGACAATCATACATGAAGCGTAAAGCCAGGGATTGTGTAGAAAAGGAGGGAAGGTGTCTTTAAGGTCATGAAATAGCAGTGAATGTGAAACGTAGCCGTTGCTTTTGCCACCTGCAATGGCACGCACACACCTCTGACAGTTTAACTGTCATTAATAAAGAGCCGCTAGCGTAGACACACACAAACACGCATACACATATTTAGACGAACATACACGCACACACACACATATGTAGAGCCGCATAATTGATGTGTTTTTGTGAGTAATGGCAAGCTTTTTTCGGGGGCGCCACACACATACACACGCTGACTTGCCAACTTTTGCTATACACCCCCCTGCCCTCCTGCCTAGGCACATACCTCGCCCTCTTTATGCCTCAGCTCCTGTAGGCCTCAAGAGTTTTAGAACGCGCTTATCGCTCAGTCCGGTTGGCAGTTTCGTTCGGCTGTGTCTGTCTCTGTTCTTGCTTTGAGTCTGCGTTTCACCTTTGGCTGCTTGTTTGTCAGCGCTGAGTGATGACCTCAAATTGGCCGTCGTTCATGACGGACCTACATTAACGTGTATTTGGTGGACCGTTTACAATGCCCAAAACACATGTGTTCATGTTGCGCTCCCCCTCACTGACCCTTTTTTGCCCCTTCTTATCCATAAAACGCACGCATTTGCGATTTTGCTTTGATATTTACGCCACAAAATTGAAGTAACAATGGTTTCGAGTAGTTTCAGGTAAGACAAGAATTATGTCAAGCTGAATTTTCTTCATGGAATAGCGTTATTTT
Source organism: Scaptomyza pallida (assembly GCA_018152965.1). NCBI lineage: Eukaryota > Metazoa > Arthropoda > Insecta > Diptera > Drosophilidae > Scaptomyza > Scaptomyza pallida. The sequence continues at coordinate 2,495,838 of JAECXP010000051.1, read as the reverse complement.
TGTGGGATTTTAAGAGTTGTTGATATATGAAAAACACATGGTTTATATAAAAAAATGTTTTTTCCAGTTAACTTTTTGCTTCTTAAAAACTGCTTCAAATCATTCAAAATCAAAGGTACAGGGCATAAATTAGTTCATTTCTAAACATGGTCTTAATGTTTTATTTTTTGTATAGTGACAGCATAAACCATCATCAATTGCTCAGGTGTGTCCGCAGTTTTGCCGCTTGATAAATGAATCGCAATTTGTAGGCGCAGCTTCGTTAATAGAAACAAATTGTTTTCGTGTGAGTGTGAGAGTGTGTGTGTTTGTGTGTTGGGGGCGGTTTCACGTTTGTTGATGCGAACGATTAGTGCTGCCTATTTATAAAAATTTGTTTGAGTCAAATTAATTAAAATTTATTAAAGACATGTGCAGCTGTAAATATGTATTTCTTGTATATATGTATGCAAACAAAAGTGTATTTGCGTGTGTTTTGTGTGATTTAGGGGATGGGAAATGCAATTTAATTTGAATATAATTTCAGTAGTTTCTCTCTTGTGTGGCGCATTGCTACCGTTCGTTGCATTTAATTTCATTTAATTTTCAGCCGTGGCCCCACATCACATCATTCCTCGCTAGTCATTTCGACAATCCCCAAAAACTGAGCTGCCGCGCTGTGAGCTGTGCGCTTTTCACTTTTCATGAATAATAAAGTGAAAGTCTAGTTAGTTTTGGCTGCCACACACCCCTCTGCCTGCCTGCCAGTATGCCTGCCTCACGTTGACTGCTGCTGCTGCCTCAATCTACTCAACCCTCTGCGCTTTTGGCAGCATGCACCCTTGTACATTTTGTAATTTCGTTGCATACTTTTGTGCTAGTAGCTGCAAGGGGAAGCTCTTTTGAAATGGCGGGCAGCCGGCAAGGATCACACAATTGTTGCCTATTTTTATTCAGTCTGCACATTTCTTGTTGTGCTGCACATTTAATGAATAATTTTTAATAGTTCTGCCATTGACTGGGAGGAAGTTGTTAGTTTTGGCGCCCATCCATCGAAATGCCCTTAGTCAGCAGCAGCAAGCAATTTAATATACAATTTAATCATCGCATTTCTTGTTTGCTGCGATGTATAAACATATTTACTACTTCCCGCTGGAATATTCATCAAATGGAAAGACTTTTTTAGCCCAAAAAGGCTTAAACAGTTAAATTTAATTCGTTATATTTATTTATTTGCTTCTTTTAAATGTTTTTGCTTCTCGTTTTGTTTGCCGTTATGCCTGGGCTTAGTGTGGCAAAGTTTCATTATTTATGTTATAATGTTTTCGCGTTTTCGCCATTTTTAACCTGCACTCGCTCATTGAATTGAGTTAAGTGCAGTTGTTGCTTGAGCAACCAATTTATTTCCATTATGTTTTATGCACTCTTCTGAGTGTGGCTCTTATTTAGTGGTTATTCTCTGTGTGCTTAAATTCAGGCATAAATCAAGTCGAATCTTATGCAACAGTTTTATAAACTGAACAAAGTAAGAGTTGGGTAAAATAAAGTTTTTTTTGCGGAATATAAAATGAAAAAAGAATATAGAAATTTAATAATATTTTTTCCATTTAATATCTTTTTTATGCTTATTTTGATATCTGACGTCATCGGTTGCATAGCGAATTTCGAAAATATTGCGTAAATTCGTCTCAAACAAAGAAATAAATACATAAAAAAGAAATCACGCTTTTGCCTAATGAAAATTTATACGCTTTGTGGCGTAAATCACAATTATGTATTTTTTTGGATTAGTTATTAGTTTGCTTTTGGCCAATGCCCAGCGATACATTTATTAGCCATAGCTGTAAATGAAGTTGTTTTCTATTTTTTTCCTCCGTATTGAAGCTAAACTCGAAGATTAATGATGTAGTATGTGTGTGTATGAAAGGGATCCACATAATGAAGTGATTTGGTTTTGCTTTTGGGGCTTTTTCTTCTTTTGTTATGCTTTGTGCATTGTGTTCGCGAAGGCGTTGAGTGGGCGTGGCAAGTGCCTGATGCCAGAGGGAGCATAAAAACAGATAAAAACATCTTGATTTGTCAATATAATATTTATTGCTTTTATGCGCTGATATCTGTGCGTAATTAGGCGAACGATGTTTATTATTATTATGGGTCTTGGATGATATTTGTGTGGATTTATTGAATGTGGCTTATTTTTGGTGTGCAGATTTGTATACACTACTAAAAAGTATACTGCAGAATTAATAATATCACCACTTAGCTAAATTATGTAATAGGCCAAAAGCAGAAGAAACTTAATAAAGAATTATGAATTAATTTGAATTTCTTTACAAGTCGATATTTTTTCACCAGAGCATTCAGCTATCCCTAAAAAAATCACTTTTTATAAAGGTTCATTTACTTTTACCTAATTTTTGGCCATTTATATTTACTTTTAAATGTTGAACTTACAAGACAAAATTGTCTCAAATGCTCACCTTGCGATTGTGTCGAACCTTACTCTAAGCTGGGGCATAAACAATTCATTATCTTGCTGCAAAAAAAGTATCAAAATCGTGATAAGCAGGTTAGAAATACATTTCGCATGCAAGATTCTTTTGAGTGTCCCCCTTTTGGCAGCTCTAGTTGCGAGTGGTGCAGTCAGTAAAACTGTGTCAATGCGATAAGCGGGCTCAAAACAAAGTGGAAATGGGTTCAAGCGAGTGTATGTGTATGTGTGAAGAATGTCAGTGTCATTGTTTGCGATACAATTGAATAGTATAATTAATTAGACAGACGCAGACAGAGGTAACTGCAAAGGGTTTGAAAAGAGGATCGAAGGGGTGCACTTCACTTAAAGCAGCTTAGAGACAGACATGGACGCAGTCACGCCTCCCAGCTGCTACCTGCCTGCCAGCCTGCCGAAAATCCCAGCAAAAATGAACGAGCTAACGCATTGCAGTTAGCCAGACACAGACATACACACATATGAGAAGTGCTGCCTGCAGTGTAATTAGCATATTAGACAGAGTGTGCTGGCTGGCAAGGTGGATCCTTTCGACCTGGCTGGCTTCCATTTGATGCAATTAACGTAAGTCGCCATCGAGCCGAGCCAAAACCGAGCCGAGACGACACCGGACATCTGACCGAGTGAGGGAAAGGCTTGAGCTTCTATTTTGAGGGCTCATTCGATTGTTGCAGCTGTTGATATGACAATTCGAACGAGCTGTGTATGTGTGTATGCGTATATGTGTTGTGGCATGCGGCTTATAATTTATAGCCTGGCCAATTTGCTGGCTGGCATTACTGTTACTACTGCACAATTGTCTCAGCAATCCCAAATTAAATTAAACATTTTGTATATATGTATGTCATATCGAGTTCAATGCTGATGTTAAATTTGGTCAAAGGCAAAGGCGAGTTTGAAGCTAGACCAAAATCCAACCGCACAATCAATGGGCCAATGCAGCAGCAACAACGCAGGACATTAAAAGGGTCTGGGTGGACAATTGTAAAGCCAACAACAGTGGCAGCAATAAAGGGCTATGAAAACAACATAGTCAAAAGGATAACCAACAACAATAAAACGCGACACCAGCAACAACAACAACATTGTCTGCGATATTCAACGAACCAAAGGACCAGAATAAATGCAGCATGCGACACTTGCAGCAAATGTCCTTTATAGCAGCGGACAGTTGTGCTTTGGGTTTAGTTTTGAGTGGTCCATTGTGGGGGTGGCAGCGGCCAGTGTTTCTGGATGCGTTTTATTTGTATTGGGGTCAACGGGTTGAACGCGTTCAGTTATTGTTGCCAACCATTCTGATTGTCTGGCCATTTTATATGCCGTTTGTTGTGGATGGGCGAATTGCTTTCTACTCGCTTTTCATTATGATTGCTGCAAACAGCAAGGTAATTGATGCCGCGCAGAGGGATCCCTACAGATGGTGGCATTCGTTTTGTGTTCTAGGTGAATAGAATGGTACAAAAGATAAAAATAATGCTAAAAAGTTGCTGGTAATTAAAGCAATGATAAACGTTGCTTAAGAAGCATTCATTTTGTACATTTGTATAATTATGTTAGAGAATTGCTTGCACATAGCTCAAATGTTCAATGCTTAAAGCATATTGTAAATTAGTGAATAATATAAATTATATAGCTTTAATTTTAAATTCCATATATTTCCAACATTTGTTTGTATTATTGTATGCTGTAAGCAATATTTTTGTTATGTCTCTGTCAAACATTGCTACAGCTACTTTTATAATCCCTTTTTATTAACTGCTCAAATTGCTAATTATGCAAATAACTCTAAACATAATTTCATAATTTGGCAAACAAACAAGCACATAAACACAGACAGACAGACCGACCGTTGGGCAGCAGATACAAAAATAATTGTTATGCATTTTGGCAATTTAACTGTAATAAATAAAGTTTAATGCATTTTCGTTTACCACATAACTAAATTAGAGACAAGCTCTTTTTCCATTTGGACAATGCACCGAAACGCCCGTTAAAATAATTCAAATACCCAATTGTGGTCAATTGTTTGTTATTTTACGGATTTCATGCGCACATACTATTACAATCTGATCTATGCATATATCGACATATATATACGTATATGCAAATTAATATGCAGCGCCGCAGCTGTCAATGATGGAATAATATTTTTCAATCATTTTAAAATGTTTGCCGCTAGCACGAAACCTATAAACAAAAACGCCACCCCCAACCCACAGCCTCCGGCAAAAATATTGTTTTTAGTTTGTGTATATTGCGCAAATATTTTGGTCTAATACAATTTCATTGATGTATAATTACCAGCTAATTGAATAATTTACATTGTGCCTGTTGCGGCTCGTTTAGGGTTAGATATAGCTTAGTTATTGTAACGAGTAGTAAAAGATTTTGTGGTTAGCTTTTTAGTTTTTTTTTTTCTGTTTTTGTCATGTGTCACGTCAAGCGTTGCAGGCGTTTTAATAAAACGACACTCTCTCTGGTTTTGGCGCACGTGCGTTAAGAACCCGCCGAAAAGTGCTGCCCATTCTTCACATCACATTCGAAATCCTTGAAGCGCAGCATGTGCCAAAAGAAATTCGTGCCATAAATAATACAACAACAAGTGGCAGGACCCTGTACATGAAAAAAAGAGCGAATTGAAAATACTCTGTGGGACAGAGAACAAGAAAAACATTATATATATTTATTTTATATTTATTTTTGAAAGTTAAAAATATTTATTTTAAATTAAATGTTAGAACAAGTGATAATTTTTTTGATTTTTATTTAATTTATCGAATATAATATTATACAAAAAATATTTTTTTTTTTTTTGTAGAAAGCATAAAATTTTAAAAATATTCATATATTTGAACCAAATCTCCTTTAATATTTTTCTTAGTATCAACGTATAAATCTGTAAGGATATATAACTTGTTTTCCGGGAATTCCCATTCACACTCTCACCTTTCCCGTTCGTATGGGGAAACCAAAGCGTTTGTCAATCAATTCATAAAAACGAAGCAGACAATAAGAATCTTTGCAGCTGAGATTTAATTCGTTTTTATTAAAACTGATAAAGCTGTTGAAGAGGAGGAGAGAGGTGTGGACTGTAGGACGCTTCAAATGAAGCCCAAAGCCGAAGACAAAAAGACACAAAAAGCACAAAAAAAAGAAGAGAAAAGAACCAAACGTAAGCCGAACAAATGTAAATGAAATCGTGCGTAAAATGCGCACAAAAGGAAATCGTTGCAAATATGCCAGAGAATATTGCACAATATTCGTATATTTGTATATGTGTATGTGAGTGTGTGTATGTGTGCGTTTGCGTGAGCATATGAAAATTGATGTATGAGAAAATTGCAAAGGACACGCAAAGCATTTGTATACGAATATACGAATATGCTCATAAGTACAAGTATTGCCAGATTGGATGATGGCCGTACAAATTGGGGCCACAGATTGGGGTGCCTCTGGGAAAATGGGCTTTGATTTCTGCACAGGCAGCAGTAAAAATTGAGCAGTAATAAAATTTGCAGCTTTATGCTTTTGCAAATCTTCGTTTTTATGACACGTTTTTTTTTCGTGCCTTGCTTCTTTGCCTGCAGGTACTTCAAATATAATATTTAGCTAATTGCCAAAAAGCAGCAGGCATTAAATATTTATTAATCAACGCATTTGCATACTAAACAAATTTTTTTGATATGCAAATTATTTGCATAATTTCAATTGGTGTAAAATATGCCCAAGGCAAACAAATTAGAGTGCAATAAATTTAAATTGCTTTCAAATATTCTACATTAATTCAACAAATCTGTGAGCAAAAGCAAGGTTTAATTTTGTTTCATATAAGAAATTCCTGGCTTATCTCTATACGTTTATTCACCTTTGACAGTTGGCTGAGAATCTTCAATTACCCCAGCAAAATGAAGTAGATCGTGTTGGGCGTAAAAGCAAATTGACGTGGTCTGCATAAATGTAAAAGTGAGAGAAAAAAGTGCTGCACAAATTAATACGAAAACTTTCTTGATTATTTGCGAATTACCTAAAGAACAAAAAAAAACAACAAAAAAAGCAAAAGAAGAGGTTGAATAAAAACAACAACGAAGGGAATTGGCTTCCGTGTTTTAAAAACAAAGTCAACGAAGATTCGTTTTCCCTTGGGCACAAATAGCTTGGGCAAACTTTGGGTCAAAGAGATGTCAAGTAGGCGCCTAATACGCACGAACTTGCCAAGCTGGAAGACACGGCTGGTTAGTCAAAAATGCTGGATGCCACAGCTTTGGGCACTGGCATGGGGCAGCGACTCTTACGCGTGCCATTTAAAATTGTGCAACCGTGCGTATGCGTAATGTTTTTCATATGAACTCGTTTGGCTTGCCAGCCTTAAAGTGACAGGCTGGCAGAGTCAAAAGCCAAATTGAAATTCAACAGACATAGGACTGGGATAACTAGGCGAGACAAAAAGACAGACAGACAGGCAGACACCCAGAATATCTCTGACGACAACTCGTCGAGCTGATAGCTTTTGCTCTCTATGTGTGTGTGTTGTGTGTGTGGCTCAGTGCACGAAATGATGATGTTTTAATTTTTTCGGTTAACCAAAAGTTTGCAGCAAATTTTCGTCGACATCTCTCTTTTGCTCTTTCTCTCTGTCTATCAGCATCTTTTTGTCAAATTTGCTCAGTGCCAAAAAACTAATTTGTATGCCATTCAGCAAAAGTCGTTTGCTCGTGCGACTCTTCAGTTGGCTCTCTATCATAATCATGATCATCATCATTTCGTCATCGTTTCACTCTGCCTTTGAATCAAATTGTCGTCTTTGAAGTTCAGTTTAGTTATTTTTTTGTTATTTTTATTTTTTTCGCGGTTTCTTCAGGAGCTTCTAATACTGGTTTCTGTGCATTAACGGGCGCGAGTGCAAATTCAATTAGTTTGCGCCGCTACGCGACTAATTAAAATGCCGCACATCATTTACTTGAGAATGCATTTTTAATCACACTTGACAAATGCTGTGTTAGTTTGCCATAAACATTTGTTTTTTTGTTTCTTTCCAATTCTCCTTAAATATTGTTTGCTGCACTTCTTTTTCAATAGGCAAATTTTAATTAAAACTGGAGATGCAGACGCAAGCAAGCTGTTTTCCTTGCAATTTTTTAAAAAATGTTTCTTTTATTTGGGAGCTTCTTGGAACTACCAACACTTTTGCACCTTTGCCGCCATTGGCAGTAGTTGCTCTGAATTTGCTTTGAAAACAGGCAAAAGATTCTAAAAGCTTTCAAATTTACAATAAATGCATTATTTTAAACGAATTCTCTGAACCTACAGCAAAAGGTTTTTTTTCGAATCGAGAAATTCTTGCGAAAATTTAAATTAAAAGCATTTAATGAAAAAGCTTAGCTTATTGTCCAAGCTTTAAATTTGTTTCAATTTTGTGTTTTTGTAGACTTACTTAAAGTATATTTTTTTAATAAATATAAAGCATTAAAGTCATAAAATAATGAAAATGGAACCTTTGGCATAAAAAAAGTATTTAAGACAATCGATTTAGCTCTCTAGTGTCTTTTGTGTTTCTAATATTGATTTTTTCTTTGTTTCATAGAATTCAATGCATCCATATCTCAATCAAAACGTATTAACGCTGTGAGTTAATCCAAAGCTTGTTGCCATTTCATTTCGCAAAGGGGTTTTGGACACGCACACATACACATGCACTCCGCCAGTTGAGTGCCTGCCCCATACTCACACTCTCTCTTATACGATTGTGCATAGCATGTATATATGGTGTCATATGTTGTTTCTGGCCACGAACAATGGCTGGCAACAAAAGCGCAAGCATCAACTCCTCAAACTGAAGCCAGAAGTGCAAAAAAAAAAGAAGTAAAATAAATAAAACGAGCAGGAAAATAAATAAAAGCAGAAGGCATCAGGCAACAAGCTCAAATTGGGAAAGCAAAAAAACCAAGAAAAAAGAAAACCCTTTTGTCAACATAAATGAAATGCGCCCACAATTTCAAGTTTGACGACGCATTCGTATTCGCATACAGTGCCGTCCCTATTCCAGAAAACACTCGCGTCCCATACCATTTCGTCCATCGTCATTCTGAAAGTATAAAATGAATGAAAAGTGAAACAGCAACAACAACAACAATGCTGCAGTGTAGAAAAATGATGTTACCCAAACACCATGCCCACACCGCATACCACACACCACACACACACAAGCCCGCACATACATACAAAAGAAATGACATTCGAGTGCAGCGCAGTGCAAAAAATGACATAAGAATGCATTAAAACCGCGCGCGTCAACGTTGAGTGACTGACTACGACGCCGGCTCCACTAGACCCACCCACCAACCTCACCTGTATACCCCTCCCTCTACCCAGCAGACTGAGTGGCAAATGCTTTTCCCTACAATGCAACAGACGCGACGGCGTCAAGTTGACTTCAACCCAAACTTGCAGTAGGGCCAATCCTTGCCGACTCCCCATTGTGGGGACACCAGTGGGGGAACAACAAGAACGACAAAAAGAAACCAAACTCAAAACGAAAATAAAGAAATGAGAGGTAGGTGGCGTGTTGCACACAAAGTGACAAACAGTCATACTGATTGAATAATGGTCGTAAATCGCATTGGTGACATTGCTGCGTGGCCAGAACGAGACAAGAGATGGGTGCAAAAGGGGCTGTGCGGGACTCAAGGGATAGCCACGTGCATACTTCAAGCCTGCAAGTTGACCCAACCCGCTCCCGCATTGTCGTTGTTGTTGTTGTTGTTGTGTACCGCCCGTGTCAGTCATCAAGTGTGACAGCAATCGCATTTAAAGTGTTTACTTTGTGAGTGTCCCCCTTCTTACTTTCTTTCTCTCTCTGGCTCTCTTTCGTCGGTATCTCTCTATCTCAATCTTTCCATTCGTTGCCTGATTTGACCATTCACTTTGAATTTTAAAGTGTGTGCTGGAAAACGCGCTGATTTTTCGGGCGGACAGCGTTTACCATTGCTTCATTGATTTATAACCAAGCGGTTGGGCGGTCGCAAATGGATTACATTCGTAAAATCGTTGACAGTTTGATAGTTTGAAACATGTGGCACTTGCAATTGCTTGCAAGCAGTTTACCACAACCAGAGTTTATTGCATCATGATACCAATTTGTGATTAATCTTACAAACTAAAGCGCAATTTGCTATAAACTTAAAGCAAAAGGAACGTTAATAAATAAATAAAAGTCAGAATTTAGATTTTAAATGAGAGTAATTTGATGATATTAAAAAATATATATCTTAAAAAATAAGTTTAAATTTGTCAATTCGATACTATTGTATTTGTCTTTTTAAGTGTATTTAATATTTGGAAGACTTGTATTAAATACAGAGATTTTTAAGTTTATTGCATCAAAGAAAAGTGGCTCATTTCAAGAGATTTTTTCTATTTTTATCTTAAATGAAATAATATAAATACTTTATGACTACAAAGTCCGTCTTTAAGTCGAAAAATGCTTGGGGCGAATCTTTTAAATAAATTACTTTTCTTAACAATATTTCAATATTCCCCCTTGTTCATATTAAGCTTAAAATTTCTGTTCTGTTTAAAGCTTAACTATTCAAAGTTTTCCTTTCGAGTTCTTTGTATACACAGTTTTCATCCCATTTAAGTGTATAATGTATTCCAGTTTTTAATGGTCATTGAAATTCTAATTCGTTATTCGTTTTTACTTAAATCCACATGTCAGCACCATTCTCTGTGAATTTTAATAAATATTTTTACATTTCACATTTTTCCCCCCTGGTCAGAACTGCGCATAACTTTTTCTTCATTTCCGAGCAATTTATTTCAAAACCTAATGCATTGGGCACTCAAGCATTAGCACCCTCGTTTTACACATACTCCCCCCTGTCTTACTTAAAACCAACCCTTATGAATTGTCTATTTTGAAATTAAAATGCATTTTATGCACACACACACACACATACAAAGATGCACACATACGTCGTCCTAATTTGCGAATACAATAGATATGTCTTTATAAGCATTGAACTGAGGTCACACCCCCACCCCACTTACGCCACTCCATCTGCACCCTTAAGTCCATTCGCAAATCAATAGAAGAAAACCATCCCCCTATTCTTTGGATTAAGTCCAAATCGATAGCCACAAATTTTGACATTTGGCCAACGACTTTGGCACAAATATTTTAAAGTAGCGCATAGACAAATTTGCAATTTTATTAGAGCACAAGGAGCACACCCTCCGCAAGCAAATTGCGCCCCAATTCGTATGATGCATGTACGGAATTAATACATTAGATATATTTTCACCCTGCTCCCCCTTCGCCGCAAAGGCCAATATCTGTGCATGACGAGGTCGAAAGTTGCACATAATTTAGCTCAAAGTATTTTAACATCAACATCGACGCGTGCCAACACAGCGGGAGGAGTGGTGTGTTGCCCACCCCCGCAGGCCGAGACGCATGGCTCAAGAAAGTTAAATCGTAACGACGACAATCAATTGATTTATACAACACACTGCCAAATATGGGTAAGAGTTGGGGGGTGAGTGTTGTTTGAGGGTTGTTGCCATCCATTCTTGATATTTATTTGGCAAATATTTGGCTGTCAGTAAGTCGGCCAGGAGACATTGTTTCATGCCCCGGATATTGGCTTAGTCTACAATGCCGTCTGTCTTACAGTTTCCCCATCTCAACTCTCTTGTCAGGCTTTACGGCCTGAGCATTTAATTGCCCTGGCAGCAAACGCTTAAAACATTCGGTTTATTAAAACATTTCTGTATTGCTTTCTTTTTGTATTATGTTGAGGTTGTTGCTGCTCACTTTGAACATTTATATCAATTTGTTGTTTACACGACGCCGTTTTCCGGCCTCCTTTTTATGGTGTATTTCCTCGTCTTTCATAATCGAATTTTGGTTTACTGCAATTCACCAGTTTACGGCTAAGAGGGTCAAAGGCTTAGCGGCGTTGTTTGCCAAATAATCGTGTTCGATACAGTGGGATTAAAAACATTTAAAATTTCAATGAATTCTTAGAAATAATATAAAAAAAAACCTTCATACGCGTTTGCTAACAAATTAAAAATTATTTTAAAAAAATATTTATAAATTTATAAGAAAGAAATCAAAACGAAAACGAAAACCATATTATAGGTACGGAGAAAAATTCGTATGCAAGGTTTCCTGTGACATTTATTAAATTAAATGCACACAGTTGTTCCCGTTTAGCAGTTAGGCAAACAAAGTTTAAAATTTTTCACTATAGCTAATAAATTTAAAATGCACCCCATGGAGCAATTATTTGTTTCTTTCAAGTTCCTTGATTAGCCCACTGTGCATCAATATTCGTGCCTTTTTTCGTACTACCTGTATTGTTTGTTATTTAAAGAAAGCAAAAAAAAAGCGTCTTATCACTTGCTTATCATTTATCTTTATTATGACCTAAGCCCTTCAACAAATACGGCTTCATTTACTTTTCAACAAAAATATCTGAAAAATTGTAGAAAGAAAACTTGAAAAAATACAAATAAGAAAAGAACGAGGAAGAGAAAGAGCCCTGATAAAAGGCAACTTCCTTGTGCGTGGCCTTTACGTTTTATTTTTATATTTTTTGTGTTTTGTGCTTTGCCTTACCCCCGGCATTGTCATTGAAACTTGGGTGAGCATAAAAAAAGAAATTCCTAAACAAGTTTGTTATTTAGCTTTTGCACCTTTTACGCTTCGTGGCAGGTGTATTTACAATGTGGCATTGTTGTGGCATGAAACGGTAGATTAGGGTCCAAACATAAACGCCCCATTTTAAGGCAAGAGAACACACTCCAAAATGCGCAACGATATGGCTTATTGAAGCCAGCCGATGAGAATGTGGGAGTGGGATGCTATTTATAGTCCGGCATGCGACTTGAATAAGTTGCAACTCAATCTTTGCTAATTGATTGCCATTAAGTGGTTTATATATATATTTTGTAGCCACAGTCGACAGTCCGCAGAGTCAACAACACAAACCTTATCCTTATCGACCATCTAAGTAATGCCAAATGCCAATAGTTCAGCTTGCACAAAGGAATATTGTGAGGGCAAACAAGGCAAAGGAAAACTCTGAACTTGCACATAAAAAACCGATTTCAAGTTGTCTTCAAGTTCTTTGACAAAAAAGCAAACCCCGGAAAATACGCCACAAATCGCTCCACCTTCCGTTTGGAGTCCTTTTGTCTAGTTCTCGGTCCAGGCCTAAGCAAACATATTGAACGTCCGCTTGTGTGAGTAGTCTTTGGTCTTCTTCTTAGTTTTCGTCTTCATTGTCTACGCTATTTACCCAGGGCAGGCGAAATATTTATTATGCTATCAAGGCAAAAGGCTGTCGCTTCACTCTCAATGAGCATTGCTTCGTTCCATTGGCCAACACACAAAGCTTCTGCTGCATCCTTTACGCATAAATTGCTATATGTCAACCATTTGGCAGGGTTATATTAACTTGTCATTTAGTTGGCCAATGTTGCACTTAAGAAAGGTGTTTTTCAAAATCAAGTTGTGAATACCTTTAAATGTGCGAACTATCAAGTGTGAGATAATAAATATAAGATAAAGATATTATTTTTACATCTTTATAGTATCTGAACTGCAATATTTTGTCAAACAAATTTTCAAGTTTGTACTCTGTGGTTGGGTTTGGTAAATAAATTTCGAGTGGACTTTCAACGACAGTTTGGGAAGCAGGGACCTGATCTTTAATATCTAATGTGTGCCAAACTTATTTAAGGTTGACAAATATTTAAAATATTTCTCAATTTTATAATACATTATTTTCTCTTTTCTCTAATTGTTTTTTTTTTTTTTTTTTAGCTTAGTTGTTTATTTTATTTTATTTATTTTTTGTGGCAGCTACTGTTATTACGTGGACCTTTGTGGCTGGCCATTGTGCAGTGGCTGGCCATTAGACGTAATTCAATATTCTATTGAAGCTGGCCAGAAATAACGGCCACATAAAAACCAAAGGCAACGGCGGCCGCACAATGGCAACTGCCCAGTTGTGGATGGCAAACGTGGACCACGGAACGGAACGAAACGGAACGCAGCGATATGGTCAAAAAGGGCCACGCGCACAAGATGGGACGATGCCAGTCAACCAATTAGGGCTACTGTAACGAAGACTAACTGAGTCGAAACACATGTGTGTGTTAGTGTGTGGTCCTCTCTCCCTCTCTCTCTCTAGTACAGCTATGTCCACAGTTTACCCATTTTTGGGTAAATTGACACTTCGTTTCACACAGACACAAGCCGAAGCAAGCCGAACAACAGCCGAAGTTATTATTTGTTCAGTGTTACGCATACCAATGCACTGACAGCTCTCTCAGCTTGGACATAGCTGCTCTAGTATAAGATATATGTATATGCTTTGCTTTCATTTTTGAGCAGCGCGTAACGTAATTTGAACTCATTTTACAAAAAGCTAAAGAGAGAAAGGGCAGAAGAAGTAAAGTAAAAAGATTGTGTATAGAAGAATGCCATTATATATTGTATTAGGGCTGTTTGCCTGTGACATCACGTTATGGCATATTAACTTTTGAGGCTATTGCTAAGCAGCCTTTATATACTCTACTTGGGTTAATCAATCATTATGCTGTAATAATGCGTGCTTGATTTAGTCACATGTTGAGGCTTGGGATTTTGAGCTGATATTGAATGGAAATTTAATATCATCGTGTTTGGATATTTGTAGTTAAGGTAAAAATGGTTGGTTGGTTAGTAAATAAGTCTGGCATGTGTTTATACTGCTTAACACACTTTAAGTAAGAGTGAAGCGTTCATGTATTGGCAATTGTTTAATAATGTTGACTGACGGTCGTTAAGTAAAGCACAATTAAAAACAGAATTAGTTACCAAACGATAAAATTTACAGAAACGAAGCAATGGAACTTAGCGTTGATTTATATTTAATTTCATAGTTCTCAAACTCTTTCTTTTCAAATTGCAATGGCCAAAAACTAATTTTAGATAATAATTTAATAAACGAAATACCGCAGGTACGCAAACCGCAGAGTTCATTAACATTTTGGTTTTGCTTATGCAAAAATTGCATAAATTAAGCCACAGGCAATGTACGCGCCATAGCCAAATACACCAATGCCAAAAATGGCAATAAAAGTGGGGAGAGAAAAGGAGAGGGAGAGTAAGAGAGAGGAGAGAGGAGATTGCCGTGTTGCGTGAATAATACAAATGAATTCGATTTGTGAAACAATAAAGCTCAATGATGTCGCTTCCGCGGCGGCTTCCGTTGACTGTTGATGTGCAAACAAAAATAATATCACGTATACGCCACAGCGGCCATTGTTAGCCGTGATCTCGATGCCATGTTTATTTGCCTAGCACGAACGTGACAAATAATGCAACAACTATTTTATACACTCATTGATGATGATTGTCTCCATTGAGCAAATGCATTTGAAAGAGTTCATTTTGCTTGCCGCCCAAAAATACACCATTTTTGGTATGATAAAATAATGCTTAGACGTGAGTTGTTTGCTTGCTGCCAAGTTCAATGCAATCTCTGCCTATAAACTTGCTCTAATCCAGTGCTCAGTGCCAATGGGCATGTAGACAAAGCCAATTTCAAAGTTCGAATGAGTCGTTTCAATGACTTAAGTGGCAATTGCCAAAGTATATTTATTTTATTGGACACCAAACACAGCGACGAGAGTTTGCCAAATTATTGTCATTAGTTACTCAATGAGTTCTTCCGACTTTCCCCCTCGAGAAACACACACACAGAAGTTGTTGTGCTTGTTAGAATTGAATGGCCCAGGGGCAGGTATGCATGTGTGTGTGTGTGTGTGTGTGTGTGTAAGTTTGTTCTGCTAGTTAATTAGCCAATTTGGCAAGACTGTCAGGGGAGCATATGTGTGAATGTGTATCTTTTACTCTACCCAAAAAGTTTTGCTAATGTCAAACATAAACAACTCAAAGACTGAGATGATTTTTGTGCTTTGTAAATGTTTTGTTTATGTTTTTATTTTGTGGCTTTAATAAAGTTTTGCCAGCTCTTTTTATATCATTTTAAGGTTGTGGAATATATAAATGTGCTTTAATATTTTGCTCATGATCTTTAGTCATTATATGTTCCATTAATTCCAGCGTATCTTCAGCTTAATCATTTGTAACTCACCTGTTACACTTGTATAGAATTTTCTATTTATTCGGTTCGTTGGCTTAAACAAGCGGCAGGCGACAGGATGTACGTCAGCCATTTCATGGATGCTTGAACTTGAAAGTCGACACAGTTAAATTATCAAAGCTGCAAAAGCTGTGGCAAGCACTGAAATGCGTTAAAAATTGATTTCGCCTGTTTCGTTGTTGGCCTTTCAACGTTAATCATGCCGTTAATTAATTAGTTAATTGTGTTCATAGCGTAATTTATTTGGTAGTCATCCAAAGTGAAGCACAGAATGAGCTTTTAATACGTAATGAAATAAAGGCTTAAATAGGATTTGTTGTAAACGATTTTACAAGTGGCTCCTAAGTGTGTTAACTGAAATTATGTGTGTGCTGATTATAAACGTTATTAATTTTGTGCGTTAAGAGGCGTGTTGAATGTGTAAGTGTTGAGAGCAACAGCTGTGCCTAAACTAAACTTGAACAATAATAAAATAAAAAACTAAACTTTTTTTCAAACCTTATTGCTTTTACATTGCCTATATATTTTTAGCAAACAATTTACTTTGGCTATTTTCTTTTTCGTTTGAATTGATTTGTATTTTGGGCTAATTTGTTTGCCTGCTTCCATTTTGTGTTGATAGTTTTGTTTGAATTCAACTATCAATTAACTTCATGGTCAGATTCAGCTTTTTCTGTTTGCTGCCCCAAACGCAAATTTCAATTACAGCTCAGGCAATTTGTGTGCTATCAATTTGTTACAAAATATTTTCCTTATGCTGCCGGAAAGCACGACAAAAATACACACAACATACAATAAACACAGAAGCTTTCCAATTGGAGATGCCACCAGATCCGAGAAAGTTGTCAAGCACGAATATAAGGAAAAGCAATGACAAATAAATATACAAGAATTTTGCGCTTCTGAATGATTCTTTTCTTACTTATTAATTGAATTCTTAATGTTAATATTAATATACAAAATCATAAAAATTAAAACAAAAATTTGTTCAGTTAAATGTATATTCGTGTTTCCATTCAAGATGTTGTGTTACGCAAGTAAAATAGGACGAAAAAGCACGCTTCCAGCTCAAATAATAATATAGAGAGACTCGAAGACAGTTGCAGAGAGATATTTAGCAAATATTTCCTGCTCATATGCCAAAAAACAATTTGGTTCAATTAACTGCATTTAAAAGCCGAGAGAGAGAGAGACTCTTCGCTTGGATGCTTTTAATTAGTCGCATGGCAAATGAAGCTACAACATTCGATAGTTTTTTCTTCTATTTTTTTGGGTCAAAATGATCCAAATGATGCACTGATAGATTGATTGCCCAGCGATGTAACAATTAAATGACTTGAATTTCAGCACAATTAGCTTTCAATTAAAGTCAAATGCTGCCAACGACAGACCACTTGAGAACATAACTTTTCTGTTTGCCTACTTTTTTGCGAGTGGTGGATAGGTGGGTTGGTGTCCGAATGTTGTTGTTGTTGAGTTGAGCACATGAGACGTCACAATTACATAAGTAAACAAACACTTTGGGCAGCCGGAACAATGTGCTACAATTTAGCAAAGCTCGAGAGGCCACGCCCATGGGCGTAATAAACACTTGACCCATAAACTCCACAAGTATGCTCCTCCACGTGCTCCACGAGTGCAATGAAGTAACAAGTCAAGTGCGCACGTGTAAGCGCGTGTGTAGAATCCACCGCTAGGTAGGGTGCAAAGGGTGGTTGTGTTTTTTACCATGGCATAACGTTAGATGCTAATTTGTCCATTTGTTTGGCTGCAGTTTCTACTACGGCTGCAGCTGACGACGACGACGATGATGAGAATTGCGAATGCCGCTTGCTTTGAGCATACATCTACCCCTTCGCCTCATCTTAAGCTGGCGAGCGCTTAACTTGGGTCCGCGTGCAATTAAAATACAGAAACGCAGCACAAATCCCTATTCCAAATGCAGGACAAGCGAGCAAGCAAGCCAGCCAGCAGCAGCAGTAGCAGAAGACGAGGATGAAGTGTGTAAAATGTTTTCTCATTTATTTTCAATTTCATTAAACTTTGTGCCTGGCCATTTGCCGGATGTCACCGTGCAATGTGCAATTGCAGGCTGCAAGCAAAACAAAACTTATAATTGGTTTTTACTGCTTATTTATGCCGCATTTCTTCTTTTTTTTTTGTTTGAGCCAATACCCTTAAACCAACTCGAAAGAGTATGAGTGATCATTTGGGCGCTGTGCTAAAGGTAAATAAAATGTTTGAGTAGCTGACAGAGAAAGTTTTCATAAAAATAAATAAATAAATAATAAACCAGAGCTGAATGTGTTCCTGTTTTGTAATATTCACTATTGTTACAAATTTTCAATTCCTTTTGGATTTTCCTTTGTGGTTTGTTAAGTTTCCTTTGTTTGGCTTTTTTTTTTCATTCATATATATTTTCTTAATTATCATTTGTATGCAGTTGCTGCTATAATCCCATTTAGCAGTTTAAATCCTTTGGTTAGCGCATGCACACGTCGTTATTTTACATGCAGCTTAAATTGTGGCTCTC
The DNA here is from genome assembly GCA_018152965.1 of Scaptomyza pallida. Taxonomy (NCBI): domain Eukaryota; kingdom Metazoa; phylum Arthropoda; class Insecta; order Diptera; family Drosophilidae; genus Scaptomyza; species Scaptomyza pallida. The sequence continues at coordinate 2,477,657 of JAECXP010000051.1, read as the reverse complement.
TGAGTGCCTTGTACCTGGTTCGTTGGTTGTAGAGTGCCTCATCCTCATGCTCATACCTAGTCTGTAGTGCGAGTAGTAAATGCAATTACAGCATAAATCTCTGTCATTAGACTTTGTTTGTTGGGCAGTCGTCGCCTCAGCCACCCATTTGCTCCTTTAGCTGGGTCAAGCTGGGGTCGAGTGCAAGTCCTTGCTGCGGTTTGCTGCGTTGTCCATGGCGTATGAGTTATGTTTTAGCTGCCGTTGTTGTTGTTGGCTGGCAAAGCACGAAACAAAAAAACAAACAAACAACACAAAAACGCAACGCATTTAATAAAAACCTGACAATAATTCAAGGGCCAAACACACACATACAATGAAACGATATGAAAGCCCTTTTGGATTTGCTCATTTCTCTGGATTTCGCATTTCATGCACGTTCCATGGGACTAAAACATGTCACTCGACGTTTTATTAACTCAATGGGGGGCAGCCAAATCTCAGCTGTCAATACAACTAGATATTAATCAGAAGTGCCTGGTCCAAATGCCAAACACCCTACCATTCGCAAGTATGCAAAGTATTGTGTATTAAGCGCTTTGCCCAGCACAACATGCATGGCAGGCATATTAAAAAGAGAGACCCGAACTCTAACAGCAGACGTTGTCCCATCCATCCACACATGTCGCATTTGTAGGAGATGGGTGGTGGGTTGGGGAAGGTGTGGCAGCTGGAGGAGTTCGCTTATGTCGTGACATGTAAAATAAATCAACCATGGAACGCACTCCGCACTCCGCGTTCCTTTTGCGCATTTGACGCAGCTGCCGTAAGGAAAACGCAGCGTATTTGAGGTTAACATGTGTGGAGAGTTGTGAATTCTTGTGGCTGCGGTTGGGCTGGGCGAGATTTTTGCAAACATGGCAATAGCATCAGTTGCCAGTCACACATATTCTTGCTTTCTCTCTCTTGGGGCACTGATTGACAACGAAATTGGAATGGCTGATGGTTGAGTTCATTTATAGACAGGCAAAAGATTCTTGAAATATTTGGTGGCAACTATAGGTGTTGGTCCATATATGTATTGCAGCATAAAAACTTAAAGTAAAGTAATAAAATATATATTTTATGGCTAACATGCAACATACATACTAAGGCAAAAAACAAGAACATTAAAAAAAATTTCTAAATAAAAAATTAGATTAAAAAGATTGAGGTTTTTAAGTTTTTTGTGAACATCTTTTAGAATCCGCCAAGTTGATAAATATTATCATTTTTATAAATCTAAATAATAAAAGCAACTCTATTTACCATAAAAGCTTTCTCCGTCTCTCTTCCTTCTCTTTCTCTGTCTGTTTTGCACAGCATATTTACCGCTAACGTTAGCCTTGAAATATTTTTAGCACCTGCTGTCATTTACTTTTATTTTGCATATTTCAACCCTTTTCATGGCCGGGCAGAGTATGCAAAAATAAAAAAAAATAAGAAAAAAGAAGAAAATCACTTTTCGCTTTCTTCGCTTGACATTTACTCGGCTCGTTTGTTGCCACAAAAAATACGTACTATTTTGGCACATACTACCGCAACGAGTGCTGCCACTAACGGCAGCAGCAACAGCCACAACAGCAACAACAACAACTAGTTTAATCCAAAATGTAACCACATTCTCGTACTTTGTGTAACTTCATAAAAATGAAAATTTACAGCGTATATCCTTTATGCTCATATGCTCATCTTCTCATCTGCTTACCAAACTCAGTTTCACTGCGATAAACGTTGCCTCCCTTTTTGCATTAAGTTTTGAGGCAACTATGTTGCATTCTCTGTGTGTGTGTGTGAATATGCAAAGGGGGATTGTCAGTGGCAGCTTTTGAAAGGTTTGCCTGAATCTTGATTAGGTGTTGAGCGATTACGTTAAATTCTTACGCATTTTGTGCTGCAGCTGATGATGCAAGCACACTTATTTGCAGTTGTTGATGCTATTCGTCAGATATAAAAGCTGAAAAGTACATTTTTATGTGTAACTGTTAATAAATATGTTATAAACAACAAGGAAATGTAGCTTTTGTAGCTGTTAGGTACATGATATCTTACAATATTCCTTTAAAATCAGTTTAGAATTGTTTATAAATATTAAGTTGTTTTTATCATTGTTCTGGTTTTGTTTACAAAAAAAAGGTACCGAAATGATGCTTTGCCATAAAAAAAATTCAGAAAATTCAAGGAACAGTCTTTTGTTAACCGAGAGACCCACATACATCGTTCCATGTCACGCTTAGATCTTTTATTTCATTTCTGACTTGTAGCAAATTAATTAAAAAATAAAAGCAGCTGCAGCAGCAGTAGCACAAAAGAAGAAGCACAAGAATCGAATGGCCAACAGGAATACGAAACAACAAAATTGTATTACGAACATAACATTTTCCTTTAGTTTTTTTTTGTTTTGTTTTCCGTAAGAGAAAAAGGGGAAATAATTACACAGCACGAAAGACAATGCAGGAGGTGAAAATTACATTTCCAAATGCTGGCTAAAGCAGGAAGGGGTAGCAAGGAGGCAAGAAGCATGCAACTTGAGTTTGAGAGCTTCGTATACGTACACGTATTACATGGAAGCTTAAGTATCTTTTGCTGATACGTGTGTGCTGTATGCCTTACGACTAAAGATATTTATGCGAACTTGTACAGACTTAACGGCTTGAGGAGGGAGTTCTTCTTCTTGTTGTCGTTGTTGTGGGTAAGAATGCATTTAACGAAAACTTGAACAACAAAAAACAAACTATAATGTAAAGAAAAGGAAATTATACATCTTGTTCTCGTCATTGTTGTTGCTGCTGTTGTTGTTGCTGACGTTGCGCAGTTTGCTGAGCAAGTCAAGAAGTTGTGAGAGGCAGGCAGGCAAGCAGTCAGGTGCCTTCTGTTTTTGGCTGCACGAATGAAAGTGAAGCCTGTGCACCTTTATTTAAGAGACAGCTGCAGGCTTTAGTTGTTGCACAAGCGATTAAATAGAGGCAAGCGGTGTGCGGTGCGGTACGCGGTGTGGTGCGGTGCGGTGCGGTACGCGGTGTACATGTAGGGGACACATGTTATGTCTCCGGCGCTGTCTGCTGAGCTTTTCCCGTTCGGGTTCGGGTTTCGCCTGCATAAAGTCATTAAGTGAGGGAAATGAAAATAAATTTGCACTTGGTAAATAAATCTTTTTGATTTCGCTGCTGCTTTTCTCTCTTTCTCTCGCTTTCTGTTTTTTCTGGCTTTTTATTTATTTATTCTTTGCTTTCTTGTTGTTGTTGTTGTTGTCGTTTGTAGTGCAAAAACACTTCTTTAATTAAATTCGTATGGAAAACGCGAGTCAAGTCAGATAACATACGCGGCAACAGGAAAAGTGAATAATGTCACCCGTAAAGTGTGTCAGCTTTTTTTTATTTTTTATTTTAATGTGTATATTTTTCTCCTCAATTTGATAAATATTTATTTTTTTCAGAATTTACGTAAGGAAAATGTATTTGAATACGGCAAATAATATTGCAAAATGCGTTAAGTACTTTTCCGAGTTATGTTCATACATTTGTTTATTATGTATGCGAATCTCTGGCTTTCCATATCTGTAAACATTTTGAATTAATATGGCCCTGTATGCAGCTCCATGACCTAATTAAAGTTGGCAATAACTTTCTTAAAGCATTCACAGATTCTTATAAATGGACTCCTTATGATAGTTAGCTCAACTAACCCAACGTATGTAATGCAATGCTTATGGTTAACCACAAGAATGCAGCCGCAAAGAATTTTAAGGCTCCACCAACATTAAATGTCGCGTCCAACTGCGTATGCTTCAGGTGGCAATGAATTTCTGGTGCGTGTCTTGATTGAAAATTGGAGCATAAAAATTGTTTTACAAATTCACACACAAACAAACACAAATATATAAATGTATGTATGTATGTACGCAGATGCAGCGAAGCGTACATACATAAAACATTTATTTTTATATATTTTTTTGTTGTGTTTATTGTTGCTGGCATTGTTTGTATTGTGGGTTGTAGAAATATAGGAGCAAATGTAACTGCAGTCGAGACTCATGAGGCTCAAGTCGCCGACATTTCTTGCATAATGACATTGACATATTACCACCCAGTCTGAAAGTATGACACACATTTTTCTATATACACATATGGTACGTGCACAGTGAAATATAAGTATGTGTTAAATGTCTTACTGGGTACATCATTAGAATGAATGCAAAAAAGAAAGACGCGTCTGCCTGCAGCTTAAGAACTTAGCTCAAGTGTTGGTTAACTATCTGTCTTGCTATCTCTGTTCTATATCTCTCCTTCTCGCTTGCTCTTTAGTGCACTGCAACAAGTGAGTGTTTTTGGCCTGACTTTACCCTTTGGTCTTTGAGGTGTGCTCTAGAGCGACTGCATTTTAATGAGTGCTGCAAAAGAGAGCAGCCAGCTTTTAACTCATACGCAGTTAATTATTGGATTTTTAAAGACGGGAACGTAAGGTAAAAGCTAAAACAAGGCGAGACCGTCATGCATATAATAAATAACATTACGTTAATAAATAATTTAACACGCTTGAAGCTTATTATTTTCTGATTACCATTCAAATTGTGTAGCAAATTATGTAATAAGCAGCTGCGTATTGCTTTATTTGCATGAAATATATAATTAAAGTAAAATTTGTATAGTACATAGAAGGATATTTACTGTGAGTATAGAGAAGAAAAACCAGCGTTATGTCTTGAAGCGCAATTTTAAACTATATGGATTGCTTAAATTCTACTGACATTGAAATTAAATATTCTATAGAAAATGCTTAAAGCACTCTCCTACATTTATATATTTAGATTCAAATGAACTTGCTAGCAGCTTTGCTCAAATTTTGAGAAATTCCTAATTTACTGCCTCGCATTAAGCCATAATTCCTCAGTCTTACCGCAACTGTAAATTTATGGATGTGCAAAGAACAGCAAACCGAAGCAAACACGCAAATATCTTTCATTTAAAATCCGTAACCGCAAAATTTCTCGTATTGAATATATTTGTATAGGCAGCCAGCTGAAAACTTCATTGCTAAACAAAAGTTAAATTTACTTATCATTTAACATGCGGATTCGAATTCGGATTCGCATCGAGTGCCACTAAGCGAATCTTTACGCTTATTTACTTTCATTTCCAAGTATTTCAATAGAACAAACAACAACAGCAACAACGTCTACGGCAAGTGGCAAGCACCAAGCGGCAAGGAACGCAAATTTCCCGTCTAGCTGTGTGTTGGGGTTCCGCACATAATTCATGCTTGAGGCAATTTGAATGTCCAATAATCAGAAATGCCTCAAGTTCTTGTGCTCGCACTTTGCCCTGACTTTTATTGACTTGGCTTGGCCGCTTTTTGATTTGATTATAAATTAAATAAGTGCCATGGCAGCACCAACAATTCTCAGTCACAAAGTCTCCCGCAACGTAGCTTTCGCCTGCTACCAAAAGCAGCCTCATTTGATTAAAGTTTTCAGTTGCCACAGTTGCGTTTGGGCTCTTGGCATAATCAATAATTCATTGAACTTGGCCCTGGCTAGAGAAATAGCATAGCAAACTTTAATTTAATTTCCAGACCAAAATATTTTGCCAGGTCGCAGTCGCACATGCGGCGTAAGCGTTATCTGTAATACACAATCAATGCATTGAACTCAGTTGCTTCGTTCCTTCGATCAGTCCCTTGTGCTGCATAAATATGCCATTGATATGGCTTCTGTGTACATATTGGCAGCATTTCTGAAAGTGTGCGGCTGCCTTTTCTTTTTTGCATGTCTGAGATGTGGTTTTTGGGCAAGGTGCCTTGATTTAAATTTCTATAATCGTTTTAGCCCAAGCACGATGGAATAAAAGTATTTTCAAAAATGCTCATAAGCTTGCATCTATAAATTCCCGCCTTGAACAAACATTTTGCCCCACTGTAATTATGTGTAGGTGCCATTTTTACTTTTACATGTCTCGCCTGGCTTATACCGATTCAATGCTCTTAGTTTGATATGGGTTTAATTTGGCCGTGTAATGCGAATGAAAGAGGTAGAGAGAAATCTCTTTGAGCATCTATAAGATGTTGCCCTATTTTAGGAACATACAATCTGTGGCACGAGTGTGTGGCGCACCTCGGCACACGCTTATTAGTTGCCTAACCGAGCTTTGAGCATTAGTGTCAGCTCCAATGCTGTGGCATTTATGTCCAGCCAGCCAAAACCATAACCAAACAGGGGTTGCACTTGCAACCCACCCCCTTTGATTGCGCGCACCCCCACTGTCAGTTGCAGTGCTTGGTGCCTGGTCGGTTGGACGCCCGTCGTAGTAAATGCAAAATGATGCATATTTCATGAGACTAACATGCCTTAGTGCCAAAAATTGCAATGAACAAAATCAGTCAGAACACGCATAACCACACACACACCCACATACACAAACACATACCCCAACAAAGAGTTTTTCGCTCCGAATTCTTGATAAATTGAATTCGATGGAGTTTTTGGTTGTCGCCTGGAGTTCATTGAGTTGCCAGCGTTTTAAAGTCAGGCACGTTCGCTCCAACTGGAACAGAAAGCAAGAGAGAATTATTACGAAAAAAAAAATACCCCTCGTTGAATCTGCAAACAAATCCAACCCCCTCCCCACTTTCCCAGCCCATGAGCTTTTTTATTTTACTTTCTGGTGTTTATAAATATTGAAATAGACGTCAATAACATTTTCACACGCTGTGCTTGTTGTTGTTCTTTTCCGAAGCCTATCTGTAAGTAAAATATTTGTAAGGTGCTGAGTGAGGGGGGAAAGGGGGCTTGTTGTTTGCCCAGGATTTGCTTGGCTGCCTTTGGAGTGCGTGTCGCAACGAAAATCTGTTAATAATGATGCTTGACATATGTATGAGGACTGACGAAGCAGACGCTGCACAAACAGAATGCCAAGCACAAAGCTGACGCATTTGTGCGTGTGAAATATGTTTTGTCAACTTATTAAATATGCCTCAATTCAGTATTCCTTTTTTTCGCTTTCGGTTCGTTTCGTTTGGGTTTGACTACGTGCTGTGGCATTTGAATGTCATGGATGGAAAAAAAGGTTTACACGTTCTGATGTGGTGACAGAATTGATGGTTAAATTATAAGGTGTGGTTTCTCACTGCTTGGGAACCTTTGGTTAATGCCATAAACTGAATATAAAGTGTGGGAATTTAAAACTTGAGCTTGCAAATAAAATTCTGGTCAAAAGTTAAGGCTTTAAAAATGTTTTAGCTGTGTCGGCTTCTATATTCAATATCAGTTAATTGTTGCGTATACGCGTTGTTGTTAATTATACATACATATATACTAGACGCACTCACTTGTGAATATGTATAATTGTTTTATTTCCCTGGTAGTTTTACGCAGTGAGTTAATAAATTAATTGGCATCAATTTGAATGTAATTTATTTACATCAATGCATTAATGGCAAATTAACAATGAATGCACCACATATGCGTATGTGTACATATACATATATACCTCAGTTAACTGCAAGTACTTTGCAAATCATATTACGTATACGCCCAGTCACTTACTGGACGGCAACAAGGGACAATACACTCTCTCATTGCCATGGCAAATGACAATCATCTGACCAAATGGCAACCGTTTTTGGGGTCAACGTGTGTTTATTATCAATTGCACGAAACAAAAAACAAACAAAAAATATACTCAGAGATGTTAAATGTTCTGGGGTCTGGACAGTACGGTTCAGTACGATTCCTGGCTCTGCTATGCTCTGAGCACTTATTTTTATGCAGTACAAAAAAAAAGACGATATTTTATCTGTGCGAGGCGACAGCAGCCGTCTGGCTGTCTATTCGTCCCCTACCCAGCCCTAATGCTCCTGCTGCTGCTGCGACGCTCTGTATTTACAGTTAACAGGTAAAAAGCATTGAAATGTGCCCGTGTTTTGTTTGCGAACAATCTGCTTTTTATTTTGAACGTCTCGTTGGCGCCACCGAACCGAACAGCTCCCACTTTTAATGGAGTAGACAACAACAACAGCAACATCGGCAACAACAATTGCGTTGGCGACACTCAATGGGCGCCAGTTGGAAAACCTTTCCCTCCTCCCCGCACACACCCAATTGCTTCACATTCGTGTGTCTAGCATTTTGTCTATTTTACTCATTTTACGAGCTTCTGCCGTTGCCATCAGCTGTGCACATACAATGCGTGTGTGTGCTTTCAATATTGTCGTTACACTAACTAAAGAAGTCATAATTCGCGTAAGCTGCATTTTCTACCTTTTCGCATTTTGCAGGGAATGTAAAAATAATTTTGATCACTACGCTTATTGCCAAAGATAATTCAAATATTAGCCATGTTGAAGAATTCTAATTTAAACAAATGTATAACAATATTATTAAGCCTAAAATATTTTACTAATATGTTTGTTCAAATTAATTATCCAAGTGGGCCTTGCAATTTTCAATTGATTTTTTATTTGAGAATGACTTAACTTTTGCAAACATATTCAGTTCAATTTGGGAACGGGTTGAGTAAACACCCTTAAAATTAAAAAAAATATATAAATAAAATATATTTAAAAAAAAGTTTAAAGTGAATTTTTAACGTTTATTAGCACAAATGTAAGTTGAAAGTGAATTTTTTATGCATTTTTAAATGTAACAAACGCAACTTCTATTAGCTTAACAGTCTTAAATATCAAACATTTTAATTGAAATTTCCAAGAAGAAAATTCTGAACAAATCGATGAATTGACTTGTATTGGATAAAATTTCAAGAGTAATAGTACAACTACACATGACAAAAAAAATAATGTAAGTACCTTTTATTTTCACTTCTTAAAAATTCGTGAACAATGCACATTTAATGTCTAGATCGATAAAAAAAAAATGTAAAAATAAGGTTCACCGACATTGAAGTTTTATAGCATTGTACAGCGAAAAACTTGATATATCTTAATAGAAATATAACTTTATTTAAATTGTTCTTTTCAGGTTTTGTTGTTTTAATCAATTTTAATCGCTTTCTTTTACAAAAACAACATTAAATCCAAAAAAAAAATCAACTTAAACATGAACTTAATTGGAATTCATGAAGCTAATGATAATCAAGAATCTTAATAAAATTTGAGTATTCAACAATTTCTAATCGAGCTGCAGGATAAACCCTCTATGTCCGGCTTGTTATGGTATGAGGCATCAGAGGCTCCTCAGCCCTAAGTATCAAAACTTATAATGCACCCTGCAGATTGCATCAAAGAAAAGGCGTAAGCTGCTACTGAAAGTAAATCGTATCTTTTGTTGGTAGAAACCAGGATAGACATGGTCATGTGCGATCGTGAGATGAAGTTACGTTTCAGTTCGGGATGTTCCGGATCCTGAATCTGAATGGAACTTCACTGTGGCCGTTCGTCATGCTTCAAGGGTAACATCTACAAGAGAAGACCTTCTCAGTGAATACTTTTAATAATCACAGCTACGCACTTGGAAGACGACGAGAATTTTCCAGATCTCCCATAACACTGCGGTATTGCCAAACGACTCGTTCGCATCAACCAATTATGCGGTCGATACACACACGATCAAGCAATTGTTCCACATGTGCTTCGTTGGATAACGCGACTCTGCTGTCAGGATGTGACAAGAATTTCTAAGCGGACTATCAGTTTTCTTGGGTAGATTCTTCATAATTATTACCGTTCTCAATCGAAGCGCTCTGTAACGAAAGCATGCGGTCAGCATCGATTGCTTAGCCAAATTGATATATTATGCTCGCAGATGAAACATTGTTTCAATAACAAGGCAATTCACTTATTTGCCCGTTTTAGCAACCGAATCATCATCGTCATCATTATCATCATCATTATCATGCAGAGGTTAATCCTCAGCAATGCCACTGGGGTATCGTTTTCCTTCGAATACCACCAGTGCAGTTCACCTCAACTATAGAAGAGGCAAATTTGTTATATATATCTTTGTTCTCTGCCTTCTTGGCCAATATTGGCGAAATTTATTGGTATGCATCTATTCGTATTGATTGTATACTGACGACTGTTTTAAAGTCAAAGAAAAGGATTACTTCAAGGAGTTTCTACTGGATTAGAATCGTTTTTGTCATCCTGAATGCCATGATTGCGAATGAAGTTGAGAAAACGATAGAGACGCTCCGTTTCTAGCCAGGAATTTAACTAGTTAAGCTTTCGACGCTTGACACCCTCATTGCTGTTGTTATTGATATCATTTAGAGGGTTATCAATCGAAGGTTTTTTTATAATTTTAACTGGACAAAGAAATCCAAAATAAACTTATATATTTTGTAATGCACATTCTCATTATTTGTAAACTGTGGGTTACACCTGTTTCTTCTGCATATGGATCTTGATATGCGAAAGGGTCATTAGTAAGCATCACAAGCAACATGATTTGTATGTTATGTATGTTTAAGCTATGTAAGTATTCGCTTACGCGTCAACATAATTGATGAGTTTTGCTTCAAAGCAAACCCGAATGTGTCCTATTTGTGTCCTGCGTGTTGAGTGTATGGGTAAATTGGCTTATTTTGTCGACAGTTTAAGTCCCCTGGGTATTTATTGAAATGTACTTGCGATGGCAAAACACTTAAGTTGGCATTAGGCCCCAAGATGTAGTCTTGAGCATTTGATAAATGATTTCTAGGCACCTCACGGGTCAAAGCTTGATATCAGAAAGCCAAAGCCAGAATACCCTTTCTTAAACTAAGAATTAGTCAAGAATTTTATTTAAATCTTAAATAAAGATAGACGTTAAAAGGACAACAAAAGGTAAAAAGTAGAAATTATTAATGATTATGAAAGAACCCTCAGATTCTGATGCACTTAGAACGGGCATGGCTTCTGTGACACGTGGCAAACGTTTGTTCACCTCACAAGACTGGACCAGGGCACGTTTCATGCTGTCACCAGCAAAGGATCTCAACTGTGCAGCAGCCTCTAAGCCGCACAGCATAGCGCCACGTATATAAAAGCAATCGAGAATATCGTTAAAAGTCTGACAGACTTTGGTCGCATTGCGATTCTCGTACCAATCTGCAGGTGCCTCACATTCGATCATGTCGGTGCGCAGATCCTTGAGACAGCAATGTGACTCGCTGAGTCTGGTCGAACGCTTCTTGTTGCCACCGCCATCACAGACCTCTTCCCTGTAGTACTTGACACCATCGGCCAGCTTGCCATAAATGTTGTCCTCGGCCAGGATGCAGTTACTTGTGATGCTCTGTATGTGATCTAGCACATCGATAACCTCTACACAGGAGTCCTGTAGCTGAGGCTGCGCCAGCAGCAGCACAACACGCTCCGGGCTGACCACATAGAGACGGGCCAGCTGCATTACCAAAGGATTATCATCGCAAAGGCGACTGTCCGGCGACTGGATGATGGCGCCGGCTTTGTTTTTGAGCTGGTAGCCAGGCGGGCATGTAACTGTGTCCTTTTCCCTGAGCTGATAGCCCGGCGGACATGTTTCTTGGGCAGCTTTACTTGCTTGGCTTGCTGCTGTTGGTGTTTTTGTTGTTGTTGTTGTCGCTATTGGTTCAGCGGCGCCTTTGCCTGTTGCAGCCCTTGCAGCTGGTGTTGTTCCCCCGGTTGTTTTTGCAGCTCCCGCATGACGACTGCTGTGCGGCTCAAGGCCATAGTGACGATAGTACCAGGGAAACCATATCGCCTGCGACGCTTGCAGTTGCAAGAAAAACAGCAGCACAAACGAAAAAAGTCGCCAGCTGATTGACATGGCTAAGATAAAAAATATATTTCTAATGCTGCGTTAAGGATTTTCTTTTCAACTCTTTTCTCACAGTGAACTTAGTTGAAGTTGTTTTTTAATTCTAGTAAATAGTTGCACAAAACTATGCACAACAAAAAATTATGCTTCAGCGAACGATAGGAGAAGGATCAAAATAAGTGAAATGAAAAATATTTATGCCTTCCAAGAAAATTGAAATAAACAACCTTTTTGACTTCTGGGAAACAATCTTGGCCCAACAAAATAATATGCCACATGCGGTTGCGTAAGATCTGCAATTGAAATTTCCCATGAAATAAAGAAAACAGCTGGCTTGCATTTATAATGCAAATCCAAGACTTCATAAGCTCAGCCTTTTTGTGACTAGAAGAAGGAATGGACATAATCTCTAGCGAAATTATCACAGAAGTGCACAAAAGACCAGAAACAAGTAACAACTAACAAGTAGTCGTAACTGTTTCACTTTGTGCTCTTTTCGCTAGAAAATTGTACAAATCTCAAATGAAATCGCATTTTATGCTGTCCAAAGGCGAACCGACTGCCATTGCCTTTTTGCTGCTACTGCGACTGCCTTATCCTTAGCCTGGCACCTTGACGCACTTTTTGTGAATTGTCAAGGATATGGCGAGTGAATTTTATTAGCACTCATAAGTTGTAAAGTGTATGATGGCAAGGAGCAAGGACAAGTCCACCGACTGACTTACTCGCTGACTGCGGCTGTAGATTTTGTCGAATACTTTTCGTTGCCTTTCCCTTCCCTTCCCTTCTCTTCTCTTCACCACTATCCATCCATCTAGCATCCCCACTTCATGTTAAACAGATTTTTATTGCAGTTTTTTATTTGCATTTCTTATTCTCGGATCCCGATATTTTTTCCTGGTTTTTTGTTTTTTGTTCATTTGAGCGGTGCTTTTTTTTACTTTACTTTGTCGCACTTGTGACGTGAAGTCTTCCCCTTCCTTCCTCATTTTTTTTATTATTTAACATTTCGTTTCATTTTGTCGCTGTAGGAAATGAAATATTTTTGCATATAAAAAACATTTGACTTCACGCTGTGACAATGTTTTCGCGCTGTTTATGTGGCAGCCTCCACTTGCTCGTCTCCTGTCTTCTGTTTTTTTTTATATATTTTCGCATTTTTTGTTTTTTATTTTGTATTTTATATTTTATTTTCGCTCTGCTCATATCCGGCACGTAATAAAATAACAAGGTAAATATGCAAAAGAGCAAAAATTTAAACAGCTCATGAATAAGAGAGTATGCAAACAGTCAGGGCAAGCGAAACGATGAGCTTTTACTTATGCTATTATATTAAACACATTATGTTGCTACAATATTATTCATTCATTCATTCATTAATGATTTTCTTATCATTAATCTTAAGCTACAGACAGTTGCTTGTAATTTTCATTCTCATCTCAGAGCCCATAACAATTATATGAATTGACCACACACCACACACAAGATGCGAAGCCAGATACAGCTACAATACTCAATACACATAACGAGAGTGAGAGACAGAGAGAGACAGCAGAGAGAGTGCTCTTAGAACATTGTCCAATTCAGTCAATGGCAAATTATGTCATTAGGTTGCCATGTTGAAATTTGCTCAATGAACTGTGTTTAATTTGTTGACTAATTGCGTGTGTCCTCTGTGCTGCTCTGTGCTCCATGCCACTCTCGATAGGCTCCAAAAGCCAGCATACTACTGTTGGAGGCTTGGCATATGCTATGTGTATTATTGCAAAAACTGACACGAGCCTGATATAAAATTTAATTGGATTTTTATGTGCGGCACGATGCGTGGCTTTAAGCCAAGTACTTCCGATTGACGTGACTTAAAGTGAAAAGCATTTTATGGATTTCTGTTGTGGCTGCAAAATCATACAAAAGTTAAATAAAAGAAAGTAAAATTGAGAACATTTACTAGCGTTATGTACACTGACGAGCAAAACTGTAACACGAGTTCAATGTTCGTACTTCAACGGTCTGTATTATCTCTTCTACTTTATGCATGCTTATGATCGTAGACTTGTTTTGTTAGTGAAATATTTGGCTCTCTTATCTGAAAATTTTAAGTCATTTGATTAGTTGGAACAATTTTACCAACCAAAAATGTAAAAAAAGTTAAATGTTACAGTTTTGCACTCGCAATGCAAAACCAACGGTTTTGAGTTTTAAAGCTTTTTTCACCGTTAAAGCTTATTTGTTTTCGTTTAAATCGCTAAGCTTAGATCATTTTAAGTCAATTTGTGCAACAATTATCATGGATTGTGAAAAGAAAAGAAAATGATCGAATTATTGATTGGAGGCGAATCGGTTAGGAAAGTGGCTAATAAATTTGGTGTTAGCCACATGACTGTTCAGCGTTTAAAACAAAACAGTCTGGAAAACATTAAAACCAATAAAGGAGGCCGACCACGAATTTTAAGCGATCGTGACTCTCGCCACGTGGCAAACTTAGTTACTAGCAATCGTGACATTACGCCAATGAAAGCGGCAAATATGTTAAATATAAATGCCAGTGAGTGGACAGTCCGTCGCAGTCTCGGCAGATTGGGCCTAAAGGCCAAAGAAATGAAAAAAAAAACCATTTCTCTCCAAAAGGCACATTAGTTTGCGTAAAAACTTTGCCACAGTGCATGAGAATTGGACGTTAGCTGATTGGGATGCCGTAAGTCAAAATAAAAAGTTTAAACGATTGTTAAAAAATATATTTTTTTTAAGGTTATTTGGTCAGATGAATCCAAAATTAATCGTTTTGAATCAGACGGACGGTCGTGGTTCTGGTCTAGGGATCCCACAGTCCAATCGGCAAATACAGTGCGGCAAACCGTTAAGCACGGTGGCGGGTCCATAATGGTTTGGGGCTGCATAGGTAAAAATGGAGTTGGGCCCTTAGTATTAGTCGATGGAGTAATGCGAAAGGAGCAGTACCTCAAAATTCTGCAGGAAAATTTGGGAGGTGTCATAAGCAATATGGGTCTTGCTACTGAAAAATGCATTTTTCAGCAAGACAATGACCCAAAGCACACATCCTATCTGGTAAAAAATTGGTTATCGACCCAAAAATTTCAAACTATGAACTGGCCACCGCAATCCCCAGACATGAATCCTATAGAAAATCTGTGGAGCTATGTAAAATCGAAGCTTGCGAAATATGCGGAACCTCCAAATGGCATGATGGAGTTATGGCATAGAACAAAGGATGTTTGGTACTCGATTCCACCTGAAATGGTGCGACGCTATACGCAAAGTATGCCAAACCGCATAAGAAATCTTAAAAAATCAAAAGGGCTGTGGACCCATTATTAAAAAAATTAATAAAAAATATTTGTGTAAAAATACTTGCAGTGCAAAACTGTAACATTTGACTTTTTTTACATTTTTGGTTGGTAAAATTGTTCCAACTTATCAAATGACTTCAAATTTTCAGATAAGAGAGCCAAATATTTCACTAACAAAACAAGTCTACGATCATAAGCATGCATAAAGTAGAAGAGATAATACAGACCGTTGAAGTACGAACATTGAACTCGTGTTACAGTTTTGCTCGTCAGTGTATTACTTAGCGGAATTTGCTAATTTTATTATTTTTAAACAAGAAATATGTAATTTAGCTTAGTAGATATTCATCTAGATCTTATTGTGGCTTAAAGACTGCTTCTAGAATTTTGAGTCAAAAATTTTGATTAAGGAAACTTTAGCTCAGAGACATATTCCTCTTTCAAAAAGTTAAGCTTCTGGTCTGGATACAATTCTTACTTATAATTATTACTCTTTTATTATAACTTGATTATTATAACCTTTGTACTTTTAAGCGTAGTCCTTACGTAAATTTAATTCATTAAACACACGATACACTTGATACTTTTTTATAACGTTAGGAACCTGAAGCTTTTACTTAATTTAATTTTAAGCAAATCAAATTTATGAAAAAAATGCTGTTGTTACTAAATTACGTTGATTGGCAATTAGTCAATTAGCACAAAAAATGTGTTTCATATATAGTGATTAACCGCATTAATCTCTGAACTTGTTGTCGCTCATATTAAGAGCGTTTTAAGTAGATACAATTTATAAATTTTACACATAATTTAATACAATTAATATGACATGAAAAGTGCAATTGGAAAAATGCACAACACTGCAAAGAGTATAAAAAACAATAACAAAAACAAATATCCCTATAATTTATGATAAACAAAAGCTCTGATGAAATTTGATTAAAAATAATGATATTTATATTTTTATATTGTTATAAGTACTATACTATGAACCATATATACCATATGTGGGTCGCGGAGGAGCGCCCGAGGAGCGTCGAGGAGCATAATTAAAATGTCAAACATGGCATAAATCATGTTGGTTAATGCACTGTGCGTGCGACACTGCGTATGCTAAATTTTTAATTGCATTTTCATTAAAATCAATAATAAAAAAACACAAAAAAAGAGTCGAAAACTGCGCGTTGCTCTGTTCGATGCTTGGCAAGTGGAAGTGCACTTTAAGCTGATACTGGCGACCCCTCCCCACCCCCCAAAAAAGTGGCACTTCATTGCGCAAAGAACTTTTACAGCCAGCCAACCAGGTGTAGGTGCTTCATAAAAATGAAAAACTAATGAAAATGCAAGCAGCAGAAGGAGGCACAGAGAATGCGGGGTTTGTTAGCTGGTAAGTAGATGTAGTGCTAGTGGCCAGTGCAAATGGAAATTAGATTGCCCCCAGGCGCCAGATTGCCAGACAAAACTTGATACTAGGTTCACGTTTCCTTTCTATAGTCTACCCCGTGCAGCATTAAGTTGGAGATTTAAATCAAAAATGAAGAATTTATTCTTGTGCGATTGTGATTTAACAAAAAATGTCGAGTAAAATGGTTTGTAATCTTTAAAATATTCAATTGTGTTAGGAGGTAACTCTTTGTCGACTAACAAGATAGTTTGCCACTTTAACAGCTACCCGTTGAAGCAGGACAAAAAAGGAGGAACTTCAATTGCCAGCGTAACTAGTTCAAGTTGCTTACAGTAATTATAAATTTACCTAAGGAATTACGCAAGCTCGTTGAGTGCAGCTGAAGGAGTTTACAGGTGGCGGCACCAAACTTTCGACAGCAGCAGCATGAGTTCTGGGTTCAGAGTGCTTAGTGCAGAGGGTGCAACTAGCCAGTCAAGTTGTTCGCCAAGTACTTTGGCCGTAGGAACTACTAGTAATAATATTATTGATAGATTAGAGTGGGTCGACGCTGCACAAGATGGCAAGAGGGCCACTCACTCATCACGGCAAAGTTAACGAACATTTTGAAGTGTAGTTATGACTGTTTGTTATGTTTGAGTTACATCTTAAGATGATTAAAGACTTATCCTACTTGCAACTGCACTTACCTGACTACTCAGTACTGTGTTCATCATAGAACGTTTCGTTAATGGACAACGCAAAAAAGGAGCAATTCGAGAGCTACATAAAAAAATGGAAAAACTTACTGCAGTTTATACCTCAAAACTTCATTTGGCAATTTGGCAAGCAATTTCATTGAAGTAGTACTTTTATCTCTTTTCTTTTGTTTGGCTTCTCTGTTTTTTGCCATTCGTTTTGTCATCCCCTTTTGCAGATCATACACTCAGGCCGTCTGCTGCTAAAGCTTCTTGCGGCAATCCCAAAAAACACACCGCCCCAAATTGCGAATAGGCAACCCGAGCATTACCTTAACTAAGACTCGGCTCAAAGTCTGTGTGGCTATGGATGTTGCTCAGCGGATTTGTAACGGTATTAGCACCTTTCACTTCCGTTTGCCTTTTTTTTCTTGCCCTTCTTTTTCTCTTCTTGCTCAAGCAAAATCCATACGAGTGGTGGCATTTTTCGATTTGGTGTAACTTTTTCACAATGTGCTTTAAATTGCAATTACGTTTCCGTTTGTAACTGGTGGTTTAAGATAACTCATACGGTTTCAAGAAGCATCAACTCTTTAGACTATGTGCAAAATAATAAAAATAAATATTTTTCAAGTAAAAAGGAATATTTAAATTTTAAATTCAAAAGCATTTAGGGACTCAAGGTTTCAACCTACAATGTGTATATGTAATTATAACTAATCCAAAACAATTCCTTTTGTTTTCAATAAGTTGAACTGAACATACTGCTAATCTGCCTACGCTTAAGTATACTCGTGCCCACAAAGTGGTGCTCATTTGGCTGCTGCTTAATCTTGGCAATCATTTTGTCTGTCTTCACTTAGCTGCAGTGCTGAAATTGCGCTTAAGTTTTGCGTCCGAAGTTCAGATGAAAATTGCGCTCGAGTTTGGCGAACGGCAAATGCGAAGGCGTCGAGTTGCTCACAACTTATCCTAAATTACAATCACTTAGAACAGTTTTAGCAGACATTATGCACTTATTTTAGACTTCCGTCTAATTTACATGCTATTTAAGTTATGTTGCCAGGTCCTAGGTCCTGCCAGCCAGTCTTGATGCTCCTGCTGCTACAACAACCCAACCAATATGGAGCAGCTTCATCAAAATGCCTCGTCTTGCCCTTCCTTCATGGGTGTGCTGCATGCCTTGTGCCTTGTGCTTTGTGCTGAATAGCTGCCACTATTCGGAGAGTCCTTTTCTGTTGAAAACTTGCAACAGCTGCTGCCGCAGCTACTTTGTAAAAACTTTTGTATAGAAAAGGAGTCATTTTGCGAGGATGAGGATGTGGACGAGTGCTGGGCGTAGTATGTCAGATGGTTGCTCCTACTTGGCTTAGCTGCGGCTCCAACTG
Source organism: Scaptomyza pallida (assembly GCA_018152965.1). Lineage (NCBI taxonomy): Eukaryota > Metazoa > Arthropoda > Insecta > Diptera > Drosophilidae > Scaptomyza > Scaptomyza pallida. The sequence goes on along the minus strand of JAECXP010000051.1, from coordinate 2,459,130 downwards.
CATAAAATTTCACCAATATAATTTTAAAGAGCAGGCCACGGCGGCGGCAAGTGGCTCCGTTCTATCCCGTCCTATCCGGTCGCTCTATCTGTCTGTAAGCTTTTGCAATAAAAATGAATTAAATGCAATGAAGCAGCAACGCGCCGCTTGCTCAGCTTGCTTCGTCCTGTTGCTCGCCTCACGCCTCGAGGGCGCGCTCAAATTGTTGCAACAAAGTGGAGCACAGAATGTGGCAAAGTGGGCGCCAGCCAACTGGCAGCAGCAACTGGTGTCAGTTATTGTTGGGATAGCTCAGGTAGCAGTCAGCTAAGTATAAAGTACAGACAGTACATAGATTCGTTTACCTGTGCCGGGGTTTGCCCACCTACACCCTACACCTAAAGCCCGCCGCCTGCTGCATTTAATGGCAATTTGTAGTCGGTGAGCGTCAGCCTCATGCAAATTTGTGGCTTATAGTTTATCAAGCCAAACTTCCCCAGCTCGTAATTCCCCTCCTTCCTCTGTGCAACGTAACTTCTATAAGCATGCGAAATGCGTAAGTTTGCATAAACTGCGTAGGTGGATGGATGCCTTGTTAGGGATGGCGTGGAGCATTCTTGCCTTTGTTGCGGCTTTTATGGCTTTTAAGTTGCGAACCGCGTCAAGCGGCATTTTTGTCTAGGTTAACTGAAATGAAGTTATTTAAGAACTGAAGTGAGAAGGTAGGGGCCTTAGCGTCAGCAATGGAGGGGGTTGCTTTAAGGAATGTGTAAGCTTTTTTGGGTTAAATAACAGGCAGCTGGAATTTTGATGAAGCTGATTCATTACAGAAATATTCAATTATTAATAATTTGTAAAATATTTATAGATTTTCACATCGTATTAAAAATGTATTATAATAATATTAGAGCAATATGTTGATTAACAAAATTATTTTTCCAATATATGTATTAGTATTTTTAAGTTAGTTTATATTATTTTATTAGTTTTATATTAGATTTTATAAGCATTGTAATTATAGAAAGAAGCCTGGAGTCTATAATTTGTATGCTAAACGTCAAATTACATAAATATATATATAGAACTTTAATTGCTTTAAAAATTTTTCAAACATATTTTTATGCGTGCGCATTTGAAATTTGTACAACAATATCGAAATTGATTGAACTATAAACATATGTATTTTATATTGTTATGAAGCTGCATTATATTATTAATGGTATGTATTCAAACTGTGCCACAGGCAAACAGACACAGACAAATGCGAGATCAAATGCAGGTCATATAAATTTTAATTAAAAAAGTGCAAATTGTTCCAAAAACCAATTTGACGCAACTAAAACTGTATGAATTAATTTTAGTGCAATTAAACGAAACATGAAATTATTCAAAATCTGCGCCGAGTGAGAAATAAAAGTTAATAGAAGCTGTGACATTTAAGTTAGTGCTAGAGAATATCAGGGCCAACTGGGAGATAAGTAAACAAGAAAAACACAACTTTGAGAGAAAAAAGTGCGTCCCACATGGCGTATGAAAGTTGGCAAAGTTGAGCGCGTGTTGCACTAAAAAAAAAAGTGAAATAAAGGCCAAGACAAGACGAGGGAATTGCTCTTAATATTGTTCACATTGTACTCGTTGAAACAAACAAAGAATGCAAAATTGCACTGAGCTATGCAAATTTGTAGTTGTGCTCTGCTTTTTTTCTTCTTTTTTTTTTGAGTCGTGTCTACAGCTGGAGCTGTGGCAAATCAAAGCCAATGTTAAAGTGAAAGCGGAAAGTGAACGAATCGGAACAGCGAATAGCGAAAGCAAATTCACAAATAAGCAAAAGAAATAGAATAACAACAAGAAGACGAAGCAGAGAATGGCGAAAAGCACAGCCTTCTGCTTGTTGTCCTCTTATGGCGTTGTCCTGTGGCGTAACAGGAAAACGTGAGGCAGCTGCTTTAGTTTCGAGCACTTCACTTTCATGCTGTGCCTTTTTCCTTAACTTTTCTTTTCTTTTCATTCTTGGTTGTCGCTTTGCTCCTTACCATTATTTCTGCATGCCTTATGCATAGCATATTTGTTGTTACTGTTGCTGTTGTTGTTCTTCTTGCTCTTGCCGTTTTTCTCGTCCTGCGGGATTTCTCAGCTTGTTTGTATTGTGCTGCTGCTGCTCCTGCTGTTGCCGTTGCTGCTGCTGTTGCTGTTAGCAGCTATTTGTTTGATTGTGGAAATATTTGCATACTAGTATAGTTTTTATTGGCACAACGTTGACACTGATAAGTTTCCCTAGGGGAACTCTCGCTCACTTTTTCTCTCTTCTCTTACTCTCTCTTTCGTTCTGTTCGGTTTCAATTGCGGCGCCTGCATCAAATTATATAACAAAAGGGGAAACCGAGCGCATATAAATAAAAACAGAAAGAGAGAACAAGAGAGAGAGTGTGAGAGAGAAAGAGGGTGAACACAAAAACAGCAGCGCACTTGAATATTAATTAATGCTTTTGGATTTTGTTTTTGCCCTTTAGTGTTCGGTGCTTTGCTTCAGTTGCCCCTTGGCTCTTGTCATTCGATTTGCATAGCAAACATTTTGCCTGAATTTGACCACTGTGCCTGCCAGACACACACGCAAGCTTATTGAATTTTGTGCCACTAAATAGGCTCAGCTCTAACAAAATGTTGTTTAGAATATAAATTAAATTCATAGTATATATTAAAAGTAGAAATTCGATTGATTTAGCGACACAAAATTAAAAAAAAATTCTATTATCTTGAATTAAGCATAGGCCCAAGAAAAATTCAACATTGTAACATCCTGATAACTTAGAATAACTTTCTTGTCAGTACCTTTTACTATTTTAATTTAATTTTTCTCAAAAAATTAGCTTAAAAAAATCTTTCACATTTGTTAATTCGGTAAAAATTTTGTGATTGCAACTCAATTTTTACTTTTTATTGAGCATAAAACTTTTACTGGCTTTAACATTTTAATTCAATCATCAATCGAAATGACTTTCAAAATTGATTTTCTATCAAAAGAACATAAGCTAAAACTTTTTTACCTTTTGGAGTTAACTGGCTTGGCCAAGCCAATTTATAAATGAATTCTTCGTCTCTGTTGTGCGCGACGCAAAAATGCAAGTCAGAAACAAACATTGAAATTGAATCGCAATCTGCGTCTGCGTTTGGACAGTCTGATAATAGACAAATGGCAAAACGCAAACGACACGAACAAAAAAAAAAGAGCAGCAAAAAAAACCAACAGCGAAATGGAAAAAAAGAACTCTTGCCTAAAAAGAGGTGTCCAATACAAGCTAGATGCTGTTGTTGTGCATGCAAAATGGAGTTGAAAACATTCGAAAACGCATACAATCACACGTACACATATACACACGCTGCATTCGCCTACTCACGTTTTTGCGTTGTGTCCATTCATTAGTCGCCATTCACTCAAGCATCACATTTCGCATACGCCCCGTATGCCACAGCAGCAGCTGCAGCCGCAGCATCGTCGTCAATGTCCATGCGTATTTTGCGGCCAAAGGCATCACACATACATATGTATACATATACTTTCGGAGACAGAGTTCGTTATGGGCAACAGCCAATAGTCATCACGATATTCGGTTACATTTTGTGGCGGCGACATGAAACTCATTTGCCAGCATGGCTCAAAGCATCAGGCCGCCTGCTGCTTAATCAAATATTTATTTTAATGAACAGAGACAAGGTGCGAAATTTCAAATGCGCCATCCGGCGGCATCTAATTTATTTATTTATTTATTTTTATTTGCCACAATTTAGACAGCGCCTCAAGTGCTTTTTTCTTTCTCTTCTTCTTCATTTCAAATTAAGTATGAAATTTGTTTTCTTTTTGGTGCTTGTTGCCTTTTCACTTTTCATTTTGTTTAAATTGCTCGCAAAAGCATGCTACGATTTTCGGCAATCTTGTCTGCTAGCTAAGTTTATTAAAAACAGCTGCGCTTTTGCGTGTATATGTTTGTGTGTTTTTGTGTGCGACAAGTACGTGCTTATCAGTAGATAAATATGTAAATTGAAAGTTCATTTAAATATGTGGTGTATTTCATTAAAGAACGGAGAGATACAAATAAAAGAAACTCTCAACATTTAAGATTTATCAAACAGTTTTGAACGTTTTCAGCTTAACCTAGTTTCGATAAGATTCGTTTATTTGGAGAGCTTTATTTGTGCAGTACCTTGAAATGCATGCAGCAATGTCGCACAATTTCAAGTATTTTTCGATCTATCTTTATAGCAAACGCTTAGCCATGTCCTTTATGCCAGTCTCGAGCTGTCCACCTACTTTGCTGCTTCGTTTTTTCTTGTATGCAGCCCAAATTTGTTTATTTCAACATATCTAACTATCTTACTTACATGGCTGCATTTCCGTTCCACTCTTTCTGGCACACACACACAGACACACTACTACTTAAACTCCGACTGAGCAGTCAACCTCTGCATTTAAACTAAAAGCTACGACCCAAGTGTGTGTAGATTTCTTTGCTTTGCCTTTGATTTTGATTTATGTTGCAGTAAACAGCAGCAGCAACAGCAGCAAACAGCAGCAAACAGCAGCATCGGTGGCAGTGGCAGTTGCTTGGGGGCAACCTCATTTAATACTTTGTCGCATCATTTCACCACAAGAGGGGAGAGAGAGAGGCAGAGAGAGGTAGAGACTCGACCCAACTCCAACTTTGACTATCTGCAAACCGCTAACCGTCTAACCCCACCAACACAGACAGCATTCCAACGCATAAATGCTTGTTGTTGTTGCTGTTGCTCTTCTAGTTGCTTTTGTTGGCTTTTCATGGAGCTGTGATTTTTTTCGCTGCATACTTTGCAAGCCAAAAAGCCATGTCTCTCTCTATCTTACTCTTTCTCATATAATTGTGTTACATTTTTTGTAGAGGAGAGTGTAAGCTTTATTTATACTCTTTTGGAGGTATTATTGTTTTCATAAGAAATAACGTATAATAATAGTTTTCTGATAAATATCTAGAAATTTATTTTATATAATCAGGTGATATTAAAGGGTATGTTGTCTTTTGCGCTTAGAAATATCTTCACTTTCTCGTCGTATCTGCGTAAGTGTATGTGTGTGTGTTAGCCACCACATTCACATTGTGAGTGTTTACGCCTTATAAAACGCAACATTTTCAGCCATGCAGCGACAACGACATTAGAATCGCTGCCAGGCTGGCATTTGGCAACGCCACAAACTTGCTATTACTCCATACCCCTAACCCCTTGCCTATAAGCGGTGCTCGGGGGAGCTGTATCAGCCACAGACTCCTCGAACGAACTTCTCTCGCACTTGGTGGTATGAAAAAACATGAGCGTTACGCTTTGTTTGACTAAAATTTATGTTGATGTTTCTTTTGCAACTTGCATTTATATATACATTTTTTGCTATTTTTTTTTTCGTTGTTTTTGGCAACGTTTTTGGCAGACAACGCTTCGCATGACTCATGAGCAGCGACAACAGTCGAGTCTGCAAGTCTATCTGCCTGCCTGCTGTCTGTTTGTCTGTCTGTCTGTCTGTCTGTCTATGTTTCAAAAAATGCTTTAATTTCTTGCGTAGATTCTCGCTCTCACCATCTCTTTTGCACTTTTATTTAACAGTCAGGCAGAGTTCACATAATTCACAGACGTTCCGCCGTTTGTTCAGACTATTAAATCTATGTTTAACTTGCTTGCAAGTCACATAATTATATATATATTTTTTTTTGTATATAAAGTGCATTTGGTATAAGTAGTTTGTTCTCTCTCTATTTCTGTTATACTCTTCATCTATGCTTCATTTTTTATATGGCTTATTAAAATTTATATGCATTGAGCATTTTTTATGTTTGCGATTCATTATGCCATGTTGTATTTTATGGCAAGAGCTTTAGTAACAATGTATCTAGTTGGAATTTATGCTGTAGTTTTAGCATATGCCTATCAAAATTGATGACGCTCTCCGGGCATTTTATGCGTTTTATGCAAAGTACACACTAAAGTGCTCGACTTTTTGTATTTCACAGATAATCATAGTTTCGTTTTTTTATGATTTTATCAATGTGGCTACATAAAGGAGCAGATGATAACACATTGTTGAAGACTTTGAGTTAGTTCCTTTTTATCATATAAACTCTTGTGCAAACTCAAACAGCTATTAATAATTTTCTAAGAAATTTCAGATAATATTGCCAACATTTGGTCTTATTTATTTCTATTTATAAGTGTTCCTAAATAAATGTACAAATAAAGCCTGGTTGGTGACATGCAAACAGGCAAAAGCAGCTCAGCCGCCGGGCTTTTCTTGTTCTATTCTCAGAGCTTTGGGGCCATTTTAACAACTAACTGTCCTGAGCTGTCTAAAATGCCAACTTTTGGCTAACCACATAGAAAAAACAACAACAACATGGTAACTGCAAACAGATGCAAGTGCAAATAAGGTGGTATTTTTAACAAACAACTCAGTTGGACTTCTGGGTCTACCACACACACATAGAGCCACAAACATTTTGCACAAACACACACACACAAACGCACACAGAGCATTTCCCATTTAAAGTCATAAATTTTTATTTGTATGATGATGACTTAAGTTCTACGTGCGTTACAACGACTCAACTTATACACCTGAGCCCTCCCCGTTGACAGCCAGCCAGCCAGCTCAGGATACATTTCAACTTCCCCACGCACGCACACATGTGTAAGTTGTTGTAAGTTGTTGCTGGCTGCTGGCTTTAGTTAAGTGCATGATTATGCTTTTAGTGGCATGTTGAGGTTTTGTCAGTCTGTCGCTCTTAGCTTTGCACCTACCTCAAACTAACTTTTTGGCCATTTTCTTTTGATTGCAATACTTGAAACTGACTTTAGTGTGTTGTGAAACAGCTGTTTCCCCATTCCACCCCAACCCACCGCACACACACACACACATGCTCCACCTGTGCATACGTGCGTTAATAGAAAATTCTCTTTTTGGGCTTTTGCCTTCGCAGCAGCAGTGCACAGAATTCAACGCTCAGCTTGGATTTTCATTACTTTTGCTTTTGCTCTTTTCAAATTCAGAATGATGCTGAAGCAAACGGAATTTTGGCTGGGCATTTGTCCAAATTTTATTTGTCAACATTTTGTGAATTCTTAAAAACACTAACGTACTACATATGTTGAAATGAAATCAAAAACTTTTTCTGTTTTGCCGTGCCTTAATTTAATTTAATATTTTATGAGTTCTTGGCAAATGCGCAGCTCATATCCTTAAAACCTTAATCCATGTTAAAGAATATTTTAATAAAATAACATATGCATTGTAGCAAAAAGCATAAGCACAAACGCATGACTTTTTCTTCCTTTACTTTCCTAAATGAATTCAATTGGCCAACTAATTGAATTCATAGTTCACGCTGCGTATACTCATTGTCGTTGTGCCATATTCATGAGCAAAACTTGCTCAAGTTGACTTTAACATGGATTCTTTCAATTATGCGCGTCCGGATTTTTCTACTTGCTTCTACCTGCGATGACATCTATCCAAATGAAACGGTGGAGGAGTAGCGGAAGAAACTACAGCATAAAGCCGCTTGCCAGCTACTTTTCAAGTTAAAGTTATTATCCTGGAGCATGTGATGAGGCGGGTGGGGAAGGGCAACAGCCACTTGCAGACTTACCAGACTTTTGAATAAATTTTCAATCTGTTGACAACGACGCGACGTCGAGGACAACGGAAGCCAGGACAACAACGACAATCAGCATTATGAATATGTAGCTACATCAACTTAGCTTGATGTGTTCCTCATTGTTAGTGTTCTTGTTGTTGTTGTTTTTGTTGCTGGGCGTCAGTTTGTCGCTAAGTGAAAAGCCAAGGCAAGTTGCTTAAACATTTTTAAAAGCCGCTTTACTTTTGTAAATACTCAACTTTCGCTTGGGCATAAAACTTTTCACCAACACTGTTGTACTACTCTCTTTCTCTATCCAAAGAAAGCACAAAAAAATAATAATATGACGGAAACTCGCATAGAAAGACGAAAATTTTTGCTTTCTACTGCTTTCGTATGTTTTTTCTTTTTTCTTTTGTTAACTTTTATTAAATGCTTTTAGCCGCTTTGTCAGAAACTTGGCTGATACGCTTGAAGCGTTCTTTGATACTGTTTGGTTGTTGATCTGTTTGTTTTCTTTTGCTTCTTTTATTCTGTACGATATAATGGCATAAGTAATGCAAATAATTAAGCACTAAACAGCTGATAACAAATCATCAATTAAATAGAACCAATTAAATCTAATGCTCTGGCCTCCAAGAAATAATCAAAGAGAAAAGTGCGCTAATCAGGAAAATGCGCTCAGAGCAAATGCGACAAAAGAAGTGGCCGAAAAACAAAGTGCCGCAATTTCTCTCTGTGGTCAACCGCCATTAACGTTTATTACACCCACAAATCGCCAACAATGAAGCCGCAACACAAAAAGCAAAGAGCAACAGCAGGAAAAAAAAGAAACAAAAGCAAAAAAAAAAAAAACAATGAGCAAAAAAATATAATTAAAAATAAACATTACGCAGCGCCAGACAAAGAACAGAAAAAAATACAGCAACAACAAAAAAAGCGCAAAGAACAAAAAATAAATAAATAAAATGGGAGACGCAGAATTGTGTAATAAAAGGTGCAAATTGTGCATTGGTGTGGGGCAGCTCTCTGTGCGATGTTCTCTGGGCTCCCTTTGTCGCCCACCCCCCGAGGCCACATCCTGCCAGCAAAAGCATTTTAGGCGCCTAATTGAGCATTTTAGTTATGCTAATTGTCGGCGAGGAAGGCGGAGAGAACCCACCTTTCACACCCCAACTACTGCCAGGCAGCTCATCTTTATTGTTGTCATTTCTTATAAGTATTTCGAGTCCGAAGCAGGCTTTGCTCAAACCATGAGATCATTAATGGCCAGACATTCGGGCGTGAATTCTGTTCTCATAGAATCTAAATAATTAATTATATGATTATGTTGAGGAGCAGCATACGAAATTAATACTATACGTCAAATACGATTGCTGTGTATCCTTTAGATAAATTTATTGAAAAATAAATAAATATATTAAATTTTGCTGTCCTTAATATACTTCACTTCTTGATACAACTATAAAATAATCACGGTAATGTTCATCCATTCATGAGTTAAATTTCCCTTAAAGATTATAATTATATTTGTCGATTGGTTTAGTTATCGATTAAAACTATGTTACTAGAAACTATGGATTTAAGGCATATGCAAGTAATAACAAAAGTGTGCTTTGACCTATTTTCGCATTTGTGGCTTGTGGTCAATACTGCAACAAATATAATAATAGTGTGAGAGCTAAAATTACTTGCTAATATCTCACTTCATTAACAAACATCTTGGAATACATTTTTATAATTTTTTTTTTTAGACATTTTTTCAAAGTATTAGAAACAAATAAATGAAATCAACGGTATTAATCAAAATAAAATACTTTTAATAATAACTTACCCACATATCCAAAATTTCATAATAAATAACACATTTAAAGCTTCTTTTTTTTTGTTCGCTCGTTTTATTTTTGATTATCTACCGTAAATACTTATCAATTATACAATTCACGTTTGTTTTTTATCTTTTTTCTTTTTATATTATATACAATTTCATATATACTTTTACATATATAGGTGTATTTATATACTTAGAAATAAGTTGCTCTTCTTCTTCTTCTTTTTTTACCAATCTATTTTGGTATTCTTTTTTTTGTGTGTTGGAATTACAGTTAGCCATAATACATATATGATTATATGTATGTAGGTATGTATATATAGTTTTATATGGTACATATAAATATCAATATATATATATGTATTTATATGTGTATATAAATAATATTGATTTTCGATATATAAATATATTATATGAGAATTATAAAGAAATTAAGTGAAAAGCTTAGCACAACATTTTTCCTTAACATGTTTTTCGTTTCGATTTATCATAAATTGTGTTGAAATAAAAACTGAACCGGTTCGCAAGTGGTTCACTTAGGAGCTTAGGCAATTAGTATGTAATTAGTTTTTGGCTCGGCTCATTAAAAGGAGAAGAAAATGAAAGAAAAATTCTTTATTTTAATCGAAACCTAACAAAAGGCTGCAAATATTTTTGTTGTTTATAGTAGACAAAAGTTTTGATGCATTTTCTTAAGGTTGCTTTTGCCTGGTTATCTCACTTTTAGTTCTTGTTGTTGTTGTTGTTTATGTTTATTCTGTGTTAAATGCATTCGAAGTTACTTTGAGCTAGCTGAAACTGTTGTCTGTCTGTGTGTGTGTTGGTGTGTTTATGTAGGTGTAAATATTTAAGATACATTTAGCAGTTGCTTGCTGTTGCCTACGGCTGAAGCCTACTTTCCTGCATGCCTGCTGCGAGTTCTTCTCTTTATCATTCTGGTGTTGCTGCTGCTTAACCCTCCCTGAAGTGTGGCACAAGAGTTGCGTGACAATTGAATCATGTTAATTGCCAGCTGCATCTGCAGCATCCTTTGCTGCATCCTTTGCAGATGCAACTGCTGCTGCTGCTGCTGCTGCTGCTGCTGCTGCTGCTGCTGCTCGTACAGTTGAGCACCCGCAGGCGTTGTCTTTGCTGCTGCTGCTGCTGATGCTGATGATGTGCTATGGCTGCTTCTGGTGCCCGCATTGGCCGATGCTTTGTAATCGTTGCCAGCTGCGACACTAATTGCCTGGCCAGCGACCAGCTGAGCAGCGCCAGAAGCGTTGCAGTTGCCGTTGCACCACTTACAGCCACAGTTGTTTGACTGCTGGCCGAGCTGCCAACACCGCGCCAAGCGGCGCCACCATCCTCCAAACCTTCGGCGCCGTCATCTTCTTCGCCTGAGGGTACAAAATGAAAGAGAAAGTCTAGCGAGAAATAGAAAAATGCAGGCCATGTACTTTTAACATTGATGTCGTTGTTGCTTGTGTTGTTTTTGTTATTGTTGCATTCTATTGTGTCTTTGTATGAGTGTGAACGCTAATTGGCTGCCAACACTTACCCTGCAGCTGTGTCAGGTAACTGTTCTTCTTGCTATGGAACTGTTCGTCCTCATGCAGCGTATACTGGTCATATATCTCATCGGCACTTACGCGATTCCCACTTGCCCCATTTGCACCATACTTGCCAAAAGGATCAGCCTCCAATATGGTCTTCTCTGTCGTCTTCCAATACACATCATGCAACTGAGCACTGCATCGAAGCTGCAAAACGAAACATATCTTGGAAATGCTTCTTCTCATTCACTCTCCTCCTTTCTTACCTTAAGTTTTCCATTTTCAAAGTGCTGATCGGTTACTACAAAATGTATGCCAACAATTGAAGTTTGCATTTCGTTGCGCACATCGTGCAACACTTTATGATGTCGCACGTGTGAGGGATTTACCTAGAAGAAAAGAAGTGGCAACAGTTACAACAAATTATGTCAACAACATAATTTCATTAGAACATTTTTGAAAACACATCGTATCTTAACATTCATAGTAATTGTTATGCTGCAACTATAATTTATAAGCTGCATTTCTTACTAAACAAAGACTCTACACAATAATGTTTAATATTTTGTTATAAAAACAAAAATCGTTTTATTTTCTAATCGAATCATCTAATGTTTAAACTGGCTTATGGCTGTGTATTATAGTTTTATGAATGGAAAGTCATATAATAAACGCAACCAGCTAAATAATTAGCTTTCTCTTACACACACACACTCTTAAGCACTAACTCTCACACACTCACACGTTGACTGTTGAGGCAATTTAAGCTTCAGTCCATGGCAAACAATACTCATTGATGGCGCATAATAGCGGAAACAACAACAACAGCAGCAGCAACAAGAAAGCAGCAAAACAAAGCTCAACACACACAAGCTCACTCATGTGCAGACACACACACGTTTGAAGAGGGAAACCGCAATTGCAAACGCTGGCAGCTGAAAAGGCGCTCAACGTGCAATTCGTGGGTTAGGATGGAGTTGCTTTGTATTGGGTGCATTTGGGGTTCGCCTTCGTCGATTGATTGCAAAATGCAAAGCTACCAAAACCTTTCAATCTGTTTTACTTCTCTTGTCCTCTACACACATATATGTACGAATATCGCCCTGTACTGTATTATTCGGAATGTGCTCGAACAATAAACCCACAAACAATTAAATGGAAATGACTAGACGACATACCAAATACACTAAGAAATATATAATAAAACAAATAAAAATATAAGCTTAGATTCACGATTTATTGGTTTAAGGTTGTGAATAAAACAAAGTTGAACCGTGGAGTAGACACAAGTATTTTTGAACTTATTTATACTTATCAACTGATATGCATTTTTACGACTTTATTAAATCTTATAAATATAGAACTATCTGAACAAATTTTAAGTTTATACAACAAAAACGATCCACTTTTGAGGAAAATAATGTACAACTACATCATTACGACTTTGCTGTCAATTATCATGAATTGAGTGTATGCTTTCATTTTGGTTTTTGTATCTCATCAATTCTCAACATAATAGGAGAATAATTATGCGTTAAGCAGTCACTTCATTATGCGCAGATATACAACTTATCATTGTGAGGTCGAAAAATCCATTTTGCAGACTCCCGTTGCAATCCACACCCGAACACTCTCACACACGAAAAAATTATAACATTGCATAAATTTGAGCACACCAAATGGCAAATTAGTTGGGCCAAAACCGAAAACCAAACAAAAAGCAAGCGCTTATACGAATTTCCTGGCATGGGCGTTACCCAAAAACCAAAAAACAAAAAAAAAATGCTGTGCGAAAACTGTGAAAATTGTGCAAAACTGTTTGGCAAAACTGAAGAGTTTTCCAATGGCATTTTGGGCGCATTTTCATGTCCAGTGCGTGCGTAAAAGTGCGCTAAATTATTAGAGCTGAAAAGTGGGCGTAATGCATGGGGCGTGCCAAAACAGACACAGTTCTCCTGATCCTCGAGCGTTGCATGTATAGCTGTGACTGCGAGTGGGTGCGTGTGAGTGTGGTTGGTAATTACAGAGCTCGTTCGCCACAAACACACGCATAAATTACACACAGATGCCGCTTAAAAACAAGAAAATTGTGTTTGCATAATTTGCGAGACTCACCTCTTCATTATTCACCGTCCATGTGAGATTGGCCGCCGGTCGCGAGTGTCGCGATGTGCAATTGCCCCGCAATATGTCGCCGACCCGATATCGTGGCCGGATTCCGTTTATGAATGGTGCATTGTGCGGCGTCTCTGTAAATGCAACGAGTAAAAGAGAGAGCAAAATGTGAATGTGAGTTGACTCGTTTCGGCTCTAGGGAATACAGTTTCCCTCCCTCCCCTTTTCGTTTCTCACTATAGTTTTCATGCACTTTTCCCACACTACTTCCCCATGCCCAGGGGCATTCATGTCTGGCGATTTGAAGGCCTACCATTTCGTTGATGTTTTTATTTTTTGGTCCTTGTCTGTGAGTGTGCATGTCAACATTTCGACATTTTGTGTAATGACAGTCGAGGTCTGATCTCTGCGGTCTCGCAGTCTATAATTGAAAGGCTTTTGTTAACCAACTCATATGACTGAGAGAGTATGGTATGCAAATATGATTGTGAAACGTGTTTCAGTTGTGGCGGTGACAGAATTGTTTTGCCTTTTTTTGTGTGGCAATTTTTATAAAAAGACGATTGTGCCAAACTAAAAAGTTAAAAATCTGGCCGAGCAAGACTAAAACTATTTATTGACTCGATCGAACTTTGAAAAATTTGTTTGATATATTAATTACATAAAACTTCAAATTTTAAATAGAATCATAAATGAAGTTAAATTCCTTCTAAATAATGACCTAAAACTTTCTGTAAAAAATTGTAAATTACTATCTCGAATTCACCCATCCACCAAGATATTAATCCTATGTCTGTTTTCTTGACATAGACAAATTTGTAAATATTTTTTGTTTATCTAATTAGATTATGCTGCCAATCTAGGCAGTAGAGAGCTAATTAATAAATATTTCTTTCTTATAAAAAAAAAAAAAAAAAAAAAAATCTAAATAATATTAATAGAAATTGTTTTACACATGCTTGTTACAGCTGATTAAAATTTAACTAAAAAAATATGTCATATTTAAAGTGATTTCTACATTTTTTAGAACGGTCTATTGTTTCAAAGTCTACAAATTAGACCTACCCTTCGAAATAAATAATCCATATTTATACTACTTTTACTTCGATCTATAATAGTTCTCTAAGGTAGCTGCTCAGAGGTTTTAAATTCCAGCTCATATATGTTTTGAGCACATAGAGACGAATGGACGAACGGACATTTTCCCCACATACTTTGTGGAATATATCTCAATTACGTCTTCATGTTATATGCTAATGTTATACATCTTTCAAGTTATCAGTCGAAATACATTTAAAGCTAGTGTAAACACACTTTTTCTACTCACTGCCATACTGATTGAATTTGATATAAATCGTGTTTAAGCCAGCATCGAACACGCTCCAACACGTGTACACTTTGGCAACAAATCCTTAACTGAAATCGCAGAAGCCACAAAGTAATATTCAATTCAATTCACAATGTCTTGAGTCACATTCGAAAAGTGTCTCATGAATAAAGTTAGCTTTAATGCAACGACAATATAATGCAGACATTACAAAAAACAAAAAGGAGAACAACTTGGAAACATTATTTCTTTATCGTTTTTTCAGTGAGACTATGTATGTGTGTGTGTGCGTTAGTTGAAGCTGAGCATAAAGTTGTGGCAAGTGAAATAAATGTATGAATACAAGAAGCAACTGTCTAATTCCATGCAAAGCTGTCATATGCGAACAGTATCGAGTTCAATTGGGCAGGCCAACAGAGAGTAAAAGAGACCCGGACTTGAGCTGATGTCAAGAGTCAGAGGTTAGGGACCAAGCGAATGCCAGACGGCAGCAAAGCTAACGTCAAATGTGGGCGCTGTGTGCTTGTGTGTGAGTGTGTGTGTGTGTGTGTGTAGGGGCGTGACTTAAAAATAAACTTGAAGTTCGAATGTGCGGCATTCGGGTAGACAAAATACAAACAAATTTGCTGGCTCCAGATGAAGATGAAGATATTTAAGCAGACAAACAAAATAAAAAAAGAAAACTCTACCAAAACGTTTGCGATGGTCAATAAACTTTTAAGCTACGAGTGTATTAGTGTGTGTGTGTGTATGGATGATTGGTTTACGAGCTTTGGCAAAGTGTGGCGAGAAGGAAAACTCAAATTGGCTGCTCGCCTGCTCCAGCTAAACTTTTGTCGTGTCTATTTCATGTTTATATGTGTGCGTTTCAGATATGTTTATGTGCATTTCCAATTGGTTTCTGTGGCTAATGGGGGGAGGCTTAAGGAGTAGAGACGGGTGCTTACCACAAGTCTGGTCCCCCCACACATTATCGTGTTTTCTGATCATACCGAAATGGATAAACATTTGTGGTGTGCATTATTAAATGATGTGCATACATCTTAAGGTAGGCTATTAGTCGAATAGTCAACACCCAAAACGCTCAAAGATATCATTTAAATGCATGTAAATTATTAAAGCCTTTTTCAGTTTATTATACCATTGTGTTATAGATTCTTTTATTCAGCTTATCCTATTAAATATTTGCTTGTGTCGAATGTCTATATATTTTTTTATCAGTTGTGCTTTTATGTATTTGTTGGCTTTTTACTTACCAATGACTTCCAATTCGGCGGCCGCTATTAATGTATGAAATGAGGGCGCATCCGCAGATACTTCGCAACTGTATTTACCGGATGTTTGCATTGTTACCGCATCGAGCACCACTTGGCTCTCGTTCGAGGATGTGCGCTGCAAGAGAGAGAGAGAGTGGGAGATAAAACACACGGGCAAAACTGGCGAATGAGTTTGGGAAGTGCTTGACATAAAAGCGAAATAAATTTATTTAAAAAATATACAGTACAGAATGTGTATAGAGAATATGTATGGTGTTTGCTTGGTAGATGGCAAAAAAATTGCACAACAAACGTATCTCGTGGATTGCTGCCGGCTTCGTGTTGAGCTTCCTCAATTATTGAACGGCCGGGCAACATATAAAAGAAAAAACATATATGAACGTACGCTGGTTATGGCAGCAAAAATTGTTGAAACTGGTCAACTTTATGCGGATCTCAATGAATGTTTGCAGCATTTTTTTTTTCTGTGCTTGCTTATAAGCCAGAACTGAGTGGTGTTTTATATATTTCATTTTGTATTTGTGGGGAGAGTACAAAAAACGGTTGGTGGAAATGTGGGTGGCATATGTGTTTTCAAAATCATCAACCAGTTAAATAATAAAAATGCCCGTGTGTCATGTTTGTCAAATAACAATTTTTGTTTTTTATTATTTACTTTTTTTCGCAGTTTTCTGTGTGGGCAAAGTAAAATAGTGAGTGCCGAAAGGTGTCGCGAAATGTTAAATGAAATATTAAATATTTTATTTGTTAGCTGTTGAAAATTTTTGGCATGAAAAAATAACAAAGGAAAAAAGTTGCCAGACTTTTGCATATTGGCATATTAAAATCCCAGTGGCGGGCTTTGTTGACTAGCTTTGGCAGCTGAATTTAATATTAATAAATATTTAAAGCCAGCTGATGACATACCAAAAACTTCATCAAACATTTAACAATTTATGCAGTAAATATAATCAAAAAAAAAGAACCAATATCCATTCAAGCTAAACGGATGTCTGTTTCATAAAATTTGCACGATTCTCGGGAGAGCTGACAATCCGGTCATGTTTTAAAAATATATATGTATATATAGCATTTTGTGTATTTTTCTAAATATTGGCAAGGTTTTTCTTTATGCAATTCGAAAACAAACATTTCCATTTGCCACTTTTCTATTTTCGCCATGAACTGCGAATTGTTCACTTCGCTGCAATTTATTTAGTTTTTGTTATTGCTGTTGTCACATGAACTAGAAATGAAAATAAAAAATGAAATAAATTCCCATGTACTGCTTCATATGCGTGAATAATTTGGAAAATTGTGAAACAAGTTAAAAATGCCAATATTTATTGAAAAATATTGCCTGTACGCCGCCAATCTAACCAAACCCAAACTAAACTAAACCAAACCGAAAATCAAAATGCACAAAACAAAACTCAAGAGTTACAAATAAAATAAAAGTTGGATGCACCACAAAAATACGATGTGTTTTTTTCCGGCTCGTAACTGCCATCAAGCGGAAGTTAAAAACCGTGTTTTGATTTGATTGTGCATTGAAATGTTGTGTGTATGTGTGCGTGTGTGTCTATCGAACTTTACCCTCTGCCCGCAACATTGCCCCTAGTCATGCCCCTAGGTTAAGTGAAGCATTTCACTGCATTCGATGTGCTCCAAATGCAAATGTTTCACATTGTTGAGTCTGCATTTAGTTTTATTTATTTCGATTTTTTATTGTCTTGAAAAAATACCGAAAAGTAGAGATTTGGTTTAAAAATTGCACAAGGCGCACAGATTTTAAAACTCTAGCCGGAAATAATATACATATATAATAAGGTTTAGGACGAAGCTTCATAGCTTTATACTCGATTTTTAAGCTTAATAAATGCACTATTTAAATAAATTAAATAGATTTATTTTGTATTTTTGATTTAATGTGCTTAGTCTATTGTTGAAATTGTTTCTTGACTGCAACTTACCCTAACTTTGACGCCTGGGAAATGAAAAACTTTCATAGGTGGTGTCTCCTTGGGTGTATATCTGTAAAATTCTCTTCTGCCCTTGTACCATTTTACTGAATACAAACTGTCATCCTCGATGTCATAGAAGCATTTGAGCACTGCCTTCTCGCCTCGTCTCACAGCATGTGGCACCCGCACCCTCACATCCCGCAGTGCACTGGCAAGCTCTGCAAAAACAAGAAAAAAAGATTTCATTGAAAACATTAACATAAACTCATAATTATAAAAATCTATTTGCTGACAGCATATTAAATGGACCTAAGCAAACAAACCCTTTTGTCACTTTGATAACAAGCAGCATATTAAAAAGAATCGCATTATTTGCGGGCGTTTTTTTATATATTTTTTTTATTGTTCTAGCAAATTTGCATTTTATTATCAATTTTGTATTTATTTTACAGCTTTGAGAATTATTTATGATGGGCATTTTATATTTTATTTTTTGGTGCTTTATTAAATAAATCCCAACAGCATTTTATGTGCTTTTACAATTCCCAAATCACGTCTGACATTTGGTTAGGGGTGAACATTAATACCCTGCAGCTTCAAAAATTGCTGTATGACTCGTGTACGTGACTTACACAAATAATATATAATAAAATAAAACAGAAAGGATTTTATCATATGTATGTTTCCTAAATACTAGTTAAATCAGCAAAAATACGCTTAATATTCTAATTTGTTGTATATTTTCAACCTATCTTTGACGCTTTTCATATCACATAAGTCCGATCACGTATCGGCATGCCATTTTTTTGCCGCAAATACTCCAATAACTAATCAGAGTCTCTATAACATAATTTACTTTATTTACTAGATATATTATATTTGTATGAGCTTTGTCTGCTGCTGCTGACATTTGTACACATGTCGACGCTTGTTTATTGTCAACGCATTTTTAGGCCATCAATTTAACGGCTTGTCGCAATAATATAAATCAGCATATAACAAGTTGTTAGCCCCCCGCCGCTGCTTCGTCCAAACATTTGTATTTACCTATTTGGTTTATTGCCGGCGCGTCATAAAATAAGCATAAAAAATGGTTTTGATTTGTGCCTGATTAACTGCGATGAGATTAAAAAATATCAAGCGCCACAGTTGAGTGTCATAAAAACGGGTTGCAACATGCGATATTGTCAAAATCGTATGATTGGGATTTCCCATAAATTCAGTTTGTTCATTTTAAAATCAAACATTGACATTAAAATCTATTTATTGTTGTTATATGTGATATTAATGTTTTAAACATATCCTTAAAAATTGTGTATGCAAAAGCTTTAGATTGACATTATTACCCACCGATTTTTAGCTTTTGAAATGATAATTTATATTATTTCTTATTGCTTCTCACTAAGCAAACAATTCACTTTTTACTCTTCCGCTGAAGGGCTATAAAACTACTTTATCCTCTTTTGTAATTCCTGTCATTTAACACCAGTTTCCGCCACCTTCTGTGCTGTCTTAACGCAGCAAATCGTCAAGGTTGTAAAATTGCGGCAGCAAATGAATGTCCAAACAGGCAACACCCGCATCATGCTACAAGCTGTGCCGTCCCTAGTGAGTGTGCGTGTGCGTGTGTGTGTTTGGTTGGGTGTAGCCCTTACAAATCCCATCAAATAACTGTAATTGCAAAGTTTTTGCTGCTAGACACAAGCACACGCCTACAACAACAGCAAAAACAGCGTCAACAGCAACAGCAGGAACAATGCACATGCAACGCGTCCATTTGTCTGCAAACCTCCCAGTTGCCAGGAGCTGCGGCTTATGGAGGCCGTCTTATTCGTCCCCCATTCTCATCCCCCTCCATCGTTGCCGTAGTTGTCGGTGGCACTGGCAACGTGTGCAATAAATATGAATAACGAGCACAACGTGAGTGGCACACAAAGTAAAAAGCAGTCCTCGCACACACACACACACACACACACAATTCACACATACACACAGAGCGAGGCAAACTCTGGCAGTGAAATGGCAAGTCTCAGTTCATGTCCTTGTCGAGGCGACACACACGGCGGCAAATATTTGACTTGTGCTGCTCATAAAAGAGGGCCACAGAATTCAAAATGAAAGGATGAGTTTGGGACTCTAGGCACTGGGACCTGTGTGACTTCTTTTATTTAATCCTTGTTTATGCAACATGCATGGCACATATTATGCAGCCGTCCCCCGAGAGCCAAACAAATGTCCAGCAAAGACTGTGATTTACACTCGCATCAGCCAACCAGCAAAGTGTCCAAGTGATGAACCAGTTAATAGATTGGCAAGGCAACTTCAACCGAAAGTGTGTAGACCCCAGTCAGCATACAACAGACTAGCAAATCTGCTGGAAGACAACAGGACATTAATCAGCTGAAAATCGTGCTGAAACAGTATTTTGTTGAGCTTAAAGATTTGCTGTTGAAGAAGGGTATGAGAAAAATATTAGAATGCAAAACTTATTAATTATACCTAACATAAAACATTTGTTTCTTCTGTTTCAGGCCCAAGCTTATTGCTAATTGAAACTTCAAACAACACAGATATGGGCACAAGTCTAACCAAAAGCAAAAGTAACTTGACCTACACCTAACTTAGATCTTTGACCACATACTTATACCTTTGTGCTGTGCTCTTTCATCCTCTATCTATGCTTTAATGCAACCCACAACAGCCACATAATTTCGTTCCACATGAACTCTTCAAGAAGCTACTTTTGCCTCACTGACCATCACAGTTTACACGAGAAACTTGCATACAAGAACAAAAAATAAAAATATCGGACAAGAAACAAAAAAAAAATAAATATATGAAATGGAAAAAATGTCGAAACTATAAGTTTGTCGAAGCGAGGCTCCTTTTGCCCAAAAAACTTTCGACAGGCCAAGTTTATGAACTTTGCTTAGATTGTTGTGCAACATCAAGTTTCACTTGGGCAACAGTTGCTGCCAGGACATGGCATTTAAATTTTCTATTAGCAGCCAAGCTGGCAGGCAAGCAGCATTGCCACCAACTGATGCAGGTAAAATCCCAAAAACTCGGGTAAATGCTAGTAGGGGTTGTTTCACTGTTCTAGTGGCTCTTATCGGCAGCTGCCATTTCACACTTTTGGGGGCTGGGTTGTGGCGTCTGGTCGCTCCACTGGCGCCAAATACATCATAATTTGTCGTGACACTCGAGCCATTAAAAATGTAAAATCGCATCAGAGTGTAACTCGATGCGGGTGCTTCCACTGTTGCTGTAATCTGCCCTCATCCAAAAAATAAAAGAAAAACAATGCGCTTACTCCCTCCCCCCCTGCACCCTCTCCCACACAGTGAAGCATTTTCCAACACTATTAGTGTCAGGCTGACAGCCGCATACTTTGTGCACCAGTCATTATTCAATCAGATTCGACTGTCATCCGCCCGTTGAACAGTAATCACTAGAGCTGAGCGCCAGACAGTTAAGCTTGTGATATATCGAGCTGAGAAGAGAATTTAAATTTAACTGAATTCAATAATGAAATATTGAATTATTTGCGGGCGAAAACATTTCGTAACCTCAGCGCGTTATTAAATTATCGTGACACGAAAAACTGTGTGGTGAATTATAAAAAAGCATGATAAATAATGGCAAAAACACATAAATAAATGTATGTCATAATTAAAAATATTGTAATTAAAGTGCTGGAAACGATTATTACGGAATGCTTAATATTAAATAATGCCATATGCAGAATTTAAAGAATTTAAATAATAACATTGAATACAAAAAACAAAAATAGGTTTGTAAATAGTATTTAAAATACTTGGAAACGAATAGATTTCACGCACTTCCATCTCTAGTCGCCATGGAACCAAAGCTGACTCACTGACTTTCCCCGGGACGATGTAACGGAATACACGCCGACCCCCGTAGCCAAGCGACTATTTATTCAGGCAGACTTGACGCCGTCGCGTCGGGGTTGCTGCACAGTCCAAGATGGTGGGAGGATGGCAGTTGCCGGCGGTTGCGAGGGTGACTGAAAAATTGTTGACAATTTTTGCTTAATGCATTTGGATGTCAGTTTTTTTGCTTCATTTTTTTTGGGACTGCTGCTATGACTGCAGCTTCATTTCATGCGCTTTCTCCAGAGTTTGTTTGCATTGCACAAATACACTTACGCACACACATACACACACAGGGACAGACACACGCTTTTCATTCATTTCATGCATTTTTTGAGCTGGCAACTCGAAATTGCGACCAAGCTGATGAGTCTTTGCCCATTTAGGTTGCCTTTGCCGCCTCGTTGGAGCCATTGAAAGCGACAGCCGCAGGAATAGAAGCTGCTGCTGCTGTGGCTGTTGGCAAAGTTGAAGCTTGGAAAGCCAGCCAGAACGACATTGATGTCCTGACTCATTGCTTTGTGTGGATTATGAAATTTAAGCAACAAAAACCTTATGTCTTTTGTTTGCCTCTTTAAGCGCGCCTTGTCTGCTTGTTGTTGCTTTTGTGGCTTGCTGGGTGTTTGGTGTTTAATGGCACATTTTCCGGTTTTCCTGAATGACAGTCGGGTCTGGGCTAGACAGACACATAAACAATGGCCAACTGGTGTTGGTTTCCCAGTGTATTAAATGCATTTTGTTTTTAATTGCAAACCGAAATTGCAGACTTGGCCAGGATTTATTTGTACTCTGAGTTATTTCATAGATATATTTTTAAATACTAACACACAAACGTATCTGTTGACTAATAGCTACATTTCGACACTTCACAATTCATTAACATGCATTCACACTGAAATAAACAAGAACATATCTCCTGAGTGAAGTGGGTGCAACTCTGGCCATTTATTTAAAACTAAATAAGACAAGAATCGCTAAATCGCCAACTAAGCTCATAAAACCCCCACGAACAAGTGCAAGCAACGTGTAAAGCAACGTTGGAAATGTTAACCCAAAGTGAAAAAGTAAAAAAGCTGAAGAAGAGCAAAACCAAAACCAAAAAAAGCCAAAAAAAAAACCGGTGCAAAATAAAATAAAAAGTGAGCCAGGGCTATGAAAAAGTGCAAGGGATCAAACAACTGAAAGCAAGAGACACTGAGCATGACCAAAAAAAAAAAATAAAAAAGAAATTGCAAAGCTGGATATGGAATGGCGAAGAATAAATACTCTTTTGGATGAAGGATTATCATAACAAATAATATATTATTTTAAGCTTAAAACATTATTATTAATATAATTGAAATGAAGTGTTCGAGCAAAGTATTTGGTCAGTTGGAAATATATTCAAAAACATATTCGTCAATCTCTACTCTATTGCAATCTTTTGTGCACACCATTTGAAAGGGTATTCAAAATAAGGACATGTCTATGTTTTTGGGATGCCCAGCAAAAAAAAAAGTGAGCTGCGTTTTGTGTTGCAACATGCTGTCCGTTGCTTCCACTTGCAAGTGTCCTTCCCCTGCCAGTGCTTTCCTCATTCTACCGTTTCTAATCTAACACTGAAAATTGCGCAAGAATTTGTTGCAATGAGCTTTTTATTATCCATTTTCAACCCACATGCACACTTACACACACACACACACAAACAAACTCACACATTGAGATATCCGTTCACTTACCTGCCCTCTGAGAGATACACCCATGCCAGCGTGCCTTTGTGTATGCAATGGTTTTTAGATTTTACACTCTTTTGCATTCCTTTCGTTGGGGAATTTGCAATGGCAGCATGTTTTCAGCTGGCCAAAAGCCATCCCGTGCTCTTAGCCAGCAAAATTTATACCCTTAACCACCTTATGGAGGCACGCCTACCGTTTCTGGGCTGGCACACCGGCACTTGCCCTACGTTCAAATTATTTGCGGATTTGGTAAATTTGCGCAGTTCCTTTTTTCTATATGTGTGGACTATAAAATTACACAATTTGCCACAACCGAACATACTCAAGGAGTGTGTGCGTGTGTATACGTGTGTGTGTTAAATGCTCGTTTGAGACGCCAAATTGTTGGTTGTGCACAGCGTGCACAAAGAGTTTTTGTTTATGTCAACAGATTTAACCAGTTAGTGTTATAAGGCACCCTTAACTATTAATACTTTAAAAATAAGCTTGAAACGTAATATTAATGCAATTAGTAATCGGAAAAACTCATCTGATTGAACTAATGCAAAGATTGAAAGCAATACTTAAGCTGTTGAGTGTTTAGTTTTTTTGCTTTTTGGCTCGCATGTCTTGTGGGGAGAAGCCACAAACGGCAACGCAAGAAGAACAGTAAAAGACTAAGTTAAATTTATAGGCATCGAGCCAGGAATTGCAACTTCCGGCTGTGACACACACACACAAACATTTAGGGACAATCTGTGGCATTCAGCATATCCAGACATGGGAAACTTACAGTTACATTCCCTGGCAACTTCATTTGAGAACGCAGAACGGAACTTTAGAGAACTTCTCGAGCAGCAACGATTGCGACGACGACAACGACAACGACAACAACAAGATAAAATATAAATAGCTTGAATTGTTGTTTGTTGCGGGTGTGTGGATGGTGTATGTCTTGGGGGAGGCGAAGAAGGCGGGAATGTTGTTGCGGATGTGCCACTGATAGCCGTCACATGCTGAAGATTTACTTATTAATGCCAGCCTGAATGGCATCCTGGCATAAGGACGAAGATACACTCAGACATCCACACACTCTGACTCTGAGTTAGAGAGACTCTGAATTACCACCCGCTGTGTTACTTGGGTTTGGTTTTGTTTTGAAGTTTTGTTGGTTTGCTGTTGGCCGGATTTCTGGCTACCCCTCTCATTCACCCCATCGTCTACCGTCTTCATCTGCTTCTTTACGTACTGGGCTCCCAATTGACTTTCGACACCCTTCTGTGCGTGCGCTTGCCGACATCATTTGTGCCCCGGCCCGACCAGACCAGACCAAACCAAACCAGGCTGTTGCTTTTTGCTTTTAGTGACTGTGACAGTTTTATACGATTTATGTCATGGTAAATTAAAAATTACGCGTACTGCCTGTCGCTTAATAGTGAGCGAGGCCAGCTTAGTCTAAGGCGGGGTCTCAGATAATGCACAAAATTGGGGTAATAGCAACGCAAAACAATAGCAAACTGGAACGGGTGAGTAAGGGGATGGTAATGGGGTGGGCACAAGTACTGCCAATCTATGCTGTGTTATAGTTTTTATCGTTATGATATATGGGTATACAATTTATAACAGGCTAAACTTTGCAAAACAGTTTCGTGTTTAAAGGAAACAATATTTTTTTTATGTTTTATGCTTAGAAAGCTTTTAGACAAAAAAACCTTATTTTTTTGACAACTAATAACTATGATTTGATTTTTTCGATGCCGTTAAGAGTTAAATTTTCTACATTATTGTTGATTGAATAGAAATAAAAACTTATTCGGGAAAATGTTGTATTCCATGTTAACCCACAATTCTGTGCCAACTAAACAACGCTAAAATTCGTCCCTAATTTGCAATAACAATTCATTTGCCAAAGCCGAAAAAAAGTGTCCCCAGTCAAAGCCTAACCGAAATTGATTAAAGTTTTGCTGATTTCTAGCCAATAAAATCTATTTGAGTGCATGTCGGGCATTAATATATTAAATGAGCCAAATTCTGAGACACCCACCACACACACACACACAAAATCAATGCCATCTACTGAGGGGCACCAACCCTTAAGTCTCTTAGAGGACAACTTCTTGTTCCCATCGCGTGTCTAAAACAAATTTTTGGCTGCTCTGTTCGCTGTTGGCAGTTTGGTTGGCAATCAAAACGCATTGGCAATCAATTGATTTATACGAAATCAGTTCTCTTGTTTGATTTGCAAATAACTCTCCTATCATAATGTTAGGCAGTGTAGCAAGAACAGAGACATGTCGCATAAGCCCCGCCATGTGGCCTTAGCATTTATACTTTTCAGCAAAAAATTTAATTACTTTTCAGCTTTAGGCATTTCGCAGAAATTCACGAACAAACCAACAACGATTTTGGTCAAATGTTTTTGTCTTTGACAGCCATGTGACACAATTATTTTTAGGAGCATGCAAGAATAAATATTGCATTTTCGGAGAACAATATTTGTTTCAAAAATACTTTGCTTTGAAATGCTTTTAATTTCAAATTGTGGCTTGGCACTTAGCTGAATTTAGGTTTTTATCGATTGAAAAATTTTTGATGATCGATTTTAAGCTAAATTTTCATAACGCAAGGAAAAAGTATTGCAGTAGTTACAAAATGTAAAGCTTAAAAGCATATTTTATTTATTTTGGAAATCAAATCTGTTAATTTTAAGTTTACTTTTAATTTGCAAATTATTGTTCAACAAGGGAAGCAAAAAAAATTTATATTTTTCAGTTTATCAATAGTAATCAAGAAGCAAGAAACGAAGCTAAAGCCCATAAAAAAATAAGCAAAATGTGCTCAAATAAAATTGAACAATTGAGTTTACTG
Organism: Scaptomyza pallida; assembly: GCA_018152965.1. Lineage (NCBI taxonomy): Eukaryota > Metazoa > Arthropoda > Insecta > Diptera > Drosophilidae > Scaptomyza > Scaptomyza pallida. The sequence goes on along the minus strand of JAECXP010000051.1, from coordinate 2,433,016 downwards.
TATTAAAATTAAAAATAAAACAAACAACTCTAGCTCAATACTAACCACATCAAAGATTCACATTATAATAATGGAAACAAAAATCTTGCCAAATACATTTTCCAAGTCAAAGTACAAAAATAATAAAATATTAAACCAGTCGAGAAAAATAAAATCCAGACAATTTTTCTCAACAAAGTGGCAAAGAAAACTCTGAGATTCGTTTAGATAAGCATGCACAAAATATTATTCAACTTTCCACCCCACCATTACGCCATCGCTGTGTGCATGCTAGAAACAAGCATACGCAACGCTTATCAGTTTACTGTGCTTGCTTTATTGTTTTAATCAAATTATTTTTCTCATATGTAGCTGGCTGAGGCAACGCAAACGAATAACTTTTGTGCTTGATGCTGCTTTGCTAGGGCTTGTTGCATAATACAAAGCGTTCCACTTGAAATAGAATTTAGCTCTGGCAATTTGCGAATAATTGATCAATCGATGCTTTGTGGCGTTTGTGTTCTACAAGCGTCTGGAGGAGCAGCTTCTTTGTTCTTTTTTATTTAATGTCTAAAGAACGTGTTTTTAGTATTAATGCTTAAGTATATGATATTAGCTTTGTAGTGGCTTAAGTTTATATATTTAACTTTTTTTTTCGAATATTCAATTCTATTACTAAATACCTAAACACAATTCAGTCATATCCCGTCCAAACACAGATTGTAGGACACCAAAAGACTAAAAAACAGTTTTCTATTACCCAAAGTGTTAAAGTTTTCAAATGTGATATGTGGTTTGGATATTTAGCACCAAAACTACCTTGCTTCCTCCAGCCATTCCCCTGCTCTTCATTGACTGCGCTGAAATCGGCTCAGCTTATGGGGGCCATGGTATTTTGTGTTATAGCGTCGCATGCTCACAATATTACACGCCAAGAACAACAAACTCAGTCACGAGGCTAACAGAAAGCAACAACAACGAAATGTACCTAATGCAATTTTCACCTGGCTATTTGAGTCATCCCCTTGCACCCTCAATAAGCTCCAGCCCCCTGTCACTTGGGCTTGACGTAATTACTAAATACTTTTGGCGCTGACGTTGTCCAGACTCGGTTTTCAAACGATTCTATATCGTAGTTCAGCTATTTCTTTTGTCTTTCGTCCTCTACGTATGCTCGTGTGTGTGTGCGTTTTATTTCTCTTGTCCAGCTCTTTTCTCCTCTCCTCCCTCCTTTGCTGATGTTTCGCTTGTGTTTCTTATTTTCTTATCGTCTCGGATTTGTGGCCGCAAAATGTTCGTGTGTTTCTGTTGGAATTTGGCTCGAATAGCATTTTTTTTTTTTTATTTCTTTCTTATTTGTCTGCCTCGGCATTCGTTCCGTTTCCTCTCTCGCTCTCTCACATACTCTTCCTTTTTTTTTTTTGCCACAGGTCTATTTTGGTTGGAATTCCTAAAGAACAAGCGTGTGCCATGTTTATTTTTAATTAATTTTCCTGAGGCAGTCTAAGCCTCAGAGGCAAGGCACAGAACGAGCGCACAAAAAAAAGCTGCAACAACAACAACTGGAATTTTGTGTGCTTTTTTTTTTTGTCTTTACTGTAATGCTTTTTGTTGTTTTTGGTTGGCTGCTGTTAATTTTTGCAATTTTCTACTTAATTTCCTCGCTGCTTGTTTTGGCTGCTTTCTACTTTTGAGGTCGACACCATAAATGTTAATGGCGGTAATTGTGTGCGAGAACAAAAGCTAAGCTGGGATTGGCATTGTCTGCTTGGTTAGCGATATGCGACGGCAACGGCAACGACGACAGCGACGTCTTCAGATAAAAGCTATTAAAATTATTGAACTAAATAAAAACCAATTGGCATCATCCTGGCTGACAAACCAGCACTTAGCACGAGTAAGGGTTAAATATTAAATGCTGTGACAACTTTTGCCAACAGAAAAAGTCAATAAGTCGTAAATTAAATGCAATTTCAAGTCTTTAAATATTATTTTTAACTACTTGAACACAAAGTTTTAACCAAAAATTTGATTTAAACGCCTTCAGAGCTTATCCAATTTTGCTGACCATAAAAGCATAAATTAATTGTGTTTCATTTTGACATAGGCCAAAGTTAATTTGGGTTGCAGCCAACTATTATTAGACTCATTTTGGGCTATAAATATAATCAAATATTTTTAGTCAGGAAGAATTGTCCAACATCTGCCAACCCATTTCATTTGGAAAGTATGTAAAATATGTATAAAATTCCCCAAACATTTGAACAACATTAATGAATTAGTTAAAGTAATTGAAACTTTTACGTTTGGTCCTTGGAGAAACCCTCTCCCCTATTTTTGCCAGCTGCCATACTTGACAATTGGAAAATGTGTTTGTTGTTGATGTTGTTGTTGCTGTTGTTGATGTTTCTGTTGTTGCTCTCAATGAAAAGTAAAAATAGAATTATTGTGAAAAGCAGCAACAGAAATCGTTTTGAGACGCAACTTTATTTCCAGCTAAAGGAAAGACATTCATTCATTCCCCATGGCCAAGTGGCCGCCACAATGGGGAATTCTAGATAATTTCATTACGCTGACAGGCAAGACGAGCGCCAACGAATAGGGACTACAAATGAGAATTAAAAACAGACTGTGCAAAAAAACAAGCATTTAAAAAAAAATAAACTCAAGTTTCTTTTACAGACTCCAAACGTAGAAATGTAAAAAAAAACAAACCCTAAAGAGCTGGCTTCAGGTGTCACTTGGGCAATTAGCTTAATTCGATTGGCCAATAAGGCAAAGTTAATTAAGCGTCGCCAACCTGACTGTCACGTTAGTTTATCACTCAGTCTGTGCGTTTTGACGAGCCTCTGTGCGCTGCCTATATCAATTTTCAAAAAACCGAATTAATCATTTATACACTCATTAAGTTTTAAACGCTGCTAATTTCAACTTAATTTGGCCATGTCCTCCTGGCTCTGTCTTCTGGCCCTCACCCCGCCGCTACTTCCCTTCGTCCAAGCTTTAAGCATGGCGTGAAAAATGCCGCCAACTGTCGTCGTCTAGTTGGCAGCACAATCGGCACAAAGGGGAAAAGGTAAAGGTGTCGAGATTTTTTTTGTACTCGCGCATGGATGCCAAAGACTGCCGGCAGACTGGCAGTCTGGCAGCCCAACGAGCGCGTTTTGGACATTTAAACGGGCTTCAATTGTGCTTGAAATTTGTGCCATTAGCGGCACGCAGCTAAGTGAAACTGGCTAAGGCTAAACGGTGTAAAAAGGGCAGACAGCCAGTTGAAAGGAAATTCAGCAAAGCACAAAAGATGGTGCACAGTGGTCAAAATCTGTAACTGGGGATTTGATATTGAATAGTTTGTAAGAATAATATTATGATTTCAAATACATTTTTTTTAAGAAAAATTAATATGAAAACTCTTTGAATTAAGCTTTAAATATGTATTAATAAGATAGATTGTGATATATTTTATATATTTAATAAGTGAAAGCAAAGCTTTAGAGCCACGTTTCCACTCTTTCAATGACAAGTGCTGTTAGACAAACGGTAAGGAGCACTCCCGCCTATCAATCAGCATACAACAAGACTGCTAATTGATGATATACAAGACCGTGTGACAATCCACTCATACCACAGAGTAACTACCACTACCCCAACTCACAGAGTCAACCAAGCCAATGCGAAATACACGCCAAAATCAGTTTAAATGGAATTAATATGCCAGAGTTGTGCACTCGTGTATTTCGACCCCAAATCCGGGGCAAAAAATTGCCCGCAGGACAAAAAACACACAAAAAAAAAAAAGAATGAAACCACGAAATCGTGCTGCATAATTTTTGGCGTAAATTCAATTTAGACTTTTTCAACAAGTGATAAAAAAGTCGACGAGTGGCAAACGCGTGTGCGCATATTAATATCTGCTCCCCTCGCCCCTTTTACGATATGTACAGATAAATAGAAGTGCAGCCGGCATAAAATATTAAAAATGACAGAGCCCATATTGGCGTTGGCAGCCATTCAGTGGGCTAATATGAAGCGGAAATCGCATAGCGCACACTTCCGGTGCGAGTCGTCGCATCGTGAAGTCATGAAATCGTGAAGTCGGAAATGCGTCTTGTCAGTTTTATTGGCATTGAAGTCGAAAAGAGCAAGGAAACCGGGCAGACATCGAGGCCGATGGAATGCTAACGCATTAATAATAAATATGGCATGTAGTAAATGTAAATGTGCACTGAAACTAACATAAATTCCAAAAGGAGGCCCAGCTGTGCGATGGCAGTTCTTAGTTCTGTCTTGCCGCCACCAAACGCCTTACTTGTGCCTTTTTCATGACATTTAACACTTTGGCAAACAGGCTGGCGACGCCATTCAAATGCACTTGAAATTCTTGAAGCAACAGCTGCGACCTGCTAAACGAGTTTAAATGCGAGTGTGTGTGCGTGTGATGGTGAGGGTGTGAAGTGGCTTTTGTGGTGGGGTGTGGGCAAACTTGTTGGCAGCAGAAGCAGCAGCAGCGGCAGCGGCAGCCGCGTGAAATGCGCCAAAGCCAAATTAAATAAGATTTGTTTGGCTGGCAGCCATTCAAGATGTGACTCGACTCTCGGCACAGGTCAGGGCTCCCAACTTTTGCTGATGCCACAACCCCATGCTCGGCTTAACGCCCCGCATTTTAATGAGCCCTGTTTGTGTATGAGTGGGGGGCGTGGCAAGCGCTTTGTTTGTTTGCCAACAAACATGCGTCAAGTTCAACAGCAGCAGCAGCAGCAGCAGCAACAACAACAACAGCTGTTGAACGTAAAAAGTTTTTATCATGACGTCTTGGCCTTAATTTTGGTCTGAAGCACTTGCCACATTGTCGCCTTATCCGCCAGCTAAATAATTGTTGTTCTTGTTGTGTGTTTGCCACGTTTTAAGAAAAATCTCTCTGGGTGTGTTTAGAATGCGGAAAATTTCTTCGAAAATTAAGTTTATTCATTGATTTGCGTTTGTATAAAAAAAAACGAAAAGGGTAATAAAAGACACGCAGTTAGCAAGCACTCTAAAGGGCGCAAACGTAGGCCTCAAGCTATTAACAATTACGTTTATAGAAAACCAAAAGTTTGAGTAAAATTTGTAAAGATAAAATATAAAAGGAAATATGTAAAATGTAAATTTGACACTTATGATTTATTTTAGAAATGTGAATTGTAATCATGCAATTATTTATGCTTAATCATGCATTCGTGATTTATTTATTTATTTTGATGAGAAATTTCTATCAAAATTTAAATTAATGCATCAAATACTTTAAACTTAATTTTAGAAACTAAAAACTTTTTTTACCCTTACCATTTTTTAAATCCCCATATTGAATGCTTATCGATATACGTGGTAGCTTATCGATTTCAATGTGTGGCTGCATTTCTGTATTACATCACTTTGTTATCTTCATGCACATTGCCATTGCCATTTCCACTTAGTCACTCAATAAGCAACCACCTGCAGTGCCAATCAACAGCAAAAGCCAATGCCAAACCTCAGAAAGTGTTTCTCTGTCTGACCCATTACTGCCATTCGAAACAGTATTCGATACAGAGTCGAACGTGTTTATTGGCAACTTTGGCCACTCATTCGTCATTTGAGGTCACATCCGAGATATGTAACGAAATCGAAATGTTCACCATTTTTGTTCTGTTTTTTTTACTTCACCCTTTTCTTTTTTTGGCTTGGCACCAAACTTCCAACTTGGCAAAGGTGAAAGTTGCATTGAGTTGGACGAGTTGAAGCTTGAATTGTAATCAATAACTTTGATTACTATCGTAGCGAACTGTTGAAAACTTGCACAAAACTGAACTACAAATGCCAAAGCAAGTTGATTAATTTAACAAAAAGGTTAAGACACAACTATACATACTTTGCTGCACCCTCATGTTGCAGTTGCATTTGCAGTTGCAGTTGCATAAATTGTATAACAGCATTGTATGCATATGGAAAATGGTTTCATTAAGTTTTTTATTTGCTGCAACGTCTGCAAATGTCAGCAATTCATGTGTGATAACGCTGATATTGTTATTTAATATGCAGACAAACACACAAACACACACGTTCACACCCGTACACCCCGCACAACATTCAAATACCGGTGCAGGTGCAGGCAGTGTTCGGTGTGACAGTTTTTATGAATTGCCTTGCATTTGCCAGTGGCAGTTAAGTTGGCCCAACTACTGACATGCACGAAGGAATTTTGTAATATAGAATTGTTTTACAATTGTAACAAGGTAAAAGGTGAAAATGAAAAGTTGAAATGACTTTGGCGCGTGAATTAAACTGGCAGCAAGAATAATGCATAAATGACTTAAACAAAATGTATGTACGAACAACAAATGTATGTAGGTGTTAAAGAACTATATGAATAGAAAAACAAATATTCGAATATAGAATGTGTAAATAATGAGAATCAATAGAATAGAAATGAGTATTAGTTAATCGAAAAGAGTGGAAGCTACTGTTGAAAATTGCATTTAAAGCTCAATAATCGATTGTCAGAGGCACACATCTATATACATATATCCATGGAACTACAAGCATATTAAAATTCATTTTTTTTCGTATCATACGCATAAGCTATGCTGTTTATATTGTCAATCAACAAAGAACCACTTAGTCCGCAATAATTCCACTCTTAAACAAATCATATAAAAACCTAAGTCCTGTTTGACATTTCCAAAAATATTTATTATTAGAATAGCTTTTTCGCAAATTCATTTTACAGTTGTCGCTTACAGCTGTTTATTAATTATTTATTGATTACATTTGTCGATAAATTCGTGTTAATTGAGAGATTGCAGCTGCTGACATATTTTAAGTTTTAATTATTTTCAAAATATTTTCAATTAGGCGCTTTGAAATAACATGCAAGTTTTCAGATATTATTCGTAAAATGTTGTGCTCTATTATGATTTTTACAATGGGATAACCCAAAAATAATATTCGCACGCGACACAATTTTCATTTAATTGTAAGTGCTTTTATTTAAGCAATTGTGCGTTAATATGCGTGAAAGTTTGTTTGTGTTTGTGTCATTACGGTGTTATATGTGCATGTAAATATTTCATCTTTGTTGAGAATATTTCTTTTTGATTATAATAATTGCATAAATATTTAAGTACAAATAAATTTAAAATTAAATTAAATATTAAATGAATTTCAATTTATTTAAACTGTTATTGCATTAATATGCCTAACAAAATTAAATTAATCATATTATTGGCAATAAATTATTTATTTGATTATGTAAATTAATCATGTAACAATTTTCTCACTTTACGCAATTGTTTAACTTAATTGCATTGCAATTAAAAATTAAAATTATAAAAATTAATATTGCTTATCAATATAAATGCACTTTACTCGAGCTTAACTACGGCTCAGACCACCCCGTCGCTTTACGGACGGAAAAACAATTTTCCATTAAGTTCAGCGCTGGGGGGAAAGCCTCACATAAGGGGTCCGAGGAATCAGGCTTACCTTAGCTTACAGTTGCAACATGGAGCCATAATTGTTGTCTGGTGTGTGTGGGTGTCCATATTTGCGTGTGTGCAGCGTTTTGTTATTATGCGCCAGACGCATGCCACGTAATTTGTTAATAATGATTATTAACTATTTGGCTCGTGCCCAGCGCAGATAACAGTAACAATAGACAATGGCTTACATGCATGTTTATCATTTAACATACACTCCCACACATACACACACGTGATGTTAAAGCACACAGCATGTATACAAATTACTATGTTACTTTATACATTACTTTATAGATGGATCGCTAACTATTTTGTAAACTAATGAAAAAATATGTTGAAAATCACAACAACAAAATGCTTTATTTCAATATTTACTTCTACTTCTACTGCCAATCACAAAGTTTTTTCTTCTTACTGAACTCACGAATCTTGAAAGATTCCCAAAGGCAACGACCCCAGATGAAAGGGGTCACCAATCGTTAGTTGTGTGAACGTTTTTTCTTATCACGTTACCAGTGATTTCTTATGCAATCAGCACTCAACTCACTTAGCTCAACACTTTAGTTTGCAACACACCTTTTGCCTTTAATTAAATCGCAATCTAAGCGCTGCAAAAAGTTGAGGTAAAATCAATCGCTGTATTTATTATCGAACCAATTACAGAACATGCCAAAGCAATTCCCACTCCAATTCCAAACCCCTTACCTTACCCGTGACGCACTCGAGACGACGGTTTCCACCCTCCTCACCTGCCCAGCTCTTATCGGTTAGCTGCGTTTGCGGTGCTTGGCATACTTAAAACTAACGGGCGAATCAATGGCAAACACAGAAATATGAATAAGCGAGAAGCGAGATGCAAGCAGCGAGAAGCGAGAAGGAGAAGTGGTACTTCGGTAGCTTTGGTAAAAATCATAACAACCACGAACGAAGCGAACAACTAATATTGAATTTGCAATTCGATGCAGTTATTCACAAGGTGTGACAAGCCACCCAAAGTGGGTGGTATATATGTACACACATATATACAAACAAATATATAAAGGGGCTTTGGCGAGATCGTTACAGAAAATTCATGAAAATCTGGTATACAGACTAAAAGCCAAAAACGAGAATCGAGAATCGAGAAACGAAAACAAATTGAAGCTGCACCCTGACAAACTGCAGCTGTAACAGCCGGAAGTTTTTTGGGGCCCTTTTTCCATTTGTCAAGTGGTTGATAGTAGAAAGGGTGGCGATGGCTAGGGATTTCTGGGTATTGGGGATAGGGGCATGCAGCTTAACAATTTTTATGCGGGCTAAGTATCAAAGAGGAGCCCAGCTACATACGTAGATATATATGGGCCCAGCTTACGCGCAGAGTGCTCGCTTCGAGCATGTCTCTGGCCATAAGGGCTAAGCGGCTTAATTGCTGTTAAGGTCAATTCTCTGAACTCTTTCGCTCTTTTTTATTTTATATATTTTTTCTGTCGTCAACGTTCACACAAATCGGTTTTTATTTTCGCAACGTTCACGTCACGAACGCAGGCTTGCAGAATGCAACAACATTTACATAATTACAGGAAACAATTTCTATGCACATTTATGTATGTATGTTTCTGGCTGCGTGATGCGGACGCATCGCAATTACGCAGGCTGAGCCTCAACCTAAAAGCATTAGCCGGAAAACGATGTGTTAGTTTGACAAAATGCGACATGACCACAGAAAAAATATGCAGGTGATGTGAGCTCAAATGACAATAGTTTGAAAAAACAAGCAAAAAAAAGACTAATGGCTAAGAATACAAAATTGGCTGTCTTTTGTGAAAAAGCAGTCATAGAACACAAATTGATGCAGAAACTGTTTCGATTTTAAGCCGAAATGATTTAAGATGTGAGAAGTCTATAGTCATAGCAAAGTAAAATTGAATCAACTTATCATTAATTCTTTGCTAAAATTATTCCTTCTTCATCTGAAAATTCATTTTCATATATTATCCATTTAACTCTGAACTTAACTAGTTTCTATGCTTTAAACAAAAGACATTTTCTTTTCATCTTTATTTTATCTTCTTGCTTAAACCAAACCGATCAACTATGACAACAACAACTAGCTAAACCCTTTCATCAACGCTGCGGAAAATATGTTCGACGTGCGCTTTAAATTAACTCAATTAGTTGGCATTACATTAAAAATTATGCACAGAACACAAACGTTAACTCTGACACGTGTTTCTTCAATTGACGCTCGCCTGAAAGTGTGCTACAAAACATGAAACCTCAGACAAGCGGGTGGGTATGTGTGGGTATGTTGCGTGCGTGTGTGTGTGTGTGTGTGTGTGTGTTTGTACAAAAATGTCGCATTATAACGTTTATTAACCTGCCATTATCGGGCAGACCCAGTGCACCCTTGTGGACACTTGTGCCGTTTTGTGTGTGCTTTACTTTGCTGTCAGGCAATAGCAGGCAAAGCGTCTGCTAGCTGCACAATTTACACGCCCCGATTAAAATCTTCAGCACGCACCAAACACAACGAAATGTAATTTGGTATTTGCTGTGTCTAGCAGACCTACGAAAAGTCAAGCCATAGTAAGCACCTGTTTCTTTGGTATGGTAACAAAACAAAATTCCTAATTAGTCTGCTGGCTTTTGTTGCTTTCGTTTTTTTGGGGGCCAAGTGTCGAAAATCGGTTGTATACTTGATTTTATTTTAATAAGTAGTGCACGGAAAATCGGACGCGCTCGCAAATTTGCCGCTAGGGATATATATGACCAGGCCCAAAACTCAATCCACGTTGCCTTCTATTGTTGTTAAACAAAACGATTTCCATGCTTGACTTTTGTTTCCTTTCGTTCCAATTCGATTTGATTGTTGTATTCTCGCCCATGGCTAATGTCTTAATGTGCTTTTTTTTGTTATTTTGTATGGGTATGCGGCCAGGAAATTGACATTTAATTACAATTTGCGCGTGTTTCAAGTCAAGAGTGAAATTAGTGGTTATCATACAGGTAAATACTATACTATATAGTGCCTGGGGCGATAAGTGCCTAGATTTCTATTACTCGTAAATGTATATTAAATTGCAATCGACTCGAAGATAATTCATTGATTTTTCTTCCCAAAGCTATACTTAAGCATAATATTGAATTGGGCCCAGCGATCAGAAACTAATGCCCGTAATGACATATTTTGTGCTCAATTGCAAAAGGTGTTAAAGTTTACATTTGTGATTTTATATACTACTAGAAAACCCGGCGAACTCCGTTACGCCACCTCGTTTTTTTAAACATTTCGTTTGGGGATTAAAAGATGAAGAATGAAATTTTTGAAAAGCAATATTTTTATTTCATTAAGTAACAGCAAGAAGTGTATGGACAGAACTTAAGCGAAGAAAGCTAAAATATAAGAGAAAATGGCCGATTGAGTACGCAAAGATCATTGGCATCATACAATCGCTTGGCGTTCCAATATGATCCCACTGCGAACTACAGTGAAGATGACAATTAAGATATTGGACCAATGACGACTGTATGTCGATATTGCAATGCGCTAAAGTTTAAAAGAGAATCGGCTGGATGGTGCTGCGCAAGTGGAAAAGTCAAACTGGATCCATTACTTACACCATAACACCCACTGAAAGCATTGTTAGATGGAAGTAATCCCGATTACAACCATTTTCTTCAACACATCCTCGAATACTGTCATCATCACTGTAGTTCGCAGTGGGATCATATTGGAATGCCAAGCGATTGTATGATGCCAATGATCTCCGCGTACTCAATCGGGCATTTTCTCTTATTATATTCTGGCTTTGATACACTTGTTGCTGGCTTGCATGTCTCGTGCGGCGGCCGATGTTCGCACGTCGTCCTCTAGGCATTTTAGACTATGGACAGACTGGTGAATTTAACCTCAAATGCACAATCCACATAGTTTACACAGATCAACTTACCACCTTAAAGACAAATGGTTGCTGTTGAAATTTAAAAAAAGTTTGCACAATAATCTTGTTTCCAATTGAACTGTTAACAAACGAATAACTTTAACCTTGTAACGTCATGTAATCGAATGGTTACTTGATTAGGGATTTTTGTTAAGGGTGTAAAAATCTTTCCCGGTTTTCCTGCATTCCTGTTGAGCATTTTCCTGAAATTTGTATGCTACAAACATCACGTACCCCTAGACCTTTCAAAAGAATACAAAAGCGTGGAAATCGGTTCTTGCGTTCTGGAGTTATGTCGTCAGAAAAAATTCAGACTTATTTTTATATATATAGATTTTCTCGTTTTGGGATTTGCTTTAGGTAAGTATTACAGGTAAATTAACCTTGAGTTAGACAAATCATAGGGGAAAAAAACATAATCGAATGTAAAGCAAATAAAATTGATCAACATGTTATTTAAATTGTTATTATTTGCTGTTGTAATTTATATTGACATTAGGTATATAATTTGTACCATTTTGAAAAGTAGAAAATACATCTATAAGGCCCAATTCCTCAATGCCAGGTTAAATGTAAACTCGAGGTAAATTTTTTGCTTGGGCAAACCAATTATAAGAACTTTTCTTTTCTTTTTAAGTTATATTCTAAGCTGTGTTAAAAATCATACACGTTGAATCAGCATAAGCCACATCCTGAGAATATTTCAAACATCATGCTGATAAATTAATTACACAAGACAAAATGAGCACAAAATCAACTCAATACATTTGAGGCACACAAGCGTATTAAACTTAGTTTGTCATAGTTAAGTTTAATCCCATAATCATGGGTGTAATAGCTTTATTCAAGCTATTGCTACAAACAACTTAAGTTTAGTGGCGTTTTTAAAGGTTGCCAGTAGCAGAAGTAGAGGCACTAAGACTAAGCTCGTCACGGCCTACAACTGAATGAGCCAAAAAAAATTGTTGCAGATCTAAATAAATTCGAATACTACGCCGCATACAAAAAAAAAAAAGGAAAAATAAAAAGGCAAATGCCAGGCACGTTGCCCACATTTATCAAGCCGCGTGTGAAGGTAACAACAGTCATGTGCTAACAGGAACAACAACAACAAGAACCACAACAAAAACAACATGTGGCACACCTTTACGCCCACACACAAACACATAAATACATATATAGTCACTCACACATTGAGATGCGCCTGTCGCTGGTGACAAAGAGTCGAAAATTTCAGTCACGCGAAAGGATTGAAAGTCATTTGATGTATTCACTGTCATTTAAGTTGCCGAGATGATAAACCGACTGATAGATACACACAGACACACACACACCCACTTCCTAGGATGTGTGTTGATATTGAATTGAATCGATGAGGGCCTGGCCCTGCCAATAACTACAACAACGAAAGGCTTTCAGTTATCCAACTGACTGTATGCATATAGGAGTAGGATAAACCCAAGAAGCGGCAAGTTAAATGCATTTAAGTGACGAGCACATCGATGCTAGGAGTCACTCGCCTGCTTTATTGACATGTGTCCTGGCTGGCAGACAAACAGACAGACACTCGGATAGACCGATGATTGTCGCAGGAACTCGATTATCCTTACATATACATACACATACATTTATCTAAGAGCGAGCTGAGATACAATTTAAATCTGCGCCGCATGTTCTAGCCGAGTTTGAGAACTTGTGATTTATTGAATAAATCAGTGGGGTGTTCGACTTCACGAGCTCTTCAAATATTTGTAGGTATGCGTGTGTGAGTGTGTAAGTGTGTATGCGTGTATTTTATACCCATTTTTTTCAAATTTATGTGCGCTGGTAAACAAAATGGGCCTCTGCAGACCTGCTGAAAGCCACAAGACGAGTGCAGGCAATAAAAATAAAGCTGCCAAAGTGTGTATAGAAAACATTCAAGCGTAAAAAAACAAACAAATAAAAAGAGAATTTCGCACTTGTCAGCTAGGCTGTAATTTATGGTTAAGGCATTTAAAAAAACCGCTTGAATATTTAAATGTGCATTAGTTTTTTTTTCCTTTAACTAATTAAAAGCCATCAACAAATTATTCAATTGATTTAAGGTTAAGCCTATTTTTATGTATATCTATCTGCCATTTAAGCTAACCTTTACAAATAATTTATTATATATTATTTTTAGACTTTTTTCCATTTACGTTTGGCAAATCTCATAAATTTTAATCGTGTTGCCATCGAATTTAATCAATGTTAATTAGCAAAAAAAAAAACCAATAACATTCAATGCGCATAAATATTTTTTAATGCGTAGCAGTAATTGCTAATTTTGTATTAAAAATTAAATATTTGGCGTTTTTATTTATTTTTTTAAAGATTTATTTATCATTTGTCGATTAATTTTGACGTATTTCGTTATCATGTTATTAATGGTTTTTCTTTTTTTTTGGATTTTAATACTGTAACACTTAGGACAAAACAGGATATTGGCATACATGAAAACCAAACTCTATCTCACAATTTTATATAATATATTTAATTATATTATATAAAATATATAATTGTATTATAATAACATATTTTCCCTCTGCCACCTGTTGTTATTAGTGTATTACGCAGTCGTTAAGGTTCTTTTATGATAGCTTTTTTCTTTATTTTTATTCGTATTTGAGTCTGTTGCATTCAATCGACTTGATTCAGCTGGCTTTGCACATGAAATGTCACAGCCTTTGACCTATATTTCGCTTTTTTTTGTGTGCATTGCGATTGTGTGCAGCAAGTTTGTCAGTTTTCTGCTAATATGCTGCTAAATGGCCTCGTGTGATGACATGCAAGGCAATTTTTGGTGTATAAAAAATGCACAAAAAACGAAACCACAGGAAATATTTATATATGATATGAGTTTTTCAATGCCCTCGAATTAAAATATATAAATAAATGTTGATATTAATTATCATTTATGTGCATTAAGAACTTACCGACGGATATTATGAAAAGCAATGCCAGTTGATAGAATATTTGTAGAAACCGCATTTTGATATATTTTGTATTTAATGCTGCAAATATAAAAGAACAAATTTTGTATAAGAATAAATTCACTGAAGTTTGCGTTCGAAATGTAGCTGCTAATTTTAAGTGAAATACTCTACTCTTAAATAAAGTTACCCAGCATAATATGGTAATTTATTATATTACAAAGCTACTTTAACAACAAAGTCAAGTCCTGTAAACCAGCCAAAATACTCTCTTTCCCGTTAGCCTCTTTCTTGGTTCAACTTTGTGCGAAGACCAATAAAAATACCAAAAACAACAGCAACAACAACAATAGCAATGGGTTGCTTAATGCGTTAAACTTTTGCTGCAACACGTAACTCAAGTTAGGCTGCACTTGGAGTTCAGTTGCCTGGATGGTTATGGTTGTGTCTTTCTCGCTCTCTCTTGCGGGGGGCACGTGGATAGCACCTGGCCAGGTGTGGCTAAAGTGAGTTTGTTGTTGTTCCGCAAAATATTGAAAGCAATTTTGTAATCAAAAAAATACAAAAAGGAACAAGCAGCCAGGGTAAGCAGAAAGCTTTATAAAGTAATAACTATAAAGAAAACTGCAGCGATTTTCCATCCACCTACAAACATTTACACACACACACACAAGCACGCACATACACTTTGGACTAAAAGTTCACAATTTTTTTTTTTTTGGGGCTAAACGAACCACAAAATGTTCTCAAAAAGAAAGAAAAAACAAAAAATTGTTCATACGAGAAATATTCCACATTTAAAGTTTAAAATCGGATTATAATAATCCCCTTAGCCCCATGCTAGACCAAAACTAGGGGACAGTCTGTAGCTTCGACTCTTGACAAGCTGTAATCTTTTGTAGCTGCAAAAACGAAAGCAAAGACCTCAAAACTCATGTGCCATGCACAAATGGAATTCCCTTAATAAAAGTATTTTTGGCCCATTGAGTTTTGTGTTGTGCCCTTTATGTCTTAATTGCTTTAGCTTCATTAACAGCAGACGAAAAAGGGGTGATCAAATAAAAAATGAAACAACTTTTTAATTTATGCATTGACAAACTTGAGGCCAACTCCCAACTGACCCTTTACTCCGATTTCCCGCGCCTTTTCATTGAAAACTAAGTGGTAGATGGGTCAAAAAAAAAGAAGAACAACATCAACAACACCAACAAGAGCAGCAGTAGCGTCTCTTGGCTCTGGCCAAAACGAGATAAGCCACAAACTGCAATCCAGGCACAAGAATTTCGCCCAGCAAGACAGTGTGTGAAGAATAGTGAAGAGACGGAAAGAGAGAGGGCAGTTGGGTGTCGAGTGGCTGGCAGCAATTTCTAGGCCAAAAGAGCGAACAAAAATTGCACACAGGGCAAAAGCGCAGCATCCTTTTAATTGGTTTTCGGTCAAACAGTGTCGAGAAGAACAAGAAGAAGACGAAAAAAAAAATAAAATAAAATGAAAGTAGAAAACACTTTTTAAAGCGTTTCTTTGAGTTGACTTTCCGCCAACAGAACGCCAACTAGAGCTGCAACTGCAACTGGGATTGGTCTTGAGCTTGGGTTTTATCAGCGACGACTTCAGTTGCCTCTGGGGCAACATAAAAATTGCTTTTTATTTGGACACACAACCCTTTGAGACACTTTAAATACTATCTAAGTCTGTCTTAAGCGACAGAATGCGCTAATCGAATTGACAGATAACAACATTTGGTTCTTATTAAGAAAACATTAGGTCCAAGCAAACTAAAGTTTAAAGAAAAACTACTTTAATAGTATAAATATGAGGTTCAGTAGAAATCTAGTCGAATTGGCTGCTTACTTGTATGAAAACGAATCATTATGTGTTAAGACAGAACATTGTAGATTTCTTCAAACAATCTCGATTTTAAGCACTTAGATATTTTTTAAATGCGTTAAAATTGTCTTTTTGAAATCAAAATTTTGTTATTTATTTACATAGAACAAAAATTAAATAAAAAATTTTAAAAAAATATTAGTTTCCCAAGTCATTGTTTTTTTTATTTATAATTTCTTTTCTATTATGTTTTATTTTATTAAATATCTACTTAGATCATATTACTGCTAAATGATTTTAAACTCTGCGTAAATTCCAAAATAAAAAGAATAATATATATAAATAAATAAATTGCTTCCCCATTACAACTCTGCTACAACAACAAGGAGTAACTTTTAGCTATTATTTCTAGAACAAAAAAAAAAAAATAGATAGTCAAAACACTCGATTGAACTTTGAGATTGTGGAGAGGCTTAGCAACTTGCACTCTGCTTTATTTTTTACTTTTTTGTTGTCTATCCCTGTTTATACTATATTGAAAATGGCAAGGAAAAACTTTACAAATTTGCAGCGTAAATGCAGTTCTATAGATAGATAGGGAAAATAGAAGATCGAAGTGGAGAACTTTTTTGATGCCACACACACACAAACAAACTGTGGCCAATGGTTGCACACACACACACACACACACATACACACAAATCAAAAGTTCTTTGGGCAAATAGAACAACAGGCAGGCAGGCAGGCAGACCTTTGGGCGATTACAAAATATTTTCATATGTAAATTTAGCAAACGCTTTTGCAGTTTCTGTTGTTGTTGTTGTTTTTGTTGTTGCACACACGCATACACACTACATACACTTGCATATATGTATATATATTTATCGATATGCATGTTGCCTACTTGCATCTCAAGTGCAACAACAACAACAACAATGAGTGGCAAAATGCACAAAAGTGTAACTAGAAAATTTGTTGTTTTTATTATTATGGCTGTTCTGGTTCTGGGTCTTGTGCTCGTGCTTGTTGTGGTTGTTGGATTGTTGGCTGCGGTTGCCTGCGAAATTTTGTGGCATGTGGAAATTTATTTCATAATCTCAACAGCAACAACAACTGCAGCACAGGCCCTACACACACATATAAAAAAAAACGTATAGTAAACATTTTGCATATGAGAACCACGAGTAGCTAAGCATGTAATTTATATCCTTGAACCCGTTCTTACTCTTTCGCCTTCGCTCTCTCTCCCCCTTACTCTCGCTCGTTGCCTTGCAGTCTGTCTATGCAGTTATTGTATTGCATACTTGCAGGGGCAGCCGCAATCGGAGCTGCGGCCTTTGGTTCTTTTGGAGCTGCAATAAATTTGCTTCTGTTGCGGCTGTGCTTTTCGCCTTCTTCTTCTTCTGCTGCTTCTGCTGCTGCTTCATTGTCCCTCTCCGGTTTTTTTAGCTTTGCTTGCTCTTGTGCAATTTTATTTAGCCACATAAATTGTTTACCAATTTTCACAAGTTTGTCTGTCTAACCATACACATGGCCATGTCTGCATATTGAAGTGTGTGTCTATATGTGTGTGTGTGGCAAGTCCTTGCTTTGGTTCTCAGTGCTAAAATCGGTTAAATAGCACTCTGGCAACCTTTTGATTTAGCGCCTCTCTCTCTGTTGCCAATGCATCTGTCTGAGGGCCAAAACTGTTTGGTTTTTTTCCTCAAGTATTTTCTAATTGGGACATTTGTGAAATGCCAGAAAAGTCAACACAACGCAATGTGTACTTGGAAGGACGAGAGAGAGAGAGAGAGAGAGAGAGAGAGAGCAAGAGACAGCTTAAGTCTGTAAATTCATTTAGTGATTTATGTTTTAGATTTATGAGCTGTGAAAAATGTATATATCGACCATGTTAGTTTTTCTGCAGATATTTTCTTTTTGAAGCTTATATTGTTATTTTAATTTAAGAAAAACTTGTTTTTCCTCTTTGATATTAAAGCTTATCGCTTTAAGCTGATTTCCACTATTATTTCTCGAAGCAATATTTGCCAAACATAACAAAAAGTGTTTAAATTTATTTTTAGTAAATACTATTGATTATTTGAGTGTTCAAATGGGTTCTTAACACATTTTGTTCACAACATAAGCCAAGAGCAAAACGATTTTGCTTTTAAATATTGTGTTGACTTGAAACAGGTATTTGAGCTCCAAACTAATTGTGCCTGCACTTTGCATTGTGCAACGTTTTTTTTTTTTTTTGTCCAGCAGAACTCTGGCTACCATCAACTGTCGCATATAAAAATTGCAGCTTTTTGCATTCTCGCTTGAGCTCACATCACTTTATCAGCATTAAATTTCATTTTAATTAAATGCAAATTAATTGCGAAACTTTATCAAGCCAGGCACAAAAAAAAAATACCAAAAAGAGAGAACAACTGCTCTGATAAAAAGAAAGGCAAAGATGCAAGATGGAGAGAATATTATTATTACGAAAAGGCTTGGGCAATAATTCTGAAAAATTCCCACAACGACGCACCTTAAGCTAATTAACGCAGGCGGCCAGGTGAACTGTGCCACAGTTTTCCCGTTGAAAATTTTTGAAAAATCTCTCGCATAAACCACAGCAGCAGCACCGGCAGAAAAAAAGGAAAAGAGAATGCGACCTGAGAAATGCCTTCAGCTGATGCTGCTAAAGAAGAAGAAGAAGCAGCAGCAGCAGGTAAAGAAGAAGAAGAATGCGTTGTCCTTGCAGGTGGCAGTAAAAAATTGTTGAAATTCCTTTTGGACTGGACTCGCAGCTCACAGCTCACAGCTCATTAAACGCTTGTCACCAGTTGCCCCGTTTCTGCTGATGGAGTTTTTTTTTTTTTGAAGGGGGTGATGGAGGTAACCAGGATAATCCGGTACAACTTAATGCGCCCCTTGGCCGTGCTAAATAGCTTTCATTATTTACTTTATTTTCGCATAAAGCGCACAACCAACAAAAACAAAGAACTTTACTTTTTTTGTTGGGCATTTTTATGGCCAAAAGCAGAAAATGCATTGAAAGAGAAAGCACCAGAGACACAGAAAAAGAGAGAGAGGCGAGAATGTTATTTAACAGTATATGTAGTTTGGTTTTTAAAGGCTTTAAGCCAACGAGAGGTCCTTGGCCTTTATGGATGGAACTCACTAGTACGATGTAGTCGTATAATAAATCATGACGCATATCAATCAGTCAATCAAACATGCCCCAGAAACTTGTCTACATATTGATTGTACGCAACAGCAACAACAACATTTCTATGCCTGACTCAGCAGTTTTGTGACAAAAAAAAACACACATATATATGAGGAAAAAACTATGCTATGCATTTGACATTTTTCGTCAATGATACAAGCAGAAAAAGAAAGGAGGAAAAGCTAAACGATGGAGCATAACAGGACATGTGAAAGGGGCCGAGGCAAGAACTCAAGACATTGTTGCATAGTTACTGTTGTAGTCGCGAGTCCTTTTCCAAGACTTTTTTTCCTCTCTCTCTTTCACTCTTAGAACGCATGAGTTCATAAGAGAAACTTTTGTGCAGTTGACAAGTTTTGTTTTGCTTCTTGTTGTTGCTGCTGCTGTTTCTGCTGTTGCTGTTGGCGTGTTACAAAGCGGAAATTTTTATTTGATGCCACGCCCATCTGGATATTGTCCCCACGAAATTGCCTAAATTGACTGATTGAAATGTATTTAGTGATAGGCACATTTGTGAACGAGGAAAAGCAACAATTTAACGACAACAGATTAACAATTCGTTTAAGGGTCATTGAAATTTCTGCGGAATTTGAATTATAATTATCATCTAATGATGTAGTATTAATTAAAGCAGCTATCGTGTAGTTACATTCTAATTGGAACTCTTGGTTTTGATTTTCCCATTTATTTTTTACTAACAAAGATTTAATTTTTATATCTGCTTCGATCTTAACTAAATTAAACTAGTTTGTGTCTTCTTACTTTATTATTGAAAACAATAATGAAAAATTTCTTATTCTGAACAATATTAAAAAAAAGTAAAACTAAAATATTCTTTTATTTAAAAAAATTTGTTTAGCAAAGGGGTATAGATAGGATATTTTTCAAATAAAATGATTCGTTTGGGTTTAAGAAATTCCAAATTCTCAATAATATTTTAAGATGCAAAATTCCAAAAAGAAAAGTTTTTAAAAAATAAATAAAATACATCAAATGACAGCAAATGAAAGCTTACTCACAACAAAAAATTATGAATACAAATTTTTTACTTTTTATATTGAGCAAAAGATATTCTACACAATATTTAAATAAGCCAAATATTGCCCATCTGAAGTACTTCTTAATAGTTCGCCCCTTGATATACAGTATCACAGAATAAAAAATAAATTAATATTATTATATTTATTTAAAAATAATAAAAAATAAATAAGTATTATATTTTTAAGAACTAATAAATGTATTAAAATAAAATATTTGAAAGAGATTGCAATCGCATTACATTTGCCATTATTAAATCTATTAGTTTGCAATATTATCAAGCTAAAACTTATTTCGTACCTCTTCAAAGATCCAAAAAAAAATGCAATCTCGAATATGTTATTGGATATTTGTTTGTTTAAGCGAAGCTTCGTTATTCAAATGTTTTCACACATTTTGCTCTTGTTGATATTTGTGGCAAACAATAGAAATGCAATTTGCTGTCGTCTCAGTTTTCGATCCTCTTAAAAATGCAGAGTCCTCCACGTGTGTGTGTTTGTTTGTGTAGATATTTTTTTGCTCGGATATTCGGTTGGTTTTAGCGGTTTTTGTTTTGGCTTCTTCCATGCCACACATGTGTGTCGCCCTCTTTCTCTCTCTCTCTATTTTACAAGTATTTTTTACGCTGTTTCTTATCTCATTTCGCGTATCACGGAACTCGTTAAAATCACCTTAGAACACGTGACTGCACGTCATGCACACACACACACACATAAACACAAACACACTCGCGCACACATATGTACTTAGGTGAAGCAACAGCTCAAGACACATACACAAATATGCTTATATATATGTTTTTAAACACACGCTGTAATTTATGGCTGGCAAAAACAAAATGTGCCGTTAGGTCGATCGCCGGCTCCTTGTTTCTTGTTCCTGCTGCTGCTCCTGCTGCAATGTCAAAAACACAAAACCCGCTGAACGAAATTGCAAAATATGCACACACACCCACACATATACAACGATGCACACTAATACACTGCACGAGCAGCAAACGTAAGCTTAAAATCGCGTAATTGTTGCTGCACTTTAGTGCGATTTTCGTCCTTTTTTTGTTGTTTAGTTTGTGTGGTGGCCAGTGAAAAGAATAACGGCAACGGAGCGAATTCGCATTGGCAAACCTCACGCAAAGGCAACGCAACGAGAACTGAGCTAAGGACTTCTCGCGAAAGACCAAAAAATTGCCGAGTCGCGAGTCCAATGCACTGATTGTCCTGTTCCCCACAGCAAGAACAGCAAGCTAAGAAACGAAACAGCTTCGGCTGCCGACGTCTCGGCACGAACAGTGCCGGGAAGCTGCTATTGCTGCGCTCGGCCCTTGATGGTGTGAGAGCGTAAGAGATAGAGAGAGCAACGCTTTTTGGGGCGCTCTCGGCCGTTAAAGTATGTCAACATGTTGAAGGGGAAACAAAAAGCGGAGAGATGCAAGTGTGGTGAGCTACATTGCACTAACGGCTTTTTTACTGCTTGCCTTGGGTTTCTCCTTTTGCACTGCTTCACAAACCCACCATTTCCCCTTATTTTGCACTGCTTAGCCAGTCAACATCCTTCCCCTTTCCATAGATTAATGATACATATAGATTTGAAAATAGCAGAGGGATTTTTTAACAGAAATGGTAATTCGCATAAAACCAGCTCGGGACGAAAAAACTGCTTTCTTTTTACTTGGCGGTTTGTTTACCATCAGCTGGTGGTGGATAAATGGATAAGGCTGGAGACAAAACAAAAGTCCGCTATTATTTTGTTGGGCTTTTGTTTTGATTCCAAAGTGTGCGATGCGAGAGACATAATTAAACGTTGCCACTCTTCATTTCTCTTGTTGTTGTTACAAAACTCGAGATTGGCAATTTAAGACTTTTTCTTCAATCTGCGGTCTGCTACCCTGTATGGCAGGGTAGTATAGACTAAAAGTGAACTTTGCTTAATTATATGTCAAATCGTAAGATACTTAAATATTATGTCCATATTATAAGTCATAATATATTTTACAAATTGGGTAGAGTATTTATGATTAATAATGCAAGAATTACATGACTTATTAAACTAACACAAAAGTAAACGTGTTATGTTTAAAAATACTTATTATTAACTATATAGGTAATCAAATTACATATTTGTGTTTTTCTGAAACAAAGTTAAATGTGGGACAAAGGGTATTTTTTAGTAGCGCAGCTTGCGCGTGCTATGTATATTATGCCTTGTTGCGTTTTGTCTATTCCCGATCGACACATACCGACTTGAATGTGAGGTCTGTGTGAGCTCAGTTTGTATGTATGTGTGCATCGTCGGCCGCACTTCTGGCAGCTTTGTCCAAATTTCAGTTTTGCATTTTCTTGTGTATACTCTTTCTTATTTTCTTCGATGACACTAGCAAACAATGTTGTCAACGCTATGACAATACAAATGTTCACGCATGCATATTAATTCTGATAGAGTATTCAGAAAATTAATGTCATGTCCTTTAAATGTATTGCTATTCTTGTTGAAATTTTTTATATTTATTTTTTTCTGTGGCCTGCATTTACATGTGTGTGTACATTTGCATACACATCATATTTAATTGTATTAGTGGCAATTGGTTTACCATTAATTGGCCTGCCTCAACTATTTAATAACATTAAAAATTAAATAAAATATTGCAAATATTTATAATATAATAGTAAATAAATAAGTTTACTCGCCAAACAAATGTCAAAATAAGGGATCGCATTTGGCTTAATTATAATATTTATTTAACAATAAATAAAATATTTTTAAATGTTTTAACAATATGTATGTACATTTGCATTTGCATGTTTACTAAATTCTAATGTTAATTTTCTTAAGTTGCTGATAGATCTAAAATGATAAGCCGCTATCAGACGCAAAATATTGCATAATCAAAACAAACGCTGTTTACACAAATACATACATAGATACTATGTATACATGTCAGCGCTCAAGCACTTTAAAGCGAAATTCACAAACAGCTATGCATAATCAAAACAAAACAGGGATAGAAACAATTGTGAAATGGCGGGACGACTCATACCAGCCAAGATCAAAACAAACGCAGCTGACAATTGTCGATGCGTAAAGCAGTTTTTGGTTAAAATATCCCGAGCTGGTTTGTATGTGAATTAGTTAACAGCGCTGTAAACTGCTTTCTGCTATTTTCAAATCTATATGTATCATTAATCTATGCCCCTTTCAAGCACCACTTGCAGCACTGCTTTGCTTCATTTTTATTACATGCCTAAGAGTATGCAGCTTAATATAATATTTTGTTACAAATTGTAATTTTTGTTGTAAATTTGTAATTTCTTCTTCCTCCTTCCCATGTAGTTGTTGTATGTCCGTCTAAATTCCGTCCGATTTTGTCCGATTTTTTGTGGCAAAATTGCCGGTTTAATCAAAAGAGCATCTTTTAGGCTGAAACTTTATGTCGCTTTTTCGTAATTGTTGTAATTTTACCTATTGTTGTTATTTTATATGTTATTATAGACACCCACGCGAAATAATAAGACAACACAAACAAAGTTCATTCCGAGCACTAAAAATTTAGTATACACAAGAATTTAGCACATTAAGTTAATTAGTTTACACAAACAATTTTAAAACACTGCAAATTTAGCGTCCAGATTGCAAGTTTCGAGTCCCTCAAACAGTCAAACTAAGAATTTTGTATCAAATTATTCGGGGCTCATCCAAAAAAAGGGGGGGAAGATCGACCAAAATTAAACCATAAACGAGGCATCATACATTTGCCAATTGACGTAACTCCTACTCCAAAGTATAGCATGTTCTCCATCTTGAACCGACCTTTTCTTCTATGGCTGTAAAATATACAAATGTCAATAATAATATAATATTTTAGTTTTCTTTTTCTTACACTTTCTGCATCTGTTTTTTGTTATTTATTTTGGTTTTGGTAGAAAACCCAATGACTGAAGGAAGAAGGAAGACACTTACTACTCATCCTGTATGCTTTATCCACCACTGCAAAACAACAAAAAGTAATTTATTTTATTTCAAACCCAAGTTAATATTTTTTAAGTGTATACTTACTATACTGGCTGAATGTGTGTATTTATGTATGTATGTACAAATCTTCATATGTATGTGTATTTGGGTCCAACCTACATCAGGCACACTTCCTCTGTAAAGTCACAAATATATACAGACACAAAAATATATAAATTATTTTACTTACAGTTTCAAAAACGCAAACACAAATAATCACACGTCTGAGCACGTTCAATCCGTCTAAGGGAAATAATATATCAATAGAATTGGATAATATTTAAATGAAGTTTTAACTTACCCGTTTGTGTAATCCGTCGTATGTATTTCTGTTCTGTACCGATCTTGTGCGTGTGTGCGATTCTCTTGGAAACATGTATATTTGTAGAAACACGAGTCTTTGGTGTGTGTGATTCTCTGGTACATGTATATTTGTAGGAACACAGAACACGGATCTTTTGTTATGGCAATAAATGTATTGTTACTATTTTTTTTTTTTTTTTGAATTTCCATTTTCAACATTTTTCACATTTTTTATAAAAATTTCACTTTGTGCTTAAACATATTTATGGTTTGTGTGTTTTGTATATTTTTGTTTTGCTTTTGGTTTTTAGTGTTGCTTGTGTGAATCTTTGGAACAGACTGAACATAAATTTTTGTTCCGAAACTTAGCTACAAACAAAAATCATATAAAAATTGCAAGGCCAACTTGGATCACATAAAAACTTTAATAGAAAACAAAATGGAGTCGATAAACTCAATGCAAGTTGCAGTTACTAGTTGGCCTATAAATGCTAATGACTTTATCGTCTCCACTAGTCTGCATAATTTGTATGATTTTTAGCGCAGACGCTGCTCAATGCGCCTGCCAAGAAACTGTGGCGTCTGTATATATGTGTGTGGAGACATTTTGTGGGCGTGGCAGCAGGCTAATGAACTGTACATAAGTTGTTCCAGTTGCTGCGGCCACATACAAGCATTATTCTTATTATTTTTATGATTATGACATTTTTGCGCTTCAAGTGCTTTGCCCCATTGCAATGGCAACTAATTTTCATTCTATTTACATGACGAAGGACTTTGATTCAGAGAGCGTCTGCGTACTTTATCTTCTCGTGCTTTCTGAATAGTTTTGATTTACAATTATGCAGCTGAGACTTTTTACAGACTAAAAGTCGCCACACAAAGCATTTGGCAGTGCATCAAACAGACTTGACGATGAAATGGTGACAAAAAAAGAAGCGTAAACATTTTTTAAATGTTTATAAAACTGTTCATACCCTTAACCCATAAAATGGGTAAATAAGGGTATAATGGTTTTGTGCAAATGTATGTAACAGACAGAAGGAAGCATCTCCGACCTTATAAAGTATATATATTCTTGATCAGCATCAACAGCCGAGTCGATCTAGCCATGTCCGTCTGTCCGTCCGTCTGTCCGTCCGTCTGTCTGTCCGTCTGTATGAACGCCTTGATCTCAGAGACTATAAGAGCTAGAGACTTCAAACTTGAAACTTAAACTCTCCTATACCATAAGCAGATCAAGTTTGTTTCAAATTTTCGATAACGCTTCTGCTTTCCGATATACACATGTGATCGATAACGAAAAATTCTTTAATTTCAAAATTGAAAAAAACAAGTTTTCAAACTATTGATAAAATAATGAATATTTCAAGAAATTTGATTAAAATGTGTTAAGAAACACCGAAGACATCGTAGTTGTAAATTTTATCATTTTTGCCATATTGGTCACTGAGTAAATACACACAAATGACTGTACACGATACGTATGGGTTTAAGGGTATGTCCTAGTCGTGATTTCTCGACTAGAGCCTTCTTACTTGGTTTAGTATTTATATGAAAAATGTTATAAGTGCACAAAAATTGCGTCACATAAATTAACAAGAAATATGTGTTCAAAATTGAATACAAGTTCAGGCTGATGTTTGAAATTATTCTTTGCTTTGAGTACATTGCTAAAAAATCCCAAGATATTTGAGATCGACATTTTACCGCTTGGTTTCAAGGTCAAGCCATGTGTTATATCTAGGGTTGACTTTCCAAAACAACTTCCTAGAAGACTGCATTTGGCTGCCTGATGTTAATAATAATTTATTGCTTAAAAAACCGAAAATACTTGAGATTGACATTTTACCGCATTTTTTCAATGCGCATTGTTTATTGCTTAAAAAACCGAAAATACTTGAGATTGACATTTTACCGCATTGTTTCAAGGCCAAGCCATGTGTTATATCTAGGGTTGACTATGTACAAAAAAGGTATAAACATAAACATAAACATAAACATTGCTATAGTCGGTTATGATTCGCTGTGTCATGGCGCTTCCAGTGGAACAATAATCTCTTCAAACTCTTCAAGCTAAAAACCGTTGGATTCCTGTGAAGCGACTTCGCTCTCTCAGCACGCTGTAATTTTTGCTTCGCTTGCACCCACGATATTATGTCTCGCTCGCACATCTTTTGGTCCATGCGATCGAGTGGTCAACGCACAGAGCAGGCAGACGAAAGTCACGCCGCTTCATTGTTTAATTGTTTCCAGACGAGAAGCGTCGCTTGCTTTGACATATGTATATATGTATATTGGAAATAAGATCGGCACGCAGTCACTTTTCTTTTCTGCTTCAATTCAGTTGTCTAAAAGTCGTGGTCTCGAACGGACTTGCTGTGTGCTGTGTGTTTAAGACGTAAAGAGAAAAAATAAAACTATAACTTAACTGTACTCAAAGTGGTCGTTTTCATTTGAGCTTGTCTACAGAAAGCCAAATATATTTATATTGATTTTGTGCGTATTAATTCTTAATTATTCGACCAAAGTTCGATACCTTTTGGTGCATTGTGCAACAGGTAATATTTGTGACATTGGTAAAATTGTACGTGGTGGTCAAGAAATCGATTTCTAATCTTTTAGCCGTTTGCGACCGGCGACTCTAGTCGGCACCGTCCAGCGTTCTCGAGGCGCCAGAATATGCGCTGGAGTCAACCGGCATATAATTAAATATACATTGAGTTTAGAGTAACGCATCCCCGAAGTCAGGAGGCATACGGATTTCCAATTATCGTCGACAAAAATAAAACTGAGAAGTACACGAAAAAAGTTCTACACTACAACGCTGCAGCGGCTACGTTGAGCGACAAAGGAGAGTCGGATACGTGTTTTGTTGAGGTTATGTTTAAATTCAGGTTATGCACATGGTGGATACATATGAGGTTTTAAAATCGTTTAATAAGTTTGAAATTTTTCTCTTAAAAGGGTGAATTTAGATTGTAAATGTCAAGTATCAGCAACAACGCCTCTCGCTTGTACACATATATAATTCTCATTCTTTAATCGACAAAGCCGCTTCGCAACGATCACATCTGCTGTTCGATGGGCCCACCGAACCTTTGTAAATACGTGATATATCGAACCGTGAGTAGCATTTGCTAAGAGCAAGAATTATGTACATATATGTTAAGCGAGTGTAAAGTATTTTACTGAAGTTTCGTAACTATAATTTGCTTTTAACCAAATTGCAGTTTGTAGTTAATTAAATTTAAAAAGATCATGAACATTTTAAAGAATCCAGTTTGATTAACAAAAATTGTTAATATTTTAAGTGAAGTTTTTGAAATCGCGCACACTCCCTAAACAACTGTCCAAAATACTGCATTTAACTACGTTACGTATACGTTACACAGCGATAGATTTTTTATGGGTTGAACTTGTGTATGTATGGCAAACTGAACCACTAAAAGAAAAATATCCCCTTCTTTGTGGATATCCTTTAATCTTAACGACACAGCAAAGCAATGCTACCCGCAATGCCCAACCAATGCACTTTTTTGTTGCAGACAGATTTCTTTAACCCACGCTGGTTTTTCTTGTATACCCTTAAAATTTGTTATCTATGCTGCTGCAAAAGATGGTGCGGTACCTATAGATGCAAAAGATGTGCTATAAAAGGCCGCTGTAAATAAGAACATCAGTTCATTTCAGTTTTGAAAGTGCTCGCAATGTAACGTGTGTGTTTTTACTTGTTTGTTTGCGCAGTTGACTTAGCATTCGTTTAATAGTGCGTATATTTTGAATTTATTTAAATTGAAAAAATATAACTTGTGTTCAATTATTTAATACCCCAAAATTCTAAGTCCACCATTGTCCGTTTAATGACAAAAATATGTTAAAAAAATCTTCGGCATCCCGCAGAATTTATCTTTCATATATTTTTTAAGACTTCGTTGATATTGTTCAACAGAAGTTAATGAACATAATCCAAATTCGTTTAATTAGTTTGTCTGAATCAAAGATAGCCCGAGTTAACTGCGAAAAGGTAAAGTAAAAGCACAGCACATATGTTGGACAATCGGTTATCCGATTGCTTCGTTTTTCATTTGTATTTTCTATTGAGGTTGAATTGAATTTTTGGTGTGTTTAGCATAGTCGAGGTAACAAAACGAATAAACAATGCATTTTTTTTTCTATATATTCTGATGGTAGTGTTACATATTTGAAATACTTTCTTAATTTGAATTTTTTTAAATGTTTTTTGGTGTTTTTCTCGGCAATACAATTTTTTATGTGAGCTACCCCATTCCATTTAGTTATTCACCAATCTTTTAAAAATGAGAAAATATGTAAATTTTTTATGAATGTGAGCATTTAATAATATAGGAATATGCTACTGGAATGTGAGCATTTATGCAATTGTCTTAGAAACAGAAATATAAACTTCTTTATTTAGAGGTATAACATTAATCTCCCCCGGAAACTCAGCCAACTCCTTTACGAATAAATGTGAATCATAACGTGAAAAGTTATGGAAAAAGACTGGAATGAATGCACCTATTTTAAAGTTTAAATTGCACTTGTTGTGTGCAGCTCCCCTAAAACGACCAGTCAAGTGACAATGATCTCTAACCCTATCATCGTTGAGTAAATGATTGCCACAAATGTGACACAAAATGGCATTATTGAAACTAACAATATCTTCCGGTCGCATTACCATCGGTTGTATTCTACTCAAATACTCAGAATAGATTTCTGAGGCATTTGCTATTAATGACATAAAAAATTTATGACCGGCATTTTCGCCGGTCTCCAATACAAATCTATTTAATTGCTCATCAAATGAGCATTTAATATAATACGAATAAGCTATTGGAATATGCTCATTTATACAATTGGTCTTATCACTTACTCTTAAATTAACGCTTTTAAGCGCGCACTCGAAGTCCGCGTAGATGACGAACGGTACCTGGAGTTGACTCCTGTGCCGTTCGAACTTCAGAAATGCCCTTTCTGGTGTTGACAGTTCCGCCACCAATCCACCACATTGCTCTTTGTGGCGCCTAGCAGCTTCCTCGCTGATCGAATAGTTGAGGCATATGTCGCAAAACCATTTTTTATGCCAGCTACCCTATTCCATTTGGTTATTCACCAATCTATAATTGCTGTCAGTCGATAAGAGACAGTGGAAATTTTGAATTTTTTTCTTTTTTTATATCATTTATATATCAGAAGGTTGTGCCATTTGTTGGCTTTAGCTGCTTCAGATTGCTCATCTACTTCCAAAATTATTGCATCTGAGTCGTCGTCCATCAGCTGCCACATCGGGTGCAAATGTTTGCAAGAATAGCATGTGCACCACCCGATGTCGGCGGCGAAGCACGGCTCTTGTGCGTTTGGTGGCCAGCTTATATTTGCGCAGAGGCTTCTTTCCGTCTGCATCATCGTTGCATCCCCCATAAGAAGGGAGATGCATTCATCATCATCCACAGCTATTTGAGTTGATGTTAGAATCGGACTAAAGCCGAATAGACTCGGACTGAAGGCGTCTTCAGTGTTCGAGTCTATGAATATAATCTCCTGGCAGCTGGTCATTGGTCCTTGGTATACAATTGCATTTTTTTGTTTTATATTTATTCTGAAGGTAGAATAACATATTTAAAATACTTTCTTAATTTGAATTTTTTTGTAGTTTTTAATATTTTGTCATGTTGCAATGATGTTAAATCTATTTCTGCTCGTAAGATTTCTATATCATTCTTTTCTACATTTCGCCTAAGAGAGATAAGCTCATTATTTTCTGTTTGCGACCGGAAGATATTGCTTTCAATTTGCCTAATCTGTTGCTCACAAATAAAAGAGTCAGCTTCAAGCATTCTAATGCTTGATTTCAGGTCTTTTTCTATAACCTTGTAATGACCCCAAGCATATGTATGTATTCGTTTTTTTTTCTTCGTTTTTTCGTATCATACGCTTATCATCATTACTATTAAGTGTAATTTTCTTAATACGGTTAGTAAATATTTGGTGAAGTTTAGATCTAAACACCATCATAGTATCGACGAACGTTTGCTCTTTAAGTAAACAGTCGCGATAGTTTTGAAGTGACAATTTGTTAACTGCACACTTTTTCATTTTATTTTTTATTTTTATTATTACTCAAAAATGTACAGATATTGTTTTATTTATAATATAGATATTCATTTACAAGCCAGCTTTGATGACTGCTTCCAATAAAGAGTCCGAGTCCGATTCTTCAGTCAACTCGATGCAGTTGACGGCTTCCAATCGTTCTGCTACATCCAAAATTATAGCATCTGAGTCGTCGTCCATCAGCTGCCACATCGGGTGAAAATGCTTGCAAGAATAGCATGTGCACCACCCGATGTCGGCGACGAAGCACGGCTCTTGTGCGTTTGGCGGCCAGCTTATATTCGCGCAGAGGCTTCTTTCCATCTGCATCATCGTTGCATCCCCCATAAGAAGGGAGATGCATTCCTCATCATCCACAGCTTTTTGAGTTGATGATAGCATCGGAGTAAAGCCGAATAGACTCGGACTGAAGGCGTCTTCAGTGTCCGAGTCTATGAATATAATCTCCTGGCAGCTGGTCATTGGTCCTTGGTATACAATTGCATTTTTTTTGTTTTATATTTATTCTGAAGGTAGAATAACATATTTGAAATACTTTCTTAATTTGAATTTTTTTTGTAGTTTTTGATATTTTGTCATGTTGCAATGATGTTAAATCTATTTCTGCTCGTAAGATTTCTATATCATTCTTTTCTACATTTGGCCTAATAGAGATAAGCTCATTGTTTTGTGGTTTCGACCGGAAGATATTGCTTTCAATTTGCCTAATGTCTTGCTCAGAAATAAAAGAGACAGCTTCAAGCATTCTAATGCTTGATTTCAGGTCTTTTTCTATAACCTTGTAATGACCCCAAGCATATGTATGTATTCGTTTTTTTTCTTCATTTTTTCGTATCATATGCTTATCATCATTACTATTGAGTGTGATTTTCTTTATACGATTGGTAAATATTTGGTGAAGTTTAGATCTAAACGTTTGCTCTTTAAGTAAACAGTCGCGATAGTTTTGAAGTGACAATTTGTTAACTGCACACTTTTTCATTTTATTTTTTATTTTTATTATTTCTCAAAAATGTACAGATATTGTTTTATTTATAATATAGATATTTATTTACAAGCCAGCTTTGATGACTGCTTCCAATAAAGAGTCCGAAACCGAGTCTTCAGTCAACTCGATGCAGTTGACGGCTTCCAATCATTCTGCTACATCCAAAATTATAGCATCTGAGTCGTCGTCCATCAGCTGCCACATCGGGTGCAAATGCTTGCAAGAATAGCACGTGCACCACCCGATGTCGGCGGCGAAGCACGGCTCTTGTGCGTTTGGCGGCCAGCTTATATTCGCGCAGAGGCTTCTTTCCATCTGCATCATCGTTGCATCCCCCATAAGAAGGGAGATGCATTCCTCATCATCCACAGCTTTTTGAGTTGATGATAGAATCGGACTAAGGCCGAATAGACTCGGAATGAAGGCGTCTTCAGTGTCCCAGTCTATGAATATAATCTCCTGGCAGCTGGTCATTGGTCCTTGGTATACAATTGCATTTTTTTTTCTATTTATTCTGAAATTTGAAATTTTTATGTAGTTTTTGATATTTTGTCATGTTGCAATGATGTTAAATCTATTTCTGCTCGTAAGATTTCTATATCATTCTTGTCTGCGTAAAAATCATCAGTTTTGATGGTGTAAATAAATGAGTCGGTATCCATGGAGTTGAGCGCTAGATTTTTACCGAATTTCGGCTGCATATAACCGTAATGGAAATCATACATTTTTCATTTTGATATGTCTAGTATACAAAAGCCAATGTAAATTGGTTTATTGTGTGAAGGCGCTTCATTTGAAAAGCATATAAATTTTCACTAAACTTTACTGAGCTATGGGATGAAGATCTCGCTACCAGCTCTCGGCCACACAATTTTTTTCGCCCCTTTGTGTTTTCTGCTTGGGGTGCCTCCCAATAGCTTGTGAGTTTCAAATCAATTCGCTTTTCAATAATTTCAAGCGCCTTACCGAAAATGCTATTGTTCAGCAATTTGAAGAAATCTTTTTCAAACGCATTTTTAGCGTTTGTTCGATGCATTGTATTCATGTCTATGTATGATTTTAGCCATGGTTTTTGAGAAAACCGTAATACTCTATGCACCTTTACCAACTCTAATCCGTTCTGCAGACACTGCTGCAAATTCAAATAATGAATCGGATACTGAATTTTATCGGTGAGATCAGCAATGAGTTTTTTGCTTGCACCGAATTTTGGGGGTTTTTTATTGGAAGGACAAAAGGGCAGATCATGAATTTTTTAATTTTTTAATATTTTAAGTCCACTTCAAAAATGTAACCATTCTCGGCGTTAGGTGATATGTTTGAGATATCAATGACGTTAATCTCTTCTTCTGTCAACCATTGAAAATTCCCATATGGTAGACATTGAGACATTGCATAACCATAAAGGTTGTTTGCATCCAAATAAATAAGATACTTTTCAACCGCTGCCGCATCATAATTATGCATATATTTATTGTTGGCTTTGCTATGTCGCATCGGACATTGCACCAACCCACCGCGAATTCCACACTGAATAAACCTGTACATATCTATGTCGGTCAACAGCTCGAGTTCGATTTGCGTGCTTTTTAGCATTGCATCCCAAGATAAACCCGGAATTGTATAATAGTGAGCAGGATCTAATTTATGTATGCTCATGCATATTCGCCTGAAGTTTTCGAAAACATCAGTCAGAAGCAAAACATCTGTTTTTAAATACAATTCTAGGTAATCTTTCATTGTTATGCATTCAAATTCTGTCCACACTTTAAGTGCATGAGAATAATCGGCTTCTGAACATTCAGTATCCGTAAGGTTACTGAAAACTGGATGAAGTGGCGTTACTTGAATTTTTTTCTATATATTTTGATGGTAGAATAACATATTTGTTATACTTTTCTTAATTTGAATTTTTTATGTTTTTTGGTGATTTTTTCTTTTTCGCAATCTGTTAAAAATGAGATGAGAAAATGAGAATGAACGATTTTATTTCACTTTGTAGCTCTTCTTTATCCTTGAAGAGTACATATTCCGCAAATATTTCGAAATTTGCCTTTGTTGAGTGATGTAGCTCCAAAACCTGCTCCAGATGCGGTAGCAAAACTTCGCCAGCTTCACGTAGAAACTCTTCAGGGGCCATCAGCTCAGCACTAACATTGTCGTACATGTAGTGGGGGATGCGCCCCTGGAATCCATCGGCCAGAAACTTCATTCTCCCATCCAGAGGTCGCACAGCATTCCGGTTATGGAATTAATTAATTATTATTTATTTGTTTTTTACACTTAGTTTTTAGAAGCCAGCTTTGATGACTTTTGTTTTGTTTTTTATTTTTTATTTTTTATTTTTATTATTCAAAAATATACACATATTCATTTAAAAGCCAGCTTTGATAGCTGCTTCCAATAAAAGCTCATCGTCAGAATCCTCCATTAGATCGATGCAGTTGTTGGCTTCTGCTGCTTCACTTTGTTTTGCTGCTTCCAATAATAGGTCATCGTCAGAATCTTCCATTAGATCGATGCAGTTGTTGGCTACTGCTGCCTCCAAAATTATTGCAGCTGCCACATCGGGTGCAAATGCTTGCAAGAATTGCACGTGCACCACCCGATGTCGGCGGCGAAGCACGGCTCTTGTGCGTTTGGTGGCCAGGCTTCTCTCCGTCTGCATCATCGTTTCATCCCCCATAAGAAGGGAGATGCATTCATCATCATCTTTTTGAGACGATGATTTAATTGGTTCGAAGACGAATAGACTCGGACTGAAGGTGTCTTCAGAGTCCAAGTCTATGAAAATTATTGAATGTCCACTCATTTTTATAAAGAAGACAATCGTACTGATGAACAAATTATGATTTGCTCAAGTATTTATCTCAAAAAATAGATTCAAATGAACTATTTTTACGATAAATGAAAACAGAAATTTTGTTTTTGTTATTTTCTTTTTAGATATTTTTTATTTTTTACATCTTTTTGCGATGATGATTGAATTGGTTTGAATACTAATAGACTCGGACTAAAGGTGTCTTCAGAGTTCAAGTCTATGAAAATTATTGATTGTCCACTCATTTTTCTACAGAAGACAATCGTACTGATGAACAAATTCTGATTTGCTCAAGTATTAATCCCAAAAAATAGTTTCAAAAAACTCGCCCAAAAATTGAATATACTTACTATGTCAAAAAAAAAAAAACACTTACCCAAACACAACGAAAGCGCCACTGTATTCACTATGTCAACAAACACTTTTCCGGGATTCATACATCAATCCAACTCTGGTTCAAAGAACTCATCATGTGAAACTTGTTGCTAACAGAGAGCGTCCTTGGTTTGCAATCATAACTTTAAACTTCTATTGCGTTTTCTCTGATAGGAAAGCAACCAACCTTAAAATAACATAATAAAAATACATAAACAAATACACATTAGAATTAATTTATTAAATATACAAGTTTTGAATAAATGTTTCACTTAAAAATTACAATAATAATTAATACACAAATTGCAATTGATCCTTTACTTTGACAAAAACTAAACCAGTGAAACCCAAAAAAAATAAGAAAAAAAAAAAACTATACATATTATAAATAAATTAATAAGTTAAAATTGTAAGAAAATATAGTATAAAAGCTATAATATATTGAAACGTAAAAAAATATACTAAGAAATCACTCAATGTACAAATTAAAAGATAAGTCTTAAAAAACAATCACTTATAAGGAAAAAACAAATATTCACATTAAAATAAACACTAATATAATTTAATTTTTTTAAGAAAATATTAAATTTTATGCTGTTAGCTTAAATATAATTAAAAGAACTTTACATAAACAAGAGAAATAATAAGCAAAACATAAATAAACTTCACCTCAACCTATCCAATATCCAACTATTAACCCAATTAAATTTCCCAAACCTCAAATTTCCCAAAACTCTCAATCTCAATCACGCATCTTCTTTAAGAATATTCCATAATCGATTTTGCGAATTGGAAACAACTAAAATACTGCCGAAAACAATTTCTATCAACTGTAACTTGCCAATCACAGAGCAGAATGCATTATCAACATATTCGACAACTTCAACGTAAAAGCAGCCAAGGAAATATAGTCAAAAATTCTGGAATAACAATAAAATTCAACACAACTTGTCATGTTCAGTTCCAGTTATCATGCACATAAAATCGTAATCATTGTGGAGCTGAGACTTGATGATATTATACAATTCACTCCATTTCTGTCAGTCGATTCTGGTAACAACATCAAATAATATCCATTTAAAAATCCAACATATTTTACATCACCTACGTGAAGGCATTCACAAGCGACGTTTTTTCTTAGCAAACAGAGGGAGACACCGTCAGCTAAAACCACTTATTATGCACGTAAATTAAATAAGATGGTGATGCTAAACTTCATTTCGCTTCTTCTTCAACTACAGTCAACAGTCAATTCTGGAATCTGAAGCAAGTTATTACCAACAACAAAAATTCAGTCATCATCTACATATTTTATAAACTGAGACATGGAAAACAGCCAACTAAGGAGCCAAAAAAAAATCCAACACAACTGGTCAATCAATCAATCAGATGCCTAAAATGCTGAAACTGGATAATCTTACAAGCAATAAATTCCTCTTTTTCCCAATCCACTTCCCAAGTTCCAAAAAAATTAAATATAATAAATTAATAAAAAAATAAAACAAAATAATAAAACTAATAGTATATATAGTTTAAGAAAACATTGTTTAAATAATTCATTCAAAAGATAAAAGTTTGTAAGTAATATTATGATCATTAGTCGGTTAATTTAGTTAAAATAAATAACATAGATATTTTTCAAACAATTAAGTACTTTTCTTTATGAAACTAATTAAACGACTTAAAGATGCTTGCAGATTTTTATAAATTTACAGATAAGCTTCAATATAACGAATCTTAAGGCGGAAAGCACAACCTTCGTTATAGATAAAGTTTCTGAAATAGAATTGTTCTTCGATCAAATTTTATCAAATCACAGAGTGCTGATATTGCATGTTATATGGTAGATCTTTTAATATAAGTTAAGGTTTAGTCGAGAAGACTACCTGAACAGTTTGAGTTGCATCCTAGTTTTCCTGTAAGTTGCGAGATTGTGAATCAAGACACAAGTGAGATGTTTGGTTTTTGGTGAGTTTTATTGTAAGAAATAGTAAGCTCATCGTCAGAATCCTCCATTAGATCGATGCAGTTGTTGGCTTCTGCTGCTTCACTTTGTTTTGCTGCTTCCAATAATAGGTTATCGTCAGAATCTTCCATTAGATCGATGCAGTTGTTGGCTACTGCTGCTTCACATTGCTCTGCTGCCTTCAAAATTATTGCATCTGAGTCGTCGTCCATCAGCTGCCACATCGGGTGCAAATGCTTGCAAGAATTGCACGTGCACGACCCGATGTCGGCGGCGAAGCACGGCTCTTGTGCGTTTGGTGGCCAGCTTATATTCGCGCAGAGGCTTCTCTCCATCTGCATCATCGTTGCATCCCCCATAAGAAGGGATGCAGTTAAGTCCCAGGGAGCTGAGGATGTGGTCTAGAAGTCCTGGTGCGGATCCTCGGTGGTGTTGCAGTCGTGGTTTGATGTTGGTTGTAGAGATTTTTGTATTTAATTTATAAGTTTTGTTGAAGATGAAATAAAGAGAAACGTCTGGTTGAGTTGGAAGTCTGTACTCGAATCAATCTTTTTGAGACGATGATTGAATTGGTTCGAATACTAATAGATTTGGACTAAAGGTGTCTTCAGAGTCCAAGTCTATGAAAATTATTGAATGTCCAACCATTTTTATAAAGAAGACAATCGTACTGATGGACAAATTCTGATTTGCTCAAGTATTTATCCCAAAAAATAGATTCTAATGAAATGTTTTTACGATAAATGAAAACAGAAATTTTGTTTTTGTTATTTTCTTTTTTAGATATTTTTTATTTTTTACTTCTTTTTGAGATGATGATTGAATTGGTTCGAATACTAATAGACTCGGACTAAAGGTGTCTTCAGAGTCCAAGTCTATAAAAATTATTGAATGTCCACTCATTTTTCTAAAGAAGACAATCGTACTGAAGAACAAATTCTGATTTGCTCAAGTATTTATCCCAAAAAATAGATTCAAAAATCTACCCCAAAAATTTAATATACTTACTATGTCATAAAAAACACTTACCCAAACACAACGAAAGCGCCACAGTATTCACTATGTCAACAAACACTTTTCCGGGATTCATACATCAATCCAACTCTGGTTCAAAGAACTCATCATGTGAAACTTGTTGCTAACAGAGAGCGTCCTTGGTTTGCAATCATAACTTTAAACTTCTATTGCGTTTTCTCTGATAGGAAAGCAGCCAACCTTAAAATAACATAATAAAAATACATAAACAAATACACATTAGAATTAATTTATTAAATATACAAGTTTTGAATAAATGTTTCACTTAAAAATTACAATAATAATTAATACACAAATTGCAATTGATCCTTTACTTTGACAAAAACTAAACCAGTGAAACCCAAAAAAATTAAGAAAAAAAAAAAACTATACATATTATAAATAAATTAATAAGTTAAAATTGTAAGAAAATATAGTATAAAAGCTATAATATATTGAAACGTAAAAAAAATACTAAGAAATCACTCAATGTACAAATTAAAAGATAAGTCTTAAAAAACAATCACTTATAAGGAAAAAACAAATATTCACATTAAAATAAACACTAATATAATTTAATTTTTTTTAAGAAAATATTAAATTTTATGCTGTTAGCTTAAATATAATTAAAAGAACTTTACATAAACAAGAGAAATAATAAGCAAAACATAAATAAACTTCACCTCAACCTATCCAATATCCAACTATTAACCCAATTAAATTTCCCAAACCTCAAATTTCCCAAAACTCTCAATCTCAATCACGCATCTTCTTTAAGAATATTCCATAATCGATTTTGCGAATTGGAAACAACTAAAATACTGCCGAAAACAATTTCTATCAACTGTAACTTGCCAATCACAGAGCAGAATGCATTATCAACATATTCGACAACTTCAACGTAAAAGCAGCCAAGGAAATATAGTCAAAAATTCTGGAATAACAATAAAATTCAACACAACTTGTCATGTTCAGTTCCAGTTATCATGCACATAAAATCGTAATCATTGTGGAGCTGAGACTTGATGATATTATACAATTCACTCCATTTCTGTCAGTCGATTCTGGTAACAACATCAAATAATATCCATTTAAAAATCCAACATATTTTACATCACCTACGTGAAGGCATTCACAAGCGACGTTTTTTCTTAGCAAACAGAGGGAGACACCGTCAGCTAAAACCACTTATTATGCACGTAAATTAAATAAGATGGTGATGCTAAACTTCATTTCGCTTCTTCTTCAACTACAGTCAACAGTCAATTCTGGAATCTGAAGCAAGTTATTACCAACAACAAAAATTCAGTCATCATCTACATATTTTATAAACTGAGACATGGAA
Organism: Scaptomyza pallida; assembly: GCA_018152965.1. Classification (NCBI taxonomy): domain Eukaryota; kingdom Metazoa; phylum Arthropoda; class Insecta; order Diptera; family Drosophilidae; genus Scaptomyza; species Scaptomyza pallida. The sequence continues at coordinate 2,393,648 of JAECXP010000051.1, read as the reverse complement.
AACAGCCAACTAAGGAGCCAAAAAAAAATCCAACACAACTGGTCAATCAATCAATCAGATGCCTAAAATGCTGAAACTGGATAATCTTACAAGCAATAAATTCCTCTTTTTCCCAATCCACTTCCCAAGTTCCAAAAAAATTAAATATAATAAATTAATAAAAAAATAAAACAAAATAATAAAACTAATAGTATATATAGTTTAAGAAAACATTGTTTAAATAATTCATTCAAAAGATAAAAGTTTGTAAGTAATATTATGATCATTAGTCGGTTAATTTAGTTAAAATAAATAACATAGATATTTTTCAAACAATTAAGTACTTTTCTTTATGAAACTAATTAAACGACTTAAAGATGCTTGCAGATTTTTATAAATTTACAGATAAGCTTCAATATAACGAATCTTAAGGCGGAAAGCACAACCTTCGTTATAGATAAAGTTTCTGAAATAGAATTGTTCTTCGATCAAATTTTATCAAATCACAGAGTGCTGATATTGCATGTTATATGGTAGATCTTTTAATATAAGTTAAGGTTTAGTCGAGAAGACTACCTGAACAGTTTGAGTTGCATCCTAGTTTTCCTGTAAGTTGCGAGATTGTGAATCAAGACACAAGTGAGATGTTTGGTTTTTGGTGAGTTTTATTGTAAGAAATAGTAAAGTGTTTCTCTGTAATGTTCTGCTCCTCGTCTGGATTGAATCTAATTGAGTCTTGCGAACGCTAGCCGCTTGAATTCGCTCCAATTGCATCGTCAGCAAAAGGCAGCGACAAAGTTGCAGCGGATGTGTCGCAACACCCGGCAACGGCCAGTGCTTAGTCAACGCAACGTCGTCGTTGCGTCGAATATGCTGACGTCGTGGTTTCGGGTGATAACATTGTTGTTGTGCCCAAAACGCTTGGCCTGCAGTTATACTTTATGAAGAATGTGAAAGATTGTTTATGCCATGAAGTATGATTGTTTATGCCATGAAGTATCGCCGTATGTTGGTATGATGTGGCGATCGCTGTGCGGAGGTCAATGGTGATAACTTATATGCCTATAATAAAATAGATGATTGTTCAATATGTATAAAAAAAATATAAAACGAATAGTTTTTATTTAATTTATTTGAAACAACTTTATTACTACTTTTGAGTTTAGAATGATTACAATTTTAAAGTAATTAATTCGTTTGCTGAACACGATGTTTATATGCAAACACAAATCTAAAACTAATGTCTTAAAATTAATGCTACACAAAGCAAACCTCGGTTTGAGCTTATTAATTGAGTCTTTATTGAAAATATGCTTGTGTTTGCGAGCCCACGCTTTTGCCTGAGTGAGAGTCACTCATATCAAATGTTTACGTTAACTTATCAGAATTGCTCATACCGAAATATGCTTACGTTGCCGATCTCACGCTTAGGGTGAGTTTTCTTTATGTCTACACATGATTCAAGTTATGAATGTGGAGTGGGTGTAACTGAAAATCTTACTTTATATATGTTTATTTTTTTTTAATGAAAATTGGTAATCATGACATCGTGATAAAAACTGATCCATACTACATAGGCCGACTTATATGATTAAGTTCGTATATCTTTTGAAATAAATACAACACTCCGAACGTTGCGGTTGAGAAATGGTTTATTAAAGCAATTGCTGTACAAACAGGTTCTTATATTCATATTTCTATTGAATGGTTTGGTTGATCTCTGTTTACATTATTGGCTTGTGAGAGAGTTTGATTCTCTCTGTACTTAGAAGATGAGTGGTCAAGCTATGTTTATGTTTTCTATGCTGCGACTGAATGTTTATATGAATCATGAGTCGTGCAGCTGTGTTTATAACTGTATATTGTTTACATTAAAGTAGATTGGAGGCCAGATGGTATTTTGGGTAAGGGTAAGTATGTTGGTAGTTGAGGGGGAGAGATAAGTGGTGACAATTGTATAACTCGCGCTTATGTATGTAGAGACAACAGATTACTTAAGTGCGGTATAGTTTAATGATTCAATTTGTAGAAAAAAAGATAATTGAGATTTGCGGTAAATACGTGTTATCAACATTATTATGCAGAAGCGTATAAATTAAGTCTTCCGTCGTAACTTCGTTGTCGGGCGACGATCCGTGGACGGTGGTAACTTCTTCTTCTTGGTAAGGTGTTGATGAATCCAAGAGGTGATTACTGGAACAATGTGATTAGGTTGTGGGAACTTTCCCAGTTGCCCGTCTTAGACGTGGTCAACTATGATTGATAACAGTCGGCGTGCCGACTCAGCATTCTTGCGCAAGCAACACGGTGTCCGTTTTCAGTTGCTGTGCGCAGAACTCTTGGCAGCGAGTCAGCATTGTTCACAAGAATATTACTTTGTTGCTGAGGGCAAACAGAATGCTTAAGGCTATGTGTTATGTGTTGTTGTATTTGTTGCTGAGGGCAACCAAATTACTTATGATTGTGTGTAAATAACAATGTATGACTGAAAAGAGTGTATCTTATATGCTTAGTTGTTAACTAATATCGTCGGCACAAATTTTGAAAATCTACTCAACATAGCTAAGGAGTTCTTCGATTGAAAGTGTGGTATAAAACACCCAATTGATGACTTTAGCTTTAAAGCTGTTAAGGATGCAGGAATGTCAGTTTTAAAATTGAATTTGGCTGGTGCGGCAGCTAGCTTTTTATGCGGGAATGTGACCTTTTTGCCACCGAATTTTTTCTGACTAGCTGCTAAAATGGGTATAATGTCTATAATGCCTTTATCAATTTCAGCCAGAGTTGTGAAAAAACAGAAGCAAAGAAAACTCTCTCTATTTACAAAATTTTGCGTATTTCACAGCGAGTTATTTTTGTGTATTGATGTTAAAAAAGGTTTTATAATAAAAAAAAAAAGTTTAGCATATTCATTGACTGTGGTGCATTAATTTTTAGATTCAAATTACTGTTGCTTGCCCTTTATATGGTTTAGATGGAATTGATCATGAGCTAGAATTGTAGTTTAAAGCTGCTCAGAAATAAAATTTAACAGATTTGCTAAACGTTTACGAAAACTATGAGTTTTACCCAAAAATATGGATTTTCCATGCACAACGGCAACAACGATCCCTTTTCTCATTGGGAAGTACTAACACATAGTTAAACACGACGAAGACTCAATCTCAACTTAATGTCATAAAGTGCGAGTTGCACATACTAGACAACCCTGCTAGGTAAGCGCAGATGTTTGTTTTAACGTACATATGTTCGCCGGGTAGCTTAAGGATTTTAGGTAGGTCTCTTTAACTACCACCCCCTCTGGATTATTACCTGATTTTAATGACCAAGACCCTTAGTCCCAAAGACGATAGGCTATTAGGTAGCTGTAAAAGATATTATTTTCTTGGGCTTATGCTATATAAATGATGTTGTAGCTCTGGTCATCAGTTCATTCCATCTTTGAAAGTGGTCGAGACATCAGTTGCAATTTTTGTGTCCGCACTCGACTCAGCATTAAGTTGACAGTAACTTCAGTGTTTTAGGAAACAAATGTGATTAAAGTATGTTGCCGTGTATACAAATACCATTAAATCGTGTAATTAAGTCCGTTAAATCGTGTAATACAAATCCGTTAAATGTGTTCTCAAAGACATATTACGACTACCGAATTATTCAATCAATCCTGGTTTTCGCATTTATTTGTGTACTTATACAAAACAAATATTTCAATGGTTTTTGTGTATCTTGCCGATCTAATAACTTACATCGAAGTTTAGTGCGCATGCAAAATTATGCAAGTTGAAAAGAACCTAACTGGCTTTTCCAAATGAACAAAACAATGTTGCTCGTTGAGTAACTTTTTCATACTGTTTATTCTTAAACTTATTTTCTAGAGGACTGTATGTATTTATTAGGCCGATAGTCGCGGAAGGCGAGAATCGGCTTTATAGCAACGTGTTTGTTTATGAACATTCTGCCGGGGGCCACAAAGGTGAGGCTCGGCGTCATGTCCCTTTACTTTTGCAGCTTCTCGATGTGTCGAGCCTTAAACTCTGCTAAGGATCCTTTGGGATAGCTGCTGATCTTCCGCTGGGCGCTCTAAGTTGCGCTGTCGGCTGTTCTGTTGGGCGCTCTAAGTAGCGCTGTCGGCTGCGACTTCTGATGGGCGCTCTAAGTTGCGCTGTCGGCTGCGACTGCTGTTGGACGCTCTAGAATACGTTGTCTGCTGCGACTTCTGAGACGTCCTTTCTTGTGCACTAATATCAGGTATTGGCAAGTCTCAAGTAGCGACGGCCTAGCACTACTTTCTGCTCTAATACTTGATACCCGCTCGTCACTAAATTTTGCGACGGCCTGGCACTGGTTTTTTTTTAAGCAGCTCTAATTTGTAAGATTAGAGCGGCAAAACCAAAAGGTCCAAACAGACGGTGTTTGCCCCTTACCACTGGTGGGGGGAAGCAAACAGCGCATCCGGCTCGAAGGACCAAATGAAAACACGACACTGTTTTCGTTTGAGTACTATTTCATACTCTTAACACCTGCCTCTTTAAAATTTGCATCGACACTTTTGACATTTTTAAATTATTCTTAAAATTAACAAAAAGTAATAATAAAAATTAATTTATTGGTTGTGGCTCACCCCTTAGTAGCTTGCTGGACGTAGCAGCCCCTTTTTTTTTTTTTTTTTGCAGTTGTGTCGCTGTTGTCGAGCTAAGTTTCAATACTTGCGTCGTCTGTGCGGCACTCTGTTGCTGATGCGTGTCCAGTTGTTGCTGTTGCAGATGTAGGTATTGATGCTCCTTGTAGATGTTGCCGATGTCGTTGATGCAGTTGATGTGATGTTAATGATGCAGATGTTGATGACAAATTGTTGATGATGTAGATTTTTCTGACGCAAACGTTGTTGTTGGGTGTTGCTTTGCTTTGGATTGTGCCTGTTGCTTGTCTCCTTGCTTGTATAACTGATTGATTTCCCAACAATTGTTGCTCCTGGGCGCTTAATTTGCGCTTTTGGCTGCGGCTTCGCTACGCGCTTTTAATTTTAGCGCTGTCGGCTGCGGCGTTTTGCAGGGCGCTCTAATTGTAGCGCTGTCTGCTGTGGCGTCTGCTGGTCGCGCTATATAATAGCGCCGTTGGCTGCGAGTTTAAACACGCGACGCACTTCTTGTGCTTTAAATCGGGTATTTCATACACTTAACACCTGATCCCGGCAGGTCACTTTATTTATGACGGCCTAGCACTGGTTTTTTCTTAACACTGCTCTAATTTTGTAATTTTAGAGCGGCAAAAAACCAAATGGTCAACTCTTTTAAAAACACAAGTTTGGCTTGGTTTTTTGTCTACTGATTGCCCCTTACCACTGGTGGGGGGAAGCAAAACAGCAACGGCTTAAAAGGACCAATGAAAAGAACAGAACTGGCTTTTCCAAATGAACAAAACAATGTTGCTCGTTGAGTAACTTTTTCATACTGTTTATTCTTAAACTTATTTTCTAGAGGACTGTATGTATTTATTAGGCCGATAGTCGCGGAAGGCGAGAATCGGCTTTATAGCAACGTGTTTGTTTATGAACACAAGTCAACATTCACTTTTTAATTGCTATCAAAATTCAGCACCACAGAGTTTTGGGAGTGTTATGGTTTTCTAGATGAAAATTGACAATTCTTTTTTTTTTGGGAATTCTCTCAAGTTTCTGGTCTAGGTGGGGTCGACCATATATTTTCACAACTAATCTGAAATTTTTAAGCTTTTGATATAGTATAAGCTCGGTTAGCTGGCGGACAGAGGTGCCCATGATGTTAAATTTTTTATGGTTTCATTTTTCTTTTTTTGCTTGAACCTTTCTTTATAGTAAGACGCTGCATCAAAATTAACATGCTGTAATGTCTTATCTTTTATTGAGATTGTTTAAATATTGTTGAGTAAAGTAGATGTTGTGTAGTACTGATTTCTAAAACTTTTTTTACAAAAACGTTGGTAGAGTTGCGGTTACTCGAAGGACCAAAATGTATAAATGTTATTGAAACAAACTAAGTTGCTTCTTCGAGTATAATTTTCATACTGATTTTATTCTTAAAATCCTGGGCCTTATATACGTATGTTAATATATTATGTTCATGCCTGAACAGTTATTAAATCCTCGAATCCGGCTCGAAGGACCAAAATGTATAAATGTTTTGTTTATATTTTATGTTCATGCCTGAACATAGTTAAAAACTCTTTTCGTTTCCATTAAAATTTCGGTGTTATTTTACGTTGTTTCGAAGGCCTTGCACTCTAGCAAAACCTCATCCAATTCCTTGTTTTTGTTTTCCAGTAGTCTCAGCTGCAGTTTCTTGTCACAGATTCCATTATTTGGTCAATCCAGCAGCATTCTATTTTGAATTTATTTTCTGCATTCGCACTTGAAATCGCAAACATTGGCTTGTTTGCTGGGATTAGTTTTAAAATCTTATAATTGCTGGCCAACGTGTTGCACGGTGTTCAATGTCTTTTAAATAATATAATACCTAACAAAGTGTCTTAATTTCTATGTGCTTATTATCTCCTGCAAGATAATTGTAGTGTATTTATATTAATAAATCTGCACGCTGTATGATGCTTGTGTCTTGTCTACTTTTGTACCTCATTTCTCTTTTTCTTTTTAGTAAGACCATTCTTACATATTCAAATACTGTATTAATATTGTTGAGCAATGTAGATGTTGTATAGTACTGATTTTTATTCTTCTGAGCCAGTGTTTTTATACCCTGACTCATGCATAAGATCATCCCTTAAGTCTAACTTATCTATTGCTGAGTTTGTAAGGCTCAGCGTTGGTCTTAAATAATTATTATCCACTTTGTTCATTCCAATATACAAATTCGAAATAGTTTCTTTGTTGAGTATATCACCGATGTAGTTTTGATTTTGTACTCATAAATTTCCTCCCGGCTGCTAAGCTCTAGGTTGGCATTCACTTCTCTTATGTGCTGCCTTACATTTAGAGCTCTTTTATGCAAAAGCTATGTGAAAACATTCTTAATTTATAATTTGAAATTTGTTTTTATATAAGTTGTTGAGTAATGTGTTACGTTGCTGATTTTGAAGTTTTTTTTTTTTTCTCTTTTGTAATATGCCAATATTTAATCGTACAGTGCACTGGCATGTCTGTGTTTTTTTTTTATTTAATTGTCGTAACCCACGTTTTAATATATTTTAATGTTTTATTTTCTTTTTATTGTAATAAACTATTTGAAACAATACAACTTGTTTCTTTGAGTACTATTTTAATACTTTAATACTTGATACTGGTTTTTTTTTTTTTTAAAAAACCAAAATGGTCAATTGCGTTGTAAGCGCAAGTTCGGCTATTATGCCCCTTACCACTGGTGGCGTGAAGCAAAACATTGAAACAGTTTTTTAATTTTTAATTTGAAATTTTTTTTATGTATATATATACATTGTTAATTTATTTATGAAAATACGATTTATATCGATTTACACATATTGAACTTTTTTGATTTTACAGATTGTAGATGCTTGTATTCTTTTTATTCTTCCTCATTATTTTATGATAAATGTTGAGTAATGTGTTACGGTGGCGATGTAATTTTGTACTGTTCTTTATTCTGCTGAGCCAGGGTTTTTATGGTAATAATTGTGCGACTGATCTGTTGAGATGTTGGACAAGAAGAGGAAGACGCTTACATAGAGATGCGCCTACATTGATCATTTATAAAAACTATTTTTATTCTGTTTTTTTTTTATTCAATGCTCGAACTTTTAACATCAAATTTTTTTAACACATCATTTATTTATCAAAATACGATTTATATCGATTTATACATATTGAACTTTTTTGACTTTATAGATAATGCTTTATTTCGGTGTTGAGTAAGTGAAATTAATTCGTAAACATAACTTAAAATTCTTGTTGAAGTTTTGATGAATCGGAATATAAAGAACACACGGCGAGTTAGGTTTATATATGTATATACATATGTTACTGCTTTTATTTTTGTGCGCGTCCGCATTTTACTACGAATTACATTTGCTAGAGAGTGAATATACAAAGATGAGAAGCTTAAGTGTGACTTAATGATCTATATTTACAACATAATTGATATTTACAACAATTCTAATAGTTTTTACAAGTCAAATGTAAGCTAGCATTATAAGAATGCCGGCTTATAATGATTACAAGCGATTAAGTTTTATTAGTTTTATGGACAAACTTTATGGTTTTTACCTATATCTAGATTTATTTAGTCTATCGGGTTATTGTGTGCGATATTATATTTTTTGATGTTTTTTCTTTCACAGTTTTTTAGGCAGAGCTGTTGCGCTGTTTCGATGTTGTTGTTGATGTCTCTAATAAAGTGTAGAGAATAGGAATACAACACCTTGTATTTATATAAGGATGAAAAGAGAACTTTTAAATAACAGATAATGATAAATCGTTTTGTTTTGTTTTTTTTTTTTGTTTAAAATATTGTTTTATTTTGATCAATCTTATTTTTATTCATTCCCAGTAAAAAGTTATCATCTTGGGAATTTTTGTAGATCATGTATCCTCCTCCATTTAATTGCCTGACGGTGGTTTCCCTCAGACAATTATACCTCTCGGGTAGGTAAAAGAAGTGCTCTTCCAGCTCCAGTCTTATCGACTCTCCAATGCGAGTCGTCGTCCGCGCTGCCTTAAGGATTGGAAATCCCATATTAGCCGGCATCGCCGTTTTGGAGAGTATCCGCTTCTTTTGACATCTATTAAATTCCTCGCAAATGATGAATACTTTAAAGATCCACCGATTAAGCTTTTTAACAAAGGTGTCCTCTTCATATTCGTTCATCTTGCACGGCTGTTTGCTGCTCGGTTTTAAAGGTTATATTTCACAGCTCTCGTCATCTGCATCTTACCACGCCCAACTTCCCTCGCTTAGAAACGTATCCTCGTCTTCGTGGCGACAATGACTAACTTCCGTCTCGGTCATTGAGTGGTACGCGTTCATTTCAGTGTTGAAGATTAGAAATTCCGTTTTAATTTTCGGAATCACTGTTTTTTTTTTATTTAATGCTCGAGTTTTTAACATCATTTTTTTTTTAACCCATTTATTTATCAAAATACAATTAATACATATTGAACTTTTTTGACTTTATAGATTATGGTTTATTTCAGTGTTGAGTAAGTGGAATTAATTCGTAAACATAACTTTATTTGTTCATCCACATTTAATTCTAATAATTTTTACAAGTTAAATGTAAGCTGGCATTATAAGAATACCGGCTTATAATGATTACAAGCGATTAAGTTTTATTAGTTTTATGGACAAACTTTATGGTTTTTATCTATATCTAGATTTAGTTAGTCCATAAGTAGTCCACTACACACGGCTGTGTATGTGTAATAATTATGTATAATTATTATAACTCAAGTTTATTTGCTTCAATTATTAGGGTACATTATAATTGCGTGCGGCTCTACATTCATTATTCAGCGTCCGCCACGTCATCACTTAGTCATCGATAGTTACATGTTCATTCTATGTATCGATATTTCACAGAGGTGTTTCTTAATTATCGTAACACAACACTACATTATTACAGTATGTGTGTGTAAGTGACGCTTAGATGCGCGTCATTTATCTTCTTCCAAACTACGACAAAACCAGCAGCAACTTCACCATACAAATCCAGCAGTAGTATCACCCATCTATTGCGTTGAACATTTGTATGTTTTATTAATTTCAAACTAATAATAATTTAAGTTTCATTGTCTTATATTCTTCTTGTTTTTTTCACTCCTTGCTTCTTCAATTGGTTCACAAATATAAAAAGATCATTCAACGTACCCTCTTTCACCGTAAATGTAGGGAGATATCGGGTTTCTTTTTCGATGTTGTTACGTTGTCTCGTTATCGGATTCACAACGTTTATATTATTTTGTTGGTGAGCGATAATCTGCGTTAGGGCTTGAATGCACCTTTGCATCTCAATAATGTCGTTTGCCATATGTTTGAATGTTGAGTTCTGAGATGTTGATAAGTACTGTCTTTATTTTGGTTGTCTTTTAGTTTGCCGATGGTTTGGTCAGTAACTTCGACCTTCATCAGAGATTTTTGTAGGTCCTGATGTTTTCCATTATGACATCGTATATTTTTTCAGTAAAGTACTGATGTTCAAAGATGCCCAATTTAACAGAGTTGCATGATTGGCAGTAAACTCTGCTGCCAATGCTTCTGTGACGATCAACTCATCCTTCCTTGCGATGGATTGTTGAATGTTCTCATAAATCTGAGACTGCTTTTTTAGCAATTCAAGATCTTTCGACTGCATCTTGGGTGTAATTTGGATATGTTCTCCATGAAATATTGATGTTTGAAGACTCCAATTTTTATCAGGCTAATATGATTAGCAGTGAATTCTGCTGCCAAATTATCAATAGCTGACTCAGCTTCCTTGTTTTCAATTGCCCGCTGGATTTCCTCATATATATCCGCTTGCTTTTTTAACAGCTAAAGACTTTGCTTTGACATCTTGTATGTTTCCTTTTATTTTTTGTTATATTTAATTTATACTTTGGTTTTACCCGTTGGAGGTGTTTTTGTTTTGATCGCCTAGTTGATCGCGCTGTGCCTCTACTCACAGCTGTATTGGAAAACCAAAGTTAAATTAATTTATAATTATTATTTTTTATCACTTTACACTTTTGCAAAAACGTTGGTAGAGTTGTATCCGGCTCGAAGGACCAAATGTAGATGAGTATTAGAGATGTTGATTAGTACTGTCTTTATTTTTCTGGAGCCACGGTTTTTATACCTTGACTCATGTATAAATTCATCCCTTAAATCTAACTTATCTATTGCTGATGTTGTAAGGCTTAGCGTTGGTCTTAAATTAATATTCTATCGCAGCGTGTGTAAGGCTTGTCCTTTAGTAGCTTTAGTTATTTTTCCCATGGGACATCTACCCGGGTGCGTGTTTTCTTTTGACAAGAATTATGTTCATGATTGAACACATATTGAACTTTTTTGATTTTATAGATTGTAGACGCTTGCATTATTTTTTTCTTCTTTCTAATTTTATGATGAATATCAATTGTTTTTTTTTTTTTCTTTTATAAATTTTGGGGACGCAAAAGTGATCTTCCTCTTCCTTTCTTCCGACTTAAAGTCATGTGTTATTTCAACGATAATTCTGTTGTGATAATTTGCGTGTTATTTATTTAACATAAAAGAAAGAAGTTCACTCTTCGGAGTTTTCTTATTTGTTGTTTCTCGAAAGACCATTGTGAAATCAAAGATGCTTTGTTTTAGTTTAAAATATCTTTATTTAAATTGGAAGCAGCAATGATGCCGCTTCCAACGCTCAGTTGATTCTGATTCTTACATTCTTCCTTAGGTTCGACTCAATATTCGGCCACTTGAGTTTATGACCGGGACTCTGTTTATGCAAACACTGCAACAAAGTGTTACAGTGTGTTTACTTTAAGTACTCTTGGTACAGTAGATATTTAATATGTATGCAAATTATATCCAGTGCGGTCCCGCGTAGTCTCTGCTGCCGTAGTTCCAGGTAGATGATACGCCGGGTGAGGATGTAGATATTGTTGACACGCAGGGTTAACTGCTGTGTTGTGGTGTTTGCAGGATTATCTGCTGTGGAAGTTTAGAGTTGCGCGTATTGCTGGCTAAGGCTCAGTCAATATCAATAACTAAAATTTTACGGTTATTACCGGAGTGCGTGCTTTATTAACAAACTGAACTGTTTGGATGTGTTCACAAAACTCTCGATATGAGTTTCAAATAATAATACCCAAACCCTCGCGGCAATGCATCACGCCACTAAGTCGTGGTCGGCAAGCCGACTCAGCATTCCTAACAGTGCAACACTTCACTTCAGATTTGAAGTGTCAGCATTTCACTGCTAGCCGTTCTTAGCGCAGAGCGCTGAACTCAAGCGCGGCGCGTCAGCATTGCATATCAGCGAAATATGATACTTAGGGTAATAAACTAAATCTAGGGTAACAATATTTGACATATTTACTCTTAGATGTTAACTTGCATACCACTACACCATGTTGTCAATATGTTATGTTTGTCCGTATCCAAACTCCATGATATATGATTTTTTTTTATTTATCTCAGTATCTCAGTTTATTTCACACTTATATTCCTTATTTTTGTAAGATGCATAATATTTTTAAAGATTAAATTAAATACATTGTTCGACGGCATTCGTTCTTCGTGTCGTCGCCGCGAGATCAAAATTAGAAGAAGAAGAGTTTCCCAAACTATCGATGATCGTGTTCAGGCATTTTCACTGCAATCTCCTGGTACACATGTGAATTTTTTCTGATACCACGCAAATCATCAATGTTCTCCGCCCAGAGGTCAACCAACACTGCCTCCTTTTCGGGCGTCCAATTTATCCGCATTGATGTGTTTTTTTAAACTAAATTAAACAATAAAAAATAACGTTGAAAAAAAATAACGTAAAAATTTTCAAGGGAGTTACCCTGCTCAATTCCCGCCATGCTTAATTTGCCATTCATTTACGTCGACATTGCGTTGCGAATGTAAATTTTGTATGAGTGGAGTCAAAACTATCGAAACTAAGTGTGGTTGGATGGAAGGAATAGACACAAATGCTGTGTATATTTATCTTTTATTATGCACAGCGTTACGTCTGCTCTTTTCAATGATCGTGCGAATACTAAAAAGGCGCGAGTTAGCAATACATGGTCGATGGGTGGGGAATTTCCAGTTGAAGTCCTGGTGGATCCTGACGGAGTTGCTCCGAGATGTAGTTGCGGCAAACTGTATATTTATTTATTGATGGAATCACTCAGATGTGTTGTGGAAATTAAATGCAAGCAGTGCATTGGTAAAAAAAATATGCGCTCACTTATCCTTGGTCTTACTTGGTGCGTAAGACGGTGCCGGTGCTGGCTGCACAGGCTGTACTTCTACGTTGGGGCACCGGTGCTGGCTGCACAGGTGTAGTGGCAATGCGGTGAATATAGCGGTCCCTCGCACGTGTCCGGCTTTGTTGGCAGTGACTTTTGTAATGGAGGTGTAATTAGCTTTATGTTATTTATTACTTGTATATTTTTTGAGTGAGTTGTGTGTACTGGGTTCCGCTCTTCGATATATTTTTTCAAATAATCGAGCTCGGACTGCAATTTTTGTGCAGTTGTCCACGCGGGAGGTGGCGATTTCGTGAATAATACCCACTTAATGTGTGCTATTCTCTTGTTGACTTTGTTTTTTAAACCTCCGCGTTTACCCATTACTCACACTCTACTCACTCAGACTTTATATTTGTTAATATCCGTCATGCTGCCGTTGTTGTTGTTGCCGTTGTCGTTATTGTTGTTCCGGCCAGCGTTGTTGTCCAGCGTTGGTGTAAGGGGCGGATTGCCTCTCACACTTGTTGTACTTTTTGACTTATAAGCATGTTCACTATGTTAGATTGTCAATATGTTAGATTGATCCTACTGCTCCTGCAGTCTTCGTTAACATGTCTCGGTCGCCATGTGGAAATTAAATGCAAGCTTTGAGTTTAGGTTTGAAAAAGATCTTTATTTAAATTGGAAGCAGCAATGGTGCCGCTTCCAACGCTCAGTTGATTCTGATTCTTGCATTGTTCCTTAGGTTCTAATTATGCCTAAGTCTCATAGCTGCGCTGCCCACAGTTGGACAGCAGAGAGAGAGAGACGGTTATGTATTACTATATATGTATGTATATTATGTGCATACTTATGCTCTCTTAAGCTGCATATGCATGCGCTTGAGTTCGTTCAAGTGGTCTGCGCGTGTAACAGAATGCTGACACTTGCACATTCTGTGAGCGAGTTAAGTCCCAGGGAGCTGAGGATGTGGTCTAGAAGTCCTGGTGCGGATCCTCGGTGGTGTTGCAGTCGTGGTTTGATGTTGGTTGTAGAGATTTTTGTATTTAATTTATAAGTTTTGTTGAAGATGAAATACAGAGAAACGTCTGGTTGAGTTGGAAGTCTGTACTCAAATGTTTTATTCAGAATTTGTTTTGTATAACTTAGCCTAAGAACGAAGAGAAGTATGAAATATGAACCGGCACTTCAGCGGCAAATATGCTGAGTCGGTTTTGTCGGCGGATGTTTTGACATGTGTAGGCGGCGAGTTGGTCGCCGCTGTGTTGCAACTTTGTAGTCGCTGAGTTGCAACTAAGTGGTTGCTGGGGTGGTCTTTAGTATATGGATATTTTGTATTATATATAGGCCGGTTAGTGATGGCACTTGAACCTAAGTCGCTGTGTGTGGTATTTGGTATATACATATTTAGTCCATGGGCCGATGAGTGACGACAATTGTGCATCACATGTTGATGCGAGGGGGTTTGAGGGGAAGGGAAATATAGGATACCGATGGGTCGGTAACTCCTCCCCCCCCTAGCTATTATCTAATGTTAGCTTATTTGTTATTACATATGATTTGTGTTCTAGCTCTTCTATGAACTTTCCTTGATTTCCTTGATAGTGTAAGATTATCCTGTAAGATATCCTGTCACGGTCGCCATGTAAGATTAGTGAAATTGTAAGTTCATGAATATGTTGTTATTTATATGGAGCATAGGACGTCTTGTCCATTGCTCACCTTTATTAAGAATGTTTTGTATGTTCGCATGCCGGGTACAGCTAACCCTAGCATGCGATGCTTATGTCTATGCTTATTACATATACATATATATGCAGAAGGCATATATATGGTTTGACCACATGAGCTGCAAAGTGCATGCTCAGCATTCCCACGCGCCTCGATCAGCTTATGTATAAGCGATGGATCGTATTGCGCGCTGGAATGTTTATGTATGTATTGGTGGTCTCTTAATGTATATTGGGTATTTAATGTGACAAAGTGTCACAATGTATTTGTGTTATCTATACCCTTTGATTTATGTAAATGGTAGGGTAGATATGCTACAATAGCTGGTGTTGTATAGTTGTCGTAGTAGTTCCTCCACTGGAGTCTGGGTGGTATATTCCTCGATGATTGCTCGCTTCAACTCGCCCCAATTATTGGCCTGTGATAGTTGCGAGATCCTTTGGGCTTCTCCGATGACTTGCAGTTCTATAGCACCGTATAGAATACTTTGTTGCCTTTGGTTTGTAGTAGGGTATAATTGTATTATGAATTCTGTCCTCCTGATGAAGGCGCTTAGCTCCTGTTTATTTCCTGAGAACTGGGGCACTTGTCGGAGTTGTGACAATACCTGGCTTAGTTCTGCGTCACTTAGTACGACTGCCATGTTGAATTGTTTTTTGTTTCTTTGTTGTTGATTATATTGTTCTTAAATTATTTAAACACCATTAAATGTGTTTGATGCACGTTAAGTTCTTTGGCTGATTAGTTTTTTTATAAAGTATCGCAAGTTAATTTGTTTGCACTTATTTTTCAAGTATCGCAATTTAATTTATTTGCACTTGTTTTTCACAAATCCTACCGGCTGCGCCAATGAAATTGTTTGTTGTGTGACAACTAAAAAAAAAACTATTTGTATAGTTTTATTTATAACAATTTTATTTGAGAAATAGAAGTCTAAATCTTATTACAATTTTAGAGTAAAATTAAATTGAACACGATGTTCATTGACGAAGAGCAATTCTAAAACTAATTTCTTAAATTTACTGTCGTACAAAGCAAACCTCGGTTTGCGTCTAAGAGTTGAGTCTTTTTTGGAAAATGTGTTTGCGTTGGCGATCCCACGCTTGTGGTTGATTGAGAGTCACTCATACCAATTATTTACGTTAGAATTACTCATACCGAAATATGCTTATGTTAGCGATCTCACGCTTGTGGCGTGATTTTAGAGTTATGTTTATGTCTAGTGCGTTTGTGGCATTACGCATGATTTACAAATGTTCTTAGGTTCTAGTTTTATGTCTGGCCCTTTTCCTGTTTTCGGATTAAGGGTGTAATGTGATATTTGAATATCAAGGTGCGTGAGTTACCTCTCCGGAGCCAGATGGGTTGAGGGAACGATGTTGTATATGTTGCTTTGTGTGATATTGCCTTGTGTGATATGGCCTTGTAGGTATGTGTTTTTCCTTGTAAGTTAGTGAAGGATTTTTAGAGCGAGAATTAAATGTACGACTGATGTGTTCTGTTGCCAAGATTGGACTGATTTTATATTTTGACTCTTGGTCTTCACTTTACCTAAGTACAGTAAGTATATAGAGAAATGTATATATAATGTATGTGTGTCAGGCACCCACGCTGCTGACACAATAACTTAGCCTAAGAACGAAGAGAAGTATGAAATAGGAACCGTCACTTCAGCGGCAAATATGCTGAGTCGGTTTTGTCGGCGGATGTTTTGACGGCATAGCGACATAAGATCGACGACATAAGTTCGCCGTTTTCAAAACGACATAAGTTCGCGCGATCTTATGTCGTTTTGAAACGACATAAGTTCGCCGAGAAAAAAACGACATAAGATCGCCGACGGCGAACTTATGTCGCTTTGAAACGACATAAGTTCGCGCGATCTTATGTCGTTTTGAAACGACATAAGTTCGCCGAGAAGAAAACGCCGTAAAAGCAGTGGCTCACGCCACTGCTAAGGCACTGTTTGCTATGTTCCGGAGCAGATCACACTATCTCGCCGTTTTCAACACGTCATAATATCGCGCGAACTTATGTCGTTTCAAAACGACATAAGTTCGCCGAGAAAAAAACGACATAAGTTCGCCGAGAAAAAAACGACATAAGACCGCCGAAAAATTGTACTGGCGAACTTATGTCGTCGATCTTATGTCGTTACCCCGTTTTGACATGTGTAGGCGGCGAGTTGGTCGCCGCTGTGTTGCAACTTTGTTGTTGCTGAGTTGCAACTAAGTGGTTGCTGGGGTGGTCGTTGACCACTTGAAACTGTGTCACTCGTGTGTGGCATTTAGTATATGGATATTTTGTATATAGGCCGGTTAGTGATGGCACTTGAACCTAAGTCGCTGTATGTGGTATTTGGTATATACATATTTAGTCCATGGGCCGATGAGTGACGACAATTGTGCATCACATGTTGATGCGAGGGGGTTTGAGGGGAGGGGAAATATAGGATACCGATGGGTCGGTAACTCACGCGACTTAGGGAACGGTTGTGCCGGAAATACGACGGCTCTAAGGGTTTTCTTTAAACCTGAAATGAAGGCATGCAAGGCGTCGGCTCTAACTTCTGCGTTGAGCTAATCGGCACCGTCTTGTTCATGCGTCATGACAATCTTGTTGGTTACTAATGTGAGCTTCTTCTCAACTTCGTCATAATACTGCATTAACGACAAGTCGCTTTGCCTAACCATTTCTAATCCCTGTCTTAGCAAGTGCAGAGAGGTTTTGTCAGCATAGGTGCAGTCTAATCTGGCCAATATGGCATCGAAGTTTAAGACCGTGTTGTGTGAGACAAGTAAAGCCCCAGCTGTGCCTCTGACCTTGTTTCGTATTATGGCAACAGCTTGGTTGTAGGCACTGCTGCCGTTGTAACTCTTGAACAGCTCATATGCGTATATGGCTGATTGTCTCCAAGCTACATACTCATCCTGAATGCCTGTGAACTCAGGGACAGACTTGATTATGTCCAGTGGAATGTTGCATATGGCATTTGGGTCAACTGATATTTTCTCATACGTGACAATTTGAGGTGTTTCCACCTGCAAATTTTGAACCTGCGTAGCTAAAGCGCTAATCTGTGCTTGCAACTGGGACTGTTGTTGCGACAACGCCTGTCTGACCGCATTGTCAATGATGGCCTGTATCTGATTGGGTTCCATGATGTTTTCTGCTTGATCACCTGCTAAAGGTTGGTCAACGACCCAACTGTCGTCGCTGTCGTATTCAACTTTAACGTCCCTATAGGCACCTGCCCAACTCATTGGCTGTTGGCTGGCACCACACAAATATTTTATTGCCGATCGCAACTGATCGGTCGAATCACTTTGGTTAAGCAAGAGCTTGACTTTACTAAAAGTCACTTAATTTTTTTTAATATAAGCACAAAAACCCTTTGCCTTGCTAAACGCATGCAAAGCAAAGAAAATTTATTTGGGTATGCAATGGAAATTTTAAAGAGTTGTGTCTTCACTAAATATTTTATGAGTTTATTTCTTGTGTCTTCACTAAATACGAATTTATTTCTTGTGTCTTCACTAAGTACTTTACGCATTTATTTCAGTAATTATTTTACACAAATGTTATTGATCACGATAATTCAAAATTCACTGTTCGAACTTACATGATCCAATTCACAAAGGTTCTTAGAAGTTGGGCGCCAGATATAATCGGACTGGGTGAAGGGGATATGCTGCGCGCTTCGTAGCTCCGTGTCGTCGTCTCTGCACCTGATGTCCAATTGATGATCCTCAGATGAATGCTTCTGGTGGCTGCTGGAGCCAACGGTGGTGATTATGATATGGGTGCTGATGCACCTGCTGTGGTAATGTAGATAACGGTGGCAGTAACTTTACTGCTGCTGAATGGTGTAAGGGTGTTTACTTTTATTTGGGCTTGTTCTAGCTTTGCTCTCATTATTGAATAAGAGTCCGACAGTGTTTGATCGGAACGGAAAATGTCGATTGTTAATCTGAATTGTTTGATACATTTGTTGAATTCTAGTAGTTCTATAACATGGCTTATTGTTTTATAACGGTCGATCAGGAGGGCTTGCCCTAATTCTATTCTAGCCACGGGGGTTGAGCCATTTATTCTATGTATGGATATGGCTTGTGTTTATAAGATGCTCCAATTGTAATGATTACAATAGATTAAGTTTTTATTAATTCAGATATGCTTGTGACGATGCTCTCGTGATCCCGGAAACAGCAAAAGTGCGCCGCTTAGCTATGGTACTTAATGCTATCGATATACATATATACATTGTTGGCAATTAATCTAACTTATATCGACCTGCGATATATTTAACATTATTATATTCGATATATTCAGTATTATTACAGTGTTACCCCAAGGGAGAACCTGAAACGGTAGTTTGAAGAGGAGTTGGGTCGATTATTGTTGAAGTTGGTGTTGTTTTCTTTTTAATAATAATTCTTCTGATCTTAGACTTGCGTAATTTTTGGTTCCTTATTGTTATAAGGGTTGGGCCTTGGTCTCGCAAAACTTTGTGAATTGAAAATCTGGGTGTTGGAAAAACTCAATTATAACATTAATACAAAAACACTTTATTTCTTTATAATATATATTGTTTTAATATTCGTTATTTTCGTTGTCGCAACACCAGCACCACATGTACAGTCAAAAGAATAAATCAAAGGAATGTATATCACTTCAGTGTGACCAGAATATGGTAGTACATTAATACTTAAAACTAGTGTTGTTTAATGATAGTTTTGAATGTAAGAATAGGGCTATTCCAACACTGGGTGTTATTTTGTTTCTCCTGTTTTCTTTCCTAAGGACGAGGTCATTGGGTTCTAGGGTTGTAGCCGTTACTCGGTTTTCGTTAAGTTTGTCTGTTCTTTTTGTTATGTCCGAAGTAAGTTTCTCTTTTATTTTTGGGTAAAGTTCTTCTCTGAATTTATTTAACTCGACTAAGTAATCATGTTCGTTATTGGGTTTAATTGTTTGTTCGAATATGTGTGTTCGTCCGCTAAAAAGTTCGAATGGGGTGGTGTTGAGTAACAACGGTCAAGTGCTACATAGTGGTCATAGCCGTTGTTGAGTGATTTCCAGCAAGTGTGGAACTTGAGAAGACTGGTTTATGATCGTGGTGGTTTGGCGGGTGAGGGGGTTGAGCTTATGGTAACTCCCGCGCGACAATGCATCACGCCACAAAGCCATGGTCGGCAAGCCGACTCAGCATTCCCAACAGTGCAACACTCCACTTCAAATGTGAAGTGTCAGCATTTCACTGCTAGCCGTTCTTAGCGCAGAGCGCTGAACTAAAGTGTGGCGCATCAGCATTACACAATATACGAAATATGACACTTAGGGCAATATTGTGTAATAGTAATTCTAGGGCAACATTGTGTAATATATTTAGTCTTAGATGTTAACTTATATGTAATTAAATAGTTCGTTGCGTTATATATTAAAAAAAATATATTTTTATTTGCTTAGAACTTTATTTTGAGAATAGTTGGGTTTTACAATGTGAGAGTAAATATAATTGAATGAGAACATGTAGTTCAACATTCAAGCCCGATGTGAAATTAAAGATGCTTTGATTTTGATTTAAATTATCTTTATTTAATTTGGAAGCAGCAATGGTGCCGCTTCCAACGCTCAGTTGATTCTGACCCTTACATTCTTCCTTAAGTTCTAATTATGCCTAAGTCTCATAGCTGCGCTGCCCACAGTTGGACAGCAGAGAGAGAGACGCTTATGTATTACTATATATATATATAATTAAATAGTTCTTCGTGTGATTATTTAAAAAAAAACTTTATTTATTTTAAACAATACAACTTAGAATTTATTTGAGTATAGATTGGTTTATTATAATGTAAGAATAAATTGAGTTTGAACAAGTTGTTCAATACTCAAGACCAAAACTAAAACTGATTTCTTAAATTTAGTGTCGTGCAAAGCAAACCTCGGTTTGAGTCTTTGAGTGGAGTCTTTTTTGAGAAAATGCTTATGATTGCAATCCCACGCTTGTGGCTGAGTGAGAGTCACTCCTATCAATTATTTACGTTAGAAAATGCTCATACCGAAATATGCTTAGGTTTACGATCTCACGCTTATGGCGTGATTTTAGAGTTATGTTTATGTCTAGTGCGTTTGTGGCATTACGCATGATTTACAAATGTACTTAGGTTCTAGTTTTATGTCTGAACCGTTTCCTGTGTTAGGATTTAGGGTGTAATGTGGTATTTGAACATCAGGGTGCGTGAGTTACCTCTCCGGTGGCTGATGAGTGGAGGGAACGATGTTATGTCTATTATTTTTATATGATGTTGCCTTGTAGTTTCCTTGTAAGTCCTGTAAAGGAGTGTTGCCTTGTGGTTTCCTTGTAAATTTTGTAAAGGAGCGAGAATAAAGAAATAAGACTGTTGTGTGCTGTGGTCAAACTCGAACTGATTTTATATTTTGACTCTTGGTCTCTCTTAACCTAAATACAGTAAGTATATAGGGAAATGTATATAATATGTATGTGTGTCAGGCACAGTATGAAATAGAAACCGTCACTTCAGCGGCAAATATGCTGAGTCGGTTTTGTCGGCGGATGTTTACCATGTGTAGGCGGCGAGTTGGTCGCCGCTGTGTTGCAACTTTGTAGTTGCTGAGTTGCAACTAAGTGGTTGCTGGGGTGGTCGTTGACCACTTGAAACTGTGTCACTCGTGTGTGGCATTTAGTATATGGATATTTTGTATATAGGCCGGTTAGTGATGGCACTTGAACCTAAGTCGCTGTATGTGGTATTTGGTATATACATATTTAGTCCATGGGCCGATGAGTGACGACAATTGTGCATCACATGTTGATGCGAGGGGGTTTGAGGGAAGGGGAAATATAGGATACCGATGGGTCGGTAACTCGCGTCTGTCTGCTTCTTTCTGCTCCTCACAAATGAGTCTTTTTATGATCCACTATATTTTTTATATGGCCATATGGAGGTTGACAAGAGAATATGTCATTATAAATATATATACATATTGAAACAAGCCAAGTTGCTTTTTTGAGTACTATTTTAATACTTTTTTTTCTTATAATTAAATAATAAAAAAAGTTAATTTTAGTATCTCTTGTTAAGTCCGCGGCGCGTTTCAGCTTCTTTCTTTTGCAGCTTCTCGATGGGTTTTTTGTCGAACTTGTCGAGCCTTGAACTCTGCTATTGTCGACAGAAGGATCCTTCGGGTAAGCTGCTGTTATTTCCGTTTTTGGTGTTAGCGCTGCGACTACTGCTGGGCGATCTGCGTTGCGCTGTTGGATGCAACTTCTGACGGTTATCTGAGTTGCTCTGTTGGCTGCAACTTCCGAAGGGCGATCTGAGTTGTGCTGTTGGCTGTAACTTCCGAAGGTCCTTTCTTGTATCTTGTACTGGCAAGTCTCACTTTGCGACGGCCTAGCACTATTTAATGCTTTAATACTTGATACTGGTTTTTTTTTTTTAAACCAAAATGGTCAATTGCGTTGTAAGCGCAAGTTCGGCTATTATCCTGCTGTTTGCCCCTTACCACTGGTGGGGGGAAGCAAAACAGCGAATAATCCGGCTCGAAGGACCAATGAAAACAAACTAAGTTGTTTCTTTGAGTACTATTTTAATACTTTTTATTCTTAAATTTATCTTTTAGTGGACTGTATGTATTTATTTGGCCGATAGTCGCGGAAGGCAAGAATCGGCTCTTTAACACCGTGTTCATCTCTGAACACATATCGTTATCAGAGCTAACTTGCATGTTTCTAGTAATACATACATTATCTTTCTAGACATTATTGATCATGCTCATTAAAATTATATATTTTATTAGACTAATCCAAAATACTGATCTATATTCCAATGCATATTTAATAATAACTTATAATACTAACACCTAGAAAATGCAAATTAAATCAAATCTACCTATTAACAATTGATAACAATAATTTAACAAAGCTACAAAAGTATATATAAAAAAGAAAAACATCCCAAAAAGAATTTTTTATTCACATCAGATGATTATTTAATTTTTTCCGATTTTTACATGAGCGTAATTTTTTTACAATTTGTTTCCTTCAGTTAAATTCATTTCTTTACAATGTAAATTATAAATACGTTGACAATGTTTATAAATAGTTCATACAATAAGTTTCGTTTGAATACAAATGCGAGCATTATGAGTCTAGCTAAACTATAAAACGAACCTTTTAATTTGCACACTTTTCGTTTTGATTTTGTTTATTTTATCTCGCATTTGTTGTGACACTTTTTGAATGTCTCAAGCGAACTTAATATAACGTTGAATAAATAAATGAGTTTAGTGTTTGCTTAAGATATCTACAAAAGTTTTTTTTTATGATTTTTAGTTGTTTTTTTTATTATTAGTTTTTTTTTTTTGTTTTTTTGATTTTTTGCAACTTTTAATAATCATGGAAAAAAAAAACACATCCAAACCAGAGCATTACCACTGATTCGAGGGACGACGCTCGGCTCCGGGCGCAGCGCTGCCGGAGAATCGCGGCGAGGAGCTCTGCGAGGAGCTGCTGCTGGGCATACTACTGCAGGCGGCTTCGTTGGCCAGAAGCGTATGAATGGCCGCCAGCAGCTTCTTGCGAGCTCCAAACGCGGTGATGCCCAGCTCCATTAGATTCTCCTCGGTCAGCGTTGAAAACATTTCCAAATCGATTTCGTTAAGCACGAAAATTTCTAAAAATACAAGAAAATTGCAAACACTTAATTATATAAGTTTATAAAATGGCAAAAACAGACAACAAAAAACACAAAATATTAATAAAATGTACAACAGTCTGAAGTTAAGTTAAGAAGTAAAGTTATAAAATTTAAATTTAAAAATAAAGATGCAATACAGGCACAAATTCAAGAACAATTTTAACAAAAATTTAGGTAACAAACAAAAATGTAGAAAAATTATACAAAAAAAAAAAAAAAATACAAAAAAAATATATAAATATTACTTATGCATATGTATAAAAGAAAAAAACAGTTTCCATCTTGTAACACTTCTCAAACTCCTTTCAAATCCCAATTTCCCTTAACCCTTTCTAAAAGCCACAAAATCAAATGAAGTATATAGAACGAGCCCATCCATATTATCAACAAGCATCATCTATTACAACTCTACTGAACTCACTACTGTAATCAACTGGAAAACACTATGCTGCCGTCAATTTATCAACTAACTTCTGCTGCTGCTGCTAACCTCAACAACAGGCTATAATCTTCAACTCTTCAACTTTAAGCTTGATTACAATACTTATCCGAACAGTTATTCGGCGATTACTGAATGCGTTAACAATTATAACAAAGCGGATCACCAACATATTAAACATCATCAAAGGAAAAGCAACGCCTATATAAAGCTGGGAAAAGACGTTATATTTATCTACAAACGTTAGCTTCCCGTTCACTGAATGCGTAAAAAATAAATATATTAACAAGAAAGCGACTTTCATATTAAACCAAGAGAAAAGGGATCGCCAACAACTTTGTAACACATTTAAACCATCACAACTAGTTGGGTGTCAAATAACATCCTAACACACAAAAACTAACACATGGAAATGCTACAACAACAACTGGATGTATAAAACTACAAATTTCCTATCCTTTCCTATCCATTACCCAAATAAAAAAAAAAAAAAAAAATATACAAGAAATGCAAAAAAAAGAGACTGTTAAAATCAAAAAAAAAAAAAAAAAAAAACAAAACAAATTAAAATACAATAATGCAAAAAAAAGAAACTTAAAAATGTTTAAAATATGAAAAGAGAAAAGCAAAAAAAAAAAATAAATTAAAAAACATCCATATTCACTTTGTTCACTACAATATCTATAAGCTAAATTAAGAAAATCTTTGTTTATCATAAAATGTCATTGAGAACAAAACTTTGTTCTGAAGTAATATCACCTACAATCCATAAAGCTTTTCCTACGACTTTCGTAGATAGATCTAAAACTGTAATTAAAGCTTCCCTGTTTATAGTGTTATCTACTTACTGATGTAATGCTCCATGCCGAGGCTTGTCAATAGGGTGTGTATATCCTTGTGTTGTGAGAGTTGCATTCGCCGATTCGTGGGCGTTGCATCAAGCAGACCCGTTGTGGCGCTCAGTCCATAGGATGACGAGGACCCCAGACCTGGCGGCGGTGGTGGCATACGCCAATTGTTGGCTCCACCACCATTGGTGGCACCACCATCGTCCACGGTCTCGATCGGTGCCGGCGACGTTCGGCTAAGACCCATGCCCATCCAGACGGGTGTGGGTGTGCGCAGTTCTCCAGCAACCGGATTGCGTTCCATGGCCTTGAAACCGAGAGCACGTTTCATATCAAAATCAAAAGCACGATGCTGCTGCTGCTGCTGTTGCTGTTGTTGATGTTGCTGTTGCTGCTGTTGATGCTGATGTTCGTAGTGAAGATTGCGATAGCTTTCGGCACTGCCGGGCAATAGATGGGCACCGCCCGTCGTCGCATTGCCCAGGCCGAGTAGGACGCCATCGCTGAGACGACGGCCGAGACGAGCGGCACCCGCAATGCTGCCAGCCTCGCTGCTGTATGTGGAGTCCGGCGAGTAATGTGCCCGACTCGCTCCCGACGACGTCGACGTCGAGGAGACAACTGTCTGCACTTGGGCATATGGTGGATACGATTGTTCCAGTGAGGTGGTGCTGCTGCTAAAGCTCTGATAGCCACTCGTATTCTGACTGCAGCTGTTCCTTGGCGATAGCTGTACAGCCGCTGAGGCAGATGCTCCACCTGATGCTGGCTGCTTCAGCAGATTTGCTCCCGGCACTTGCAGATAGTTTGTGCTAGTATTGTTGTTGTTGTTGTTATTGTTGCTGATGGTGTTCACCTGGCGTGGCTGAAAGGCGCTATTATGCAACTGCATATACTTCTGGGTTGGCGCACATATGCCCGTGGGCGTCACAAGGTTAACCACACTATTGGCCATCAACATGTGACTCTTGTTGCCATAGGGCGTCAATTGGCCGGGCGACATGGAGGGCGGCAGCAGCGATGGCGTCTTCGGGCTATCCGGAAAGCCTGCAAGCAGTGCCGTCAACTGTGTACGATACGCCGCATTCACATCCTTGTCCTTGGGCATATAATAGTGATCGGGTATCTCCGGTTTGAGTACGGGCGTCGACAACTGTAAGATCTCCTGGCGTGCCTCATAGATTTTGTCTGGCAAATAAAGAAAAAAAGTATTTAGTAAAGATATGTTATTAAAGTGCATTGTAAAGAATTGAATTAAATATAAAACTTTTTATAAATAAATTATTTAACTTGAGGAAACTAGAAAAAACTGTTAGTATTAGTATATAATAATAAATGAAATGAATTATGTACATGTAGTAAAGATTTCAAACGGCAAGCAAAGAAAGTTCAAGCTTGGAGCATTGTAAGGAATTAAATTAAAAATAAAACTTTTTATAAATAAATTATTTAACTTAAGGAAACTAAAAGAAACTGTTAGTATTAATATATAAAAATAATAAATGAAATATGTACATAAATTCTTTGAAAAAAAATTAAATTAATAAAGAAAGATATGAACAATTCGAACAAATTGAATTAAAAATAAAACTTTTTATAAATAAATTATTTAACTTAAGGAAACTAGAAGATACTCTTAGCTTTAATATAATATATAATAATAAATGAAATGAAGTAAAGATATCAAAAAGCAAGAAAAGAAAGTTTAAGCTTGGAGCATTGTAAAAAATTAAATTAAAAATAAAACTTTTTATAAATAAATTATTTAACTTAAGGAAACTAGAAGAAACTCTTAGTTTTATTAGAACATAATAATAAGTGAAATATTTAAATGTACTAAAAATATCGAAGGGCAAGCAAAGAAAGTTAAAGCTTGAAGCATTTTAAAGAATTAAATTAAAAATAAAACTTTTTGCAAATAAATTATTTCACTTAAGGAAACTAGAAGAGACTGTAAATATTATTATTAATAATTGACAAAAATTTAATTAATAAACAAAGACCTAACAATTCAAACAAATTCTGTCTGCAACATTTCTCTAACTAATATGATTTTCGTCAGGATTATAATGGAACTTACCTATAAACTTTTCGATGCCCTTGATGACAATGGCCAAGGTGCTTTGTCGCTGCTTTTGACGCAATGTTATATAGACACCGTATTTAGTGTTTAGGCTCATAATGTCGGAGGCATCGGTCTGATTGTCGGGAAAGTCAAATATCAATGCAACGGGCATGTTGCCAAGCAACTGTTGTCGCGCCCTATAGACATCGTCGATACGACCGCTAATTGTCACCTGCGATTTCTTTAACGGCTTCACATTCATATCAGTCAGATCGGGAAAGATGATTTTGGTCTGTGTGCGTTCCATGATGCTCAGCAAATTCACATTGTTCTTGCCCTTGACAACTTCATGATGCTGTGGCGATATCTCCATTTGCACATTCACAAGAATTTGGCTCTAAAAAAAAAAGGGAATCTAGTAAAAATATATTTTTATATCTATAGATGAAGTTAAGAACTTACAGCAATGCTCTCGAAGGCAAAGTTAATCAGCAGCTGTGTGGCATCGCGAACCTGCGCCGATTCCTTCTCAGAACCCTTGACCAGCACCAGGGAGGTGTGTAGCTTTGGACGCGATGAGAATATGACCTAAACAAGCAAAGAATTGTAAAATGGATTACTTTTAGTATATGTATTTGAATTTGTAAACTTACCTGCACATTGAACTTGCTCTCAATCATTTTGATGTAGGGTGTCTCGTGATCCGGCTGCGGTTTACCTGGTCCCATCACTGGCATCTCAAACGAGATGAGTAGCGGCGTAGAGAGACGCACAAGGGCTCGAGCATGCTCGACACCTTCGAGTGTGCCGCACAGCGACACCTGATTCGATTTCTCCGTTGCATTTGAACGGTTCGAGTCTGGAAAGTGAATATGCGTATTCGTGTCGTCCATGATGCGTTTTATATTGTTGCCGCCGCGTCCAATGATATACGAGTGATCCGTATAGCTGACATCCATTTTCATAATAACGCGAGTGCCCTGAAAAAGAAACGCTATAAAATCGCAATCATTAAATATTATTTAAACTTACCCTAGAGTCAAGGCTGCTTAGAATATGATCTTTGGCGCGTTGCACCTGCTCCATTTTACCCACAATGCGTACATGGGGATCTTGAAATAAAAATTTAGATGTTAATTACTCCTGAGATTGTGGTAAGTACTTACCCTTCTTGCTCTTGGCACCGATCTTTAGTCTGCAAGGCCAGCTTACATAGGTATCCGTAGTGTTCATGATCTAAAAGATAATTGGTGTATATCTGTTAGATATCTGCGTCTTAATGTTGTATAATACACTTGAATTTTGTTGCGGTTCTTATAATATGCTAAACATTTATGGTTTCTTCACTAAAATTTGTAATGTGTGTCGGCTAAATGTTTAAATGCGAATTTTGTTGTTAGTTTTCAATTTGTGTACAAATGTGTATTTATATTCGTACAGTAAGTGCAGGGCCTACCTTATTAACAAACCCTTAAAAAAACCATACAAAAAACATTATAAAAAAGAGAAATAAAATCGATTAAAACTAATTTTTCTTTGTGTATCATTAAAGGTTAAGGCAGCAAGGTAATGAAAACAGATAAATTAACTTGTTATTTATAATAATTATGGGGCCCGTATATCAATCCAGTATCATTATTGCCAATATGGTTTTAACCAAATAATAAAAGAGTCTAAAATGGACTTTGCCAGAGTCTTAAATTCAATAGGGACAGCAATCAAACTAAAACCCAAATTCTTAAAACATCTCACAGATGCCGTATACCCCTCTGGACGACACTAAACATAAGGGTAAAAGAAGTCTATTGATAACAGATAAACAGATTAATCACACTGAATGCCCAAAGCTTAACAGCGCGATCACATTCATAATTAACAGAGCTAGATGAACATCTTGATAGGCAGCACTGTTTTGATGTCAATGAGTGTTGAGCAATCTAGCCTTTTTTAATTTTTAATTTAATAAAATTAATATATGAAAAAAAAACTCTTCAACTTACATCATCAAAGAAATATTCCGCACCGTTCATGCCCTCAATGGCACTGTCCGCTACATGGAAAAAAACAAAACAAAAAATATTTTTTAATTACAAGAAAAACACTCTGAAACTATATTATTTAATTCTTACCCTTAATTAACTGTTCCAGTTTCTGTCGATCGACCTTGAAGCGTTCCGTGTGCAGATCGTCTGGATTTTGTACGCCCAACTTAAGTGCAATGGCGCGTATGTCACTCCAATCGCTGTCCACTGACGAGATCTCGCTCGGTGCTCCGCTGCCGCCACCCGTTCCAGTCGGCAGCGAGAGGGTGCTGAGGCCAACGCTGGCGAGTGGGGTCCCTTTGCCATTCGTTATGGCAGAAACATCGCCGGCCGTTGGGTAAATCAGTTTGTTGAATGGGGCACAGGAAAGCATGTCTATGTTATCGGTTATCGGTTAAGCAGCTTATCGATTTGTTTATTTGTTGTTTTTTTTTTTTGGGTTGTTTTTGGTTCAAATTGTTCAATTTGTTTATCGAATGGTCGTTTAGGTTTAAGAAACCAAAGCAAAATGTCGTTTAAGAGGGGTCTTTTAAGAAGTTTTGGAAGAGTTTGTATGTATGTATGCGTGAGTGTATGTGTGTGTGTGTTCAGTTGGGTAAGCTGTATGTGAAGAGAAGCGCAAAATAAAATATATGTAGATATAGATAAATATATATATGATATAAAAAATAGATGAGACAATGTAAATAAAATGTAAATAAAAAGATTTTATGTACAACAATTTTATTTTTTGTTTATTTAAATATGTCACATTTAACAGCAATAATATCATAATAAAAAAATTGTTATTTTAGAATTAAAATTAATATTAACATTTTATGTGACAATAAAAATCTTGAAATAACTTTAAAAAAAGAAACAAAATGTTTTGGTAACAAATAAACATTTTTATTGGAACGTATTTTCTTATGTTGAAGTATGTATTATTTAACTTATTGTTAACAGACTCCAAATTTTTAAAAATACTTTTAAAATACACATTAAAGAATGATGTAATATTTTCGACAAATAAATTCCTTGCAAGAAAAGAATTACGCTTTACTTTCAAAATCTAAATGGTTGTGTCTGGGTTCTTTAAATCTTAAGCAAATGTCGGTTAGTATTAAAATTATCTTTTAATATTTAATAAAATATTTCGCATGCAATTTGTGGCACAACGAACATAACCTCTACTTGAATTTATACTAGAGTGCCATGAGGTTTTATTTCTTTTTCTGACTCCCCATCTAAGAAGCGGAAATGTAAAGGTATGGACATAAAAGAAATAGGCATGGACATGGAAAAATTTACAGTTAATTGGCACTTTCACTTTATACACTCTCTCCACACACTTTCTTTGTAGACTTACCGCAACAGTTCGTTCCTCACACTCTCTATTTGAGATTGAATAGGCCTTGAAAGTCCAAGCAAATGGCATGCGTTAGGTCCTGGACGAATTGTATGGCCTCGACGAGACAAACGTTCATAACAAAATTACGAATTTGCACGAATCTTTCGACGAAAGGCATTTATGTTGTGATCAACGCAATGGATATGTCTACATGTACACATAAATATATATATGTATATATTATTCCGTTATATATATTTGTATGCCAAATAAATTGAAGCTGTGAAATTGTCTTTTCTTCTTTTTCTTTTTCGTTTTCGACATAAATCGTTAGCAATTTATATTTGTTTCTAGCGAGAAATTCTAATGCTACCACTTCTTTCTACGACTCAAAGGCAATTGAACGGGCTTTGGTTTGATTTTAAATGAAATCAGGCAGGGATCGGTTGACAGACTGTCTGCACGCTTGTATCGGCTTTTGTCAGCGAAAGCTGCAGCTACGCCCGAACTGTAAATTGTGTCCAGCCAATGGGAAAAATGTGGCCTGGCTGAAGCCTGGGGAAATGCATTAAAGAGGTCGCGGTCAACGAACCGCTCGCAGAGAGTCCATTCGAAAATTCTATCATATCATACAAACAAAACAAACTTGCAGAGAGTTAAGCTCAACTGTCAGGCGACAGCTTGAGAGAGCGCCTTGCAATCGGATAGGAAATTATCCGTTCTCTTTACAAATGAAGCTTAAGAGTTGGCAAACGAACTAGACTATAATATTTATTTAACTTCTTTATAACTTTTTACTTGACTTATTTGGAATAAATATATATTATTTCCGTTATCAGTATTATTTTTTTTATTTATTAAAAGTCTTTTCAAAACTGTTATAATATGTTTACTGTCGGTTCGAGCTTTCAGCTTGTCAACGTGCTGTTAAAATGTTGCTTAACATTAACAGCGCACTGTTATACTGCCTTCAAGCTGTTCACACTTTTGCACGAATCTGGCGCCACAGCAAACGTAGAGAAGATAAAAAAGATTCACAATTTTTCCCGCCAAAACAAAAAAACTTACCGTAAATATATATGAATAGCTTGAAAGCGTTTTATAATAGCACAAAAGACACAAATTTTCTTGGATATTTTTTATTTTACACAATATTTTTTAAAATCGGGCACAGAAAAAAATAATTTATCAAAAAAAAGGGAAATAAATAATTCACGTAAAAATTATGGTTTTTTTTACTATTAACTTTGGGTGCAATTAATTTTCCGTCAATTGGTCAAATTTAAGTTAGGGAAGTTTGTTGGCAGTCGTCTTATTTTTCACTTGAATCGAAAAATAATCACTGCCGAAGACAAGGGCGCAAGGTGGTGCAAGAGGGGTACAATAAATAAATGAAGACACGTGGGTGAAAAAAAAAATATGAATACAGAAAAGCGATATAAAGCGAATTTAAATTGTTGTCCGAAACCGACCGAGTCAAGGTCAAGTAGTGTTTAGTGTAGTGGCCCGATGGTAATTAACTTTTTAATTTAAATACTAAACTTAAGTGTGGTTTGTTTGAATTTTTCTCGAAATACAACGCGTCGTAGTAAATGCAAATGGACTCGGGCGGTGCGTGCTTTCGTCGTCATTGAAGCGCGTCGACTGCTTGGCCTGAGACTGGGATCTTGTCCCGTCTGACCTTCAGGCGAAGCTTTGGCCAACTGACGCAGCTGCGTAGGGGGAGGAGAGCAGCAAATGTGCGGAAGCTCTTAGATCAACACGTGCATTGACAAAAATGAAACAGCAAAAACAATACAAATGCAGCAACAACAGCGCTGGACTAAGCTCGAAAGCTTTCCTTGTTTTCGTACACAGGTTCTATAACGGAGTTGTGCAGAGCTTTCCCTCGTGCGTAGAACTTGAGCAACTGTTTTTGCAAGCTTCTAGGAATTTCTCATAGATGGCGCTTGATGTTTAAGTGCTTACAGTGACGGGTAGAAGTAAAGCTCTGCTGATTATTCATTATTATTTATAATTTATTATTGTTTATTTATATATATATTCACTCACTTAATATTTAACCAATAGCCAATTAATTCTTATGCTTCTTCATTTGTTTTTAATTTACTTTTTACATTCAATCTCAATTTAATATTCTTACAAATTAAAGATTCCTTATTTGTGTGTTTTTTCCATTTACTTTTTACAACAATTTGTTTGTGTTTGTATGTTTTTGTTATTATGTATTTATTATGCATTTTTGCTTTACATTGTTGGTTAATTTTTTGGTTATTTTTTTTTAGCTTTATTCGCTTATTTGGATATGAATATTGGGTTTTGTTTATATTCAATGTAAGCATATTCATTTATATATATTTGAATCTAAATCTACTTTTGAGCTTAGCTGCTAAAACAACATTTATGTTTTAATTTGATTTTCTTTTGTATACCGTTCATTTAATTAAAAAATATTAAAAAGAACAAAAAATACGTTTATTTTGTATAATTTTTTTATTCTTCTTTATATACACTAACAATAAGTACTTATTTAAGTTCGTGTATAAAGCTGAGCACAACTGAGAATCCAAAAAATATAAAATAAGTCGAAAATAATTGAAACATAAATAAGGGAAGACAACTTTCACAACACTTTTTGATTAGATAAATCTTAGCGCATGCAATATATATATGTTTTTGTATATATACTTGTGTGTATGTATCATATTTAACATTTACTAACCATAAATTCACAATTGATTTTGCTTCTTTTGTGCTTTTTAGACAACTGCTTAAACTTAAACTTTTATCTATTTACAGTTTCCAAAATTTTGATCTTTTGTTCATGTTTGAATTTCTTTTAATTTAATCTAGCTTTGTTTTCTTATTATACTTTTCTAGCAATTTCCGCATCTTTTTAGCTTTTATTGCATCTATTATATTCTTTTCATTTAATTTACACATTGAGCTTTTTGCTTCCAAATACAATTACAATGATTTATTTATAAGGCAAAAGGAACTATTTACCGCTGGATTTTTGTTTGCCAAAAATGTTGAAATAATTTGTTGTTTTATTCTTTTTCTTTTCGATTGCGGATATAATTTTAAAGAATTTTCCGTTTCCGTTTTTCGTTGTCATTAAAAATTGATTTTTTTGTGTCTACAAATTAAATAAAAATATCAGTAATTAATTTTGCATGCTTCCAAAACCGTAAAAAGTTCCTTTCTATATTATTATTATTATTATTATTATTATTATATTTTTGCTTATACGTAGCTTTGTTAATTATTCCTGTTTTTATGTTTTATTCTAATTCTATTGATTAAGCCAAACTTTATTTACATTATTTTCAAAGAAAGAGCGAACAGCGATAATATTTGTAAGCTCTATTAAACAATATTTCTCTCTCATTTATGAACCATTCTTCGCACGATATAAAAAGCTAAGCTCAAGTGCAATTTTTAATCTCAGCCGTTCAAAAGCTTTCAACAGTTCTCTCTCCTTCTCTGGTGCGTGAAGACGATTGAAACAATAAACATTAAGCTATTATTTTTTGTGATTTTCTTTTGTGTTTTCTTTTACACTCTGATCAAAGCCTAACAGTGTTTTCGTGTTTATGATCACAAGAAATATTAAAAAATCAATGCTCTTTGGCCTATAATTTTATCTAGAGTTCTCATCTGAAAGCGCTGTGTGCGGAATGCAAGTGCAAAAGCTAAGCTTTGAGCAGCGCAGTCAGCGTCAGCTATGTTTTGAGAAGAGCAACAAAGCCTTAACACAAATGTGTGAGTGAGACCGGGAGTATAAAAGCCGAACTTCGAGCAGCGCAGCTAGCATCTGTTTCGCTCAAAAAGAAGTCAGCTGTGCAATAACTGAAATATAGCAATGACCCTCAAACTGTGATCTACAACTTTTAAAATCGCATCACAAAGAATAAAATGTAAAAGGTAATGTTATTAATTTATATTATCTATGCGCTTCACATACATACATAATTTCCTGTTTGCTTATTTTAACATATTACAAGTTTCTCTTAAAATTACACGTTGAGAGCAAAGTTTTTTTTTTTTTTTGCTCTTTTTGTCATATTCTTCTTTCTACTATTTTCATTTACGTTTTTGCATTGTTCTTAAGCCTCAAATTGGCATTTTAACAGTTAAGTTCTTTAATTCCTTGGCGAACTGCTGCACAAAATACAATATGTATATAATAAATATTTCATTTCTGCTTGTTATATGGCATTAATTATTTCACGCGTCAGAAACCAACAACAACGAAATGAACAAATAAAGCAAAAACAACCGAATGTTGTGTGTGTGTGTGTTGGGGGGAGAGGGGGAGCGCGTTAAGAGAAATGTGCTTGCAGCTTTTGAGTTCACCTTAAGCTACTTTTTGAAATGCATTTCATCATCAATTCAGCATCAGCACGAGATGCGAACGTTGGCGTTGCCGTTGCCGTTACTGTTGCCTGCCTTCTGCGTTGCCAACTTCTGCCAAGTCATCAATAATCGTTGATCCAGCTGCGCTGTTGTTGTTGCTTTTGTTGTTGTTGTTGCCACGCCCACTTTGGCAAGTGTCGCTGACAGCTGTTGATGTTGCCGCTTTACTGCCACTGCCACTGAGTCTGCTACTGTTGCAGTTGTAGCAGCAGCAGTTAAATCATCTCTCGCAATATTCCCATCACCATCACCATCATCATCATCGTCTTTATTCCCGTCATCATCATCATCATGCTCGCGTTCAATGTTTGCCTGATCCAGATTCGCATTGCCAGTATCCGAAAGCTCTGCCAATGCCATTTGACAATTATAAAAGCATTTGTCGTCGCCTCTCGACGCTGCCTTTGACATTGTCACATCGCCGCTCTCGCTCTCACTCCTACTCTCTTTCAGAGTCGTTTCGCAGTCGGCGGCGACGCTAGTCGACTGTTGCGTCGCTGCCGACTTGTCGCTGGCGTATTGACAGTTGATAATTTGATGGGCATAGCCCCAGAGCGAGCGGGCGGTCAGGGGCAGGGGTAGGAGGGTGGATGATAGTGCATTCGCCTTAGCGACTTCGCATGCATCAAAGTGCCACGCCCACTTTAGCATCTGCCTGTTGATGTGAGTGTAGAGCTTTGTTGTTATGTGTTGAAATGGCAGCGCCGCCTCCATAAGCCTCAATAGCCAAACGCGCCAAAAGATTTCGTGCGCAACTTTTGCAGCGCCCGACGCACTGTTGTCCGCTGTAAACAGAAATGGAAAAGAGCGGATTATAAACTGAGCGAGCGAGAGCGAGAGAGGTAGATGTATTTATTACGTTGCATGGGGTCTGCATTAGAAAAAGAGATTTTCTAAGCACAGCACAAGTGAAAGGTTTTTATGGCAAACTGCAGAGAGTTTCTAAAGCACAAAAACAAAATTCTGATGGACAAAGCCATAAAGGGCCTTTGAATGCAACGGTACTCAGTAATTAACAGTGAAAGTCCGAGAAGTGTAAAGGGAGAAACGATCTTTAAGCTTGATTACCAACTACATAAATCTAACTAAATTGCCACGACTTATTTTTAAGGCCATCAGCCAGCTGGAAAACATGTGAAAATCATATGACACACATACACACACACACAGTCTATAAATTCTGATTTCCATATTAGATATATGCACTCATGTTTTATTCGCAACTCTCTTTCACTCCATTGGATTTTACGCACTTGCTGCAGAATGAAAAATATCTGATAAGTCTACCCAAAAAAAAAAAAAAACAACAACAAAAAACCACCATCCAAAGCCAGTCAACGAAATATGTGTGTGTGTGTGTGTGTGTGTGTGTGTGTGTGGTGTTCATGTCAACATTGCATTTGCATAAAGTTCACAAAAATCGACAACAAACAACTCTGCTCGAATCGGAACTACGACAAGCAGTAAAAAGAACCGCCGCGCCGCCCCCCTAGTTCATTTCGCATGGGTAGCTAATGCAAAGAATGTTGCATACTTTTATGCGCATGCAAAATATTTCCTTGTGTGTTTGTTTTTGTTGTTGTAAATTTCGTCCGCTGTGGTTGTTGTAATTTGTAATTCTTCTTCTTTCTCCTTCCTATGTGGTTGTTGTATGTCCGTCTAAGTTCCGTCCGATTTTGTCCGATTTTTTGAGGCAAAATTGCCGGCTTAATCAAAGTAAGAGCATCTTTTAGGCTGAAACTTTATGTCGCTTTTTCGTAATAGTTGGTAATTTTACCTATTGTTTTTGTATTCCGTCTAAATTCCGTCCGATTCTGTCTTTGGAAATGTATGGCAAATATGCCGATGCGATGCAAAAGAGCGATATAAACCCTGTGTATTGCCGATATGGCTCAACGCTCTTTTTAAAATTTAGCCAATTGCGAAAACTAGGAAATATTTTCTGTTGGCCACGAGACCTTTTTCCAAAAAGAGATGCATTTGGTACACATTAAATAAAGTAAATCGAATAAGTCAGGAACTGAATTTACAGCAAAGATTTCATATTAATTTTTTTAATTTTTGAAAAACTAAGAAATTTTGTGTTAAGTGTCAAGTGTTAAAGAAACTGATAACAGTTTGCAATTCAATTTTCGGTGAAGCCTTAACAATATCAATGGTGCTTTCTTCTGCACTCTCGATTTCATACATTTCGCCTCAGCTGAAGAGTCGCGCTTACGTTTTCATATATCCAGTATTTTATTTGAAATTGAGTTTTCGGCTGGAACTTCACAAAAATGATCGGAAACAGTTGCAATCATTGATTGGTGAATTTAATTTAACAAAGGAGAACAGAAGAAAAGTGGTGAAAAACATACTAAAACATACGATTTCCTTAGAAATTTGCGTAAAATAAAGTAATTTTTTTTTGGAAGTTGCGTTTACAGAGTCTACAATGTTAATATTCGAGTGTTGCAACTATCGAGGAGTTGCGTGTAACGAGGGTTGCATTGAGAGAGGTCGTACTGTATTTTC
Organism: Scaptomyza pallida; assembly: GCA_018152965.1. Classification (NCBI taxonomy): domain Eukaryota; kingdom Metazoa; phylum Arthropoda; class Insecta; order Diptera; family Drosophilidae; genus Scaptomyza; species Scaptomyza pallida. The sequence goes on along the minus strand of JAECXP010000051.1, from coordinate 2,356,690 downwards.
TTACTCTTCCTTGGGCGTTGCTGCTTCTCGATTTAAATTTTAAACACAATTTGCAGCGCGTATACAATGTTGCTGTTGCATTTGTACGCGTAAATAAATAAGTTGCAACTCTCTATCAGATGCATACAGATGAACCGCACCACAATCAAGTTGCGAAAATTAGAGAAAAAATACCCCAAAGGCGCACACACAGCCTTACGAAATTGCCTCTGGGCCTGCTCGGCAGGGCAACTGCTTCGTCTGCTGCTGCTGCTCAATGCCGCGACAATCTTTCATGTCTTAAACGAAGTTTATAGCAATTTGATTTGGCCCCGGCATTTGATTCGATAAGCGTCTCGGTTATCCAGCTTCCATTTTTTCCCAGAAACCAGGAGAAGCTGGAGTAGGAGCCGAAGCTGAGGCTGAAGCTGGAGCAGCTGCTGCTGTTTGCTTGAATGTTTATGCTGGCAAATGTTATTTGCATAATTTACGTTGTATGTTCGTAAAGCGGCAAACGGGAGAGGCCACGCCAAAGCACAGGACACCAAGTGGCTTGGGCCAACTATTGAAAGTTGACATAGCAGATGCTCAAAAATGTTGTAGTTCATTCTATACCGTCCTTCCCTACCCTCCCTTTCGATCCCATCAACTACTTGCAGTTTTGTGTAAAGTGCAGCCGGGGTGCTGGAAGCTAGGATCAGGCTGGCAAACACTACTTAAAAGGTTTTCCCGTTCAGTTTTAAACTACTTAAAGGGGAGGGAAAATGGTATGGAGGAAACTCGACGCTGAGTAAATTCCATTTAAAAATTATTGCATTTTTATTGTGGCTTAACCAAAGTCTCTAAGTATTTGGGATTTAGTTGAATATATTCATAAGTTGTATAAATATTTATTGAGCTTAGAATTGAATATATTTAAGTAGCAAAGGATTTAAATAAATTGTTGCTTTTCTGTTAACAAAATGTCTGCTAAACGTTATTAAAATATTGGTATACTTAATTAAAACTAGAGATGGGCGTCGGGATCGGGATTTTCGGGAATCCCGCGGGTCCCGAACAAATTTTGGGGATCGGGCGGGATGGGAAGGATTTAAAAAAAACCCGGGAAAGTCGGGATAAGTGGGCGATCCCAAAAATCCCACGAAAGGGATTTTTCTACTTCCAGTAGAATTTTGGAAGAGAGAAGAACTCGATCAATTGGAAAAATTTTAAGAGAACAATGTCTTAAAACAAAACTTTAAATAAAAAATAAAATTATATTTAAAAAAAAAAATATGTGAAACGTATTTGAAAAATAAAATGACGGTACCCGTGGGATAGACACAAAATTCTTCGGGACATTCGGGATGGGAAGCAATTTCTTTCCCGATCCCATCTCTAATTAAAACTATATTTTATTTTTGTAGATACTTAAGCTTAACACTTACCCGAATAATATGTCAAATATGACTCATTGTGATCCTCATAGCCGCCACGTTCACGATCGCCATTGCTGTTGCCATGCTCGTCTAGGGGATAATTGTTAATATCATAGGATCGGCCCGATGCCATTATTCTGGGACGATCCTCTTCGATGATGCTCTCGATTTCCTCTTTGAATATATCAAATATGTTGGCCGTGCACTTGAGCTGTAAAAGTAATATAGTTGAGTACTTTTGCACAGTTGCATTCAATCTGTAGGGTTACCCTCATTTGTCCCTTGAGAAAATGCTGTGTGGTAACCATAAAGTGTATGGCCCTTGTCACCGATTCCAGAGTGCTATTCTCCTGTTTCTCAATCTGATACGTCTTGATGTGATGCGGCGGCACCTGCAATATAAAATATATCACAAATGAGTTTTGGACACACTGAGTGTGTCAAGTGTTTGGAACTGAATGAATTGAATGAAACGAATGAATCGAATGAGTGCACGCTTCAATACATACGCTCAAAAGCATGGATATCAATTTGGAAATATATGTCTATGTTAGCATCAAAATCTTTTAGATACATAGATGGTATAAGCGACATCAGTGACGAGTTGTGGCTCACAGCACTTATCACGTACCACACACCGCACCACACAAACACACACACACACAATGCACAATGCACAAGTGCTGGGCTCTAGGTTCTAGTTCTAGTGTGTTTGGGGCCTGGGGCCACTTCTTACGCCATCGTTGCGCCCAAAAACATACCACAGCAGGCAAATTTATAACTTATGAATGATGAATAGATTCACGCTTGAGTGATTAAGTGGAACACTGTGTCCCACAAGGGGCGGATTGGGGGGATTGGAGGCAGCCAGGCAGCCAGCCAGCCAGGACGAGGCCACTTTGTTTGCGGTGAGTTTAGTTTGAAGTGGCTGCAGATAGCGTTGCGTTGCGTTGCCAGCCTGACAGGCTTCCAAGCCCAACTGGCAGCCCGCCTTGCTCTATCTGCCGGCCTATGGCTGTCAGCACACACACACACACATGAGATAGTGGTGCAAGTCCTGTTGAAAAGCGCTCGTTAGCTAAAAGATCAAGTGGCGAACCAACACACACACACAAACACACAAACACACACACATACCAGACCACACTTAAGTGTTGTTTGTGTTAGTTTTTTGCTGAATTGCTTGTTTGATAATGATAAAAAATATGATTGCTCTCCCTTTCCCTTTCCCTCTCTCTCTCCAACTGCAACTTTCTCGTTTCTCGATTCTGTTGTTTCTTTCAAGGTCCTTTTCCTTACACAACTTAACTAAAAAAAAACCACAACAACTAAAGTTGCCAAGTACCTTGTACAAATATATAATTATTCAGCATTTATATATGTATAGAGTATTTCTATGTTGAAATTGTTTTTATTTTCTGCACTTTTTGCTTACTGAATACCAAAACATTTCGACTGATTGCATTTTAATATGTTTGATTGAACTTTTTGCTTAATTGAATGACTGTTCGCTTAGCATTTGCGCATTTTTGCAATTAGAAATCTATCAAAATGCATTTTTTGCGTGTGGCACAAAATACAATTTTTTTTACTAAATTGCTTAGACTGAAAATTAAAAAATAGTTAAGTTAGTATACAGTGGATTTTAGATATATTAAATATTTAATAAAATTGAAGCTAAATATTGAAATGCAATTCGGTTAAAATAAATAAAAATTTGACAGTCAGAATTTTGTAATTAAAATATATGGAGAAAATTTAAATAAAGTTGTTTTAGATAAATAAATTTTACTAAGCTGACATTTTTTATTCATTATACAGATTTTTAATAAAAAGATATCATAATTGATTTTTATCATACGATCAAAAATATTATGAAAATCGGGTAAAATTAAGTTTCTAGATTTAAATGCAGTATTTTTTAATAGCGTAAAACAAGTCTTTTGATGTATTACATTTGAAAATCAGGCTAATATTGGTTATGACAATCGGAAGTTTTATCCAACTCTCAAGTCGATTTCTTGTCACAAAAATTTGACATAAAAATCTGAAAAAAATTAAGCTTCTAGATTGCAGTATTAATTAAGAACTCAAACCAAGACTTTTGATGTACTGCATATGAAAATCGAGCTTGGAACAATTGTATTTTGGGCATATTTAATATTTATTTTATGTTGTTGACTTTCTTTAAAAATTATACTATTCTTTAACTTTCTGTGAAAATATATAATTAAAGGTTCAAACTACGCTTGTAAGTTTCCGAACCAATTTCATTTGCATCAGTGATTCGCAATAGAATGTCAAATGCTTTTTATGCCTTGAATCAGAGCACCTTAACTGAACTTACAAGTTGTAGACGGTCCACACAAAAAAATAAAAGAAACCCACACCATATGATATATGACTTTAACCAAACTGACATTGAGAGTGTCCTCCCCCTGTCCTTCTCTTACAGCTCTTTTGGCTCTTTGTCGCACTCGCTCACAAATAATTTACAGCAACAATAACGCTGGAAGTAGACAAAATTCCATACCTAATGCTTGCAGCACACAAAAAACTATCTGACAACCTAAACGTTTCTTGAAACAAATGCTGCAAAATGGCAGCAGACCCAAAAAATGCCCCGGCCATGTCACTTGCCTCGACTTCCTACTTCCTTTTCCCCTTACCTCCCCTTCGCACTCTTTGTAGTTACACACCTGTGTGAAATCATGCGGAACTATGACAGCAGCCAAGCGACCTAACCCTTACTCTCTCCCTTGTGCCATCACCTCTTCAGCCTCTGCCAGCACGATATGCTGTTGAAGCTGCCTGCTGTGGTTTTTGGCCATAAAACAGCCCGGAAAACCAAAAGGCATAAAAAGTGACTGCCTATCAAAATATATGGGAATCTCAGCTAACAAAAAAAAAAAAAAGACATGGAAGCAAAAGAGAATAGAACGAAACGCAGGTGCCAAAAACTGTGCAACACACACACAAACACACACACACGTGAGATGAAAAATCACACACTAAACGCTAAAAGATTGCCAAAACGATGCAACTGTACAATGTTGTTTTTAGAGCTATGTTGGTAAGAGAGAAAGCATGAGAGAAAGTAATCCCAAGTGAAGAGAACTCAAAACTGGTAGAGAATTAAAATTGAATATCAGAAAAACAATTGTGTTCTTTAAAAAAGCATATGATGGGATACTATACAATAAAAAAAAATTAAGAAAATGGTTATTCTATGTGGAAAATTAAATTTCAAGCAACCAAATTCTGGAAAAAATAATTTTTCGTCTTGTTTCAGCTGCGCGAAGACTTAAAAAATATTCTGATCATCATTAACTTGGATTCCACTTAATGGAAAAAAAATCGGAAGGAATTTTTATTACACTAATTTTTTTCTTGTCGATAAATCTAAAAATATGTATTATTTTTAATTTTTAAATATTTTTCATAATTCGATACCAACTTTAAGTTTAAGTTTTTCGAAGATTGATAATATAGAGTATTTCCTTAACTTACTAATGTTTAGGAATTTACTAAAAAATAGAGAAAAAATGAAGAAAGTTTACTTATGTAACACAATATGTTAATGTAACACAATAAAATTTCCAAGATTAAATAATGTTCCTAAATAATATACGAATTATCGTAAATACCAATCAGAATTATACGAAATCAATGATGAATTCTATTTCCTCCTTTTATAATGACGCAATATTTTTAATTGCCAAATAGATTAAAAACCATCATCATATTATTCAAACTCTAAACACTCTAAATTAAACACTCAATAACAACAAAGTTTGCTCTAAGCTATTGCTTTAATTCGTTTGCGCTACAATTGGCCAATTGTAGTGAAAACTAAGTGTTAGCACGAAAGTTTGATGCGAATGGGGTTTTTTGGCGACGGGCGTAATTGAAAAATTGCCGGGCCATCAATTGAAATTGGCTCGAAGCGTTCTTTAATTGAATGGCGGCAATGAGAATGGTTTGTGGGGAGGTAGGGTAGGGTAGGGGGTAGGGTATGGAAAATGGATTCCGTCGCCGAGCCGAGCTGAGTAACCGAAACCAAAACTTACCACAATACCATTAATAGTCCATGTCAAATTAGCAGCCGGTTTCGAGTATTTAATTGAGCAATTGCCGTCGACCAAATCGCCAATGCGATAACGTGCCTGGATCCCGGTAACCACTGTGTGTTCTTCCGGTAACTCTGCACAAAAGAGAGAGGGAGAGAAAGAGTGTGTGAGAGTGAGTGAGTGTTGCATAATGAAAATGTAAAATTAGCTGACCAGCACTCGAAAAATGGCAAAGAGCTCTGGCTCTGTATGTGTGTGCCGGCCCCATTTGTCTAATTAATTTGCTTTTGCTGGATATATATATATGTATAAAAACAGAAAAAAATGGAGCCGCCTTTTGCCAATTTTTATTTGCTTTAAGCTTTTTTTATGAACGGAATATTATATATATATGTATGTATGTACTTACCCACCACCTCCATTTCGCCGGACACCATGGCTGTTTGAAATGTTGGCGCCTCCACGGATATTTCGCATGTAAATTTGCCCGAAATATTCAGCGGCACCGACTGCAGCACGACATGACTTTGATTCGAGAGGTTTCTCTAAAAGAGAGAGAGAGAGAGAGCGCAATAAAAATTAGTTGAAAAATTGGCTAGATGTGCTGCATAGAAATTGAATATAACGCAAATGGCAAAAGGGGGAAAGAAGAGTAAAGAAAAGCAGACGCTGGTGAAAGGTGCTCGTCAAAATGGTTATGGAGCTTGCATTTTAAGTAAGGGAGCAGAGGGGGGGGGGTTGCCAGCTGCTCCCATTTGATTGCATTGAGTCAAAGACTTTGTGATGATTTGCAATATTAAAAATATATAATATTAAGTGCTAGCATACTTTTTATTTATAAGTTGGAAACACTTGCCAAATTTAATTCGTATTTGTTATTAAAATGCAAATATATCATATATTAGCTGACCATTTAATTTGGGATATGCATAAACAAACAAATGATTTCATTGTCGAGACTCTTGTCGACCACTCGAAATATTCGAAACTGTTTACGCGAAATTTAATCTTTGACATGGTGGTAGTATGTGGTGTGTGTTCATGTGGAAATCCACTTAATACAAATTAAATTTAATAAATTGCATATAAAGATGGGCTTTAATATTGCAAAAATATGACACTTGTGCCAGACAGAAGGACAATCGATCCAGACTGTCCTCAACTGAACTGAACTGAACTGAACTGGGATTGAAGTGGATTGGTTTTCGCCGGACATTTAACCCAATTTAACCCGTGTCACCTAATTGGCCCGCATGCATATCAACGTTATAATTAAACTTAAAAACTCGGCTCGTCACACTTTATGGCGAGTGTATTTTGTGTGTGTGTATGTTTTTTTATGCAATCTACATATATTGTTTTTTAATGAGCCGCAAGTCAATCGCAAGAGGACTAATTGGCCAATGGAACTCACTGGCTTAAATCACTCTCTCACTCTGCCTCTCTCCCTTGTCGTTGTTGTGCATAATTACAACATTCAGGCGGGAGAAAGAAAGCAAGGCTCGAATGAGATTTTCGCAACGAACTGGCTTAATGCAATCAGCCATTATGGGCATAATTTACAGTGCGTTTGTTATTTTATGACACGCAACTGCAGCATGTGCTCTTAATGTGAGTCACAAACACTCAACAGACCATGCTGGCATACATACACACACACACACACCCGAACACAAACAGACGTACTTTAATACTCTATCTGTTGGGTGTACTTACCTCGACATTGAGGCCACTTGTCATGGCAAAGACTTTCATAGCCGGATTCTCTTTGGGCGTATAGCGATAAAATTCACGCTTGCCTTTGTACCATTTTACCGAGTATAGCGTATCGTTTTCCATATCGTAATTACAGGTGAACAGGGCATTGCTGCCACGCTTAACCGCCTGCGGTATCCTCACCGACACATCCTTAAGCGCCACAATAAAATCTGCAAAGCATAAAAACAACAAACATTAGTCGAATGCTCATAACAAAATATATATATATATATAATTTTATATATTAAGTTCCCCCTCATGAAATTAAGCACAGGCCACGAACTGCCATTATCATGCTTCTAACTTTTCACAACCTGACATTCAGTAGTGATATCGTGTCAAGCTAACTCTGGGGAGCCGTTGTGTGGCATTATTGTTAATATTAGTATTATTATTGGCTTCGAAGTGTTGTTTGACTTGAGTGCAAAGCCAAACAAAAAGAATCAAATACACGTTTGTATATTTATTTTTTATTAAATAAAGAAGGACTGAAAACGAATCGAAAAAAGTGTAAATAATTTGTATTTTATTAATATTTACGACAAAATCAATTTATTAAAAGTGCTTTATTAATGCCAATGAAAATCTCATGATACTAAAAAGCTATTCAATTATTTTATATTTTTTTCAAGTTTTTTTTGGGAGGTTAATACTCAATTAAAAAAAATACTCGACAGTTGAGGTATTTCCCTGCGATTATTTTTTTAAAATTCTGCGAAAATGTATTTATGACAATTCAAGGAATTACAAGCATTAAACATTCAATACTTTTTGGCCATCAAACGTATACGTAAAAAGATATATATGAGAGACTTTTTGATAAATTTAAAATATATAAATGTATGTTTGTTGAAGAGAGTGCTGTCAAGACATTATAAATGGCATAGAAAAGTCATAGCATTATATTTTTGCAGCATACAAGAGGGAAAAACTGAAACTGAAAAGTGGCAAAAATGAAGTGCACAACAGTCGACATGGAGAGGGAATATACAGTAGAATAGACGGACGGAGGGACAGATAGACAGACAGATAGATAGACAGACAGATGGACAAGCAGAATGAAAAACGGAAAACCAAACTTACAATAGTATTTTATAGCATGTGAGTATGATAAAGCCTGGGTTCAGATACATTTCCCCCAACCCCAAAACACACCGCTACTGTGTTGGCAACCAACTAAATGGAGAACCATTAAAAGTGGACATTTGTAAACATAAACTGACAGATAAACACCCAACAACGAACGCAGCAGTAGACATTGTAAAACTTTACGGATGCACGAAGAGGGTAGTGGAGTAGAGGGGTGGGAGTAGAGGATGTGAGGGTGACCAATGTTTGGGTGGACAATAGTGAGTTGCCCTTGCAGTTTTCATTGGTTTATATTACCTGTAAGCACAGCGACAGAGAGATAGAGATAGAGATAGAGAGAGAAAAGCCGTTAAAATACTTAACAAACGTAGATTGTAAAAGTTTGGTTTTTTTTTTTATAACAAAATAAAATGTCAGGCCAAAAAAAAAGGAAAAGTTGTGTGCTGCTGCAACCACAACAATCGCAACAACAACAACAACAACAAGTTAATGCAACCTCTGCTGAAGGACAATTTTACTCGATTCGTTCCTAGTCCATGGGGGAGGGGCCAAAGAGTTGTGTTGGGTGTCTGTGTGGCAACTGTGATACGATATGTGTGCAGGCAAAGCACAAAAACAAAGAGTATACGCTCGTTATATGGGTCAATATGAAACAAAAAGCATTGTGAAAATGTATTAAAAAAAAATACAAATGGATGTGGGGGAAAACAACTACAACAAGAAAACAGGAGGGAGGGGGGATACAAACAAAAACAACAAAATGGCTGCCAGTCCATTTCAGTAGTAGTGCGGTTAAGGTAGAAAGAGACATACATACATGTATGTACATATGTACTATGGTGCTATTTAGTGCTACATTTGTTGTCACATGAAACGCACTATGGACAAAAGCGAAATCGAGGTCTGTCCACTCCGCTCCGCTGTATGGTGGTGGTGGTCAGGTCAGGTCAAAAGAGATACTTGCAACTTGCTTATCAAAAGCTGTTGCCACAGTGGGCAACACAATGCGGTGGAGGGGGGGAATGCTGCAAGGTTGCGTTCAATTTCTATTTCAACTGTTCGGGCTTGTAATTTGCGCATATGCAATGCACACATTCTTGTCTAAAGTTTTAGGTTTTTGTTTTCGTTTTCGTATGCGTTTTCGATTGCTTTTGTTTTACAGTTTCACAGTTTCTGTGGAAGGTCAAAGTTGTGTGTGGATAGATTTTCCAATGATTGCAATACTAATTGAAATGCCTTTCGATTAGAATTTTTTTGTTCCAAAATGCATACGAAGAAACCAACCATATGTGAATATTACTTAAGCCTACAGATTTCAATTAACATCAGAGGTCGATTAATAAAAAGTAGAAAATGTATTCTGAGAGTTGTAAAAATAAACTTTAAAATGTTTAATTTCTTTTATTCAAGATTTTTTGTCAATTCTTTTTACATTTTCTTCAAAACTTTTCACATATTTTAAGGGTTTTTATTTTGTTGTTTTCCCTTTACTTTTCTCTCTTTGTAGCCACACATAAATACTGCGATTAGTTTTTATTTGTTTTTTTTTTTTTTTTTTGGTTTTGGTCGACAATTGCAAACTGTTTTCTGTTCAAGGTGAGTTTATAGCGCGAATTGCCAACTTTTAACAAATAAAGTAATTTATTGGGCAGACAGACTTGTGTTAATTTATGTTCCTTTGTTAAATTTATCATGTTTACAGGATGTGGCGGAATGCGCGGCGATGCTCTCAGTCTGTTGACTTTAATAAGTCAGCTCGTTTTGTGTGAAACTTTGCAGACGAAATGCATTTGGCTTTGACATTAAAAGCTGATCAAAAGTTAAGCAGCCAAACAAACTGCGAGACAAACACCTCAAAGTGTGTTGTGTTCAAAACTCAGACAAAGCAAACAAACAAGCGAACAAACAGACAGATTTGATACCCGCTGGCAGCATGAGGGCGTTGAGTGAGTTAAGGGCAAGAAAGTGTGTGTGCTGCTCTTGCCACAAAGTGTTTGCCAAAACGAGGGTGCCACTAACTTACGCACACACACAATCAGAGGGCGAGTGACACACATTGAGTTTCAGACACAGACAGTGAGACTTACTACGTAGTGTGGTAGTAGACAGGCGCGAATTTCAATGGAGCCACAAAAACCTGACCAGAAAAAGTGCGCACCAGCGGGCTTCTCAGCCAACTGATGACTGAGAACGATGTCGACTGTCAACACCGCAGCCAACCATTCGACCAAGCATTCCCCTCACAACCCCTCGTCCTTTCGGTTGTCTGCCTTGTCTTCTTGCAGCCATTTCAACTTTGGAATTTCAATAAGGCCCTGGACTGTAGCATTGTGAAAATGCCGCAGGTGGCAGGCATATACATACATACATACATACACATAAAGGACAAAACTGGAGTGAGGAAAGTCGGGTCGGGGCAGTGTGGTAATGCCGAAAGCAAAAGCAAATAAACCAAAAAGTAAATACATAAATTAAAAGTGTTAAGGCGCGAATTGTTGCAATGCAATGAGAATTAAATAAAATTGTGTGCTTAACAACTGAATATTTGACTTAAATATCATCATGGAGCAGCTTCAGTAGCAGATCAACAAGAAAAATCAACTGTTTCGACCTTAAACATTAACATTAAGAGATACATAGTATATATTCCTGACATGTTATTTTATTTCTCGACATCAGTGGATTCCATTTTTGCTCATTAATTTATTTTTTTAATTATTATTTTACTCAAAGATAATTAACAGTTAATTTGTAATTCTTTGATTCTTTATTTAATTTAATTGAATTTTTTGCAAGAACTGTTAAACTCAATATTCTAAGAAAGTTTTAAAAACTTTTCGAAAACTCCCAGATTACTTTCGACTTTTTATTTATTTATAAGGCACTTTTCTTAATCCGAATCGATAAAATGTTAGTTAACAAAGACTTGGATTGAAAAAGCTGCATTATGTCATTTCATTTTTTAGAATAAAATATTTAAATAAGAACGACAAAATAGTACAAACTTCGATTTGAGTTGTATGCCAAACAAATGATTTTTAGCAAATATGTAACCAATTTATTGCTTAAATACGTAATAAACTGAGAAAACATTGTACTTTTTTAATCGAAATATTTGACAGTGGCATCTTTATTAACATGTGACACAGTTTTTCTATATTTTCATTGTATATATTTTATCTATGCTCTATCTATCTCTTTTTAAACGTAACTATCTAGTTTTATTTTTTGCAGCCCTTTTGCCCTTTTGCTTCCATATTTTTGCAAACAATTTTTTATCATCAGCTGTCAATAGTTCATGCTGCTGGTCAGGGCAAAAAATGGGAAAAAGGAAAACTTAAAACAGTGAAAATCATTACATAAAAGTGTTTTATGCTTTGCTATTGCAACTTTGACCACTCGGCGTATGAGTCCAACATACACACATACTCGTGTTGCTGTTGTTGTTGCTGTGTAAGGCTCTCTTTACTCGTTTTGGAAGAAGTCCAAACTTTCAAATAGCAACAACAACAAAAGCAACACGAAGGCCTTTCGTATACAATATTTTTCTTTATTTTTGGTGTGTGTTTTGGCTGCTCTCTATTTTGTTGTGCTTTTCGCCATAAAATTTCAAAAATGGAATGCAAGAAAAATATAGCAAATCGAAATAAACGCATTTTTATATGTATCTCTATTTATGAACCCCATAAATATGTCAAATAAATTACAAAACAGTCAAAATATTGTGGCATCTGTGTGTTACCCTCTCTCTCTCTCTCGCTCACTGGGCTTATGTGTGTGTGTGTGTGAAGTCATTTATGACGATAAGGCAATATATATAAATATTTGTTGTTTGTTTATGTTACCAGTATTCACTGTATTTGTCGTGTGTTTATTGCGCACTGAATTTTATTTTAGAGTTGCCAAAAAAATCCAGAAGAATAAAATATTCGGTGGAACTTTAAAGTTGTTTTACTTGTTATTGCTTGAAGCTGTTGTTATTCAAATGATTTAAAATGTACTTGAACTCAAACAAATTTTATTTGAAAATAAACTCAAAAGCTTTTTGTGTTATTATCCTAAGCCACTTTAAATATTAAAACTGTTGACACATCGCATTTGGTACAAAACTTATTCACATTCCATTTAATCGCATTAATATTGATATTTTTTCAAACCTCAAAAATATTTATGCTATTTTGGGTTAAATGATTTTGCCTATTTGGTTAGCATAAACGTTTCGAGTACCGCACACAAAAACCCGCTCAATATTTTTAGGTGCACCATCAAAATCTGCCGCAAACTTTTCATTTGCCGCAATGGTGAAACAACACACACGCGCATGTGTATGTGTGCACAAAACAAAGTAAAATGGCGGGCGATCATACAAAAGAGCTGCCCGCAGACAATTTCATTAGAGCATAGAGATACAAACACACGCAAACGCACACACACATGTATAATATAATGAGTATTGTGTGGCTACTGCCACGGCAAAGGCCCAGGGGATGGGGACGGGGTAGGTAAGCAACCAAAAATGTTGAAAAACTCAAAAACAAATACAACAAAAATGCACGCAGTTTGCAGTTGTCGCATCCACAAAATGTTTGTCACTGCACCGGAAATGCACTACACACACACACACATACGCATTCAAATGTTCTTTTTGTGAATTGTTTGGTTAGCGGAGAGAGAAAAAGAGAGTGCAGGAGGTTTCGGGGTAATGTTTTGGGTGGCCGCTCGCGCCGCTCGACTATTAAATAAACATGCAAATTATTGCGCAATTTTTGATTACGATTTTTCATCAGGCAGCAATGAAAGCAACAAAAAGCACGCTGCCTGCATATTTGTGTATGTAAATCGCAGTTGGCCCCCCCTCGAATAAAAAACATCCTTTTCTCACCCCTCCAGCCATTCACTGCATGCATTTAACACTCAACGCCTATTTTGCATACAAATTTTATTATTATTGTACATATTTGTATTGAATCGCTGGCAATGCCCCAACAACAACAACAATGTGCAATGAGAATACAACAACATGTTTGGCCTTTTTTTGTTTTTTGGTATTCATGTTTTGCTTTTTCTTTTTTTTTTGGGACATTATGCAAAATGAAAATCTGCAATTTCTTGCTTGACACTTGTTTGTTGTCATGTTTTCTACGTTTTGACAATTACCAAAGAAACAAAACAAAAATCGCCAGAATGTTAGCTTTTGTTTACCTATGGGAACTATCTTAGATTAGTTAAGGTTATAAGGATCAATAACAGGAAAAATGGGATGTCATTATCGTTAAAAAGTAAGCATCATGATTTCGTATTTTTTTTTTTTTTAAGATATGTATGTGTTTCAATACTTACTAACTAATTAAACTGCACATCAAATCGAATAAGTTGTACATTGCCTTATCATTATTTATTTTCCAATGCTTGATAAAATCATAATATGAAATATATTTGTATTTATTTTGTACGATTTTCCCAAAAGGGAAAATTGATTTTATTTTTAATATATTTACATATTACATTTCTTTTCCATATTCAAAGAATCTACAGTAAATAGTAATAAAACTTTATAGTATTTACACAATAAACAGCTAAGTAAAACTCTCAAAAAGAAAAACCAACTGAACGAAATAAGTTTAATAGTTTTGAAAGCCTCAAAGACCATAAGCAATACAAAAGACTTAAAACGCAATATTCAAGTTTCTGCAATATTTACATGAAAAATACATTTTATGCAACAATCCATTTGCATCAATCGACGACACACAAATCGAGCCATCAAATTCAGCTACCTCCAAAAACAACTTGAATTGTAAATATTCGCATAAAACAAAAATAAAAAAAAAACAAAGAATTTGTACATGGAATATGTTTCAATGAATTTTGCATGTGAGTTTTCAGCAACTGTTGTCATTCAGGTGCACTCACAGCCAACTCTGAACACTGGACGAAGCATTTATGTATGTGAGTGGTTTTTCTTTCATTCTGTTTTTGTTATTGTAAAAAACAGCTCTTCATGCTTGCCCAGCGCCCACTTCTACTTTTAACCCCAATGGTCAGAAAATAACCAAAACGTTTGGTGTGGGCTCTAAAAATATATGTAAATAAAATGTATTTCGAGGTTCAAAGGACGAACTTTTAAAGAAACAGGGGTTTTAGATTTTATATGTGTTAAAGCTTAGCTTAGAATAATTTTAATTCGGAGTATTATATTCATCGAAACTGAAACCTAAATAAATTTATAATAGGTTAGCTGAAAGTGGCTTAAACAGAGACACAAGTTGGTCAAAAAACACAAAATAAAAAGCCAGTGAATAGCAGTGAATGAACTACAAGTTTTTCACTATGTCGTTCATTGCATATCAATGGAAATGAGTTTTTACCAACGAGGAGAGAGAAAACAAGTCCCTCAGACTTGGGTGGGTTATTTGATAGGAAAGGAGGCGGTGTGTTGCGTTGCTGATGATGCTGTTGGCGACGCTTTGGCGGCCGCTAAAAAAAAAATCACTCACACACTGACAGTGACACACACGCATATATGTACACTCATGAATGCCTTGCACTGTATTACCAATACTGTCTTTCGGTCTCTCTTCCATCTCCTAAAGTCCTGGGAGATGTCTGTTCTTTTGTATTCCTCACGCTCAATGGGGATGACATGTCAAATGCATGAACAAATAGTCGTTGGCTTTTTTTTTTCGCTTCTTCTATGCTTTTTGTTTGATAGATTTTTCAATGAATTTTCGGTTATTTTTCAATAAACTAGATGTGTGTCGTTCATGCGAATACTTTTATACGTATGTATAACTTGGATGGTGTGGAAAGTAAAATGATTTTGTTTATGTCCCTCGAATACATTTAAATGTTCTGTCAAATTTTATTTTTGTTTTGATTCATGTGAAAATTTATAAAATGTGTGCAGAGGGAATTATTTTATTTACCAATGTTTCTTCCTTTGATTTCCTAACTATAATTAAGTTCAAAAATATTCTAGATGCCATATTTAAAATTGCACATTTAATTTTAATGCCAAAACAATCGAGTGTGGCAATCAATATGCGAATGGCTCTGATGTTCTCGTCTCAAACACATTACAATGCCATTTGAGTGCCATAAACAAAATGTAAAATGTTGTGCATAGTATACTACTACTAAAAACATATCTGTCGAGTGCTGCGACTCCTCGCTGCCAATGTGCAATTCACATTTAGATTAAAGTGCTTGCTACGGCTACCCCAAAAAGTGCCAGTACGTCAAGACTCCGGAAAAACAACAACGGCAATAACAACAATGACAGCTGCTCCAAGGTATGAAACTGAAGAGATCTTTCTCTCGTTCTCGTTCTCGTTTTCATTTTCTCTTTATTCTTTTGCTTTCGTTCGTTCTATCTATGGCCAAAACATTGTTTAGTAATTTATTTTATTTCAGACAGTTTTTCCCATATCTACCAAAAGTGATGGCCCATCTTTGCTGCTTCATCTTGCTTCATATTGCTGCTGTTGTTGTTGTTGTTGTTGATGCTGTATTTATTGTTGCTACTTATGCATCGTCATTGCAGCAGTAGCAGCAGCAGCAGCTACTCGAATTCAAAACTCCAGGCTGAAAAATAGCCCAGCTACGTGTCCTGTGGGGCGGGGAAAAGGAGAAGCATCCATTCCCAATTTTGTATGCAAAGCATGCAAATTTTCTGAGCTGCAGCTGAAGTTTCGCTGGGAGAGTTGAGAGTTAAAGATAAATTGATATTTTGAGACTGCAACGGAAAGTATTTACTTTATGGCCAATGCGCAAATTGTAAACTGTCCAGTGGCATTTAAGCCATATAAAAATCAACTGCAACAACAACAACACGAAAGTGGAGTATGAATGAAAGTAGACTCTATAAAGTCATTCCCTGTATTTGTGCAATGATTATCGATGTATATCATTAAGATACTTGTAGCGTATATTAGGTACGATTTTGTTAATAGGTTCGTTATCGATAATTATCGATTTCAATGATCCCAAAGCATTGTTGGCAAAGGAGTCGCCTAGTATTTTATAATTGACAAATATATTTAACATCTAAGCTATCGATAGCTATCGATTTTCATCAATGAGTTGTAAAAAAGTTTAGTAATCGACTATTACCATTGAATATCAATGATCTTAATACTTAATTTCCAAAGAAGTCTCTAAAGAGACAACCCCTCTGCCTTATGTGAACTATGTGACATATGTTCCTGTTAAGATATTAACAATAATCGATTTTTATGAATAAGCTTATAACAAAATTCTCTTGCTTCTTTACCAGTCAAGGCTTACTTTTTAAAGGGTATTCCACAAAAAAAGGCCCATAAAGTGAAAAGCTGCAATCCTTTTATTGTCCATTTGCTATCTGAACGCCTTAATTAAGAATGCTCCAATTTTTGCAGACAGTTCAGTAAACTGTGTAGCTGTCTTCTCAACCTCACCCACGCCAAACACATTTTCTCTCTGTTTACTACCTTGTCTGGAACAAGGCAGAAAAAAACACACACACACATACTCACAGAAAAAAAAGAAAGAAAGAAATGCAAACCGACAATTTGCAGTTTACAGTTAACAACAGCAGGCAACTGAATACGTGGCACGTTATTGCAAAAATACCGAAAATTGGTTTGTTTGATGGAACAATGTCTGCACAAAATTCGATACACTCGCCATTCCCACAATATACCATATATACATATGCATGTATGTATGCATAGCATCTGAAAAGCCCTTTAGTTCCCAAAAAGAAATTAAAAATGTATATAGCTATGCCCCGTTTTGCTGTGTTTGCTCTTGGTTAATAACTTTTTCGGTACTGTCAAATGGCATCAAGCCACAGCGCACAGTTAACATCATTCCAATTAACAACATTCGAATTGCATTCGCTCAGCTCCCCTGATTGGGTTGCAAATTGTCAGCTCTATGTCCTGTTACACGAATCGAATCGGATATACTTCAAGTATTTCAGTACAAATTGGCTAGCAGCTGGACATACTAGTTGCATTTAGTATTTCGAAGAAATAAAGTTCAAACTAAAAACTGAAATGTAATCGATTATTGTATGTAATTGTTTTTTAAATAGTTGTATTATTATAATAATTATATTTTTTCATAGATAATATTGTTTACATATTTTTAATAAAAAATACATATGACTAATCTATTGCTTAGATAAATTTATGCATTTATCTATTTAAAAAAAGATTAAACTAATGCCACTGTATATGTTTACCCCCACACAAATCTGTGGTTCAGCTAATCAGATTTACGCAAATACAGTAATAAAGACGAAACGCTAGAGTACGCTTCGGGGCGAAACAGGAACTAAGACCAAAGATATTAGATACAGGGCTGAGCCACGCACAGACAGCACTTGAAGAGCTGCTTATCAAATAGAAATTACAAATCCAAAGCGAGAAACAAACACAATCCCAGGAGGGGCAATGAATGCCTGGCAGTGGCCACAATCACACAAAAGCATGATTGAGAGGGCCAAAATCTTTTATCAAATGAATGTGCTATGATAAATGAAAAAAAAAGAAAAGACAAAATGAATGATAGAATGAGGAGAGCCCCAAGAACGAGAAGTCTTACTGTTGACTTTAAGAAAGATACATGACGAAAAGACACACAACAAACACACACAAATCTTAAGTTGAGTCACTTCAACATAATCACACGACAAGCCGAAAAACAAAGCTAACGAACTAATAGATGGACACACATACACAAAGCTTGTTGTTGTTTTTGTAGTTGGTGCTGTGTGTGTGTGTGTGCTATTGATAAGCATCGAATTCATTAATTTATATGTTCCATGAGTGTATCATCAGGCAGCGAACAGCAGCAGCCAAAGGAGTTGCTGCCACGTTTAGTCCGGATAGCTTTGTAATGTGAAACTAAGTGATTTGCTGCGTGCGTGTGTCTGTTGTCTGACAATGTGTGTGTGTGTGTGTATACATATATCTTCATTACAAATCCTAGCTGGGATTTCAAATGAAATGACCGCGCTCACACACACAAACAAACATACACTCAGAAAGAGAAAGGATGGGGAGACAAAGACAATGTTCTGTCTTTATGGCCAGCACAGTTGGCTTTAAGCAGTAAATTCAATCAATTTGGCTGGACAAAGCAGCAACTGGCTGGCAATAAATGAATAAGTCCAAAGCTAAAACTTGTATCTGACAGCGAACAATAAAATCTCAACTTAAATAGTATGTCACAGCAATTAATACAAAGGGTATAAAGACAGAGAGCCCATGAGTGTGTGTGGGAGATACACAGAGAGAGCTTAGAGATACCGCCCTAAAGGGGATACACGTGTCAAAGGTCGAAATGAAAGTGAATTCGGGGAAATTGTTGTTGCTGTTGTTGTTTGTTCTATTGATATTTCTGTTTTCTGCCTGTGACAACGAATCGTATGCGTAATGAAAGGGACCCAATGCGAAATGTCCTGTTTCTGGTTTCTAGGTAAAACTGGCTAAGCGCCATCATTGCATTTGACAGCTCATTTCGGCTGTGTTTCACTTCTATAGTTTCCTACGAATGGGAAAAGTTAAAGCTCAAAGCAGCTTGTCAACATTTTCATTTGTTGTAAATCAAAGCGGAATTTAACTTGAAAATGATATATGAGCAATCGATGATGTGAGCCAAAGCAATGCCAAACATTTACACAATTAGAAAATATCCAACAAACTGTCCCAAAAATCAACATTAAATACATACATACAACATCAATACATATGAACAAAACAAATGTTATAAATCAAATTGAAGCAAATATGTAACTTAAATGCCAAGCTAAAAGCTGGCAAAAGTTTTTGTGGTTCTTAATTTGCACGTGAAGCAAGTGATATTGGTAAGGGGAAAGATACCATGCTTAAAATATTTAAATACACTTCAATATATATTCAAATGATTTATACATATTTCTAATATTAAAGACCTAAAAAAATAAAAATTTTTATATTGATTCTTAAAGCACTTATTTATCCTCGAACGAATTAAGTTTATAGTCATAATTTTATTCTTCAAGATTCGTTTGTGCAAAGATGAAAACTGTTTTTAATTGTGAAAATTGCTTTTAAATCGTTGTATTCAGGCATGAATTTCTTTCAAGCTCATATAATTTTTGTGTGTTTGTTTTTTTTTTTTTTCAATGTTAAACCTTTAATTTCTCAGTAAATTTTGCTTAAGAGTGACAAGCTTGTCAACAAAGCTTAACATTAAATATGCAGGATTATTAATATTTTTCCACTCAATGTAAATATTTTCCATTGCTTTATATGTAATAAGTCCTTTTCATGCACGTAGTATGTATCAGCTAGTCGAGCTGTTTAAAACTGATTACTTCGTCTCCTTTGCATTTACACTGAACTCAAAAATGCTAGCTAGACTACCTGCTCGGGTAATTTTTCATCCATGGCAAATATGACGAGTTGTGGCCATTAAGGTAACAGTTCATTTGCTGTTGCTGTTGCTTTTGCTGTTGCTGTTGCCTCAGCACCACATAACCCAAATCGATGGGGCACTTATTGCATTTTGATGTGGGTTTCGCTTTCTTTGAGGTGCCTGCTTCGAGTTCCAGATACTGACACTGAGCAGAGCTTTGTGGCAAATTTCGTGCTTGGTTTATTGCTGTTCCCAGGGCTCGATACTACGATGCAAGCGGCGAATTGCAAATGGCAAAATGGCAAACTCTATACTGCTAACTGCAAACTGCAATCACAATCCCCACAGCCACAGGATACTTGGATGGCAGGACAAGAAACAGGCACAAGTGTTGCTTGGACACGCTTCGGAGAACCCATTTGCAATTGGAGCATTGATCCGCTTTCTCTCGTTTCTGTACCGGCTATTGCGTCAAAATCATGCATAACTGCATTTTTTAATTGCTATGAATGAGGCAGTGAAACGGCAGCTTGGACAATTGTGTATTAGCTGCTCTCTCTTCGCAGTAGGGACTCAAAATCCTTGTAAGAGCCAATAGAATTGCTTTAATGAATCAAAGGATAATAGTTTGGCCAAGCAAAATGTTTAATGTTTCAAATTTGATTGCTTATGAAAATTTTACAGCCACAGTTTTCACATCTTCGCAAGTGTGTTGAAGAACTTTTGCCTGGCATTTCTGCCAATTAATTGCCACAGGTTTCATTCAGCTGGGAAATTCAATTGTTAACCATAGAAGTCTTAAATTGTTGCGTTTTGAAACTATATGCATATTGTGTCTTCATTATATCAGTATGACATTTTGAAAGCTTGAAG
Organism: Scaptomyza pallida; assembly: GCA_018152965.1. Classification (NCBI taxonomy): domain Eukaryota; kingdom Metazoa; phylum Arthropoda; class Insecta; order Diptera; family Drosophilidae; genus Scaptomyza; species Scaptomyza pallida. The sequence goes on along the minus strand of JAECXP010000051.1, from coordinate 2,336,118 downwards.
AATTTGTAGAAGCAAATTCCACCTTGAAATTGTCAGAGTATAAATTACAATTCGCAAATACATTTTAAGGCAAGTTCTAAAGGTGCTTAATGTAAATTCCGACAGGTGCCAAAATTTCTGACATTGCCAAATTGATTTCAATGATATTTTTTGTAATGTGTTTTTGTTTGCTCAAATATTTCTGAGATTAACATTAAAATAAATTGCAGCCCACTCGCGTGTGCATACAAATTGCATTGCATTCTCTCAGGCACAAAAAATTTTTTTTTTGTATACGAAAGGTGTCGCAATGCGAGTGCAATTGTTTGGGCATTGAATGAAATTCTTTTACTTAGCCATTTGTCCATACTACAGACGACGACACTGCTAATTTTCAAAGACATCAATTCGCAGTGAGCTCAAAGTACGTGTGACAATGTGCTACCCGGCAACCATCAAGCCCACACCCTTGAGAATTTCAATACTCGATACTCATATTCTTTCGTTTCCCTTCCCAGAAGCTTACGCTGATTTTGGCACGCACACATTTTGCATACTGATCAGCAATCAGCGCTTCGGCTGCTTTGTCGTTGAGCGGTTAGCGGGGCAGAAAGACTGCAGGGTTGCAGACTACCATTTTGTGGGGTGCAAATTAAAATTCCACTTTGGCGTTTGGGGAATTCAATTATTTCTTTTCGCTTACTTCATGGTCATGCGAGTTGACATTGACAGTCGCCTTTTGCTTCCTTCTGTAGTTGTCGCTTTTGTTGTTGTGGTCAACTTAAGCTGGGATTTGATATTGCCTCAGAGAAAATAGAACATTTTCTTCTGCAGCTTAGAAACGTTTTAATATTCGATAACTGCAGATTGGGTATAGATTTGTTTGTTGATTCAGGCATAAACAAAATATTTAATTAGCTTTAAAACTTGCTGTAAGTAATAAACATTAAGGAAGATTTAATTATAACTTAATAATTATCATTAAAATTTATATAAATAAGTTTATATTAACAAGCAAAATGATAAACAAATATTATTGAATTGGTTAAGTATCCTTTGCATATATATTTCGTAGTTTTAACGGGGTATTTTCTCGGCAAAACACTTTCGAGGCGAGCATGTTTTTTGTGCTTCTCTTTCTTGTGCAAATTTATTGCTTCGAGTGGCATCTGCCAATTGTCGCCCCAATGCAATCAGCGTGTTTATTGATTTGGAAAATTAAATATTTTTCTTTTGGCGCGTGCCAAAAGGCGCGGCCCGTAAAATAACATCGTGATTTGTTGCCGCCGCCTCTTGCTCACAAACATTTCTATGTGCGCTTGCCTATGAAATTTCCGGCATCTAGCGACATTCTAATTAGCTATTGAGAGTGTCTTGAAATAATTCGGGTAGAATTCTTTGCATCTATGTATGTATATTTAAGCATAGCTGTTATTGCGCACTAAAAGGAAAAACTTGTTGCCAAGACAATGCAGGAGAGGATAGGGAAAAGGATGAAGCAAAACGAAGTGTGTGAAAAAATTATTTCGCTTGCTTAACGGAAATGTATAAATTGCATTTCGTGGCAACACCAGGGAGTGTGGCAGTGTGCGATGCGGTGCGGAGAAGCCTTAATGCAAGCGAAGCTGATGCAAGTGGTAACTGCAGCTAGAGGATGTTGTGCTAAATTTTACAAAAGCATACAAAAAAAAGAATACACATACAGACACACAAAACTACCTTAACAAAGTTGCACACCTGCCACATGCACTAGCTAAGTACAGGCGACAAAGTTGTCAAAAGTGTTTTTGATGCACATCTTTCAATCGGCAAAACTTGGAATACAAACACGAAGTTGTTAAAATAACAGAGGTTTTTTTAATGCTTGAAATTTAACTTTAGCTTGAAATATTTGAAAAGTTGAAAGTTTTTTTTATTATGACAATCCATTAATATTAAAATTATACAATTAAGTGCCCATAAACTATTCGTAGATAGACAAATCTATATTAAACTCAAATTAATGGCTTGAAGGAAATTCTTTTTTAATGTCGGGTGATAATCTAAAACCTCACACATAAACCTATGCACCCTCACACACACATATACACTTGTGCTCGTATACAGAGTAGACCAAAAATGAAAGTGTTAAGAGCATTTGCTGCAACTCGTCCTGCACATTTTTCAGCGTCATTCTTTTACATCTTTGGCGAAAAAAGCACTTTACACTAATGCACCTTAAAATTTAAAGATGTCATAACATAAACATTTATCCTGACGCCATTGGCGGCGACGACATCGAGGACAGGTGCTGTACAACATCCTTGGCTGCGGTTCGCTACGACCACAGAGCGCATCTTATGATATTGGATTAACGAGATTATTATGCAAAACTCTTCGTGTTGCAAGCTAGAATTTTGCAATCATTTAAAGAAAATTTGCAAAAGTCGAAAAATTCCTTAACATTTATTGGGGACACGACAAAATCTCCTGTAAAATGTTTTTAGCAAATTCTGTGCATAATTTTCACTGTTAAAAAATGTTTTAGCATTTAATTAGCTACTTATTACTCAGCCCACTCCACTCAACACACATACATATATTGTCATAATAAGCGCTCCACTTTGCGCTAATTGATTTTCCATGCCAATAATAAACACTTGTCTTCCACTTCCTTCTTGCTGGGCATAAAAAAGCACCCCACGAAAGCGTGCACATAAATTCCGGACAAGAAAAAAAAAACAAAAAATAAATGAAAACAATGCCAGCGATTGAGGATGGGGCCCAGGGCTAAGTAGCCCTGTGTCGAGCTTAGAGCCTCAGATTGCGTTTGGAGTGTGAGCAAATATTTAATTTATTTCAATTTCACTTTTAATTTAGGCACTAATCTAGGCAATTTGTACACTTACACGCCATTAAGCGAGACGACGACCAAGTTATCCATACAAAGAAAAAGAAAACCAAAAGATTTGACACTTCGAATTTTTTGTACACTATAAGATTCGAGATGTTGCTACTTTCTTAATTAAGTTAAATATGAAACCATTTAAACAGAAACATTTATCATAAGGTAAGTAGTTAATAGAATAAATATCTTCACTCGAATACATATATATTTATAAATAAATCGTATTATCTGCTTCAGTTGCACGTGATATGCCACTCGGCAGGCAGCACGTTCAATTCCCAATATCCTCTTTCATTTCTGGCCTACACACACACACACACACATTCACCCCTCAAGTGGTTAGCAGCAAAAACGCGTCGCTTCGACACCCTCAAAAATAGCAGGAGCAGAAGCAGAGGAAAAGAATGCTCTTGATATATATTTATTTGTTTTCATTTATTTTCAATAATTTCAAATTTCCATTACATTAGTTTCACTCAGCCTCTGCCAAAGTCCTTCGCCCCCTTCGCTTGTGTCTCTCTCTTATTATGTGCTTTATGCTTGCGCACGAAAAACAAACAAATTCGTCGAATTTCGCCCTCGCATATGAAAGGAGCAGCGTGTTTTGCTTTGATTACTAAACTAAAACTCTCCTCAAGCCCCTGCACCCCCTCCTACTGACAGAGCGGCAACAAATATAAAATAAGCACCATCACTCTTTCCCGTTCACACCCTTAACCCCCCAGGCATTTTGCGTATTCGCTTGGACCCCCGAAAACTTTTCTCATTTCTACTTCAACAAACATCAATACAAACAGCGACCGCTGGCAACTTGCAACATATTCGAGGGCTTTGTCTTCCCCAGTTTTTTTTTTCGGGTCTTGTGACATTTGGCACTTGCCCCCGTTCTGAGCAAACGCGAACAAATTTACACATCTTTTGGGTTGTGTTTTCTTCTTCTTTTTTTTTACCGAATTTGTTTTTTTGTTCGTTCTTTTTAGCTTTTGTCATACAACTTCCGTTTCCTGTTCATTTGTTCACATTTCGGAAAGTTTTTTTTCTCTTTTTTTTAATAAATCTGTCAACAGTTGATGTAGATTAAGAAATTATGGTCTTTGAGAAGTTTCTTTTGAAAATCAACAAGGGCTGAATATTGCTAACCAATCAGTCGAGAAAAGTTGTTAGGGCAACGGAGAATTTTGGTAATCATATTATTTGTTGAGTTAGAATAGCAATTAAATAAATGAATTCGAAACATTTGTTAAATTAAAGTAATATAATATTTTTGCCTGGAACTTTTATTTTAGTTTATGTATTATGTTAAGCTTTATATTTTTCTTTAATTCGTTTTTAGAAATTGTTTCGTATCAACTTTTTCACTCAATCCCAAATTTATATGAGTTCCAAATCTTTTATGGCATTTTCATTGCTTCACTTTCAGCAAAGTTTTTTGTTTTTCATTTTCTTCTTATTTTTTTTTCTTTTTTTTTGGGTGTGCGGGGTGCAAGTTGTAAAGTAGTGATTTGCCGAGGTACAGATCTCAGTCTGGCCAAGGCTGGTTACAAGTAATTTATAACTTGCTGAAACCCAAAGTATAGCGTTAAGAAGAGTCAAATAGTGATCCGACGTAAAGTCGTGTCCTGTCAACTATTGATCAGTTAGGGTATCAACCGGGCCGACACCACAATTGCTACCTTATCTGATCGCTAAGCTTACCTTACGCCACCGCGGGCTAGCCTCACGAGTGTCGTCTGGTAAATTAGCTGGCGAGGGTGTGGACTGGGTTATTCCCTCAATCGCCTCTGCACCTTATCGTTGATAGAACACGTGCCTCTGTGGACTTGATTCACAGGGTATCAGACACTGTACTACACAGAGTAACCACGCGTTTTATGTTACTATTTTCCACTTTATTTTCTCTATATATACACTTTAGCCGCGGGACAAGCCACGCGTTAGTCTTAGCGGGAAGGGGGGCCTAAATCTAAGATACAGATGTGATTCTCTAACTCACGTATTAATTCCAAACCCTCTTCTTATTCTGATCTTTCCTCCGGTTTGCTCCTGGTTGCTCTTACGCGTCTCTCCTTTTGTTCTCGTTCACGTTTGCTTTGTACTCGCGTCTGCGCAGAACTTAGCACTCCCGCCCGCGTTTAGGGTTCGCACTCGACCGTCACATCTCTGCGTTTGGCCCTTCCACGCACTTTCGATGCTCGTACCAGACTGTTCCGCTGCATATTCGCGGCTCACGCTCGGCCCTTCTTCGCCGATCCACTCGAGCTTTTGTAGTTTGGTGGATCGCGTGTTGAGGGTCGAAAGCTCTGCTTAGCGCTTTCGCATCATCTGGCCACTTTGCTTCTAATGGCCGTTCTGTTTTAAAACCGACGTTGCTTATTGACTATTATACTATTGGGTGGTATCGTACATTATAGATTTTAACAATTATTTCTTACAGCTTATTATATTAATATATAACAATAAAGGGCCTTCTTGGCAATCTTCAACTATTCATATTCTCATTCATATTCTTAACTATATAAAAATGTGGGGGAGGGCATCATTTGGCCTTCCTCACACCCCCCCCTTTCTCCACTAGGGTGATGTTTACCCTCCCGTCTGCGTGTGCTGTTACGTTAAATACGTCGGCTCCTTCCATCACCCTGAATCGCGCCCTGCGTGGCCCTGGGGATTGCCTGCGTCTCGAGAGTTCGTCTTGTATTTCCGCTACCGCGTCTTTGGTCAACATGCTATTGCCTGGGTACACCGTCCACTTCTCCTGGATTGTCGTGTACAACCAGGGGAACCAGTCCTTTGGCGTGTCCTCCTGTCTAAACGGGCATACGAAGTTTCCCACCTCCGCTTCGAGGCCTTCGTCAAACAACTCGATGCCCTCGTGCGGCTCCGGGGTTGGGGACGCACGGGCTGACACCTCTGGGGCTAGGGAAGCTACACCCTCTTCTGCTTTGTCCTCCTCGTTGTCTTTTCCGGCCATCGACGCCACCGTCGATTGCTCCAAGTCGGGGTAGTGTGGAGGGGATGGCGGCTCTTCGACGCGCGGTTGTGGGGCCTGCGCGTCCTCCTTCTCGATTACTGCCGTGGTCGTCTCCACCCTCATCAGTCCTACTGTCCCGTCCACTCGGTACGCCGTCACTTGTTCTGAACGGTAAATCGTGTGGTCGTACGTCGGCGGGTTGTCCTCGCGTTCCTGCCTCTGGTAGGTGGGATGGTTTCTGCAGGGATCCCTCTGATATTGCTCTTGCTGCCCACCCTGGTAGCAGTCTTCTTCGTTGCTGGTTAAGCCGGCATCTTCCACGCGGACACTCGGCGGGGCTTCGCTGCTGCTTTCCTCCGTACTTGTCGTCTCCTCGTCCGACGGGCTTTCCTCGCCGGACGGTACCTCTTCGTCGCTGCTGATGACTACGATATCGTCGCTCATTTTCCTGTGAATTAAAATTATAATCGTTATTAATCTATTCCCTTTGTATGTTTTGGTTAGAAAAAAAAAATTTATTAGAGTTGGGAGTGTGTTATTTTTTTCTTCTTTCACAAAACTCTAGTCGACTCTTCTCATTTTCGATTTGGCTTATGACGTCTTTCGCTCTGTATCCAGGTCTTGTCCTTCTTCCACTTGGTGTTCCTCGTAGTCGTCGCCTTCCTGATAGAATGGTTTTAGCTGGGCTATGCTTGCGACTCGGCCTTTACGCTGTCCTACCTTCAGCAATCGTACAATGTTTGGTGACACAACCTTCTTTACGAGGAATGGGCCACCGTATTTGGGAGCGAGTTTTGCCGCAAGCCCGTCGCTAGCCTTCGATAGTTGGTGTGTCTTCAGTAACACCAACGTGTTGAGCCCCGGCCGCCACTCTCTTCGTCTGCGGTTGTAATTCCGCCACTCGTTCGTTTTCTTGATGATCCTGTGCTCGGCAACGTTGGACACACCCTGGAGTCCATCAAAGAGAGCCAATTCCGACCTTAATAATTTCTGTATACCGGGTTCCAAATCCGCCGGCCACTCCTGTTCGTCTTCGGCCACGTTGTCTGGCAGCGTTGTGGCAGGTATTGTAGTATCTGTCCCGTGTTCTCCTACTTCGTCTGGTATCTGTTTCTCAGCGCCCGGCGCTGTATCCTTTCCTGTGTTGGTGATGGTTCCTACGGTTACGTCTGGCTGCCGCGTTTCCTGGACTTCCCCTGTTTCCCTCTGCTTCCCGCTAGTGTATTCTTGCCTTATAGCTGACTCGGGTTCTATTCTGACCCTGTCGCCGTCCGTGTTCCGCGCCTTCTCGGCTTCCAATATCAGCCCCGCGTTCCCGCACTGTATGGTCGTCCCCACCAGGCTTAAAAAATCTATTCCCAATATTAGGTTATCTAGCATCGAAGGCATCACGAGCATGTCCATCGTGACCTCGGCCCCCGCTAAACTAACCTTTCCCCTGAATAATTCTTTCACCTCCAATGTCGACCCATCTGCTAAGCGAATCTTCGCGTTGGCTGTCAATACTTCACATCCATTATTTAACCCTCGGGAAAATTCCTCACTTATGAAACTTCTGGTTGCCCCTGAATCTACCGTTGCTGTCGCTACCTGGTCCCCGACCTTAACTGTAGCGACTATCCTCCCATCCTCCACTCTTAAAGGGTATTCTAGTTTCGGGACTGCTTCGAGTCGGCACCCAACTGATCCCGCCCCAGCTGGTGCCGTGGCTCGTTTCCCGCCCCGGGCCTATGACAACACTCGCTCGTTCTGACTCCTTGGGTACCACACTCCCTACAAAACTGCACTCGCGGATTAGGACACTCTCTGGCAAAGTGCCCCGCCTGCGAACAGTTATAGCACACTCGTTTATTCATGGGCGTCCTAGGCATCTCGTGACTCAGCCTTCGATTCGCTATTACCCCCGTTTCGCTACGCGGTGCTGTAACTGGCTCCTCAATCCTCGCAACTGGCTGTGGTGGTGATCTGAACGGATTATAGTGTTTCGGGACAGTCCGCGCGCCGTAACCTGCCGCCGCATCTCTCCGATCCCGTTCCTCCAGGGTCTCGTATTCTGCCGCCAACTGGGTTAGTTCCTCCAATGTTTTGAACTCGCGCCTGCGAATATTTCGTCGATAGTCTGACGTCAAGTTTTCATACACCCTATATAGCTCCTGCTCTGCCGTATACCTAGCGTGTCGCATCATCCTTCGGAGGTCAATCATGTACTCCCTAAAGCTCTTTCCGGCACGCTGTCGGCGTATCCTGATATCATCCTCGAGTCGTTGATAATATTCCGGCGGAAGGAAGAAGTCTAAAAATGCGCTCCTAAAAGTGGCCCATGTGGCGTCCATCAACTGACTGACAGAAAACCACCCCGCGGCCAGGTCTGTTAGCGCTTCACTTATTGCCCGTGGTAATCGCTCCAGACTGATCTCGTACATACTTGCTCGCTTTTCAATCTCCTCGAGGAATACAAGTGGGTCCGTATACCCATTGAACCTAACACCCCACTTGCGGACCAGTTCTGGTACAACCACGCTGTTTCTATGGCTGTAACATCCCACTTCTGCATGTCGGTAGCCCGCCGGATCGACCTGACTATGAACCACCGGTGTACTAGCAGGTGACTGGACATGGATACGAGGGATGGATTCTTTTGTCACCATTGGGTTTAACGTTGTGCTGTTGTGGATGTCCCGGTTCGACGAGAGTACAGTTGTCGCCGTTCCAGCCCAACCCGATGGGATTGCCACATCGGATTCCGATTTCTGTCGTGGTCTTCGGCCTACGACAGGTTTATCGGTCTGGATTGGCGACGTCTGAAACTTCGCGAAACGTAACTCACAGTCAGCCAAACGTGTCCACACCTCGTTCGTATGCCCGTCTCTTTTTATAAATTCGCATACTGTTTTTCGGTAGTCCGACACTGTTGCGCATTTCCCCAAACCTAACTCCTCAGAAATATATTCTAAATCCTCCTTCCGGCAGTCGTAGACCCATTGTCGGCCCACCCCTGGGTTGGTGCAGCCTCCAGGCTCCATGCCGGCAGATTCGCTGACTGGTGGTTTCTCCATCGCAGATTATTATTCAAAAAAAAATTTTTCCAAAATTTTAACGAAACCGAAAAAAAATTTTTTTTTTTTTTCCAAAATTTTAACGAAACCGAAAAAAAAATTTTTTTTTTTTTTTTCCCAAAATCTCCGTTGTATTATGTGTATAAAAAAAAAATTCTCCAGAATTTATTGAAACCCAAAAAAAAAATTTCTTCCAAACTAGCAGTTGTATTGTGTGTATATAAAAAAAAATTCCCCAAAATTTATTTAATGACAGCCAGAAAAAAAATATTTTTTTCTCTCTTATGTTATTATATATTTATTTTTATTTGTTTAATTTTATTTATTTATTTTAGCTTTCATTTATTTTTATTTTTGTTGTCGACCCAAAAAAAAATAAATTTTATAGAATTTCCGAAACACTTTTACAATATCCCGCGACCCACAGTGCAGCCAATCCGTTCACTTATTTCTTTTCTAATAATTGCCAAGACGACTTTTAATAAACCTAACAGTGTTCACTTTCGTCGGTGTCGTCCCACTGTGCCTTATTTTCCTCCTGAGTCAACCGCTTTGACTTCTCAAAATTATAGGCACCCTGTGCTGCTCGCATCGACGTGAGAGTTTTCCGTTAGGTGATCGGCTCACCCGTTTTGCCGTCAAGTTCGCTGCGTTCACCGACGGTCGCCAGCAGCAATGACTTACACGGTTCCGTTAAGTAATCGGCGCGCACGTTTTCACCGTCTCGTTCGCTGCGACTCAAATCTTTGTCGACCGCGTGGACTCAAGCAAGGCCCGTTACCTTATCGCCACTTACGTTTTCTCTGCTATTCTGCAGCTGCAGCCTATTCAACACGCCTTACACACTCTGTTCGCCGTGATCCCGTTGGTTCTATCGCTTCGCCAGTTTTCGTTTTCTTTCGTTGTGCCGCGACAATTGCACAAAATCTCGCGGTTCGAATGCCGTTTTCATCCACCGTTTTACATGCGCGTAGTAAAACAGGGTATCACCGGGTATATGCGTACTCTACCCGAATCGCAATTTGCGCACTTTTTAGCGATGTTACTGGGGGCTTTAATCCTAGTCTACACCACCCGCTAATACTTTGGGTCCCTGCTCGGGCGCCACTTGTAAAGTAGTGATTTGCCGAGGTACAGATCTCAGTCTGGCCAAGGCTGGTTACAAGTAATTTATAACTTGCTGAAACCCAAAGTATAGCGTTAAGAAGAGTCAAATAGTGATCCGACGTAAAGTCGTGTCCTGTCAACTATTGATCAGTTAGGGTATCAACCGGGCCGACACCACAATTGCTACCTTATCTGATCGCTAAGCTTACCTTACGCCACCGCGGGCTAGCCTCACGAGTGTCGTCTGGTAAATTAGCTGGCGAGGGTGTGGACTGGGTTATTGCCTCAATCGCCTCTGCACCTTATCGTTGATAGAACACGTGCCTCTGTGGACTTGATTCACAGGGTATCAGACACTGTACTACACAGAGTAACCACGCGTTTTATGTTACTATTTTCCACTTTATTTTCTCTATATATACACTTTAGCCGCGGGACAAGCCACGCGTTAGTCTTAGCGGGAAGGGGGGCCTAAATCTAAGATACAGATGTGATTCTCTAACTCACGTATTAATTCCAAACCCTCTTCTTATTCTGATCTTTCCTCCGGTTTGCTCCTGGTTGCTCTTACGCGTCTCTCCTTTTGTTCTCGTTCACGTTTGCTTTGTACTCGCGTCTGCGCAGAACTTAGCACTCCCGCCCGCGTTTAGGGTTCGCACTCGACCGTCACATCTCTGCGTTTGGCCCTTCCACGCACTTTCGATGCTCGTACCAGACTGTCCCGCTGCATATTCGCGGCTCACGCTCGGCCCTTCTTCGCCGATCCACTCGAGCTTTTGTAGTTTGGTGGATCGCGTGTTGAGGGTCGAAAGCTCTGCTTAGCGCTTTCGCATCATCTGGCCACTTTGCTTCTAATGGCCGTTCTGTTTTAAAACCGACGTTGCTTATTGACTATTATACTATTGGGTGGTATCGTACATTTTAGATTTTAACAATTATTTCTTACAGCTTATTATATTAATATATAACAATAAAGGGCCTTCTTGGCAATCTTCAACTATTCATATTCTCATTCATATTCTTAACTATATAAAAATGTGGGGGAGGGCATCATTTGGCCTTCCTCACAAAGTTGTTGTGCCTGTGTATGTGTGTGTAGTGGCTTTTATAAACGCATTCATATGCATGAGATCATAAAGTTTGTGCGTATGTGTTTGTTTGTGTAGTGCATTTGTTATAAATGTAAAAAAGAAACCAAAAAATATAAGAGAAATATCCCAAAACAGAGTCGGCGAGAGCCATACAAACACACACAAATACACACTTATAGTTGCATAATGGCCAACATGTGTATGCATGAAGTTCGTTGCTTCCTCTTCCTTTATCTGTCTCTCTCTCTATCTCTTTTACCCACACTCTCTCTGTCGCGCACACGCACCACACTCAGTCGTCAACGGTAATGAATGCATCCGGCATGCATTGAAAACTTGACTCATATTTCATAACCAAAATAAAAATAAAACCAACAACAACAATAACAATAACAACACGGACAACAACTGAGGGTACATTGACCATCTTGTTGCTGTTGCAATTATTTGTTCTTGTTGTTGTTGTTAAAAGTACAAAAAAATAAAAAGGAAATGCAGGGAACATGGAGCTGGAAACTGGGAACTGGAAGATGGGTATGAGCTGAAATATGAGATTTTAAGCCAGTTTTTCAGCTGTTTTTGTGTGCGGTTTTTTGCGTGCTGCTATTCCATTATATATATGGTATTCTATAAGCTCATACAGTCATAAGCGCACCTCCCAACCAAAAAAAAAACATATCTTTTGTATTATATGTACACAAAAAAAGACGTAACACTTTGTATATTTTTATTCAGCTCAAGTTTTTTTGTGCAAATTAAATGCAAATTTTCCAACATTTTGTTTCTTTGGTTAACTATTTAAGTATCATTGTAAGTCCAGCTCAGCCCGCAACTGACAACGTTAGGCCTCTGATATATATATTATGTGCTTCAAAAAAATGAAATCAATTCAAATAAGTTTACAAAATATTAACGACAAGACAAATTGATTGCAATGAAAAAACTATCTGTGTTTTTTATTAACAGGTTATTAATAAAAGCTTTAATAGTTTTTTCCCGAGCTGCTGAAAGGTTAACTACATAATGTAAGTATGAAAAACATGATCCTTATTATAGATTATTTATTTATTTTTTGACTCTTTTGCATTTTTTAAACATCAAAAAAACAAATCGAATCATATTAAGATTCAGTTTTTATTTTGTAGTTTACAGTTCATAAATTTGTACTGAGAGAAAAGTAATAAAAATGTATTTCAAATGCTTAATGATTTTCCATGCACTTTCTACTCGATTAAATGCAAGTTATCGTTTTGCAAACACTTTCACAAGCCAATAAATACATATAAAACATTTTGGCTGTCCCAACAGAACTATCATAAGAGACGGTTTTATTGTTTTATGCAGGAAAATCTATTTGCAACACAGCTTAAACCTTGAAGCCTCGTATATGTACCCATCTTGCTTTCAAGAGTTACCTCTCGAGAGCGACAAGCAGGCAGCTCCATTGGATATACAACTAGACAGGCTCTGACAGGCACCGCACACTTTCGCCCACAATAGTTGATGGCACAATGACAAAAAGGGGTTGTCAGTCAGGTCGTTGGGGCCTGTCTTTCCCATCAGATGCACCAAGTTGGAATGTCAAAACAGTAAACGGCAAATGTCTGCTAGACAAAACACAATCCCCCCAGCCACTCCCATCCCCAAAGATACAGGGCAACAAAAAAAAAAAGAAATGGCAGCTGCAAAGTGCAAGTTCGTGTGATATGCGAAGTGGAGCTGTTTTTGTGTTGGTCGCAAAGGGGGTAGGTGGGTGGGTTAAGGGTGGGGTAACCAGTGGACTTAGGTGCTTGGCAAACAAAGCACTGCACAACAGTGCGTATGTGTGCTATGTTCATATTTCTATAGGCCAGAAACCTGAAGAGACCGAACCAAAATTGTTTAGGCACAAACCTGAATGCAAAAGCCAATTTAAGGCATTGTTTTTGTTTTATACTCTTCGAAAGGGTATTATAAAGTATTTTATCAAGTGGGTAATGTTCTACAATAAATAATATTACAAGAAATTCAACCGTAAAGTTTATTTTATTTGATTTAATCTCTGTTGAAAAATGTTGTATATTCGATTTTTTGAGCATTTACAAGAGCATTTAATCTTCAGCCAATCCAAAGTATTATTTTCATGTCATTCTTCTTCTCAGTGATTGCTGCACCTTACAACATGTTGCATGTTGGCCACAGTCATCTGATAAAAACGCAAAGGCCCCACAAATTTGAACCGGATTCTTTGTTTTGGGCATAAATTAGAAACTATCGATTGAGCTGTGGCTGAGTTTCTCATTCTCAGCTCCAAATCAATACAAACAAAATTGAAAGCACAACGAAAAAAAGAGCAGAAAACAAAGTTCTGCACTTGTTGGGTAATTGCAAGAAAATCTTATTTAATCCCAACAAATGCGACTTTATCACGCAAAAAATTATGAAGTATTCTCTGGGCAGCAATTGCTTTCAGCGCAACATTGTTGTTATTGTTTCTGTTCGTCGTTTTGGTTGTTGTTGTTGTTGTTGTTGTTGCTTCTTGTTTACACTAGTGCTCTGTAGTGTCTGTCTGCCTTTTCTTTTGCCGCGTGCCTTTTGGCATTTTCATAACGCTACACACAAAAACGAAATAAGTAATACAACAGCAACAACAACAACAACAAAAAGAAAAGCAAAATAGCAAATGGCAGTCAGTGGTGGATGGATATTAAGTATCTCATAGTGCCTTTTGCAACATCATCATTTTGGGCGCTTTTCGAGTACTTTTCGAGTAAAGCAATGAGCTGCTGCTGCTTTCCCCTTAGTATTATTATAACTATTATGGCGAGGGTTAACCTCAAAAAACTTGCTAATAGTAGCTGAAAATTGTTCAGTTAATAGCTATAAGTGTGATAGCTACAATTTTTGAACACATTTATTCGTCAGACTTTTTAGAGACAGAGCTAGATCTTATCAGAGTTTAAAATTTGGCGGGATTAAGTAAGCACGATTCTGCCAAAAGTTTCATAGAAACAGTTTTAAACGGAAAAGTTAGAAAAACATTAGAAAACTTTATTCGCTGTTCTTTTTAGTCGCTTTTAAGTTTTTTTGTTAAATATAGTTAGTGGAAAATAAATAATATAACAAATAATACGTTAAAAAATTATTTATTTTTTTTTAGGTATTTTTCGAGCATTATTATTTAATTAAAATTTTAAAGATTTTATATATATTTTATATTGTAATACTATATATTGTGTATATGTATGTTTATTTATGTATCTAACGATTCATATTTGTTTAAATTTTGATCGTTTAGTCTTAAGCAGCCCTCGTCAATTGTTTCACTGCAAGCCTGAGGCTTCAAATTGGTGTTTCTCCCCCTGTTCTCCCTCTCGCGATCTATCTATCTTTCACTTGAACAACCTCCACCCACTGTCTCTCCCCTCAGCCCATAGCGTCACCCGGTCATCGTTTTATGCAGATGAATGCGCGCATTTATGAAAAATATTTGTTGTCATCGTTTAATATTGTTGTTGCTGTTGCTGTTGCCACTGTTGCTGATGAGAAATAATGTTTGCGGAAAAATAAGATTTGTTTATTTTACGAACGATTGATTCTGCCTTCCCCTGCACCCTCTCAACAATTCCCACTGATTGCGTCCTCTCTGTCTCACTCTTAGTATCTCTTTGCTTGTCACTTGTCCGCGCTTCATTTTGTGCAGCTTAAAAATTAATTATTGTCGGCTCTGTGGGGCTGTCAGTTTTGTGTCATTTGTTTTTGGGCTTTGCAACTTTTCGAAATATTTCGTCACAAAGTTTTTGTTTTTATATTTATTTTGCCCCTGGACTTTGCGTAAATCTTCTACAAAATTAGCTTCGATTTCAGCAAAAACATTTTGCTGTTTTTTGCTGCTTAGAATTTAGATTTCTTTAGATTTTGTTTGTTTTATAGCATTCACTTACCCGGCACGAGCATTAGTAGAACGAGCAATGCCAGCCAGCAAATACAGCTAGTGCCCGATGATGGCAAAGTCTGGGCACGCCCACGTTGCCCACAGGACGACATTGTGCTGCTCTTTGTGCCACTCGTCGTTGTCGTCCTGCTCGACATTTGCATGCGAGTCGGCTGCCCGTTCCAATGCAGCAATGATGACATCCAGACTATATACTATATGTATAGAAAGCAAGTTTTTATTATTGCTTTTGAGTTTTTGTTACTCCTTCTGTCTTTGTCTGGTTTGTGAATGTGTTGTGTCTGCGTGGCAGCCGCTTCCTTTGGGCGGACGCCTTATAAATATATATTGGCCAATAAATGTCAATTGTATTTAGACCACTTTTCCGAAAAGCGTCTGGCAAGTCAAAGAAGCCAGCTGCAATTATAAGATAATAAATTTAATAGACGTTAGTAAGTAACAAGTAAATGTTTTTTATTTATGGAATATTTCATTGTAGTTTTTCATATGAAGAAGATTAGATTAGAGATTTAATTCAAAATAATTGTGATACTTATTTAATTTGGTTTACAATTAAGTTAAATACTTTATTTACTTCTCAATCGATTTAAAGTTTCACACTTCAGAATTATACAGCTGACATTCAAATGCGATTTCTTAATACATATTAATACATTAAAATTATATTATTTAAATCTATAATTTTTTCTCAAAATATTTATTGGTGATTGTAGCAAATGACGAACAAACAACAATAAAATAAACCCTATTTATCACCTATAAATTAATTAATATTATTTTTCATATCGCCTGAACTAAAATACTAGCACATCTAATGCACTTTTACTGTATGTACTCAAATTTGAAATGCTTTCGTAATTCTTTCTTCTTCTATCTCTTTTTATTTCTCACTTCCACTATTGCCCTTTCTTGTCTGGCGTGTGTGTGTGGGCAAGTGCAACTAACGCCCATGCAAACACCGAGATTAATGCAATTAACGCAGCACTTTAATTAAAAATCACTCCAAAGGCAAATGCAGACACAAATGTACACACACACACTCACACTCTTCCCTCTACCAGTTTTTTTCCACTCCTCGCATACAATTCGATTCCATTTCAACACTAATCCGCGTGTGTTGCTGCAAATGAAAAAATAATAGTATTAACAGCCAACGGGAGACCAAAGTAAACTACAAAAAGAAATTTAAAAAATTAAAAAAATTGTACAAAAAAATAAAAGAAATAACAAAAGCTGCAAATGGCAGTTTGCTGGTAGGGGTATTCCCTATTCTGGCATTTAATTGAAATTACGCAGATCCGAAAAGAATTCGTTTGTTTTCCACGAGCCCGCTCCTGCTCCCGCATCCGTCTTCCTTAAGGACCACTTCCTAATTGTCTTTTACTTACGCCAAAAATAACTTCAATCCACACACTTTAATTATTTTGCCAGTCTTTACACATTTAAATAAAATTCACATAGAGTGAAACACACACATGCGTGTGTGAGTGTGTGTTTGTGATGTGGCCTGAGGCTCCCCTTTTCGGCTTGTTTTCGTCGTTAAAAGTTTTTCGTAACGCTTTTGGCAATATCATTTTCATTCATTCTCGTTCTCCGTTCTCCATTTTCCATTTCCCAATTCCAATTTCCCATTCGCTTCGCTACTTTAGCGCTCATTTACAACAAAACGTGACACACACACAAACACACACTTTCACACATGTGAACTTTTTCCCTCTCTTGTCTTCTTTGTGTCTTTCTTTCTCTTAGTTGTTTATTTGTTATTTTTTTTTGCATTGACTTTTTTGTGCTTTTAAATGCTGGCTTTGTTTTTGGTATATTTTTCTTTATTTTTTTTGTTGGCTCGGCCAGTAAAATTGTCCAAAAAAAGCTGCCAAGTTTTGCATTAAAAAGGCTGCCAATGCCAGAAAGAGTCAGCAGCTGTCTGTCCGTCTGCCTCGCTCTCAATTTAAGGTAATGAGCACATACAAAGTGCAATTAAAAGCTTGTTGCCAAAAAATGCAATTTTGCGTATATATATTTCGTTACACTATGTTTGCAAAGTATTACGCCTATCTAATGTCGATTTAAATTGTTGAAAATTCAGTTAAATCAACAATTTACATTTTTAATTAAGTATACGTTTTAAAATCTAAGTCATTACTTTTTACTGAAGCCTTGCTCATAACATTTTTTGTTGGACAGTGTATACAAAATTCTACAAGCTTTCAAGCTAGTCGCTTCTCTGGGCATACGTATAATTATTTTTTTCGTAGTTTGTTTTACGTTAACTCCACTTCTCTTACCACTTTTCTGCACTCAAAGGGTAAAGTATGCAAGGCGCATTAATGCGCTTTATGGCCAAAGTCGACGGCGCATGCATTAAACGAGTCTCAAACTTGCACAAAAAAGAAACGAATCAAAAGCTTAACTAACAGTTGAAGTCACTTTGTTGAGCGCACAAGAAGTGGCCTGAAAATGACAGACATAAAATTGTACAATTACAAAACTCTTGGCTATTGAAGAGATTCTTTAAAAACTGCAGGTGATATAATTAAATTATGCGCTATAAAAACGTTTGTATTCCAAAGAGTCGTTAAGAACAATTCCAGAAAACATTTAAAGTATAGAAAAAATGAAGAAGAAACTATTCTCTCTAATATTTGACACAGCCAGCACTGCGTATGACGATTGTGTTTGGTTTGAAGGCTTTTTGCGTTTCTTTTCATGTTCGATATTCGCAGCTGTGCAGCAGTGCATTTCCGTTTTCGCATCTGCCATTCAGTTGCAAACACTCAACACGCACACACACACAACTGACAACAAGGAATACAACAAATCTATATTTCCTTTATTTATGCATATATAAATAACAAAATAAGAGTTATTCTTCCGCTGCTGAACAACACTCAAAACGACGTCATCAAAGTCACAGTTTCTGCACCAGCTCAAAGATTGTTTTCTATCACTTTTATTTGTGTGTTTTTTGCTGTATCATATATATCTGCTGCAGTTCATTGACTTTGCAGTCTTACATTTCAGTTGATGTTGCAGCTGCTGCTGCAGCTTGTTGTTGCTATTGTTGTTGTTTTTGGCATTGGTTTTTGTATCTATGAGTTTGTATTTATTTCTTTTGCCGGGTTTGCCACGGCTCACTTATTTCATTTCCCAGTGCCCTGCGGTCTCTCAATTGTGTGCATATTTTATTTAAACGATTTCTCTCTCACACACATACAGACACTACGACGAGTATGACATGCGTTTTCTCCACAAACACACACACACACACATAATACTTGAGTATTTTGCTTTTTGTGCTGATTTGCTTGCCTGAGTTTGTGGGTCAGGCGCTGGGCTGAGTCTCGAGTCTCTTAACGAAAAATGTTTTTAATGCTGTTGTTGTTCTTATTTTGGCCATTGGCATGACTCAGAGGACAAACTGGCTAACAGGCCATTACATGTACATGTGTGTAGCTTTTTCTCTCTATATAAATATTATTTAAAAATCAATTTTAACAACATTTCAACCAAGCATTTCAACAAGCCACATTTCATATAATTTGGTATGCAATCGAAATGTAATTGATTTGTATTATTATAATAAGTTGTTCTTCATAAGCTTTGAATGCTCTCTCTTCATCTAAAATGTAGCTTGTGCAACTTTAGCTTGGATAACTAAAAGCTTTTTCATGGTTTTCTTATATCAATCAATTGTTTTGGCTCCTGTAAAATACCTATTGGTGAAGAGTTTCCTCTATTTGCTGTTCTCGTTGTAATTGTTGCTAAACTTGTCGCCGTCGTAGTCGGAGTTGTCGTTGTCGTAACTGTCGGAGCTGCCAACCTTTCTTAGACCGCAGAAACTCATTACGGTGCTGCCCTCTCTCCCTCTCGCTCACTTGTTTTGTATCTGCGTTTTTGCTATTTTGCAATTAAAACTTTCATTAAAGTAATTAAAATTGCAACAAAATCAACAAAAATACAATCAAAATCTACCAGCTGGGCATGAAGGGCAGCGACAGCACAATAGCAGCAGCAGCGGGGTAATGCTGGGCATCGTGGTTAGAGAGGTTCAGGGCCTTGACAAATACACACAAAAATGCAGTTAAAAATGTACGACAACAGCAGGGAGAATGTGGATGAGAGTGCGAGTGGGAATGGAAGCCGACAGGGGAAAACAAAGACAAAAGTGTGACAAATATAAACAGGAGTGTAAATAAAATGGCAAAATGTAAATGCAGTTAGAGAGTTGGAGGAGGGGGTCGGCAAAGGGGATAATAAAATGTGGTAATTGTAAATAAGTGGAAAATGAGTGCAAGGGTCGAAGGGGGAAGCTGGAGAGCTAAACAAAAATGTAAAAGTAACATTTTAAATTCAAATTAAACGACTGGCAAAGCCACAAAGGATTGACATGAAGTTAGTGCCATGCCACGCCAGTCAGCCAAAAGCAACAACAGCAACAACAACAACAGCAACGACAACAGTGTCAGTAGAAGGTTACCACAGCTGGCAGATGTTTTTCGCAGACACTGTTGCAGTTGTTGTTGTTGCTGCTGCTGCTGCTGTTTCTGTTGCTGCTGCTGTTGCAGTTGCAGCAGTTGACAGCTGAAACGTATTTTAGCATTTTCGCAATTGTTTGTATATAAATTTGACATTTCTATGGCATACAAAATATTGCACAAGCGAAAGAGAAGGAGAGTGCAAGAGAGAGAAAGAGACGCAACATTTGTTAATTGCGTAATTTTCAATTAATTTGTAAATAATTTGTAAACACAAAACAAAAGCCAAAAATGTTCCATATGAAATGGCTTTTCGAATTTTGGGCCTTTTGTCAATACAAAATATCGCTTGGCATTGTTATTGGCTGTATTTGTTTTTGTATTAAATGCTTTAGGGGCCAGAAATTGGCAAATTAGTTGACCGGTTTGTTGGCCTTGGCAACATTATAATTACTAAACAACAACAAAAACAATCATAACATGTAATATGAGAAAATTCGTTACTCGATTTAGTTGTTTTGTATTCAAAAGCTAATATTTGTTAGCTATTATAATAAAATCGATTGACAATATTATTGAATCTATAATTAGTTAAATTTGATTTTTTTTGCTCGACTTTAAGTAACATATTAAGCATTATCCATTGATATATAATATGCTCATACTCTCTTTATTCTTCAACTGTTTTTTGTTCAATTTTAAACTCTCTTTTCTTGCGTACTTCGCTTTGTATAAGATTTCAATGAGCCAGATGACAACGCTGTTGTTTACGCTCAAGTACTTTGCATTCATATTTACATGAAAGCAAGCAAACTCGAAACTCAAATACCAAAAGATGCTGCTACCACATGTGTCGCATATCTGCAATGAGGGGGACGTATGTGGGGGCGTTTCTGTGCGGAAATAAAAAATTTTACAAAACATTGCACAGTCAATGCCTTCGCCTACTGAAACAGCAAACAACTTAGACACGCCCACCCACACTCCCACATCCTCATACAAACACACACTTTTTAAAGGCAACTTGACACGCCAGGCAAATAAAAAACAACAACAACAACAACGATAGCAAACTTCTTTAAAGTAAGCCCAAGCCAAGAGCTGTAAAAAATGATAAACGCTTCGACTGATGACACATTCAGTTTCACACACGAACGACTTTCAATTTACATTTGATGTTTTATGTTTGCCAGCATTTACGAAGCGAACAAAAAAAGAAAAAAATATATATATCACTCATACGCACCCACGCACATGGGCCTTTGCGGGGGAAGCTAGCTAGCTAACGTCTGGCAAAGACGCACAAAAAAAAAAACACCCGAAAAACGAAAGGAGAACTGAGTCGAACTAAGCAAGCAGCAACAAAGGCTGTGACGGAGGCAGAGAAGAAAGCTGCAGACGAAGCCGGTGCCAAGTAGACGACAACAACAACAACCAAAATGGCAGCTAGAGACGCTGACGAACAGGCTGTGCAAATAAACGAATAATATTTTTGCTGCCTCAAAAGAGACACAAATATGAAGCAGCAAATGAAGAGACAGCAGACATTCGAACCGAAACTGAACTTTTGAACAGTACGCATAATATTTAACAACAACAAAGGAATCGTCAAAATCACGATTTACCCCCAAGCCAGAGTTCAATAATTCGCTTGAGTTAATGCATGCTGGATTTTGGGTTGTTTGTGTAAAGGATTGCGGCTAGACGTAAGCCCTAATGATGTAGCATACACTCAGCGAAATTTAGAAAAACAAAGCCGAATAGAAATATTATCCATCTTTCAATAGCCATATATGTTTTAGTGAATGTTATAAAGTTTTGTCTGACATAATAAAGTACACTTTTTAAGAGTATTTATTTTGAAAAAAAAACTATCATTTCAAGTTCAAAAGTATTAAACTTAAATTTACAAATCACATGTATTAATTATTCAATCAATATATTTAATCAAAAAGATAAAGATAAAGATAATATGTAAATTTAATAAAAATGCGGCATTGGTTTAAGCTGTTTTACGTTTTTTTGCCAACAGCTTTCATCGTTGTGTTCAAACACTTGATTATTAAAGTATATAATAGAGGCACGTGTTTCAATACATATTTGTTGAGTTTTTGGGCTATCTTTGAAGCTCTCTAAACTTGTTGTGTGTCCAGTTTATTGACGACTGGAGTGTCTCATTTTCAATGGGGCACTTGTCAACGTTTCACTTCTCAGCAATAATTTGCTTGGCATGCCACAAGACTTGACATGCCATTGGGGCAACCTCAAAGAGTACTTGTCGCAAGAGCACAGCATACAACAAGCCACGCCCACTCGCACACAATGCCCATGAGGCAACCTACACACACACACAGCATGCGGTTTGAAAAACAAAAGCCAAGATCTCGAAAGCTTGTTTGCCAAAAATTGCCCATAACGAGCACTTGAAGACAAATGTGACATGCCAAAAGTTCACAGGCATTTTACTTGCCTCGCAAGGATACCTTTTCAATATCTCGAATGCCATATATACTATATATGTATATATATAAATATTTGTTCAAATATATATACGTATAGATTTAAAGTGCTGTAACAAACACACAAAGAATAAAAGTGAAAGAGAGAGAAAAAGAAAAGTGCACTTAAATCCAAGGCTGAAAGCTGTTCCGCATTTGTCTCAATGAAGGCCACGTCACATAAGTTACGATTTTTACCTAATTTATACAGTTGTGCGTGGCGTCCAGCATGGACCCAACCAGACCGGACCATGGCAAGTCGGCTTGCCGCCACTTGAGGCCATATAATTGCGCTTATCTCTTGGCGCACACTCAAGTGCCAGCGGCTCAATATGTTTCTCAAGTGAAATGAAGTGGCCCAAATGCCGCTGCTTCTGTGGCCACTTGTAAAAAAAGGACATGGCCAAAAAGGAGCACAGGACTGGAATTTTTTGCGTTTCTATTTGATTTAAAAGAAAAATATATACCTTTTTCTTCAGTTTTTGTTGCTGTTGCTTTTGCTGATATTATTTACTTTTACTCATTTTTTCCTTGCTTTGTTTTCTTTTATTTTTGGTTTGTTTTTTGTGATGACATTTTTATATGTTTTGCGAGTGTGTGTGTATTTTTCCCCCCTCTCGTTGAGCGTTGCAAACTTTTTGGCATGCCACCAATGAGATTATCTTAAGTGGGCTACCATTTTTCTACCGTCAAAAGCACCGTCCCCCTCTCAATTGCCTTTAAGATGCAAGCGCAGAGCCCGCGAGTCACATTTGATTCGGTTTTGCTTTTTACCGCTTTTGCTAAATAAGTTTTGCAATGGTTTTTTAAGTGTGCAAGCAAAGTTTGGTTCGCTAACAAATATTGCAAGTAGTTTGTGGTTTAATGTACGTTTTAATAATTATTTATTAGCTGTGGCTTTAGGAATTAAGTGATAATTTAATATAATTTTGTGGGAGTTTTATAAATACTAAATTTGTACAATAAAATTCGTTACTAAGATACTTAAGTAATTGTTTATAAGAATAAGTGGAATAAAATATTTATTTTTCATAATTTATAAACAGAATATATTCTTTAATTTTAATCTAACTTTTCCTTTTTATTACACAAATAAAGATTTCATTTTCTCAACCCAAAGTATCGGCTAATGTTGTTTTTATTTTTTTGTTTTTTACCCATTAAACTTATCTCTGCATGAACATATTTTGCTCGTCAGATTAAACGTGAAAAGAAAAACAGGTCTACAAAATATATGCTTTATTTTATCTCAAGTCTGCACCTTCTCCTTGTGCTCCACCTATGTGTATGTGTGTATGTGTCCTGAACGTTGAGGCTGTTGGGTTCTTTCGAAAGCTTCAAGTGTGAACACACATTATAATAAACGCCTCAATTGTTGTGCAGTCATCTGTGTAATTTATGTTTAGCTAATGTTCAGGCATCGATGAGCTTGTCAGCTTTTGTGAATCACAACACACATACATATGTACTCAGGCACAGGCACAGGCACTGACGCTGTAAGGTAGCCTGTCGTGTTGTGTCCTGTGATGTGCCACACATACACACATATATACTGAGACATTAACCCCCATCGAGTTGAAATGACGTTAAGGTTGCTTCGTTGAGTCTAATAGACTTTCATGGCTGCTTCTACTGCTGCTCCTGTCTGTGGGTTGACTTCGGTTTTGCCCCAGTTTTTGCGAGTTTTAGAGTTGAATCCTGAAGCTATCTGAGCTGCAGGCGAACGGTAAGCGAAATCCTTTGCCATCCACTTTGCTCTGGCATTTTATGGAGCGCTCTTTACTCGACTCTACTCAGTAGATGATTTTTTCTTTCTTCTTTTTCGTTTTTGTAGACATGTTTCAATGATTTCTTATTTTTGCTATGGGGCGAAACTGTTGCGCTATTTTGTCGTTTAGAGGAATTCTATTTTATTTTCTACTATATTCTTTTTGTTGTACGGTTTTTCTTTTTTTCGCTCGTCCTGGTGTTAAATCATTGATGTGTGAAATTTGTACAAAAAAAAAAATTGCTTCGACATGTGAAACTTTTCATCGATATTTCGTTGCAGTTGCCTCAAAAACTTTCGAAGGCACAAATCAAGTTGGCATTGAATTGAAATTCTCTACAGAGTTCGCTCCCTACACTATACTAGCTCTACAGTTTATTTTATTTTCGTCTTTCACCTCGATTGTAGCTCCGAAACAAATTTGTGAAACGGAAAAAAAAATCTTCGTTCGCATTTCCAACGCACACAACTGTAGCAAAAACATATTTTGTTTGTACAACTTTGGTAAGTTATTAAGAAAAATTTTAAGCTGATTATATAATAAATGATATATATATATATATACATTTTTTATGCAGCTAAAAATCATTAATTAAAATGTGCAATGCTGCTTGTGGAAGCGTTTCCTATGCCCTTGCTTATGGCCCAGTTGGACCCGCCTTACCAGCGATGAACTACACAAATTGCTGCTGTGGTCCCTGCCCACCATGCGGTCCTTGGACCTGCCCACCGAATAGGTGCTGCTGTTGCGGGGAATGCGGTTGCTTTGGACCCTTTTACTAAATGCGTCAAGTAACTAAACAAGCACATAATTAATATATCAGTCAATAGCAATAAGCCCCAAGACCTCGATGTACACTTGCGTTGGAATACGGCGAATAGTTTTTTTTATCCATTTCTCTTTGTACAATTGGCTTTGTGGTTACGTTATTAAAATTGTATAAAACTGAACGACTTAGAATATATTTTCTTCATTCGAGATTAAAAAAAAAATAATTCGTGAAAAATGTATAAATGTATAATTAAACTAAGAGAAATTCCGACTAGAAAATACCCTTAACCCGATTCGTAACGCTTACGGTCATTGTATAAAACTAAACGACTTAGAATATATTTTCTTCATTCGAGATTAAAAAAAAATAGTTCGTGAAAAAATGTATAAATGTATAATTAAACTAAGAGAAATTCCGACTAGGAAATACCCTTAACCCGATACGTAACGCTTACGGTCATATGTGTTATTATTCCAGTATGATCAAACTTAAAACTGCGATATCTTCAGTTTTTATTAACCGATTTTGATCAAATTTTTTTAAATGTTTATTTTATATCCATAGCTTAAAACCTCGCTCATTTCATTTTATTTTAAGTACTTCGAATGCATTTTCAAACTTTATTTTTTTTAGTTTTACGCAGAAAATTTAAGTTAAAGCTTTTGAAAGTCTTAATATATTCCTATAATAATCCCAAGCTTTTGGTTGGCTGATGGTGCTGCTGCTGCTGGACTGCACTTGACTTTATCGTATGCCGCTTTCCATTTTTCTGTTGCCTGTTTGTTGGCATCCAAATCTTTGTGAGGCTTCCCAGTTTCACTTAGTTCCAGGCACGGATTCATTTTGACTTCAACTTTGAGCGGCCGCATACAATTGCCACGGCTGCAGCTTGTATCCTTGGCGAAACACTTGTCATGTGGACCACAGGGTGTCGGTATAAAGTCCCGGCCGGTAAACCGCAGTGTCGACAGCGGTGGATTATTGCAGGCGAGACTATAGGAGGCACAAGCCCAGCCGCCGCACATCTTGCTCGCTGTAGACGAGATGGTGTTGGCTGCAAGATTTATTATTGCGAAATGTTATTGGACAAAGGTTTTGTATGTTTTACTTACACGGAAAACTGTAAATTTGTAGATGTGAGACGTTTGTTGGCAACGACTAAGCTTGTAGATTTTTGATTCATTAGATTGCCAGTCACAATTTCAAAGCCAACTACGTATTTTGCTGTTGAGAATCAGGCTTAAAGAAAAAGAACTAATGCTTTTGCTTACCCATCAGTTGAACAGCCTTTTTGTATATATGTTTTTGTTGTTCGCACACCACTACCAACAGCCACCGCCACAACCCGAACCATAGGCGGAGCAATTATCGTGGATGCCACACGGAGTGGGTGTAAAACAGCGACCCGTGTAGCGCATATTGGACAGACGATGATTGTTGCAGGCAATACTGTATGAGGCACAGGCCCAACCGCCGCACATTGCAAAAGTTTTTGGAGGTGCACGAAAAGAAAAAAACTAAAAATTTGTAGCTAAGGCCGGTGAATGGTTATTGGGTTGGGTGCTGTTGAGGTGTGCTGTTGTTGTGGGTTAGGTGTTGTTGCCGGTTCTGAGTGGGGAATTGAAATGAAACCCCCTTCATAGACAGACTTTTACGTCCAGGGCATAACTCGTGACAGCTGTTGACATACACAGCAACGCCAACTTGTATTGTACAATTGAAATCTCAGCCCTAGACCCAGACCCAGACCTAGAACCTACACCCCAATGCCCAGAGTAACTAGGCAACCAAATGGGCAGACAGGCGGGGAGGAAGGCAGTCAGGCCAGACCATTTCGTAAATCTTTGCCAAGCCCGTGTTGAAATCCACGAAAATCTCGCACAGCGAACACTCTCAACACTAAAAAAAAAAAATATGCTAGAAACAATGGCGGGCTAAAGTGAAATTAATCCAACACCCAGCCAACAGTGGTCAGGTGGCAAAAAATGTACACATGGTCTGGGATTTGATTTTGAAGACGGTTTGGGAAGCAGGTTATTTTTAAAAAAAAAATTTGAGCCTTTTTTTATTTCAAAGATACAGTTAGTAAAACTCCTAGTTATTTATCTTAAAGATTTAAATAATATTAAAAACAATATTTATATGCACTTTTTATATTTACTTTATTTTAGGGTTATTTATTATTATTAAGGAAACCTAGGTAAACCATTTATATATGTACATATAAACAGATATAAAATATTCGTTTATTCTTTTTTTGCCTCTGAATCATTACAAATTTTCCATAGCTTAAACCACTGTTCACAGTTCACACGCAGTTGGTATGCAAAAATCGCTTACTACACTCGACACTCCTAGTGCACAGAAGGGAAGAGAGACAGACGGAGCAAAACGAGTGGCAGACAATCCCAATTTTATTTTTTTCGCACTTGCCGTAGTGCACTTTCAGGTCTTGCTCAGCCAGGCCCAGACAATCAATTACATTAGCCCCACTGACCCCAACCAACCGCAGCGGCATGCCCACAAAAACCCCAAACCAGAATCTATCCTTTTGAATGCGGGTCGCCAAAACTCACTCGTGTGGTTTAGCTACTGTTCAGAAGAGAGAGATAAAAGTAGTTGGAAGAAGGAGGCAGTTGTCTTGGTAAAGCCAAACAGGCGACCGCAAGGGTAAATTCAAATTTAAATGAAATTTAATAGATTTCAAGCGATCGCAGTTTTGAGGTTAGATGATGCAGTTTTGAGGTTAGACTGCACTGACAGCAATTACGAAATATATGTTTGTATGTCAGGAAGCATTAAATGTCAAACTTAAGTTATATTCAAAAACACATTTACATAAAAAATATTTTTGCAATTAACGTTTTCCAATCGAAGCCAAAGAAGGTGCTAAATAAAGCCGAGGCGACTTCTAATTGCCTGCCATATTTAGCACATTTTTTGCGTAAGTCGTTTGCAAAAGTAGAGAGAGGAAAAACAAAAAGAAAGCAAGCAACAGGTACAGCAACATTTAAATGCCTTGCGCAACCAAATGTGGCAGGAACTGCTGTGCACCCTGTGGCCCATGTGGCCCATGTGGATCGGGCTGCTGCAACCCAAGATCCTGCTGTGTCCAGTCGCCCTGTGGCAGCGTCTCGTATCGCTTGGCGTGCGGACCCTGCGGTCCTGTGCTGCCCTGCATGCAGTATTGCGGCTGCTGCGACTGTGGCTGCTCACCGCCATTTTATTTTGTGCCAAACAGGTGCGGCAACTGCTGGGAATGGGGCTGCTGTGGACCCTTCTATTAGCCCCAGGAGCGGGTGCAAACATTTGATATTTTTCAACTCAATAAATTTGTGGTGTATGTCATTTCGATTTCAACTATGTTTTTTGTTTCTGTTTATTGACAACTCTGGCACAACAATGTTGCCAATTTAACATTCGAACTTGTTTGCTAAAAAAAAGAGCAACAACAACAAACGCAAACACACAAACAAACACATATGTAGACTGAAATGGCACAAACATTGGGTTTCAAAAAAAAGGTGGAGAAAAAAGCCATAGTAAAAGCGTTGAATTCGAAATTGCTTGTTTTCGGGTTAACCCCAAAAAATAACAAACAACAACAACCAAGTGAATAGAAACAACAAAATGCCGGCAACGTGTTAAAAACAAGGAATGCGTTTTCGAACAATGCGAGCGGAATACTTTTTTTATTTCTTTTTGCATATGGCACAACAATTGCAATGTATTCGTATTGTAGCTTGAAATAGGTCAGGGGCTTCAATGAGAGTAGTTTTATAGAGGGGCTTATACAGTTCCTTTCACATTTTTTTGTTTTTGTTAAACTATGGGTTAATTGAAAACGGCAAAGCTTGGTGTGAGAAAAAGTTATCAAAGGCTTAAAGTATAAAAATCTACGGGCTTGAAAAAAAAATGATTTTTTGTTAACTTTAAATAATTATGAGTATCAGTGCCTAGTTTCGCATGCTTTCTACAAATATTTAAATATTCATCACTGAGAAACCAGTGGTGTAGTACCTTTAAAACAGTAGTGATATTAAATGATCATTGCTTTATACGATCTTGCAGTAATCAAACAGTATTGATAAAAACGTATCCATATAGGAAACAATAAAGCTTACAATAAAAAAGCAATAAAAAGAAACTATAATTGCACTTTTCAAACAATGCCTCTTAAAACATTTTAAATAAAATTAAATAAAACAAGTTGAAAAAATTAAGTCTTGAATTATATGTACACAATTGCTAAGCAAAACGGGTTTAAAATAAATAAGTTATAATAATTATTATATCGTTTTTTCAAATCAAAATTAAAAGTGTTTCCAAAAAGCGTATTTAAGTAACAATTTTTTTTTTATGTTTACTGTATACAACACCTTTTAATTAGCTTAACTAATTACTAAGAAGCATAGCCAATTTTGTTAATCAAATTTTTCCAATTGCCAGTTGAAACTTATTATTCATCTAAAGCAAGTTTTTTTTAACATGATTGTGTTATTATTGTTTGTCGCTTTGCCAACTGGTGAATAGAAATCATTAAAAAAAAAAAAAAACATTGTAAAAATAAGTCACAATTCTTATTATTATTTCAAAGCTTACTGCGCGTATGGGTGTAATGAATGTTTTTGCTATAAGCAACGGGGAGATGGAACTGTAACGGATTGTCAAAACTATGATGAAAAAGTGGCAAAGTTTTACTATGGAAATGCTGCATGTGAGACCCTTAAGCCAGGCGACAATTGTTATCCAAAGGTTTTTTCCAGTCAAGAAGAGTGCAAAAATGCCTGTCAACGATTTTTGAGCTTAGCCGAGAAATGGAAGAGTTTTCCAAGCATAGATTGAAAATAAACTTATAATCCTATTAACAGCTTCAAAATAACATAAACATTAATTAAAATATTTCTTTTATATCTTTGTGGTTCATATACAAATTGTTTGTCTTCTTTAAGAGGCCATTGAGGCGTATGCTTGTTATTGTTTACTTATGTGATCTTAGCTCAATAATGATAAAGATGCGAACAAATGCAATCAAAACGATGCTATTTAGACTTCAAATTGTTGTGCTTTAATTCCCACAAATTAATGCAACGTTCATAATTTATGGCTCTTTGTTTAGCACTCATACGAACTGTTGTCCGTAAACAATTGAAATTTCAACAAATTTCATGCGGTTTGTTATAATTGAATTTGTGTGCAATCTATTAGGCTGCTATTTATTAAACTAAAAGAGGTTATTATAATAAATATTATATTGTGATTTATTCAGCTCTAAATAATGGCCTTAGGCTCTTGAGAATCTTTTAAGTTCAATTATCCTAAGATGATTAGAGTTTTTGGCTGTCCGGAATCAAGTAATATGTTAAACATAATTGTGATTGCTGCTCACCTTTGGGGCATAACAAATATCAAATGTTATGTTGCTTCAATGCTGTTGCTGTTGCTTCTGATTATTTGCAGTCTGTGGCCATAAATTAACAAATTTAGCACGTTACAGTGTTACACAACGCTTCGCTAGTTGCACAGACTCACGTACACATACACTCACATACGAACAAACAAGCACACGAACACAAACAGAGAAACACGGCTGGGATTTGAACTTTGAGAACGACACTGAGACGGGTTGGTGACTGGAAACGGGACCCAAGTCGAGACCGAAACCGGACCGTGATGTTCGACGTGTTGTTTTTCCTGATTTTCTGTTGCTGTTTGTTATTGTTGTTGCACCATTTTTCACATATTTCTCATAATTTTACGCGCAGCAACAACAATAACAGCATACATTCGTATATGTATATGTATATGAGCTTTGTGTGTTGGCCCAAAAAGCGTAAAATGTTGTATAAACGGGGAAAAAAAGTTTATGTTGTTTGCACTGTTTGTTTGCCAAAGCACTCAAATCTCTAGTGAAATATTAATTCTCACAATTTCTGACACTTTGCCATGGGCTGCGTTATATCCAATTGTTTGTTGTTGTTGTTGTTTCGGGCTGCTGTTGATTTCATTTGTTTCTCACGGCAAATGCAACTTTATGCACCGGATTGTTTATTAATTGTTTCCGTTCACTAATTTAGTTATTTATGCCCCAGGCGCGACCCGTGCAACGTTTGCTGTTGTCGTTGTTGTCGCTGTTTTTGCACTTTTCGCAGCTATCGCTGTTTTCGTTTTGGTGTGTTGTTGTTCTTGCGTAGCAGCGTCGTTGGCAGCAGCCTTAGCAGCAGCGGCGGCAGCAACACTAGCAGCAGCAGCACCACAGCGAACCAAACGTTTTGACATTATCAACGTAACTGAAGCAGCAGCAGGAAGCTGTCGTCCTCTGCCTGTCTCATCGGTCGCAGTCGCTGTTGCCGGCAGTGGCCGCGCTGTCGCCAAAAATTGCCCATTGCCTGTCGCCGCTCTTCGGCCCACAATTCCGACTCGCAACTTAACGAAGGTAGCCGAAGTGTGCTAGAATCGGGCTTTGGCTTTGCCTCGTTTGTGCGAACAGCGAACAGCTGACTTTGGGAGAGCACTGCCTCGCGTATGATGTAATTGCAAAAGCTTTTCAGTTCGAATTTGTGCCTGCTAAGGGAAATTTTAAGTATCAACAGAGTGCTGTTAAGTTAGCAGCTTTTAAGTTGGCGTTTAAAATGATGAAAGGACTTGTTAAGGTTTACTGTTTTTTAAAACAAATTGTAACAAAAATAAATAAAAAAAAAACAATTAAAAAAATCTGCACCTCTTTTTAAATTTCTATTCTATAAATTATGTTTTTGTTTTCCATTTTCCTAATTATGTCCAAATTAAGATGGAAAAAATAATGTGAATAATTTATATAGATTTTTTCTGTTTTTGTTAATTAAAAGCTATCCAAACAGCCTTAGTAGCTTTCAATTAATTCAAAAACTAATTTAAAGAGTTGCATAACTATAAGTTGAAGAGATAATAAACTCGTTTAATTCGAGGACATAATTCACGCACATTTCAAGCATTAAAGAGAATAACGAAAGCAACTTAAGGGATAAAAGATCAACTGCTGCATGAATTTGTAGAAATATTGACAATTGTAAAAGAAATAAGGGTACTAGGGGCGAGGAGGTAAGGTTAATGCACCATATAAAGCAATAAACAAGAAAATACAAAATGCATACGACCGGAGAAAAGGAAACATGTGTGCTGTAAAAACACACATATACACATATACATATATATATAAAGGATGTGAATGGACAATAGCTGGCCAAATGTAAATATTAATATTGTCATAATGGACAACATGTAAGCAGCAGCAGCAGCAGAAGCAGGAAAATTTGCTTCGGACAACTTTAAATGCAGCTCGAAGCACTGCCGAATACCGAAAAGTGTCGTTAAACCAATGCCAGGATAACAACAGCAACGACAACAAGGACAACAGGCAAAATGTCAGCTCATTTCCGGTTGCTTAATTTGAAATCGTAGCGCAAAAATTACAAATGAGCTGACAATGCGAGCAGCAACAGCAACAGCAACCAAGAACCCAAACAACCGAAAAATAACAGGGCTAACATTTTGTCGAAAGGGCTGCAAAAGGAAATGTAGCGGTAGCAGAGGGGCTTTGTGGGGTGATTTGGGTGTCTGTTAGGCCTGATTTTGGTTGGAAGGAGGAAACAATAAGCACAAAATAGCAGCGTCTAATACGCAAAAATAAACGAGGGCTGGCCACAGCAATGACGGCAACAGCAACAACAACAACAGCAGCCAGCTGGGCCAAATCCAATGTCACTTCCCCCTCGCCACTATCCTTCCCTCAACCCACCCCTTTCTCCTCTACCCGTTAAACATTTTACAGACAGATCCCTCTTTGTGTTGTTTTACAATTTAACGCACATCCTGACAAGCAAAACGCAGTTTCTGCTGCTGCTGCTGCTGATGTTGCTGCTGCTGATGTTGCTGCTGCTGATGTTGCCAACGCCCAACAGTTTAATTTTTGTCTCTGTGCTTGTATCTATGATGTGTGTGTGTGTGTTTTTTTAATTCTTTATTATGTAAAACTAAATAATAACTAATAATTAGTGCAAACAATAGGAAAAAATAATAGGAGCCACAGTAGTTTGCGGTACGTCCGTTAGGAATTGCTTCACAAACCACTGTCGCGTCCTATAATGGAGTAAGCCTAGCTTAAAGGTGTTCTCCTAAGCCGCTCCACTCGCCTCTGCTCCTTCATCACCGTTGCCGCAAATGTGCAGGCCGCTTCCCACTTCGGCGAAGACTCCAACATGCATATGACTAGATTGTCCTTGGTGATGGGACAACCCATAGCGCACTCCAGTACACTCCTCTGGTGTGCGAACCGCCCGCAGGTAGTCAGCACATGGTGAGCGTCCTCCGTCGAGCCCTGACCGCACCATAAACACTCTTCGCTTTGTTCATGGCCAAACCTCTTAAGGTAGCTCCGAAAGCACCCATGTCCAGATAGGAGCTGCGTCAGATAAAAATTGACTTCGCCGTGTTTGCGGTTTAGCCAAGGCAACAGTTGCGGGATCAAGGCAAAAGTCCATCGCCCCTTCAACGACGAGTTCCAGCGCGCTTGCCATCGCCCAATTGTCCTGGCTCTCGCTGCTGCTCGGTCCATGCGCGCTATGTCACCGGCAGTGTGCCTTTGCAGCTCGCCCGACTCGATAGCCAACTCCTCGATCGGAATCATGCCGGCAATGACCAGGGCAGCCTCGTCGGAGATCGTCCTGAATGCACTGCATACCCTAATAGCGCAAAGGCGATAAGTTGCGCTTATGCCGCGGCAATAGCTTTGAACCCGTGCGGCTCTCCACCAGATCGGCGCAGCGTACAGCACCGTTGCACGGACTACGCTCATTAATA
Source organism: Scaptomyza pallida (assembly GCA_018152965.1). NCBI lineage: Eukaryota > Metazoa > Arthropoda > Insecta > Diptera > Drosophilidae > Scaptomyza > Scaptomyza pallida. The sequence continues at coordinate 2,302,741 of JAECXP010000051.1, read as the reverse complement.
AGCGGCGACGCTCCTGTTTGGGCCCGCGCGTATTGAGCATTATGCGCGACAGTGCTCGACCAGTTCCAGCTGCCTTGGCTGCGATGTACTCAAGGTGCTCCCTGAAGGACAATCTCGTGTCCAGCATAACGCCGAGATATTTGATTGCCCGTTTGGACATAATCGTAGTTTGGCCTACAACTATTCTTGCGGTTTCCACCGTCTTGCGGCTGCTCACCAGAACCGCCTCCGTCTTGTGCGCAGCCAGCTCCAATCCCGCCTGGTTAAGCCAGTCCTGTACACGGGCAATGCATGTATTGCACACCGCCTCAGCACGCTCCAACTCCTTGCGCACGACGACGATGGCAACGTCGTCTGCAAAACCAACTATGTGCGCCTTGTCCGGAAGGTTTAGCCTTAAGACTCCATCGTACATAATGTTCCACAGTAGCGGCCCAAGAACGGAACCCTGCGGAACTCCTGCAGAAACATTATGCACTTTGGTGCCTTCGGTGGTCCGATAGTGCAACACCCGTCCGTCAAAATAGCTACTTACTGTGTCCCGCAGATATGAGGGGACCTGCAGCTCCTCCAAAGCGTTTAGGATGACTTCCCAATTGGCGGAGTTGAATGCATTTTTAATGTCCAGCGTGACAATAAGGCAATACTCCTTCCCTCCTCCTGCCCATCTGGTGCCTTGAATAGCGCTGGAAGCAATCTCGACCACCATACTAAGGGCGTCGATGGTTGACCTAGCTTTGCGAAACCCAAACTGGTGAGGGGACAACCCGCCGGCCATGTCGATCGCATTGCTAAGCCTAGCCCCCAGTAGCTTTTCAAAAACTTTGCCAATGTTGTTTAGCAGACAGATTGGTCTGTATGATGTAGGCTCCCCTGGCGGTTTGCCTGGCTTCGGCAAAAGCAACAGGTTCTGCACTTTCCAGGCGAGCGGAAAGGTCCTTTCGTGCAGGCAGGCATTGAATAGTGCCGCAAATTGTTCGGCATGTAGCGACATAGCCAGCTTCAGCGCTTGATTTGGGATGCCATCAGGACCCGGTGCTTTGTTCTTCGCGATACTGTTATGTGTGTGTGTGTGTGTGTGTGTGTGTGTCAGTGCACTCTAATCTAATGATGACAAGCGTCGTCTGGCAAATGTGTGGGCGTTGTTTTTAGCCATTGCACTCGGCCATGTGTTAGCTTCTACAACGGCTACAACAGCTACAATTGCGTATACGCCGCGTTGCACACGTGTCCAAATTGTTGTGCGTTCACCTTTATGTAACAAATTTTTTCTTTTTTCATACTCTTTATATACTCGTCATATACAGAATGAGAGTGAACGCAGTCTTATTGTCATCGCTGCTTTAAATAAAAGTGAATTGTATTACAATAAAAATATCTACAAACTTTTCAACACATTTTTGATAAATATCTGCAAGCTTGCCAGACTTTGTAACAGGTAAGAAGAATTGCATGTCCACTAAGAAAATTATTTAAAAACGCGTTCTACTAAATAAATAAATTTTATTACTAGTATTTATATTTATGAAAATACATATTTCAAGTTCTACAAGTTATAAACTTGTTAATTCAATATCAGAAACTTTCAACTTACATTTTCCAAAACTAAACAGCATATAAAATAATAGCAAAGAATTTTTCATGTGAAAATAATAAGTGCATCTGAAAAAGCAGAGCAAGCCTCAGATTCATGTGCGATATATACGCAAAAATTGAATTCTGTCTTTTAATAAACTATTCAAGCTAAATATAAAAAAATATATAAGTTAAATATATTGCTTCATGTATGTTATTTACACTTTATTAAAAAATATACAAAATAATGAAATATTTTTTCCTTTATGTATGCCAGCATAACAAATCGATTAACAAATATTTTTGATTCAATTTCGTAAGAATTTTTAAGCATTGAATAAATCGATTAAAAGCAAAACTCCTGCTGCCATATTCCAAACTTTCTGCAGTTCTGGCAAATTTATTCACAACAATCTGAAACTTTAGCTATGGCTTAAAATTCACAACTTTAACTTGTTTTGCGCACAACTTTTGTGCGAAACTAACAAACAGTACTGGAAAGGATAGGGTGAAGAGGCACATACTCGCATGGAAAACCATTTGAGTTTCACACCTGCGTGGCAGATGGAAGCTAACTTCATTTGCGCTACTCAACTAATTGGCTAATTTATGCAAGTCAAATAAATGTCATGTCAACATATAATTAGTTGGCCAAAATGGCGGCCCAAATGTGTGCGTTGAACATTTGACGCATAAATAATAATTTATGCATGATTTGCATTTTCACAGTCGCTAATTAAATTACAAAAATTAAAAAGAAAGCTTAAGAAATTATCAAAAAGCAGATAAAATGAGAAACGTGTTGCGTTTCTTTTCTACAATTTTTTTCTTTGTTTCTTTTTTTTGCTTGGCATTTGAGGTCAACTGAACTGGCAGCCTGTCACTTGCTGGACTGGCAGCATAATTTTGTTATTGTTTTGCATTGCATTACAGGGCCATAGGGAAAGCAAGAAGCAACAGTCAACAGACAACTGGCAACCAGTAACAGGCAACAACTCAAAGCGACTACTGATGTTGCTTTGGCCTTAGCTTGAGCTTAAGCTGGCTGCCTTCAGCTGCGTCTTAATCTATTGGATTAGCGTAAATGCAATTAGGCACAGGCAAACGTTGCCTTCCCTGGCCTGGCCTGGCAGCTTTTGGCCAAGGCTAAGACTTTGCTTGTCGACTCACACTCCGCACGCTGCACGTCTTCCCTCTCCCCTCAACGCAACTCAATTAAACTGTGTGGACTTTGCGCATTATCAAATTGCCCAGATACCATTAGTATTGAGGGGAAGTAGCAGGGGTTAAAGTCTAGCGACTGGTGCATTGCTCGTATCGGTGTCAACTTTAAACTTCCCTTCAATCGAAAAATATTCCAAATGAATTTCAGTACAATTGCTTTTGAAACGTTTGCCAATTGAAATAAACACCAAAAAGCGAGTAGAATACCCTGGAATGATTAATTATGTAATAAACACCTGAAACAAAATTTAAAAAAATTATTTAAGCCAATGATTATTTTTACTAAAGTGGAGACAAACAACAAAAAATAAATAATTAAAATCTCATCAATATGACCAAAGAATGCATCAAATTATTTACAAATCTTTATATCTCTTCCACCCCCAAATTTGATGACTGCAGGGTTTCGGAAAATAGACAGTTCGAAGCTCATCAAATATTAGTGAGACGGCTAACAAAATAGCTCTCACTAAATCCACGTCAAAATGCAGCCGAAAATAAATAAACAAGCCGCCAGTACTGCAACCGCTTCTCAGTGTAAAAACAGTTTCCAGACCCATATACAAATGACCCCGTTTTCCCACTAAACCCTGTCTCTCTTGCAACCCACAAAACTTGCTCTAAAACCAAACGCAATTCAGCGGCCGTCAGCTTTGGCGCATAAAAAATGGTTGCAAATTTCACCAAGTGCAAACAACGTTGTAAAACAAATATTTACAACACTTTGAACTGTGTATGTGTGTGTGTGTGTTTTGGTATATGTACTCAGGCACGCCCCTACGCCTACGTCTGTCCAGGCTCATTCGACCAGAAGCTGGCAATAAAACCACAACGAAAAATCTATCAGTAAATGATTGAAAAAATGTATTTCCAGTCCTAGCATAAAAAAATACGAAATAAAAATGGAGAAAAATGACAAGACCAGGATTCTACTAAAAATACAAACATGGAACGTTTAGTTGCTAAAAGTTTTTTCGGATAACAAAAAAACAGATAAAATATAAAAACTGATTCGGTCAATTCGGACATAACGTGTGGCATAAATTGTTGTTTGGGATTTTCTCCAAATGGAAGTACGGAATTATTTGTAAATTTGTTGGAAAATATTTAGAATGGATTACTTGAAACTAATTCTTTACATAAGCTTAATCCAAGAGCTTAAAAAATTTAGTTTATTCAAGAAATGAATATGTTTTAATATAATTTGACAATATGATTCTGTAATAAATAGTTTTTTTTTTTTACTGCTGTTCTAGAATATTAATTTTAAATTAATACTTGTATAAGTTTAATGACTTCAAATAAATAAAAATAAACTATTTAAATACATATATTCAAATCATAGTTGTAAAATATAGGAAATTGCTTCGCCTTTTAATGAATCAACTTGGCGCAGATTAAGTGCAGTCATGAAATGCATATATTTGCTTTTACGATGCAATTCAAATGCTTTTTTAATTGTTCAGTTTTTCATTAGTTAATGTTCTGTTTTGTCTGTTTTTTTTTATGTTTCTGGGGTCAGCTTTAATGGCAATTGTTGATCATCAAATCCCAAACCAATTTTAGACCAGCTTAGTCCTCTGTTGCCCATTTCCCGACAATAATAAGTCATAAATAAATTTTGCAGCAACATCATTTTTTTTCTCTTTGCACAACGTTGCAAAAATACTTTTGAATTGTGTGTTTGTATGTCTGTCTACTATATGAATGCGGGGGCAGTTGAGAAACAAACAAACCAACTTACTTGCGCTTCCCAAGGCAGCACAAAAGCGAGAAGCGCGTGGCAAAAGGAAGCCAAAGAATGTGAAGAGAAACAAGACCAAATGAATGGAGGCAAAGCAAAGGAAATGAAAGGCTTACCATTCGCTTGGACATTTAAGCAGATTTGCCTCTTGTCTTTCTGCTTTGGCTCCAACTCCCACCAAACGCATACTCCACTCAACTTCTACTCTATCTCGCTCTCACTCTCTCGCTGTGTTCTTTTCATATTTTATCATTTTTTTTCGCATGTTGGCACTTCCTTTTTGGCGTACGCCCTCCGTCCTGGCGTCCCTTTTGTGCTTATAATTTCTCACGTTTTCCTGCAAATGCAGCACAAAAATTCTCGTAGTAACTTTTAATTTCATGCCATTTAATTCGTTGAAAGCGGAAAGAAAATAAAAAAAATACCAAGATGAAGCCATGCAAAAGAACAAGAAGAAGAATTTCCTCTGTCTCTGGGTGTATTTGTGTCGGTGTGTGTGTGTGTGTGGGTCAGAGCGAAAAAAAGAATTTGCCACAGGACACGCTTTATAACAAAAGTTGTTTCCTTTGTAACTTTCTTTTTATATATGTAAGTATATTTTTATGTTAAGAACAGCTTAGAGTTTAAGAAACGAAAAAAAAAACAACTCTAAAATATGCATTTCACACAACATTTTCTTGTTGTTTCAAATATTTGCAACTATTTGTTGCGGAGAGTTATGTAAAGACCTACCTTTTGAGTGCGTATTGTTAATGCATAGAAGTTTTTGACAAAAGAGATGAAATGTTCCATTTGACTATAAAAAAGATAAGGTCTGTTTTGAGATACAATTTATTATTTATTGATTCTCGATAATTACATTATGAAATTAGCTTTAAGCTAATACTCTTAGGTCTTTTTAATAAAAAAAAATATGGATAAGTTTCCATTAACTTTCTTCATCGCAAAGCAATCACTTGCCACAGCGCAATTCCTTAAAAAAACACTTTATTTTACTATAGTTTCTTTCAAACATAAAGCAAATATAGACTGTGTCTGAGACCTCTTAACATTTATTTTATTAGCTTCTTTTCAATGAACTCTTCATGCTTCTGCCCTACCGCACACTCTGCGGATTGGCCTCTGAATAGTTTGACTATCCTTTTGTTTTTTATCTGATCATTAATGAAGCAAAAAACTTTTCGACTTCTCGTTTCTTATGCGTTATATTACAAATTGCATTCATTAAATTTGCGACTATTATTTTATTTTCACTTTTATTTCTTCGTTTTTTTTGATACAAATTCTTTTCACTTGGCTTTTCTTGTTCTTATGGTTTTTTTTTCTTTTACGCGGGAGACCACAGAATTAAGTGCTTAGTTTTTTGGCTAATTACGAGTAGTTGTGTAACATGGCAAGGAAAAAAGTGAAAAGTTGGCCAAAGTTCACAACGTGCGGCATTAAATATTTAAATTGCACTGCGCTAAATTGATTACAGTTATGAGCGGAGGGTTTCATAATCAAGGCAACTACTCTCCGAGAGTCCTGCATAGCTGCAGCATTCACTCCAAGGGCTTTAACCAAAGCCAAAAGGTTGCTCAACTAATAAAGTTGCGCACAGAGCAGCTTAGGCCACGCCCACGTTGCACATTGTTAGTCTTGTGTGAGTGTGTGTAACTTTTATATATAGCATAGCTTGTTATATGCGTGCCACATTAAGTCTACCTGCTGGCACGGATGGCTCGACGGCGGTTGCCGCGTTTCCGACAAACTTTTTAACCATTACTTAACTGTTATGTGCACCTTAAGGCAACATACACACACTAACACACACGCACATTCACACACATTGGCATAAATTCACTTGGGCCCGAAAGTGAAACTTAAAACTGGCAACTTCTTCACTCAGCAAACGACGTCGACGTTAACGTTGACGTTGACTTCGCTGCCTTTTGCAACAAACTGCAAACATGTTGCATACTTTTATGCGTACTGCAAGTTTTTAGCCAAAGTTGAAGTGGCCTGGATGAGGGCATGGGCTTGCATAAAACTGCTGTAACTAACTGCCACAAAATCATACAAGTTCAGATGTGGTTAAGAATCAGGTGATGGTATCTATTATTTAATATTATTTCTAAATTTATTAAATAGTTTTCTTTATACTTAGTAAAAATACTCAGTAAAAATATATATTTTACAAATATTGTTTTACATGTTTCTTTTACTATTCGATTCGTTTACAACATTTTTCATCTTCATTTACGAATTTCATCATAATAATATTTCATTGTCGCCCTTGGTGCAGAAGTGACAAATTTGTATGTGCACATATTTATGGTAAAATTGACAAATAGATGCCAACAGCAACAACAAAAACGGCAACAACAAGAATGTTTCGTGATAACGAAAAAGAAAAAATTGATGATGTTCGAAAATATCATGAGAAATTGCGCATCATCAACATTGACAACGTCATCGAGATCAAAGGCGCTTCAATAGCAACTAGTTTATTGTCAAGCACGCACATGCCACGCCCTCTTGTACAGCCCCACACTCGCTTTTTGCCACCCCATATCCACTTCACATAGTAATATTGTTGCAATGACAATACATTTAATATTGACAGCAGCTTGAAGATGAAGAGCAAAGTGATGAAAGATATAAGGAAATTGTTTTGTGGACAAACTTATCTGTAACGTTTTATTTATATTTCTCATTTTTGATTATTTTTCAATTTGTGCGCCTCGTGGCACATTCAATTTATCTTATAAAACATATTCATATTCATTGCTTTGTTCAGGTGAAATCAATTGCAGCCCAAATGACAACGCACAATTTTCAATTGATAATCAACTTGAGCAACATAAGCTGTTGATTATTCCCAATTGGCAATATTGAATTGAATCGTCGATTGGCACATAATGAAATGAAATTGAGAAAAAAGGGTTAAATTGAATTACAGACATGAAAAAGCAAGAGTTCACTACTACAAACAAATTTTACAAATAAATGTTGTAGACATTTCTGGTCCAAGTTTCAGTGTGTTTTGCATTTCTAATTTCCCTTTAGAAAATATTTCTTCATAACGAGGCTGTCTTTTACGATTTTTTATTAGTGTTTCTTAAAACGCACGGATAATGTTAAGAATGCGATTAACTATTCATATTCAATATGATTGAATTAGTGTTGATAATGTGAAATGAAAGTATGTATATCCATAACTTTGTCAAAATTTACTTTACGTTAAAACTGCATTTAAATGTAGGAACTCAATTTTTACCCGATTTTTATGCCTAATTTTTGTGCTCAATAATTGACTTGGGAGTGAAACAGGATTTATTATGTAGTTATCAATTTGTTTTGTTTCATTTTATGAATGCTTTCTTAAGCTTCACTCCTAGGATAGTTTTTTTTCACATGCGTAAACATGTTAATTACGCATTTAATATTGGCGAATTGTGCATTTTTAGTTTTAATCCACTATCAATTGAATTGTTAAAGAGTTTATTTTGCTTTTGCCATTGTCATTGTTTATGCTCTATTAATTATGTGGCCTGGAGACACACAAACAGATTTCTTTCCCACACCATTAACACTGTCTGCAAAAAAAAAGTTATATGTCTATGGCCATGCATAAATAATGCAGATTTGATTGCGTTATCTTTTTCAAAATGTTAATTGCTAGTTTTTTTTATGCTTCTTATATATATTCTCTTTTATAATAGGTTTGTTGTTTGTTCATAATTTTTTTTGGCTCATAACATTTTAATGGTCTGTCAATTGCTGTTGGCTTTGACAGCTCATGTGTAATTCGATGTAGCATATGTGCTTGAATTTTAGACACGCTTATCCCCTATTTGTGTCGCATTAGCTTTGAAAGCGGTATTAAATACATTGGCGACATATTCAGTATGTTATTAATTGTTAAGCTTCAAAGCAAAAATTACAAATGAAAATTAAACAATTTTACAGATTTTTGATATAAATATTACACCATAGTTTTCGACATTGCTTATATTACCATAAGATTTTGTTTTATTCACAATGATCTATATAAAAATGTTGCTTTCTTCACACATATGCTTAAGAGCTGCGTCTTTGTAAGATTATTACAACATAACATTCATAGGCAGACTGCACAAATTGCAACACTCTGCATCTAAAAGGGGTTTCATGGCACTAAAATTGTAAGAAAGTAACGTGGTAAAGATATTATGCATATGCCACATTGAGTAAGAAGAAAGCTCTGTGCGAAGAAGATAGAAATATGTATGTGTGTGTGTCCATAAAAACAGTGCGTAAAGGCAAAGTACAAAAATAAACAAAGAAAGAGAGGGAGAGAGGTGGAAAGTGGGATGTGGGTGAAAAAAATTATATGACAAACATCAATAAACGCAACAATAAAATGCATCTACTGAAAAAGAAAATGAAGAAAGACGTATGCATATAGCGCCATGTCCTTGGACGCAAATAAGAAAGTACACACACACACACTCTTGCACACAGTTTGTATCAGAATGTTGTTAAAGCTTAAAGAAATTGTTGTAAATTTGTGTAGCTGTCAAAGAGAAACCGCAGAGGATGGAGCCGTGTAGTTTATGGAATGGGTCGGTATGTGTGAGGCGGCGCACACATAATTATGCAAACTAATTAAAATACTCATACGATGCGTGTGCCATCTTCTGCTGCTCCTCCATCTCATGCTCCTTCTCCTTTAGCTTCTTGTATGCCTGTTCTCCTACTCATTTTACCATTGCCTGCTGGCAGCTGGCTGCTGTTCTTTGGCGCCCATTTTTAATTAACAGTAAGCGACCAGCGATGAGAGCGAGAAAAATAAAAGACAGCTAAGAAGGATGACTCGGTGGCAGCGAGAATATGAGATAGGTAGCTGTGAGAGATATATATGAATGCGTTTGTCTGTACACACATATGTATGTACATATGTGTCTATGTGCTTATGCGATTGTACAATATGTACAATATGGTAACTGGGGGACAGGGCAAACAAAAATGAAAGACACTCACTTCCGCTTGACATGTTGTGGAATGTTTTGCACATGCATTTGACTCTACTCAACATGTGTATGTGTGTGTTGTGTGTGTGCACAAATATAAAAGCAAACCGCAAAAACACAAATATAGTTGCATACTTATGAGCGCCTACACACAAATGTGCACCGCCGCACTATGGGGAATTTGACCACTTTTGGTGACCAAAACCCATTTTCTAAAAGTCGGAAAATAAAAAAAAGTTTCAGTGCAATGCATTCACAATACACCAATCTTCAGTGTTGCATAACAGACATTTTTATAGAGGGCGCCACAACATAGGAATCAGCTGATAAAACAGCTGTTGCATTTGCAAAGCACGCGCGCCTGCCATTTAAAGTTTTGTTTGCTCAAGTTCAAGTGATCAGAATTATAAAACTAAACAATATAACTAAAAACGCTAAAATGAATTCGAATCTGTGTGGTTTGTATTATGTGTTTGTGAGCGTCATTTGAAAAAAAAAATCGTGTTGTCCCCTTAATAAAGCAGAAATCTAAGTAGCCCTGCAAGTGCATATTTTGGATAAAGTCTCATGTTCCGTAAGGGATTTAAAGTGAGTCCAGAAGAGTCCATCCATGAGATGTATTGTATGTTGTAAAGGATTAAATTTTTGTTCAAATAAATGTTATTAAAAATATCACTTTTTACGATTTTGCGAGAATTTTTCATTTTTAGGACATTACCTCAATTTGGCAAACGCAGATTTGTTTGGCAAGTGGCACGAAGCGAGGGGAAAAGTCTCAAAGGAGAATGCTGTGTTTAATTTTATAAGATGCCATATCAGAAGTAGATTTTGACCAGTACAGCGATATTATAGACCAAGCGAGTAAAAAATTTTGCTACCGCTTGACGCAAATGTGGAAGAGTTCCTTTGCTAATTTAAGTCAGTTGCGCCGGAAGCATGCAGTTTGGCTGGATTCCAAAACTGTGATAAATTTTCCGGAAACCAAGAAGCCAGTAGGGCGGCCACAACTGCCTTTTAATGCGAAGAGTTACACATCTCGCAGAAGGCGCGCTGCAGATCTGGCCAAGTCGGGAAAAGAAAATGTCAGTTTGCTTATTTATGCAGCAAGCTTGGCCGCACGAAAAAAAAGCAATATGATCATTACCTTTAAAATGAGTGTAGTCTTAATTTGCACTTTTATGCACAAACAAAGATATTTTAATTTAAAGATCATAACCATAAATTTGATAATGCGAATTTGCTAGCAAAATGGACTGCAGTGAGTGGAAAACAGCAAATTGGGGTTGCAATTGTTAATTGTTTTATGGCGAGAGTTTCAAAAAAGTGTTCTTCCACAACTAAAAGAGTTTTTAAAGAAAATGTTGTTAAATATAAAAATGAAAAAAAGATATGTCATTAATTTTTTACTAATCGGTTCTATGGGAGCTATATGATATAGTGGGCCGATGTTTATAACTTTTACCCAAAATGTAAGAAACATTAATATACTGATTTTCAGAATGTTTAAAGCAAATATCTTCAAAAACAAAAAGGTTTTCATACGAACAATCTCATTTTTCCCGATTGTTCCTATGGAAGCTATACGATATAGTTGACCGATGTCGCTCATTTTTTGCAACGATGTTAGTATTATAATAACTGTTAAAACTGCTAAGTTTGGTCGTGATAGGTTGACAAACATAGAAAATACATAACCTATCTTTTGTAAAAGGGGCGGTGACACGCCCATTTTTTACAAATATTTTCCTTTGGTTATTAAAAACTCAAAGCAAAAAACCGAATCAAAATATCTTGCTCCGTTCCTGAGTTATTAATTTTGGTCACCAAAAGTGGTCGAATTTCCCATAGTGCGCCGCACAGCGCGAAAAATGAAATGAACTCGAGAGGGGGGAGACAAACAGGCAGAAGCCAACAACCAACAGCAGCAGAAGCAGAATCATCAACAACGTTAGTGAAGGCTGTTTGCTAATATCCTCCTCCAATTTTTTTTTTTTTTTAATAACTACACTTGCAAAATGTTTGTTATTATGTTAAAATAATATAGAAAATATTAGTTTACTTGTGTTTAATCTTATTTTCATCTTGTTTTCATAACTGTATGATTTAATAGTTACAGTTACAAAAGCTTTAACAAATAAAAAAATCTATAGAGGAAATGATGATTTTTTACATGTTTTTTTTAATATTTAACAATTTATTTAATGTAATTTAAGTATTAATAACAGTACAAAAAAATAAACAATACATTAAAATGTGTTTAAGTTCCATTTAAGCATGAGAAAGAATTTTTGACATCGATAAGCTTGTGACACGATATATTAAGTGAAGCCCAATTATTAAAACGAAGTATTTGTGTATTTATATGTTAATTAATTTATTTTTTTTGATAATGAATTTGCTCGAACATCTCAACTCTACCTTCTTCTTATTTGCAAATGTTTAAAATAGTTTTCTTGCAGCTTAAAATCCGATCAACTGCCATTTATGACCTCATTCGTTTTCGTTTTATTACAGTGCATCATTTGATTCCCCTGTTGGCGCGTCTAAGCCCCTAAAAGTCAGCAACACGTTGCCTCTAATGATATGACTAACGTTTACAGCACGTTTGTATGCGTTTGTATGCGCGTGTGTGTATTCTGTTTGGGGAATAAATTGTTAATTATTATTTGAAAAGAGTTACATCGCATTTTCGCAGCGTTGATGAGGACCAGACCCAGCCATAGGCCCAGGCCCAGGCCCAGGACCTAGGCTAAAGTCGGTTGGCGCTTTCGCTTTTATGTGCGATTGCCGTGGCAGAGCGAAGCACGGCGTGGCACGACGGGTGGCGCAATGCTGCGGTGTTGGGGCTTTTGTGAGATACTGCGGTTGGCCTCGCAAGCCTCAGTTGCATGCACATTTGAATCTAAATTTCTATGGATGTTAAAAGGCGAGTGGGCGGGGACGAGGCAGGGGCGGGGTTGGTCTAAATTAACATTCGTTCGCGCCCAGGATCTGTGCATTAATGTGCCCTCAATTCTTCCCATATGCGTGTGCTCATTTCGAATGCGCATTACAACAACAACAACAACAAGAGCACGAACGACAGCAACAACTTTTTTTTGCAGTTTTGTTGTGTCAATTGAAATGCAACAGAATCAGATGGCGCCGGCGGGGGATGGCGTTGGCTGGGCGTATGAAGCGCTGCAGTTGGTAAATTAAAAAGCGTAACATACATGGCGTATGCGCAATATTTTTATTACACTTGCCTCCTAATTAGGCAAGTCAGCTGTCAGTTTGTCAACTGGCCCAAGCATGTGAACTGTGCCACTGGGCGGCGTCTCCATCTGTATCTGTATCTCTTGCTCTTGCTTCTGCTTCTGCTTCTGCTTCTGCCTCCACTCTTGCATGCGGCTCTTGGTCTGAATTCGCATTTGCATTTTCATTTGCTTTCAACTAATTTGCACGGCTTCGTTTTTACGCTGCTGATTAATTTGCTGTGTATTTGGGCCAAGCGGGCATTGCAGCCATGTGGAACAGTTGTCATAGGCATTAGTTAACATCTAGTTTTAGCTGGCAAGAATGAATGTAAGCACTGGGATTAGTATGGCGAAGGGCAAACCATTTGATTATGATCATGTGACACAATTAAGGAATTATGAATTTAGATTTTGAGGCTTGAAATAAAAAGTTTGTTTTGGAAACTAGGGGTAAGCTGCTTGCGTACATTTAATAATGATCAAAGGTTTAGAAAAATATAAGAAAAATCTTAAATAAATGCAGAAAGTATTGTTAACACTTCAATTACATATTTGCTATTGTTAATTTACTTTTGTATTATTAAAGCATTCTATATTATGATTTTTTCTATTTATCATGTTGTAAAAAATAATCCACAATCTTTCTTTAGTTTTAATCCAAGCCTTGCATTTAATTCAAAGACGTTCTGTTCAATCAACTAATCAACTGCCGCTAGCTCAAGCTGCCCCTTTTATGCGCACAACTTTGAAAGTTAAATCCTCTACATGATTTTGCAATTCCACAACTTAAACATTACCACGAAAATCGATTTCAATTCAATTTGTTTGATTGCCGCCGCGTTTAGATCAAACGAACTAAATGCGAGCCACGTTCGAAACTAACACACATACAAAGACGCAAAACTCCCCACACACACACACACATCTACACATCGACTGTTATGGTTGCAATCACGAAAATGGCCGGGCAATAATTGCGCGTGTCGTTGGCTGCAAACTGGAACTGTTTCTCTACCTGTTTCACATGCGAAATTAGCTTAAAATGGCTGACGCTAATGTGCAAACAGCCCCGCACCAAACCCTTGACACCCGCCCCAAGCCGCACCTTCGGGCACAACACACACTTTCTTTCCCACCTTTGCCCCCACTACTCCAGCGTTGTGCACATTAATGCCTTTTGATCTGCACCCGCAAAAACGAGCGAAGAGAGGGAGAGAGAGAGAACGAAAGAGAAGGAAAAGGTAGCAAACTTTTCAACGTACGTGTCTGAGCGTTGCCAAAAAGTATTCAATGCTTTCGCCCACGCACATTCACACATAAACAGGCGACAGGTCTCTTCACGCTTTTTGGTCTTTTGTCTTTTGCTGACATCTCTCTTCATTCGTTCCTTCGGACAGTTTCAATTAAACTCAATGCAAAGGCCAACAAGTGAATTTACAGTCAACAAAGCTGTGAAAAGGAAATCGCAAAGTAAAAAACCACATAACATTTATAATGTACCAAATGTTAGATGCTCTAAATAAAGGGTGTGATTTGTGACAAAGTAATAGTGAATCCAAAATTTTTGAAAGCTAATGCATAGATCTTATGAAACAGTCAAGCAAAAAAATGAGTCATGTCAAGCAAAGAGCAGTTACAATATAAAGAATACTTCATACATCTCATAAATAAAACTCTTAGCAAAGCTTGTCTTAAAATCGTGTTTTGGCTTTGAATAAGCCCATTACCTTCAATCAGTAAGTGTATTTTCAATTTCACCTACAATAGATAAATTCATATCGTGTTTTTATTGCCGGCATTATTATGGCCATTTAGCGATTTTTTATGGTCTGGACGCTGGCTGGGTACTATAGGCCGTCTGTCGACTGCGCATTTTATTGCATTGCATTTGGAGTGGGTGGTGGTGGCATTGGTGGTGTTTAAAGAAGGGAAGCGTAACGGGGTCATTTGCTCTGTTGGCTTTTTGAAAGCCATAAAAATCGAATGACGGCGGTCGACGCAAAACAAATCGATTTGTTAAATTGCAGTGCAAAGTACGGGAGCATTCAGTACGGTTGGCAACGCCACAAAAATATCGCACGAGTTGGTCGAAAGCACATCCTGTCTTTATGTCCCTTTGCCATTTGCATAAACTGTCTGTTGTATTGTCTAGCCAAAGCTGCCGCCTCTTCACGTACATTCTAATCGCTTGTAATGGCTACCTGTCGGCAATTTATTTCAGTTTTTTAACTTTTATAATGTGCAAAAAAATAACCAATATTTATTTGTGCCGCAGAAAGATTTTTAATTATCACTAGAATTTTGCGTTTCCAATTGCAAAACTGGCTGCAGCCATTGTTTTGTGGTTTCTTGGTTCAATAATTGTGCTCATCGGTTGCACGCACCAACAAATGCAACTCACAAATGCGACTTTTAGTTTTGGATTTATGAATTTATAATCGTTTTCGAGCATTTGCAATTGTTGTCTGGAAATGTTAAATAAACAGGATAGTGGTCTAAAAGAGAAGACGTTTTGATGATAAAAGTTTTAAATTTATCGTTAAAATTCTACATCTACTTTCGGTAAGTATTTAAATAAATAATTTTTGTTTTGTCTTAAGAACTGTTTGATTAACTAGCTGTCAACTTAACTTGAAAGACTTTTGAAGTTCTTTTGGACGACTTAAATCAAATGCTGAGCTCTAAGTTTGCTCTAATTTTAGGTAGCAGCTGCCAAGTACAGACCATCAGCGCCTTAACCACAAAAACCATCTCATTTATCCATGAAAATCTTGTGGCAGCAGCCAAAAGAAACCTGGGCGCCGTATCCTTTTCATTTTCAACCAACCACAAAACACATTTCGCTTTCATTTCATTTCAAAAATCCGTACAAGAAAAATATGAACAATATAAGGCGAAGCGCAAAAGAAAACAAACAAAATCGAGAGAAAATGAAAATGAAAATGCAACTAATTCCTGACGGCTTATGGATATTTAGCCCAAGCTTGGGCGCTACACTCTATTCTTTGTATCCGCCCACTCCACCCTGCGTTTCTGCGTTCTTGTTATAATTTTTATTTCATTTTACAAACAGACATTTAATACAGCAGCCGAGAGGGAGAAAAGGATAGAGATAGAGAGAAAGGGAGAGTCAGAGATTAACCTTCAACGTCGCTCAGCTGTATATCATTTAATTTTGCGGTAAGCTTAAAATCCAAGCAATCTGCCTGCCTTTCCCCCCAAAAAAATAAAGATGAAAAAAAAAAAAATATATGTGTATACATAAACCCAAAAGCAGCTCAAAAGGTGTAACGAATATAGTTTGAATAGCATTCGTTCAAGGTTGAAATGCGAACTGCCTGAGATTTCGTTGCGTTTTTCCTTTACCGCCTGGTTGGGTCTTTTGTGAGCAAAGGTCAGAGCAAAGGGCTCATGGATTTTTGTATAGATTGCAGGGCTTAGTTTGGGTGTAGTCGTAGGATTTTAATTATAAAAGCGTTGGCGTCGCTTAAATTGGGTTATATATCTCTGTCTCTGCTTCTCTCTCTGGGTTTTAAACACTTGTTGAAACATGAAACTTGTGCCTGAACTCGGCCTTAACTGGCAGACAAACCGCATTAACAATGCCATTCAAACTGCATAAATCAGCATTCAAATTAGAAATTAGCCAACGACACAACAACAAAAAAAAAAAAGACACAACAAGCAGCAGCAGCAACAGCAGAGCAAACTGAGTCCAGATTTGAGAGCAATTCAGACTAAACTCATCTAGAACAACCTCTTGAGGTAGTGTAGTGTGCCACCAATTTCATCACTCGTTCACGCTCTCTATCTCGTTCTCTGTGTCTATCTCCTCTCGGTCTATTTTGTATCTGCAACTCATTCGTGGCACACTCGTCAGCGCACTCATTATTAGGCTTAAGTGCAAATTAGTGTGTTTGTTAGTGGGTTATTAAGTTCTCCTGAGCCTCCTTACACACCGTCTACCTCTCCCCCTGCCCTTCTCATCCGAGTACCGTCAGCCATTGCCCCCTTTTGTTATGCTAACGAAATGAGTTTCTGGCAGTGCGAGAAATGTTTGCTTGCTTGTTTGTCTGCACAGTAAAACTTGAGTATACAAATTTCATTTCATTGTTTTTCGAGTGCGCTCACACTGACTCTCTCACTCTAAAAAAAAATTGCCAACAAGTATATATACAAATGCTGCTGTGTGGGCGTTTATTTTTGGTCTGTGTGGGCGTTACATTCGCACTGTTCATTGTACTTGAATAGTTTTTGCCATCATCGTCGTCGTTGTCGTTGTCGAATGGGAAAAGTTTGAGCAATTAACATGAAAATACACCACACCCACACAAACACACCCACGCGGACAGCTAATGCTGAAAAAATGGTGTTGCCTATTTTTAGGCGAGAAGAGAATAAAAAATTAATTAAAATCAATTAAGGCAGCAAACCGGAAGTTAGCATAACGATCATAACGAACAAAAAAAAGTCTGCATAAAATCACCTTAATTATGGTTAACATCCGTTTGCCACCCTCAACCTCCACCCACTACCTACCACCCGCAAAGTATGCAAAACAATTTGGAAAACAAACGCGGAGCATAATAAAAATTCAATCAGTCCGCATGAAAGAGAAAAAAAATCATGCCAAAGAGAAGGCAAGTGACAGCCAAAGAACTGACCCAAAACTCTCAACGAGCCGCCCGAAAATGACATTAATTTACACATCAACGAAGCGCAAAGGGGGGCATTAAAAGGGGACAAAAACCGGCAACAGGACGTTGCACAAGGAAATGTTCGAGGCGAGGCGAGGCGCCACTGACCGGATGACAAAGCGCGTAATAAAAGGCAATAAAAAAAGGGGCAGGCAAAACAGAAATGTATAAAAAAAGTAACAACAACAACGTTTGTTAAGCGATTACAGGAATGATGAAAAGTGTGGTAAATCTGGTCGAAAAAAAGCGGTGAAAACCAAAAGGCTGAAATACTTAAAAATAATACTTAAGCTTTAGCATTATTATTCAGGAAAGAGAATAGAACAATAAAAATAGAAAAAATTCAAGTGAATTCATTAGAAGTTGTAAAACAATGTTAAAAAATTAAAAATGAAATTATAGTCTTCGATGCTGAGAAAATTTTAATATATATTTATTTGCTTTATATCTTATTTATTCCAATGTATTATCTTATTTATTCCAATGTATTTTGAGTTTTGAAAATGTTTACACTATAAGAAACATTATAGTATCGTGTTTTAAGACTCTTAGCTGAGCTTGCAATAACTTAAAACAAGGCAAGCTGAGAAGTCCTGATCAAGCTCTTTGCATAGTAAACCAAACTGGGTTTAACGAATTCCCCTTCCTCATTTATTCTTTAGGTCCTGCTGCTCGATTGTTTTTGAGAGAAAGAGCGAGAAGGAGCATAGCCGACACAGCAGGCGAAGCTGATGCTAAGCTGACTGTGAAAACTACTTAAGTGAATGTCTAAGGAAAATCAAGTGCAGGATATTTAGGACTATGCGCCTGGCTGGCTGGCTAGGCAGGCTAGCTGACAGCAAGGCTATTCTGCTCGGCTGTCCGGGCCATAACCGCCAAGACAAGCAAATCAAGCAACTTGCCACTAATCACAAAGGCGAGCCGCAAGGCGAACGAACAAACAAAATGGCGCACAGCTGCCCCAGCAGTAACTAAACATGTAAAAGTGTGCGTCAGTGTGTGTACCAGAGTGTGTGTGTGTGTGTGTGTTGGTGTGTAAGCACGTTTGCCTGGGTATATATGCATAATTGAATTTGATAGCCCAAAAGATTGTTATTGCTAGAGATTTGTGTGGTAAGCGTGTTGAGAACTGAGTGAGTTTTCCAACAGCTGCTGCTGCTTCAGTTCCCACATCTTATACTCCTTTTTCTTTGTATTTTTGAGCTGTATTTACTTTGTGGCAGGCGCTGCTAAATAGAAATATTTTCTAAAGCCTTCTACCAGACATGCAAACTAATGCCAAGTAACCCGGCCAAAAGTATTTACATGCTACAAATTAATCAGCTTGACTACAGATTGTTGTTCCCTTTCCGTAAACCTTTGGACAACGCATCCACACGCAATTAATCAGACAGTATTAACTATTATGGATTTAAATTTAGAGCATACAATATATTCTATTTTAAGGGCTGCGTATACGCAATGCCGGAAATTAAACATACACCATGTAGGCCAACATGGCGGAAGCTTATTGTTATGAAATGAAAGCAAACTCTCAGCGAAAGTCAAGCAAGTGCAGGAAAAGAAATCGCTGTTGTAAGGAAAATGAAAGAATTGTAGAAAACGAAAATTTTAATATTTAAATGCGAAAAACTGCTTATGAGCAAGCAACAAAATAACATAACAAACATCTCCAAGCTTTACAAAATGTTAATAAGTGTGCAGCTAAAATGATGATGAAGTAAGCGATAGAGAGTTGACTGACTTTAAAATACCCTCAAAGGTATTTAAAAATATTCAAATATATGTACTGGCCAAATGATTAAAATAAGATAGGAACACTGTTGTTTTAAAGCTTAATTAAAGTGAAAAAAATATTAAGATACATGTATATATATTCTTCATTCACAACTTATTCTGAACCTTACTTTATTGAAGAGCCTGTAATGTTAAGTTATGCTTCTTTGCATACACATATTTATGAATAACATTTGTTAAGCAAGTTCTAAGCCCTGTTTTTGAGCATTTCCCGTTACATTTGCTGTCTTCAAATGCACAATTCTTAGCATAGCAAACCACTCGTTGCGACACACATTCGCCGTATAGGGAAGTGTATATATATATATGAATGCAAAATTCGTCGCTGGCAGCGCAAATTTTAATTTATGCAATTTTTAGCTGTGTGACTTCCTGTTGCAAAATGCAGTTCTATATGCAGAGAGAGAGCAAGCGAGAATGAAGTTTGCACAACTTGTTTATGATTTCATGTCAAATACGTGTAGAAGTGGCCGACTGCAGGCTGGCTTTTGGCCCTCAGTGTTCGTCTTCCTTTTTTGGGCGTGGCACGTAGGCGTAGAGACTGAAGGACGACACCAGTTGAAATATCTACAAGTGGAAGTTATACGAAAAGGCACGCCCCTATTTGGCACTAGAAAACTTTTTTGATTTACTGTGTGTGTGTGGAGAGAAAGAGGCATCGTTTGCTGCTGTTTGGCATCATCTGCTATTGCGACGCTTTAAGGCAACCGGAAGTGCAAGTTTATGTTGCATTTAATTCAACGGATGCTCAACTTGCTGTTGATTACTTAAATATTGTGCATATTGTTGGCCGATAATATGTGAAACTTTCAATGTTTGCAATGCTTGCAAATGTAATCAGACAAAACACAACATTGAAATAGTAAGCAAAAGTTCATAAAAAAAGATAAATTAATAAGCTGTGATTTTTTAAATTATTGTAATATATGAAATCATATACATAAGAGGCAATATTAAATTTGAATTAAATTATAATTAAATATATTTTTACTCATTATAAATATCTTTCCTTTAACTTTAATCAGTTTATTTATTAATTTATTAATGCACATCAACTTATAATTTTAAAAAAACATTAATTCTCACTTCACTTAACTTTCCCACAACTTTAAAGCACATATCAGAGATTTCAACTTGAAATGTGAAGAATATATACAATTGCAGTTAAAGTGTTGATGCCATTTTTTTTCTCCATATTTTTAACAGTTGCAGACGAGCAACCAAAACTCTCTCCCACTTTTGTGTGCAGACAACTTTGTGGCAGCTGCATTAAGCCGCGACCTCACCCTCCGTCAACACTCACAAAACGCAACTTCAAACCAAACACTTTGCATATGTGTGTGTGTGTTCTCAACATAAATGCATTTAAAATATATAAAAACGCGGGAGCAAAAATATATACATATTTGTCTGTATATAAAAAGAAGAGAAATCTTTTATGCGGCTGAAAGCACGCTTCAGTATAATTTGCGGTCATGTTCATTGATCTCCTGGGAAGCATTAAAATTTAATGATTTATACTATGAAAACCATTTGGTGGGAATTGTGGGTACCACCCACAAACAGCCTCCGCTGGGCTCTGGCCAAATGAATTTATGTAATGTCTCTGATGCGACGCGCTCAAAGGGGTTAACATTATGAAATTAACAACAATTTGACTTATGCGCGGACCTAAATGCCACACAAACACACGCATACACACACAAAGACTCACACGCACACAGACACAAACAGAGAACAATATCTGGGACCAAAAGTATGCTAAACAGCCGAAACGAAGGCACCAAAAGTCATAATTCAGCTAGGGAAACTTGGCGAAAGGTAGTGAGAAATGTGAATTTGGCCCCCCTCCGCAACTGCAACTATTAATCAGGCTTTAATTGTTGTTACGTGTGTGTGTGTGTGAGTGTGTTTTGGGTACATTTGAGTGTGTGTGTGTGTATGTGTGGGGCACAAAAGACAGACAGGCCGAGAGGAACTGGAGAAGAATACACACGCGCGCTCGGTTGAGGCACATGCATCATGCGGCCGAAATCTTTTTGTAATCTCTGGCATTTGTCTGGATTTTTCGTAAAGTCTTTGAATAGATTTATGCGCCTTTGACAGGCACAAGATGTGAGCTTGTGTCTGTGTTGCGAGCAGCTTAAAGTATCTTAAAGATATGCCACTGCCAAAAACTTGAACAAAATGCTTAAAAACTTCTTGATATCATACTGTAAAGAAACGAGAAAGTAAAGGGTATGTTGTAGGCACATTAATAAGTTAAGAAAACTCTTGAAACCTGAAACTATCGATATTTATTCGCATAATTAAAATAATCGAAAACGCATGGTAAGATGTTTTGCCAACTCTGTGCGATAAATGATAAAGGCTAAGCCCAAAATATTCTTTCACAAATCAAAAATGCCAAATGCCAAATTGTATGTAAAGGCTTATAAAAAACAAGTAAAAACGTTGCAGTCGGACGCAACCGACTGCGATATACTTTGATACCAGTTCACATAGCTGTGTTAAGGATTCTGAGTGCAAATAGTAATATATGAGGGTTTTGGGTATAAAATTGGAGACTCTAGCTCAAAAACTGACAAAGATATAGAGGTGGGCGGTATAAGTGGGCGTGGCATCCAAAACATTGATGCAGATCTGTTACGGATGCCACTAACAATGTTCATACCAAATTTGAAGAGCCTAGCTCAAAAACTGAGAGAGATATAGCGGTGGGCGGAATAAGTGGGCGTGGCATCCAAAACATTGATGTACACCTGCTACGGATGTCACTACCAATGTTCATACCAAATTTGGTGACTCTAGCTTAAAAACTGGCGAAGATACATGCCTTACGGTTTTTTTTAGGGCGGTGGGGCATATCCCGTTGTTTGGGGGCGTGGCATCCAATGTTTTGATGCATAACTTTGTCAGATGTCAGTATCTACCTTCATGTCAATTTTGGTGGATATAGCTTCAAAACTGTAGAAGATACAGGCATTTTTGTTTATAATCGGAGGGGGGCTGGGGGCGAAATAGGTGGGCGTGGCATCCAAACTTTTAATGCAGTTCTTTGAGGAATGTTACCAGCTATCTTGCCATCAAATTTGGTGACTCTAGCTGCTAAAATGTGGGATATATTTGTGTTTTATCGATTTGCACATCGAGGTGTATCGACTTGTTATCGATTTCTCGGGCCCCCTGAGGTCGTAGAGCCCTACATTTAACACTTTGTCTGACGAAGACATGTACCAAGATATTTGCAAAGTTTCAAGGCTCTAGCTTTAAGGGTGTCGAAAAAAGTTGCGTTCATACGGACGGACGGACAGACGGACAGACGGACGGACAGACGGACAGACGGACGGACAGACACCATGACGGACATTGCACAAACCCAATATACTATGATACCTTTGGTATCAAAGTATAAAAATACTGTTCGCCATTCTGATATAGTTGTTGGCAACCCTGGTAGTGACAACAGTAAACCCCACTACAAAAACGTACACACGAACAACACTTGCTGAGAGTACTGGGTATAGCGAGTGCAAGTTGAAGTGGTTTTTGCGCTGTGGTTGCGCAATCGTCTGTGTTTGTGTTGGGTTCTTGTGCTAGCTTTTTTTGTTTTTCTGTTAGTTTTTCCATGTCTGCACATGCTGCGGTCAAGGGTTGTGTTGGTGTTGCCAAAGTGTTGCCATATATTCTAAATATGTTGGTTTGCTTGTTCGGTGCGCCGTTGACCAGTTGGCTACGGCCACTTGGCTGCTCGGTTGCCTGGCTGCCAGTTGGACAGTTGGGCAGTTGGGTGGCAAAATTCACATAAAAGTGGTCCAAACGACAGTTAAACGCAAAAGCGGGCTCTAAAAACCACTTGGCAACTAAACGCGTGATTTATGCCGCAACTATGATAAGAGCAGGCAAAATATATAAGCTAGACTTTGAGGTGGGGCAAAAGCAACCAAACTTGGTTAAAGATATCTCTTAAAGTTTGTTTACTTACATACAAAATATTTTAATCATCCGTCAGCCTTTGCTCTGATCCATGAAAATGTTTAACTATGCTTACAATTATTAATGTTTGCCAAACAACAGCAGTCAAATTGATGAAATTTTGCATATTTGCAAAAAAAATGTTGAACAGACATAAAGAAAACATAAAACATTGGTTTTTGGCAATTTCTTTTTTTTTTATTTTTTTCGACTGCGATTTTCGCAATTTTATGTTTTTATTAAGCGTTTTTATCGTGTGCACAGATTCGTAGACTCATATATAAGTATTTTTTGGGTTGTGTTTGTTTACCAAGCTGTCTGCCCTCTTATCCACCCTAATTCTGATTGTTTATGCGCGAAAAAAAATACATATAAAATGTAGCTACATTGGCCGTAGGCAGACAGTCTGTACGATCCACAACAAAAACAAAAATACTCAGACTAATTATTTTTATTTTTAAAAATGTTGTCGTTCCCAATTCTTTGACAAAATTCAAATACCCACAATGAAATGTTTTTTAGGGTTGAAGTTTATCAGTACACAAATACCTTCAAACAGACAGGTATACATTTGCCAATACATGTATGTTAAGACCAGAAGTAGACATTTTTTGTTAACATGCCACGCCTTCTTTGTGTATGGTAAAATGTGTACTCATTACATTGGACCTGGTTAAAAATATGCAAACAATGCTAGACAAAAATTGGATCTCGGCTTGTCTTGTACAAAGTTGTGATGAGGTTGGAACATCCAAGCTGAAAATACAAAACAAAAGGCGAACACCTTTCACCTACAACAAGCTTGTTGAGGTTTTAGGGGTGGCACACACATATACATAATACATAGACAAGACACAAAACAATGGCGCTCATCAGCAGAAGAAACGCAATGAAAATTGGAAAATTCTCTTATTGCCGATGCAAAAAAGAACAAGTAAAAACGTTGCAGTCGGACGCAACCGACTGCGATATACTTTGATACCAGTTCACATAGCTGTGTTAAGGATTCTGAGTGCAAATAGTAATATATGAGGGTTTTGGGTATAAAATTGGAGACTCTAGCTCAAAAACTGACAAAGATATAGAGGTGGGCGGTATAAGTGGGCGTGGCATCCAAAACATTGATGCAGATCTGTTACGGATGCCACTAACAATGTTCATACCAAATTTGAAGAGCCTAGCTCAAAAACTGAGAGAGATATAGCGGTGGGCGGAATAAGTGGGCGTGGCATCCAAAACATTGATGTACACCTGCTACGGATGTCACTACCAATGTTCATACCAAATTTGGTGACTCTAGCTTAAAAACTGGCGAAGATACATGCCTTACGGTTTTTTTTAGGGCGGTGGGGCATATCCCGTTGTTTGGGGGCGTGGCATCCAATGTTTTGATGCATAACTTTGTCAGATGTCAGTATCTACCTTCATGTCAATTTTGGTGGATATAGCTTCAAAACTGTAGAAGATACAGGCATTTTTGTTTATAATCGGAGGGGGGCTGGGGGCGAAATAGGTGGGCGTGGCATCCAAACTTTTAATGCAGTTCTTTGAGGAATGTTACCAGCTATCTTGCCATCAAATTTGGTGACTCTAGCTGCTAAAATGTGGGATATATTTGTGTTTTATCGATTTGCACATCGAGGTGTATCGACTTGTTATCGATTTCTCGGCCCCCTGAGGTCGTAGAGCCCTACATTTAACACTTTGTCTGACGAAGACATGTACCAAGATATTTGCAAAGTTTCAAGGCTCTAGCTTTAAGGGTGTCGAAAAAAGTTGCGTTCATACGGACGGACGGACAGACGGACAGACGGACGGACAGACACCATGACGGACATTGCACAAACCCAATATACTATGATACCTTTGGTATCAAAGTATAAAAAAAAAAAACCAAGTAGAAAAATACTATCTAGAATAGAAAAGAAAATGTTTTGCACACGGCAAGCAACATCAATGCCTGTTTGCAGCAGTTCCCAAGTTCTTAATAGCTTACCTGCCAGCTTGTTGTTGTTTATCTGTGTGTGTGTGTGTGAGTGTGAGTGGGCGTGGCAATGCCTATGAATGCTTTTCAAGACCTAGTTTGTGGCTGCATCTTTTATTTTCACTTGCATGCACCATGCTCGAGTAAGAGTGTACAAACAGAACAGAAAAGAACTTGCTGGGAGCTTGGCCTTAACGTATGACTGGCTCGCCATCGAGCTTGCGGAGATTGGGCAAGCGGCGTATGGCCTCGGCCGTAAAGGCAGCCGCATCCATGTTCTCGTTCAATGGATTGCCCACAAAAGTAATATCGCTCAGATTTGGCGGCACACCCATGCGTACAAACTCGGCCCAGTCCTTGACTAGATTATGCGATATGTAGAACACTTTGAGGGCTTTCATCGACTCAATATTTTTGATTTTCTCGATATTGTTGTAGCTAACCCAAAGCTCTTCCAATGTTTCGGCAAGCACTTCGATGCCATTCAAATTCTTAAGATAGTTGCGGGCCAGGCTCAAGACACGTAGATTCTTCATGCCCGAAATGCCGCTAATCTTCTCAATCATGTTCGAGGAGAGGCTCAACTTCTGGCACTCTACCAGGGTGCTCAGTGTGGCATCCATTTTCTCAATGGGTGGATACTGAAACTGCAAGCCGATGTCCTGAGCTGTAATGGCCTCCTGCTTGTTGCGATCCTCCCAGCGAGCCAGAGCATCCTTGATTGTTGTCGGCTTTGCCATATTTGTTTAATGATGTTTTCTTAAAGTTTCTCTAGCAATAAAGTTTTTCGATTCGACAATAAAAATCTGTTTATGAAAAATACAAAGCCAGCCTAAACTTGTTTGAAATTAAAGGAAATTATAGCTCAGCTCAGGTAAATGAACTTTAAAATTAAAAGGTGCCTGATTGCTTATAACGTTTGTATCAAAAGCCTGAGGGGTGAGTATGGAACATTGCTTTATCTTTAAGCACCCTTTTCATTCCTACTCATTTCCACACACCGTCTAAATGTAATTTATTTATTTGTCTCTATGTTTACTCGGGCTTTTGGCTGCTCCCCAAGCTGTGTCTGGCACACGCTGATAACTTCATTGGCATTGCCTATTGTTTGGAGTCTGGTTAGGGACATTCATAGGGGTTCTTTGTGGGTTCAGGCTCGGGTGGCGGCTCCCCAGTTGCCATATGCCACAAAAACCGTCTGCGTTTCTCTGTTTATTTTTTTTATGTTCTCCTTTTTTAATGTCATGTTTGTCCTGTGTATGTGTGTGTTTTGTGCTTTGTGCCAGAAACCCTAGGGAGTTTATTACACATATTTGAGGTGATAATACAGTTTGTTTTGTCCTTGGGGGGAGAAGGTGCGGGTTCGGGTTCACTCTGCCGTCTGCTGCCGTTTGTCGAACTTTTATTTTTAGAGCAGGCAGACAATTATTTTTTTTTTTTTTTTTATTTGCACTTTA
This sequence comes from Scaptomyza pallida, assembly GCA_018152965.1. Classification (NCBI taxonomy): domain Eukaryota; kingdom Metazoa; phylum Arthropoda; class Insecta; order Diptera; family Drosophilidae; genus Scaptomyza; species Scaptomyza pallida. The sequence continues at coordinate 2,276,058 of JAECXP010000051.1, read as the reverse complement.
AATTGTGGCATTTTTATTTAAATACACATTTGTTAGCAGCTGTTATCGCACACATTTGCAACAAAGTCTGGCCCATTAATTATTAAATTTATTGATGCAGCTCACAAATGAATATATAATAATAAAAAAAAAAAATCTAGTGTTCCACATTCTCTCATATGGCGAATATTTTTGATAATCGTCCAGAAATTTGGCATAACATATTCGTTTTCTGTATTTTTGTAATATTCTTTTTCTTATTACTTTTTTATTCGTGTGCCAAATGAAATTTGTGCGCTCATAAATTGCGTGCTCAATGCGGCAAAACGGACATACAGAAAGAGAGTTGCTCTCTGAAAGAGGGACAGAAAAATAAAACTATTGTTCAATTGCATACAAAGTCTTATTTATGAATTCTGTGGACCAGTTTCGATCGTTATTGGGTGGCACTAATGGCTATTACAGAATATTTAATATGTAAAAAAAACTTATTTTAGGTCAAAAATAAAATAACATATTAAGGAGAAATTAAAATGTAAATAATTTTATACGCAGCATAGAAGATAGAAAAGAAAAATGTAGCAAAATAAAAGATAAATCAAATATTATTTTCGTAAGAAAAAGTATGATGATGCTTTTATCTAATTCGCAGATATGAAAAAAATTCTTTTGAAGTTAGTTATGGGTCATTATACAATAAATATAAACTTTTCAAGCCTAAATATAAATTATACCTTTGATTACTTATTAGCATCAACACTTGACTTTGTGCCTTTTATTAACCTATTTCCACTGGGACAACAAAATATTCACAGCTATTTACAGCTTCTTATGATCTCATTGTTTGCCTGCCTTGTTTGTTAATTTTGTAGACTGCAACATAGTTAGTATTAGGCTAATTCAACGGCCCCTTTTGACTGCAGCTGCACAAGTGTAGTGCAACTAAAACGCATTTCAACAATTAAGCAATTGGAGTGGCTGGAGCAAAGGGAGTACACTGAAAGAAGGGAACCGAAGGGCACTAGGGACAAGGCTTGCTACATAGTAGCATCCCATATGGACACATGCATTATCACTCACATGGAACAAACATACGAAACCAACCATGAGCTACATTTCTCTATCTCTCTCTCTCTCTCTCACTCTCTTGCGAGTGTGTATGTGTGGTAGCCCGAGAAGCCACAACATGTCCTGTCATGCAGCACAGGACGTTGCGCAGCGGTAACATGCGGTAAACGTTACAGTTGTTGACAGTCGTGTTTGTACTGTTTAGTTTCAGTTAACAAGCGAGAGGCGACACAGCCAGAAAAATACAGCACCAAATGCTAAAAGTGAGGGGCTGGCAACTGCGGGTTGGGGCAACGGCGGAACTGTCATCTTTTTGGTGCGCAATTTGTTAAATGAATAGCCATTAAATTAAAGGTTCTGCGGCAGAGTCCTACTGCAAAATGCATCAAATACTCGTACATCAAAGATGATTATCGTCCTTTTTTTCACTTCTGTCATTCTGTTAAAAGTCTTTTGAAGTCAATTTATTGTATGCTCCGTCCCTAAAGAATCCTTGTGTTTACGATATTCGTTAATATTTTCATTCTTCAGTCTTTGCTCATACGTTCAATTAGTCATATAAACAGCTATGCACTTGGGGGCTCTCCAGTGTTGCAAAACACTGCTGAACATATCGCTTTGCTGCAATTTGCATGGCTCACTTAAGGCAAACTAAACTTTTGCAACATTGCGCATACTTTTACTTTAAGAAACTCGCCCGAGTACACAATGTAACTGTTGTTGTTGCTGTTGCCACTGTAGTCGTAAAACTTTTATGTATAAAAATATTTTTCCCCATAAAACACCTGGCCAAAGCAAAACAACAACAACAACAACACAAGAGCAGAAAATAAGTCTTCGAGACGAAAGAAAGCGAGAAAATGTTGCATATTGAAAACAAATTGAGAGCGAGTAAGAACCTGATAACGACTACGAAACATACCTATAGACATAAAGATTGTAGTTGGAAGGTATTCTTAGATGAAGTCTTTTAAGCATAAAGTCTAAGCTTAGACTGGTCAAAGCTCACACTGTGTTTACTATAAGTTGAGCTTGAGAAAAATCATTTAATTTGATTAACTTTAAGATGACACTAAGGAAGTAGTAAAATGCGGATTGCATCGGAATTTTTATGAAATATCGACTGTGTAAGTATTTATACTTGTATGAGCTGCCATGAAATTCCACGAATTTTAATATTTAATTATTAGAACTTTAAATTATTTTGACATATTCACGTCAAACTACGCAAAACCAAGATGTTTAGTTAATTACGAGCCTTTGAGAGCGCACACATACAGACTATGTATATGCATACATGTATTTACCCAACTGTTAGTGCTATATTCTGGAACATTTGTAAACAGGACTCAGTCCTAATTAAAGGAACAAATCTGCATTGCATAACTATGCTAGCAAAGGGAGGAAGGGGCACTTAGCCACGTGGTGGCAAGGGGATCTTGATGCCAAGCAACTCACCTTTCCTGAATCAATAATATTGCAAGCGACTGTTTTGAATGTTTTTGGGGAGAGAGGGGATTGGCCAAATTTCAAAACGTAGACGGCAATTGAGTTTGAGTTACATAACCGCAAATAGACAGCAGCAACCGGTTGAGTCATCAAGTTGCAAAAGGAACACAGAAGGAGGAGCAGGAGTAGGAGGAGGAGGAGGCAGGAGCCAGAAGGGAACTGGTCTGAGGGAATTCACAAACAGTCTGACGTTTATGATTGCTGCAAACAAAAGCTACGATGACTGCACTTGAAATTGATAATTACGATGCACAATATTTGTCTATTGTACTTAAACACACACACACAAACACTGGCGCACACACATTTGTGCAATTGATAATGTTGTAGATAGGAGTCTATTGCTTTTGGGCTTATTGATTGCCTATTGCTCATTAAATTTGGATCCTAGGCAGAGGCAGAAGCGTATAGTAATTGCTGCATCCCGATACCGAACTCGAAGCTGGGCAGAAGAAGAGGCGGACTGTGTCAAACTATGAATAAAAGCATTTGTGTCAATTATTGTGAATATTGCAAGTGCATTTGATATTTAAGTTTGCATTGTCTGGTAATTAACGCAAGCACTCATAAGTGGATTCGACTAAGACAAAAACTTTGAAGATGATTAAGGTACTAATACTTAAACTGTTGAAGCTACTTAAAGATTAATCTTTTCATTGTTAAAATTTGTTTAACTTAAATATTTAAAGCATTTAAAGATTCAAATTATATAATACTTTTTTTATAATGAATGCCTTTATCATTTTTAATTTATATTTATTTTTGTAATTCCTTTGCCCCTATCGGAATGCAGATATAATATATTTGTTGCTGCTCATTTGAATACTGCGACAAATTTCCAAAACTGAAGCTGATGTTCTGCAGCAAAGGAACGAAGAGGAGAGCAGGATCTATTAGAGAACATTGAGTGTGTGTGTGTATGTTACTTTATGTTGTATAACTTATTACAACCATAATTAACACTAAATTCCCCAAATGGCAACAGACAACTGTCAACTGCAAAATCATTTGCGGTCTGTCCGAGTGTCGCAGTTAGATAGAGATAGGCACAGGGAGTGCGAGAAAAAGCGAGAGAGAGAGAGAGAGAGAAAGAGACTGACAGACTAGTCTGATGTTGCTGACTGTTGTTTGTGCCCAGTGCTTGTCATGTTGCAGGACTCGCTTACAAGGCAGCTCAAAGTGCTTCCACTTTGCCTCGTCGCATCCCTCTTTCGACTGCTGCTACTGCTGCTGCTGACTTATGTGTTGCGCCGTGCACCAAATTATAAAATGTTTGCCCAGGCCACAATTTCACATATCACAAAGTTGTCGTCCTGGCACAGGATACAGTCAATGCCGATGGCATTTCCTTGTCCCTTAGTGCATTGCGACAAAGCGTTTCTCTCTCTTTCTATGTATGTGTTCGTGTGTATGTGTGTAGCTTTCTTCATTACAGTCATAATGAAATTAGTCAAAGTCATATTTGGGTCACATATTGCAGATATATTTAAAAGCGCATTCAACCCAAAGAATAATGTAATAGAGTAAGTAAATTAATTATGTGATTCTTGAGAATTTCTCTTTAAAATGATTGGAGGATTAACTAAAATTAAACAATTTCACAATATTTAAAAAGAAAGTTTTCTCACAGGACTTAACATTAATAGAATTTTGTTAAAATTACGTTTAGGAAATATTATAAAGGTATTCAAAGAAAATTCCTCATAAGATGTGCTGTGTGCAATTGCAAGAGCGCTGCAATTGTCATACAGTTGGAATTATGCATTATGCAGGCAGCTTGCTAATTTCCACTTAACAGATAAATTTACATGTTTAATTAATGCACATAGGGCATATCTGCGACCACCCAACCGCCACCTACTGTGACCTTACCATATTTACATTGGAGGGGACTTGAGAGTTAAGAGCACTTAAGTCGTTGCACAAATCGCTTGATAATTACTTAAAATAATCTACAGCCACACGACGCCTTAGTAAGCCACGCCCACTGTTATAGCCGAAACACACAAAAAACAAAAAATGCTATGGAAAAAAACAGAACACAAGGCTACTCTGGAAGCAGTGCAAAAAGCAGGCCAGAAGCATGCAAAGCCAAATCCCAAACACCCTTTCAGTGTCCCAAGCACGCGTAGAAAACGTTTGCCAAGTGCCATTTCTCAACTCGTTGCAACAAAAACAGCAAAGCGATTACATGGCAAAGAGGGGAGAGAGTGTGAGTGGGGATGGGGAAGCTATGTAAATGCAACTCAAACCAACATATTCGCTTAATGTTTTCTTCTCTTTTTTTTCATTATTATTTTATTATTATTTTTTGTGCATTTTTTGGTAGCAAAACTCGAAAAACAATTAAGCGACAAGTGTCTCAATTTCAACGTCACTTACAAACATTTTATGCAGCGCTCAGAGACAATCAGCCCGAGAGAAAGAGTGAGAGAAATGGAGCGAGTGGGTGGGTAAGAGTGCAGAGAATAAAATGTAAAAGTTTTTGCCCATTGTAAAGTTACGTGACAAGAGTGCAGCCGGGTGCAGAAAGAGCGACAGAAGAGAAAGAGAGACACAAAAAAGTTAGTGAAAAAACTTAATTATTTGTATGCTCTCTCTGGGTCGGGTTTGTCCGTGCTCGTTTTAAAGGATATGTTTGGGGGGAGGAAGGAGAGGACAAGACTGAAGCTCGACATAAGTCCTTGATGTGAATGTGTGAATTCGCGCTGAAAAGTATGCAACGCATTTTAATCGAAAAGGTCTGCTGCAAAATACGATGTGCGATCTTTTTGCTCAGATTCGCGCTTTGCAGCTAATGCAACTGATGCGTTTTAATAGCTTGACATAAGGTTATTAATATCTTAGTAACTTTGTAAAGAAATTGAAAAAAAAAAGAAAAATTAATGAGTGAAAAAAAAACAGTTGCAATGCAACCTTTGAAATAAGATTGATAGAAGTATATATAAGTAAAATATCAAAAAGTTTAAAGAAATCTTTAAAAAATAAAATCCAAAGTAGAGTATATATATTTTATGTATCGAAAGAATTCTTCTTGCTCGTTTCTGTGTACACATATGTATCCTTACAAACATCGCTTTGCTTAAATCAGTTTATTTTGCTTCGAAGCGGTAAAAGTTTATGTGCAAAGAAAACTTGATGAATGCCTGATTCTTGAATTCCTAAGGCAAATCCCAGTGGATTATGCCATTTTGCCACATTAATCCCAACAACGTCAATAAACTGTGCCAAAACACCACACCGCACCACACCATGCCATGCCATACCACACCATACTAAACCACAGCAAGCAAACACAGGCATCGAGCACCACGCCCACAGGTTACATCAGTAGCAGGCAAAACGCCCACAGGTGTGGTTCGGTGCTGGTCAGCAACTGCCTTCATCTGGCTGTAGCATCTACGCGCACACACAGAGAATCGCACGCACACACAATTATATTCTGCCAATCGTTTCCCATTTCGTGTTAAATTACACATTGAATCGGATTGCGGCGGCCATAACAACTGGCCCTACCCCATCCCCAGCAACCCTTCGCAACCTACGCACCCCTCTTACTCTATCCTTCTGTACCATTCATTGCTTTCTGGCAGCTTGTGTGCCTGCTCTGTATGTGGTCAACGCATTGGGCACTCGATAGGTTTTTGCGGTTTTTTAATCAAGTTATTTGCGCAGAACATCTTAGGGGTTGGGGCGTTGTTTGGGGGCTGTTGGAGTTTGTTGCCGTTTGCTTAATGGCTTAAGTAGCCCCACGCATAAATAAATACGAAATACGCACACATACATACATATATATATTTTTGGTAGCAATTTGTTAAATGTGTGCTCAAATAAATCACAAATGTGTTTCGCAATCAAAGTTTTCTCTCTGTTTGCCCAAAGCATTTCACAGTTTATTGTTGTTGCTGTTGCCGTTGACTACTTGCCCTTTCCTCTTCCTTGCCCAACAATTTGGTTGATTTCTCTTTTGTTTTGTATTTGGCGCATCTCTGGCATCAAATTTATTGCGTTAATTCGCATGTAAAATATTTCGTACAATTCTCTAAGCATTTATCAAACGTTTTATTATTGACAGAGGTCAGAGGTTGGGGCAGCTAAATGGGCGTGGCTGATACGAAAATAACTTCTGCGCTTCCAGCTTACCATATTAAATGTCAAAAAGTTTCGGCTTAAAATAAAAATGGCAAATTTGTATTTATGTGTGGTTGCGGTTAGCAATAAATTCTGCTCAAGTTTCGCTTAATAAGTAAAACATTTTTGGCACATTGAAATTAAGTTTCGATGGCCTTGGAGTGAGTGACGCAGACTACTCTGTGGCCTAAGGAATAATAAACTGAATATAAAAATGTCTAAACACAAAAATATGTGATAGACTTAATAACATACATAGAACATCATAAATAGTATCAAACCGAAATTTTCAGCTTAAAGCTTAAAACACTTCATTGCAACAATGCTTCATTTCATTATTGTCCATTATATTATTTTAAATATTTTAATGTTTTTATTTTCACAAAATTATTTATTAATATGAGCTGCTCCACACTCTCTTTTCCATTGCTTCTTCTCGTTCTAACGCTGGTTCTTTTCGTTAAGCGTCCAAAAATTTCGGAACAAATTGAAAATTCCAAAAATCGCTGAAGCATGCGAGTAGAAAATGATAGAATCTGCAATGAAATGCACAAAAAAGAAGAGCATGAACATCATGAGACAGCGAGAAGAAGCAGAAAGGGAGAGTGTGAGTGAGATAGAGTGTGTGCTACACACACTCACACACACAGAGATACATTTTGCTGCGGGCTGACATCGACGACACATTGCCGCAGAATGCAATTGCATAAAGGTCATAAGGCAACATGGCAAAAGTGGGATTGGAGTAGCAGTATGGGTGTGTGTGTGGCATCAAAGTCAAAAGCAACTTTTCGGCGGGTGTGTATATGGGCATAGAGTGTAGGGTTTGGGGACAGAGGAATGACGCACAAAGACGCCTGGGAAAATATTTTGTCATGTCATCAAGTGAGCGAACGCGTTGCTAGCTTTGCTGGCAACAGTTGCAGTTTGCAGTCGGCCATGTTGATGTTGATGATACGCTAGACAACCGAACGGTCCATCCATTCGAGCTGCAACCCACCCTTTGACACAACCCCTTTATGCAGTGCAGAGTCAATGGAACCGACGACAGGCAAATGTGGTTACAATAATTTATGCACTTGTAATGACAGACAACAAAGCGTTAAGGAACAAAAACTACCGAACATCCGAACTTCCGAAGCTACCAAAACTCCAACGCCGAATCCAAACCAGTCGAACTCAAACCCCGTTTCGCTATGCTGTCAGTTGTGCGACTGACGCGCAATAAAATGCGTATCTCATGTGTGTGTGTGTGTGCGTGTGCGTGTATTTTCTCTTCATTCCCTCTTCGCTTTGAAGCGAGAATGTCTGGCATGAGGCGCCGTCAGACGTTGATGTGCTGCCGTCGTCGAATTGTTGTTGTTGGCCTCCACTTCAAAATTAATTTAAAATTTATAGTTGGCGCTATTGCGTTAAATGACGCTGCGGGTCCCGACCTTTTACCCACACCCACCGCAACGCCCAACTTTGCCGTTGCAACTCAGCGGGCGCAACACTTTTGGTGGCATGTGTGGGTAGGTGGATCATCTATCATGCTGTTGAGTGATTTGCGAGTGTCAAAGGAGTCTTCGGCGGGGTCTTCACGCCACTTCGTCGGTGTCCTTTGCGTCACATTCGATTTATGTTAATATATACGCGTGCCAGACGGCAACCACAAAAGCGTTGCGATGCGGTTGCATCACTTCTCTACCCAATGCAAATGCCCACAATGCGCACACAGTGTCTGCACAGTGGCACAAATTGAAGAAGTAACATGAAAAGTGTTTTAATTGAACGGTTTCTCTAGAACACTTAAATGATAATTTTGTACTTTATGATAAATCTTTGATATTTTTTATGTTTGCTTTTTAAGAGAAATTTTTTTTTTAATCTTTATTAATATTAATTTGCTGCATCCCTTAAATAAACTTTTTTATTATTTCTTATGAACAAGTTTTATTTGATTTTGAGTTGAAAATTTGCCCATTGTGCTTAAACGTTTTCATCCTTAAGATGTTCTGCTGCTGCACATTGGCATCTACAGCTACTCTCTAGTTACTTCACCCTTTACCCCCTGCCTTGCTATCATTCCCCGTCGGGTTGCTCATCAGTAGCTACCTCGTCAACACAGTAAGTGGGGTAATTTTCAATGTAAACGCAACGCCTACGGCAGCTGTTGCTGCAACAAGACTACTATCCTGCCACCCTCTCTCTCGCTTTCAGCCAACAAACAGTTAGCAACTTGAGAATAACTTTGGGCGTGTGCGTAGGCCTTTGGGGTGTGGCGCCATTCATTTGCATTGTGTGCGGGAAATGGTGGAGGCGCGTACGGCAATTGCATTTTAAATGCAGCTGCCACGCCCCCTGCGGCACGTCTCAGTGCCGCCAACGATTGTTAAGTAGACATTGCAGTGTGGATAGGTGTGTGTGTGTGTGAGTGTTGCTTGTACAACGTTTTTATAGAGTGCAACAAATACGCATTTCTCCCTCTCTCACTCTTTTTGTGTATATTCCTTCGTTTTTTTCGTTTCGGTCGATGCTGCTAATATGCAAAATTCAGTTGGCCTGCAGTCACCGCGTTACAAATATATACAGTTTTTTTTAGGGAAATCGACTGGTTTTAATACCCTTAAATAATACCCAAGAAATCAAAAGAAGGGACATATGTACCATAATAAATACTTCCTTAGCTAAATATAAGTTTAAATACAGTTTAAAAAACATTAATATGCTTTGGATAAGACTGAAAACTAAGTTTGAAAAAATTTAATCAAATTATTAGTTCCCTAACAAGCACAACTATAAAATAAATTAATAGCTTAAATACAAAATTTCTTTAAAAATTTAGAAAATAATAATTTCCTAACTATTTTATTTGATTTTTCTCGCACTTGTTCCCTTATATTTTTTAGTTTTTTTTTATACGACAGAGTATTTCATCTTCTGCGACGGCCCGATATGCAACGTTTATGCTTGTTTTTGTTTCTTTGCTGTGCCCCCCGAAACTTCAAACTAAGCATAAAGTGTTGCCTAATGGGTTTTGAGTGTTTTCGACGACTACGACAATAACAACAACAACTGCAGCAACTACAGCAGTTACAGCAACTACAACAACAGCAAATGCAACGGCAAAGGAATAGAAACACAGAGCCCTGAAATATATGCTATGCAATTTTTTTGGGTTTTGTTTTTTTTTTTGCTTGTTGCTGGGCAAAAGTTGGTCATTAGCGTTGCTTCTGTTTCTGCTTTGGCTGTTGTTGCCGCTGCTTGCCTCTGGCCCCATTGGTTACAGAAGCAACAACAAAAACAACAATAAAAACAAAGTAAATAACAATTAAAAATTGTTATGCAGCGCAAAAATCTCCTAATGACGACGCTTTGGTTCTGAGGTCAAGGGTGAAATTCTTTTGTAGCCAGCTTTTTTGTTTTTGTTTTCATTTTAATTTTTTTTTCGATTATCGCATTTGTTGCATATTTCGAATATTGGCGAAACAATTTTCCATTGTTTGATTAATTAAATAAACGTTAGTGCAAAGAAAAAGTAATGGTTAATGTTTGAGGCAAACGGCAAGTAGTGTGGGTAAGTGCTTAAAAAAACATTGCTAAGAGTTTTACAAAGCCGAGAAATTGGAAATAGTTTATAAAAGAGTTACAGCAAAATTGATTTAGTTAACCTTAAGATACTTTTCTTAATGCAAAATATAAAGAAAAAAATGTTTGCGGGCTTAAATACAAATTTTCATTGTTTTCCCTTAATTTCATCTAGTGCTAAGCAAAACAAACAAACCCAAAAATTTCACCTTTTTGCTTTTTGCGATACGCATATAAATCTCCTATTATCATTGTGACACGAACAAATTATGATTGAGAATGTCCCCAATCTATGCGATGACCCAAGGGAGACGTCACAAAGCCACAAAGCAGGGGCAAACGCAAATATTTTGTGCGTTTTCTGGAACCCTCCTCCCTAGTTTCCCTTAACCCATGGCAAAAGAAAATGACAAGCGGCGATCCGTGATATGAAAATCAAGTTGAATAAATCATTTAAATGATTACAGCTTAACTTTTGGCGCTTTTAAGCGAAATTAAATGTAGGTCCGGACGCAAAGGATACTGACTGAACTTGTACTGAGCAAATATATTCTATTCTATCATAAAAATTATTTATTTGCAAAAGAGGACTTAAGAGGAATAGAAAAGAAATGTAACCCAAATCTATGTAAGTGAATCAAGAGAAATCACTTAAGTATATTTTTATGCTGGACATGCTGCCACGAATTACAAATACAAGGCGGCACGCACGCACGCACGCACATTCCCTCACACACACACAAACAGTGAGAAAGACAGTCAGACAGATAGATAGACGATAGTCGATGTTGTTGGGGTCTTGCTTGGGTCGCTTGGCGGTTTGCTAGCTTGCTTGCCCAGTCATTTGCCCAGGAGGCTTTTGGGCCTGCTTGGACCGGCCTGCAAGTTGTGCAAAAGAAGTGCCATCAAAAGGACATCAACACGTAGCAAATAAAGGACACGCCACAAGGATATGCGACATGAAGAGAATGCTGGCCGCTTGTGCTGCTGCTGCTGCTGTTGCTGTTGCTGTTGCTGTTGCTGTTCCTTTTGCCATTCGCTACATTGCAAAATTATTATGATTTATATAGCCTTTGGGAATGCGCACGGCTCAAGAGAGTGAGAGACTCGCAGGCGCAGACAAACACAAAGGACATTGCCAGGATATGTGTGTGTGTTAGAGTGTGTGTGCCACAATCGTCGTCGCATTGGCCGCAAAACTTTTGCCGCTTTTGCTTCTGCGACAAAATAGAAAACTTTCTTGGCATAATTCTTTCTATTTGCCTCCCGCTGCTCCTCACTATCCGTTGCCTGCATCCTGTCTGCGTCGTCGTCGTCGTCGTCAGCGTCGAACTTTGTTGCCTGGCTCGGCTCGACTACTCGAAATTAGGTTAACACTGACGAATTAAGGACATTAGCGTCATAAAGAAATAAGTAATGAAAGGAGCTGCGCAACTTGGAACATTTTCCTTCTTCTTTTTTTCTGCAGAGTGCGTAAAGCGAACAGCAACAGCAAACAGCAACAACAACATCTCCAAATCAGCAGCAGTAACAGAAAAAATAGAAAGCACTTCTTTTTCATCGTCTTTGGCCTTTTTTTCTCAATGCGTTCGCTGCAGGCGTCGTGCATTTGAAAGGCATTTGGAAGGCGCTGCACGCAGTTACTGCTGATGCTTCTGCCAAGGATATACTACTACTATATACATGATATGAATGTCGTAGCTGGGCGAAGGAGGACTGAGAAGCATCTTGTTGTCCTGTTGACCCGCTGTGAGCTGTCGATGTTTGTGTTTGTGTTTGTGATTGTGCTTGTGTATGGCTGGCAGCTATAGTTGGACATGTGTTCCATTTGCTTTTGATCTTGTGCATAGAAAAAAGATGCAAAAGCATGGAGATAATCAAGAAGAAGAGATTGCAATGCAAATTTTAATGACCATTAGCTGCAATTTTAAATCAAAAGAAGCTGAATGAGATCGATTAAACACGTCAAGCAGATAATTACTGAAAGAGAAAACGGTTTGAGAGAGTTTTAGTGTCATTTAACTGCAGTGAAAGGTCAAAATGAAATGTTGTTTTCTTACTCTTATACCGAAGCATAATTGTGCATAATTTTGCTAAAGACTTGAAACGTTGCAGATATCTTTATTCAATGATTTTATATATATAATTCCTACTCAATACAATCTAAATGATTTTTTATCCAACCAATTCTTAATTCCTCTAGTTCTTAAACTTGTTTAACATTGGGCCCTATTAAAATGAATTTATCGCAACCCACGCCAAATCAATTGCAGCAGCAGGCACAGCATCTGTTTAGAAAACTTGTCACCTACGCAACAGAGATGAGCGACCTGTTTGCGTCAAACTTACCCATGCCACTCCCTGAACCGACCCACCCACTCTCTTTTTTAGCATTGTTGCGCCCACATGGCAGCTAATAAAATATTGATTTATGAAATTATGCCCGGCCCAATCGCTTGTTGTCGTCATCGGCAGCGCTCGTTGCCCGTCGCTGTCGCTGTTGCCGTTCAGGCTGCCATTGCTTGTCAATATTTTGCAAATTTGCCAGCAGGCTGACAAAGCTCATACGCATCCGCTAAGCCCCCATCCTGCCATCAACAAGCTCCTCACACTGTAGATGCTTGGCTAAGTGCTTTTTAAAATCCCGCCCGGAGCGCTTTGTTTGTCTGCAACAGCAGCTGTGCTGCAGCATTGTTGCGCAGGAGGCGCTTTTTTTGCTGGTATGGGGTGGAGAGGGTCTTGGGACGGGGGTTGAGTAATAACAGTTAGGCAACGACTCTGCTGGATAACTGGGCTTAAGTAACCGCACAACTTTCAAATTGTTTGACACTGCCCCGAAAAAAAAAACAGCAAAAACACCAAAACTAAAGATGGGGCTGCTTTGTTTGTTTCACTCAATAAAGGATCCTTGACGTACATATGTATGTATGTTTGTTTGATGATGCCCAACGCCCAACTCCTACCCCTTCCAACTTAACCCGTTAGTCCATACAAAAAATATGAAGAAGCAACAAAGCCTGCCAGTGGCCGGAAGCTTTATGGCCAACCTCCGCCTGTCCGTTGTCCTGACTCTGGCGACTGTCTTTTACACTGTTTATTGATGCCTTTTGTTGTTGTTGTTGTCGTTGGTATTGCTGTTGTAGACATTGCTGACGTCTTTTGTGCCTTTTTATAGAATTTTCTTGGTTTTCAACAACAGAAGCAGCTGCACCATCCCCACATCCCAACCACTCGCCCCCAAATACTGCTGGTGTTCTTAGTTTTCCAACATTGTCCTGTGGTTAGCAGCATGTAAAATGGTTTTATGCTAAAATTTCGTCAGAGTTTTCGGCAACTGGAAAAGTTTGCTTGGCGCTTTTTGCGAATAGCTAAAAACAAACGATGAGTGAAATTAAGTAACTAATTTATTTTGTAGACCCAACAAGAAAAACTAAACAAATTGATATAGATAACGCACCCTGAAGGTAAATAGCACCTTATTTAAACTGTTAAGACTTATGATATCGACCAAATGCAGAAACAGTATCGATCTATTTGTAAAAAAGAAAATAACATTTTCAGCACTTGTTTGAATCTAAAAAAAACTTTAAACTTTAATTTAATTTTGTATAATTACCAAAATAATTTATTTTTATTTAGTTGTTGTCCCTTTCGCCAACTTACACATGAACAAAAAATATTTCCTTATTAAAGTCAATTATAATTAACCACGTGTAAAATATTAAAATGTACTTTGCATTTTCGAGTGGCTACTGTAGTTACAGCTGTGCATTCATTCAGAATACCTGGCACATCCGCTCGGACAGGACACACTCGGCTACATTTCCTGGAGCGCGCAACAAAACTGCTATTATGCCACACGATAAAGAGCGTAGAAAAAGAAACTTGTAAAAAATATCTATGTGGAATATAGAATAAAATACACAAAAATGGGGAAGCCAAAACGAGCGCATAAAAATTGCATTAAAATTGCTGTACGGATATCCGCAATGGACGCCATTTTCTTCAGGGCCAATTCGGTGTTTTTTTTTTGGTTTTTTGGTTTTTGGCTTATTTGCAGGTTTCGTAACGGAAATGCAAAAGTAGACGGAAGTGCAAATTGTGTAAGAAACTTTATTTTCACAACTCTCATTTCCTTGCCACCAACTAAATACCAACTAAGTAGCCCACGACCCCCTTTAATGTTCCCAATTGAGGCGAAAAATTCAATGCTTCCGCAAACACATAAAATAAACAAAATTGAAACAATTTTGTTGTCATTTGCCGTGTGGCATTTTGACATTTTATTGCATACATTTTGGCACATTGTCCATATTCATATCTCGCCCCTCCAGCTAGGCATTGTGGTGTCCAATTTGGCACATCATTTAGTAGCCGAGCTCCTGACGATTACCGTACTATGAAACTCCTCCCGCTTTGACTTGTTGGCCACTTGTCACCTTCGCTGACATTGACATCCATTAATCAATCAAGTGGCATTGTCGAGTGCCAGCTAGAACGGAAGCGTTGCAAGGGCGCTTTATGGTAGCATTTAGCATTACACAGCGAGACAATTAACGACAAGTTGCTGTTGTTGGCTTCCAAGTGGCTTTTTGTATACTCTTAATGATATGAGCACCAGAAGTTTTCTGATTTCTTTTTCGGTTGGCTTAGATGACAGTTATGCTTACCAAAAACACTGTCTGCAAGGAGCAGTGTTGGTTAATTTTCTCAAGATGCGTGGTGTTAATTAGTTATGGGGATGGTTTTTCTTAGTTAATTAGGAGAAGTTAATTTAAGTATATTTAGGAGATAATTAAAACAGTTGAAAGAACTCTCTGTTAAACAAGTTTTGAACAAAAATTTTTACCATTTCAAAAATAAAATTTTTGATCGAAAAAGTGTACGAAAAATTAAGAGAGGAGGAAGGACAATTCTATAGATATAAAAACAATATTTGTCAACTATATCGATGAAGGGCAAAAGCATAAACCATTTTATAAATTTTTAGAATCTTATGGCTATCATGACTTAGCAGTTTTACATATTTTAGCTTGCCACAAAATATCTCAACTCACTTTGCTAAATCCCCAGGAGCAATGCCTGCGTACACTGAGTAGATACAAACCTCCACAACCACCAACTCCTCTTGGCTGCCCCGCATTTCCCAGAGTCCGTTAAGCCACACGCCAGTGTGGCATCATCAACGTCGCTTCATTAGCTGTGCTCGCTGCAAAGGCCAATGCCAAAAGGTGTAAAACAAAAAAAAAAGAACATAAGCAGAGCATGAAAAAGAGAGCATAAGACAAATAAGAATGAAAAAGAAGCTGCTACACGCAAAATGAAAAGAAAAAGAAGAAAATACAAAACAAAAGCAGACGTTCGAACAACTTATACAAAAGGAAAAAGTTGCAAAAAGTAGTAATAACAGGAACAACAACAACAACAACAACTGTTACAGTATCAGCAAAACAACAACAAAATGGTGGACAGCAGCAGCTTGACTCTACGTTCTACTCTCTACTGTTGCTGCCTGTGGCTGATTGATCTCGTGGGAAATTTTGCACAGTGGCAATGTTGCAATAGACAACAACAACAAAAAGTAAGAAGACAAAAAAAAAACCAAATTCAAGTTCCTTCCTTTTTTTTGCTATTCGTTCTCATTGTCTTCTTTTTCACTCACACTCTCCCTCTCCCTTTCTCTCTCTCTGCACCTGCTCTATGATTATTTTGTTGCTGTATCTGCTTTGGTCTCGTCTTCGGCAACAGCTTCAGCACGAAAATTAACTTAATGTCACTTACACTTTAGTGCTTTGGGTTAATTTGGTTAGATTATTGTTAATATCCTTTGGGGTGCTCTCTGTGCTCGCTTAACAAGTGTGACTGTCTCTCCCTCTATCTGTCTCTTTCTTTCCATGTGTGTGTGACAACTCTGGTTGCGTGCTCACTCTTGGCCTCTGGGCACATTAATCGCTGCGGCAGTTCTAAACTTTTCGGCATAAAAATGATGCATTGCTTTTCTTATGACTTGGAAATTGTTTTTGTGTCGCCTTAGAGAGAAAACTCTCTCACAAAATTCTCAACTCACATTCAGAGTCAATTTTTCAACTATATTTTGCTTAAAGAAATACTGAAAATTCTTAGAAAGATTTAATACACCTTTAAAACATTTCAAACATTGTAGAATGCCAAAAGAAAATCAGCAACAACAAATTTGGCTGTCCATCATAATTGGCCATTAGTCAAAATGGCGAAAAAACAAAATCGCCATCAAAGCTACCTGAATGCTAATACTAATGGCATCAGCAGCCATAGATCAAGGATGCTTGCAACAACGCGTTGTTTTTTTCTGTCATTTAAATACATATTTACATAATGCAGACATTGTTAGCTCAATCCCCTGCCCCTGTCATGTGCCACACTTTCGCTACGTCCTACCCCGCCATTTATTCGCAAACTGACTTTGCGGCTAATGCAGATGGCAGGCGAAGCGAAGCGTAAAATGCTTTGTAAATTATTATAGAGAAACAACAAGTTCCCTCAGCTCCTCCTCCAACCATTTACACGGGATATTAGGCAGGGGGTTGGATGCGGTGGCGGCATAGGCTGTAGGGTAAGTAATATACAAATATTTTTGCAGATAAACAAGCTGTGCGTGTGTGCGTAATAAATTTCAATTGACTTCTCGAGAATAATGCGTTGAGCAGGCAGAAGTTTTTTCCCTGTTTTCCGCATATCCATTAACTGACTTCCTAACTGAACATGTTTTTCAACATTGGCTTAAACAACTTCAAAATTCACACACACACACACACAAGCAAACAAACAACAATTTGAGCAACCCCCCCTTCTCCTACCGCTTCTTTACACCCTGCCTCTACACTCAATTAGAATTATAATCAAAAGCGCGAGCAATTCAAAATGCATATTTCACTTTGTGGCTTTGGCGCCGCATCAACAATAAAGAAAATAAAAAAACACCCACAATTTTTATGACAGTCGTCAGGTTAACACACAGTAAAATCGCAAACACAACCACACACGGACACCCACCCCTTACTCATGTCTTTGTAAATTATGTTTTAATTTGTATGCAAGCTTTGATGGAGAGTGGGAGTTTCCAAAAACAGTGAACAGGGACCCCTTTTGGGGCTCTCTTAATAATAATATTAAGTACAATAAAGCTGATTTCCACTGTCATCATAAAAGTATGATCTAAAGACATGGTATTATATCTGGTAAAAAAGTACCACTGCTTCGTTTTTTGTATGAGAAAATATATTTTTCTAGTAAACGATAAGCGAAGCTTATTATTACTTATTTACTTAAGTTACTTAAGAGTTTATTTAAACACGTGACAAAGTTTCAACGGTTGTCAATGTGTTTTTGGCTATACAAACTTAACAGAGCTTCAACATTTTAAGACAAAATAATGCTATTAAACACTTTTAGTCGCTCTTTAGTCTTCATAGTACATTGAAGTAAATAGAATATTTTTGATATATGAAACCTTTCAATATTGGACATATATATTTATTTATTCCTTAAAATTACTAAAATAACTTACAGTCGTAAATTTCTTTACAAAAAATGCCTAACACATTTTGTTAAAAAGCCGTTGAGCATTTAAAAGAGTTTCCTTGCATCAAAATTTCCCAATATTTTGACTTTTGGGACAATGTTTAAAAATGGAACAGCAGATTTTTGTTTTACAATATATGTTTAAAGAATTACTTATTATTAACTTCAAATCTTTAAAGTATTTTGAATATAAGTGAAGTTTGTTTCTATGTGTTGATAGAAGTGGCTCAATATAATTAAGCTTGCATTTTAACTGTTAAGACAACAGCTCAAGGTGTTACTTTTAATGTTCAATAAAATAAATATATGTTATTGTATAATTCATACCACTCATCAAACTTAAAACTCATTTTTGTAATATATTTTTTCATATATATTCACATAAATGCAAAGTTATCACGCAATTTCCTTAATTTGACTGCAAACAAGCTGAATGTTAATGTTAAAATATCCTTGGCTCGGCCAACTCTCTCTATCCATATTCTGTCTTACAAAGAATGTCCATTGCTTATGCTCTGAGCATTGTTAACTTTCGTTAAGTTGACTCGCCCGCCCAAAACGACTGCCTGCCGATGGCGAGCCGAGTGGTCGAGAGAGCGACGCGATGACGAGCCGAGACGACCAAAAATTCCTTTCTGGGGCGATGCTAGCGACGATGACGAGAAAAATCAGCAGCTCAGCAGTTCCATTGATAACGCGCTGCGAACTGGAGCTACCCCAAGCGTGCCAGGCAAAACGCACACGAAGCCGTCGCCGCGACGTACACAAAAACACAACAAAAACAGCAACAACAAGAACAATAACAACAAGCGAAAGAACAGCAGCAACAACAACAATTGTGCGATATACTAGAGCTCGAGAACAGGCGGCGTATGAGTGATGTGGCTTATGCTTCAGGTCCTGGTGCATTTTTCATAAATTTCGGTAGCTTTGTTCGACGTTCGTTAAGCGTTGCCGTCGTTCTCCGTCTTTTCTTGCATCCTTCTGTTTGTCATTAAGCGGCGCGTGTGTTTAATTATTGCCGCCACCTCTGCGTATGCTTGTGTGCGAGTGTGTCTGTGTGACTGTGGCATAAGGAAGGAAAGACGAACGTGTGCAACAAACACTGCAAAATTAAAATTAATGCAGAAGGAACTCCGAAATAATATATCTCGCGTGCTTAAAACAATTTGCTTTTGTGCCAGCTGTGAGCAGCTGCGATTTATTGGCCAAAGTAGTCGAGCTTAACGAACGCAAAATATATAAACAATCAGGTAAGTTGAGCATTCAACTTTGTTTAAGCATACAATGCCAGAATTAAGTTACATTTAGAGAATTGACCGTTTAATGAAATTCCTTTAATATTAAATAAAATGGGTTATGCTTGAGGCCTTGTTTCGCTTCAAGCTTTGCTTTCATAATCCCTGATAAATATAATTGGAGCTAAAGCCACTTCCTAATAAATTGATAAGCAACAGCTTCTACTCAGAATATTTTAATTAAATTTCTGTTTGTTAAAGAAAAGTTAACCCAGGGCAAAACCGTAAAATATATTTGAGTTAAACTGAGGCGGTATTTGGCACACTGTATATAAGATTTGTGTTGTAAACCAATAAAGAATTCAAAAGAGAAAGCAATTTACACGCTATAGAAAAAATTAAATAAAAGGAAATTCAAACATTTTTTTGGGAAGTTTTTTTAAGTAAGTTTAAATAAAACTTTTCTGAATATGGCTGTGTATACACGAATGTTTTACATTTATTTTTGATACGTGTGCGCTCATCAATCCAAACAATTGTGTGACGCGTGCTGAATTTCAATTAAAGTCATATTAAAATTTCATTTAACAGAGCAACACCCACAAAATGGCCACTAATTAGTTTGGCCACACCCCGGCCAGACACGCGGCCACAAACAAAATTGACCTTCAACCGGGAGCGCAGGCCTCCAGCATTTTTAAAGCATTTTCTTGTATATGGGCCACAGCACGCAGACGGCCTAATTAAACTTGAGGCCAAGAAGATGCGCAAAACAAAAAAATATATATACGGTTATTTTCATTTAATGTGTCAACATTTCTGCTTAGCCTTTAGAATAAGGGAGCTAAACAAGGGGAGGGTGGGGGCGTGACAGCATCCGTGGGGTGTTCACCAAGTTTGACCTCTCTTTTTTTGTAACTAATTTACGTATTGCTTTGTGCGCTCGGTTTGGGTCTGACTCTGGGGCCCTCATAATTTACATGGATGCCCAAATGTTTTATTCCTTCTTTTCGTTTTTGTTGTTGGTGTTGTTATTGTTCAGCGAACTTTTAGCTGCCATGCTCTGATTTGTGTTTGTGTTTGTGACTGTGACTGTAACTGTGAATGTGTTTTTGTGTTGTCGTCCAGTTGGCGTCACATATATTTTTATATAGCACAAGTATTGTATGTCTTTTGGCTCTGCCATGCCCTATCACTTGCTCGACTATTTCCTCTGTATTTTTTCTTCTTCCTGACAGCGACTTAATGAGCTGCGGAAGTTAATGTGCAGCTTTGCTGTTGTTGCTGTTGCTGGCAAATTTATTTGCATATTTGGGTTAATTCTGTTTCTACTTTATGCCACTAGTAAACACACACACACACACACTCACACTGTATATGACTGGCATTTTTTATGCTCGTTTAAAAATTGTTTTCATAGTGAAATGCGCGTTTCGTTATTTTGTAACAATGTATTGAAAATAAAAGTCTACTTATATCTAGTGTATTTATATACTTCAAGTCCAGGGTATTTCATCTTCGTCACTACAATATTTTAGCTGTCTTGTTTTTATTTTTGTGCGCCCTTTAAGCTACTGTCGTAGTTGGGTTAATTAACATGGCCCATCATTTGTCATGCTACAAACTGTCTGTTAAGCCAGCAGATTTGTTTTCTATTTTCATAAAGAAATACTTTTAATCTGATTTTTATTGACACAGCAAATAAGTAAAAGAGTTGAAAGGCTTAAGCGCAATTGAATGCTAAGCAAACCGATATTAAAAGTAAAAAGAAACATAAACAAAAAAATTTTAGTCGAAATAATGTCCTGGATTACAAAAAGTTAAGCTAATCCAATGAAAAAATTCTACTTTGCTGGAATACTGAATATTGCCCTTGAGCAAATATGTGCTCTTGAATCTCGCCGCATGCTTATAGATTGTACGTCTCGAGTGCAAAGACTGCTCGATTATTTTCAATAGACATACTTCAAGAATAAAAGCGCAGACTGTTCGCTAGTTACTTTTCTGATTTTCGACAAGTAGCTCACTTAGTGCTCAACTGAATAAATCACTGCAAATATTGACCACAAGAAAGGGGGTTCCCTTAAGGCGAAACAGTTGTACGATTCTGAAATACCCTTGATATTTTAAGACAGATCTATGAACAGACAGTAATAAGAAGAGTGCAAGAGAGTTGATATCATATCAAATAACAGCTTAAGTTTGATTTTGTGTGTACTTAATTAAAAACAATCAAATCAAACTTTGAAAAAAAAAAAAATGTTATTAAAATGTAACAAAATGCACGTCTTAGTTTAAGTATCCACTGCAAGAGCTTCTGAAGTAACAAAAATAACATAAAAGAATAGAGAAGGGAGTTCTATTGAATTTTGTGTGTCCACAATGGAGTTCCAAACGTGCCTTTTCGGAAATGTCCTAGCATATGTACACACACACACACACTCACAATCAATAGCGAAAAATTCTTTGTGTAAACACATTGGCTTTCGTCCATTTTCTGTGCACTGAGCACAAAATACGACATGAGAGAAATCTGTAAGTGAGCAAATGGTTTTTGTGCAAAAAGATGTCTTTAATCAAGCTGCTGCGACTTGATTTTCGTTTCGTTTCGCAATCTGTGGGGAAAATTATATAAATACATACATATATCGACTGAGAGAAAAACAAGTATATTCAATGTTGTATTTTTGGGTATGTGTGTGTATTTTGGCTATTTGTATGCTCAAGTTCATTAGCGTCAGTTGGTAAATATTTATCAGAGTTGCCAATTTCATTGCTCCATTCGACTTGACTTTGGCTGCAAGCACCAAACATCATTAAATTTAATTTGTTGCCAATATTGATTGAACGCATACGCATTTGTGGGCGGACATCATGCCGATTTGTAAACTAGAATATGTATAATATTATACAGTAACAAAGAATCTTAGCAACAATATTTCATGCATCTTAAACTAACAAAATTAATATAACACAATAAATAATATTTCGGTAATTTTATTAACTTAGAATTTTAAACACAGAAAATTTAGAATAACCAAATAAAATTAACTCACATCTCACATTAACACACAAATTTTAGAATACAGGAAAATAATAAAAATAACTCAAATCAAACGAAAATACTGATCCTAGACGAACTTTTTTTGTGTTGAGGAAGAAGACGATTTGAAGAAGATTCGATGAAGAAAGAGTTCACATTCCTTCTACTTTCTATGACTGAAAATAAAAATATAAATAGGCCTGTATAATGTTGCAAATGATCAATTTACTTACCCATAATGGCCCGATGGGGTAAAACATATATATATTTTATATTTTACTTCGGTATATGTGTTTTTGAAGAGTTCTTAGAGAGGTTAAGAAGACGTTCACATTCTTTAGATTATTGAGTTTGTGTGACTGAAAATAAAATATGTAACCAATATTAAGTTGCCAAAGATAAATTTACTTACGTTTCTCAGTGTTATGTATAATGAAGGAAACAATTTTTTTTGTTAATGCTGGCATAATATTAAAGTTTTCTTTGGCTTGCATAAAATTTTTTTAAAATTTTCACTTTCTGCTTAAAACTAAATTGTTTGGAATTGTTTTTAATGTTTACTGATTCGAAAGCATGTTTCGAATGATTATTTTACACAACTTCTATACTTACCAGTTGTTGGGAATTCAAAATTTAGGCAAGGTCTACTAAGATGGAATAAAACATATAACAAAGTATTTTTCTCGTTTTCTTCTAAGCGGTATAAAATAGCGCTTGATAATTCTTCCGATTACTTCTAAGCGGTATAAAATAGCGCTTGATAATTCTTACGATTACAGGAAGATATTTTTTCTTCACAAGCAAATTAGTCAGCTAAAAAGAAAACAAGTTTTCGATTTTTTTATGGACCAAGTTTGGTGATTTTTATACTTAAACAATGGTTTTTACTAACTACATACTAGAAAAAACCTTTAGTTCTTCTTGTATAAATAATAAAAAATTATTTCTAATGAATTTTATATTTAAATAAAAGCTCGCATTGCTATTCTTTTTATTAATTTATAAATGTATTCAACTGAAGGGTATACAAAAATTAATGACATGGCTTAAGTGGATCGCCAACAATCTCATCACGCTCGCAATTACAGTTGATCATAATGCCTTGTTCCTCCATCTGATGTTTCACTTCGTTGATAAAATCTTCGAGGTTAATTTTTTGCCAGTCATCCGGTATTGACAGCTTACAATCAGAACAAAAATGCCAATGCTTCATGCTATTAATCAGTTCGTTGCAGAAACGCTTCTCATTAAGGCACAATCCAGGTTTGCGTGGGTGACGCTCTAAATGGGTTTGATAGTTAATAACTGACATGATACTAGCATTAAATATGCACTTACTTAGTTCAATGGGCTTGGCAGTTCTTCTTATTGTATTATTCGGGCGAGTGCCAGCTAAAAAGGCTTGTGCAACATCGTTTTCATGTAGGCCATAGACCTTGGTCACAACTTCGAAATTCTGCACTGGACGGCAAGCACTATTGTGATTAAAGCCCGCATATGGCACCGAAGTCCAAAAAGCACAGTCAAGGAAATGGCGACGTTGATTATCCAAAAATGATTTTACCGTCAAATACTTATTTCCCATGTAGCGATTGTAAAAGCGATACGATATGCTCGACAGAAAGGCATCAACTTTATGGCGGCATCTAAAAAAGATATATTATAAACAAAATTTTTAGGTTCCTAAAGTGTTGAAAACTTACTGGCTATCACCTAAATCATAATATCCTGGCAGCATTCCTTTGCGCTTTAGTGAATGCAGCTTCAGAGCATAATGAAACAATATATCTTTGATGCAATTCATTTGCATTTCCTTGAGATAACACATATTATTGATGTGTTTGCGGGACCACCAGCCACGAAATAACGCCTGAATCTTTACAGATTTCTTATTGAACATAATCAGTATCTTCTCTTGGGTATAATTCTGAATTAAGATTGTCAAGTGTCGCTTGTACACAGAGCGTTGCCATGCTCTTTGAATAACAGTAGCTGCATGATGCCGTTTCTTCATAATGTTTCGCACGCTCCAGCCTCGATACATCTTCTGAATAGTGCGTGCTGCCTTGAACTGTTTGTAATCGAGCAATAAAAGCTGTGTGCTATTCATTGGTATTAGAATATTGTTGAATAATATTTTTAAAAACGTACCGCATTATATGTTGACTTAGCCTAGATGGAATATAGCCCTCTTCATTTCCTTCAACTCCTTCGTCTCCTTCATCATAGTATGAGAAAATGGGCTTATGTGTTCGAACCGAATGAAGTGATTTAAGCGACAATCTTTGCGAAGACATTTTGCGCGTGTAAGAGTATATTGTTGTGTACGGATTGTCGAGCTATAAAATACTGATAATATTCCTAATACTTGGATACACTTGAAGGCTTTTAAGTCAAAGCCAACCTGTTAAAGCTGAAATTGAAGCATTTCTATCTCAACGATATGCAAAACTACAAATATATTTCTTAATTCAAATTTATTCACATTTACAAACTTAAGCTTAACCAAACATTTGTGAAGTTTGCTTTTTGGGGTGGCACAAATTGAATTGCATTCTGGCTTGAAGTTCTTGTTGAATATCGCAGTTCGCAGTTCCTTAGAGAGGACACAGGAACTGCTGGCAGATAGAGAAGCTCGAGCTTGAGCTCAAGAATCGCCAGTTTAATTCATTTTTAATGCCAGCAACGCCTGGGCGACATCTTGAAGCAGTGCTCGAGGCGAACAACTTTTACACTGACCAGGTTACATGGCAGTGTTGTGGATAGGGAGGGTGTTGCAAGGCGGGAGTTGGAGTGGTGAAAATACTCAGCATACCAAAGAGGCGGAAATCAAAAGTTAAAATAAACTACGTTGTCGTCGGTGGCGGCAGTGGCGTTGGCGTTGGCGGCGTCTGTTCGTCGCTTGGTGATGGCGTCAGTTGGTGTTGATCGTTGTTGTTGGTCGCTGGTGTATCTGGTTGTCCTTTGTGGCAGACAGCAGTTGCAGTTGCAGTTGCAGCTGCCTGCTTATAAAGTTGCCGGATATCCGGTTGTTGTCTTCGCTCATTTTTCGCCATCTTTGCACTGGCGTCCGCATCCGGCAGTTCACAAGTCCGCGAGTCCGCGAGCTGGAAACTCCGCGACTCCTCGACTCTGTGTCCTCTTATGCACGCGCACTCCACACTCCAATACACTATGCTCCCAACTCTGCCAAGGAGCTGTGCACTCGCAAGGCTTTTGTCCAATTGTTGTCGCCGTCGCTCTGCTCGCTGTTTTGTGTTGTTTAATGTTTCATTTATTTATATTTTTCGCAAGGATTCGCAATGGCAGTGGAACAACGTTCAGAGTCCTGGCTGTTGCTTCTGTTGTGTTTTCACTATTTGACGCTTGTTTACTCATTTCCGGTTGCAACTCGCACTGCAACCCAAGACCCTCTCGCTCTCCAGCCCATCCCCACAGACATTCCATTGGCATTGCGGAACGTCCTCAAGCAAAGTTGTCGGCTACTTAATACTAAAGAATTTTATAGGGTGCAGTGTAGCTCTATGGCAGAAAGGATATTTAATTGTACAAGAAAGTTTGCTGATATCGTGAAATGATTGTTTTCACACGAAATAAATAAAATAAAATAATACAAAATCTTAAAGGTATTGCTTGTAATTTTATTCTAATGAATTCAATAATAGTTTTCCTAATTCAATTGGTTTTTAATTTTTTTCTCAAGGATGATATATTTTATAAATTTAAGATGTCTTGCTGCATGTGTTTTACTTACATGTTGCAAGGTTTGCTCCCATATATTTAACTTGACTGCATTTCGACTATCTCAATTACAAGGCCAAAGTTTTGGGTAAAGTTTTTCGATTTGCCAGTGCGCCAATTGCATTTAATTTGCCTCAAGGCAAAAAGCAATCAATCAATATTCATCAAAATGCAATTTAATTTGAATGCAAACCCACTGTTCCACTATCCCCTTTAGCTCTCCTCTTGGCAACTTGTTTCCCTGAGAAAACTTGGCGACGTTGCGAACTTTTGAAAAGTCGCCGACAAAGCAGGCGTTGAGGATGTGACAGGGAAACTGCGACACTTGAGGATCAGGCCAAAAGTACCGATGCAAAACTAACGAGCACCTGTGACAGCTTCAAGTGACTGCACAACAACAACTGCAAGTTGATTTAACAACTGCAAAACTTGTCAAGGTGTTACTAGGCTGACACGAAAGAAAGTAGAAAAAAAACAAGAACAATACAAAGTGTGTGCTTCTTGATTTTTCCTCAGACATCGCACTAATTGTATGGATTTCGAATTAATTCGAAAAAAAAATTGTTGTGCTGCATATAAATAGATATACATATGCAACAGCGTTGCCTTCGTTAACCCAATTCTTGTTGCCGCACATAAATAAGGGGGAATGCATGCTGTTTCTTTTGCTCGTTGCTGTAGAGCTGAAGTGTTTTATTTGAGGGCGACAAATGGGAAGTTATGCACCTTATAGGTATATTTCAATTGATTTCCCTTCTACACATCAAGGTTATTGAAAATATTTGTACAACCATAATAAAAATGTGAGTTTAAATTAATGTTATTTATTAATGAAATATTTATGGCAATTAATTAATGTAAATTATATTTTAATTAGCAAGTAAATGATGCGATTTGGTTAAGCCATATTTTATCATATTATTAAATTTTATCACAAATTCTTGCTAGTAACTTATTCTGCTTTTGAAAAATTCTTATATACTTAAGCTGCTTTCTCTCACATAATGTTCTTAAAATGTTCTCCTTACGCATTCTCCTTGTTTATAAGCTGCTTAACAGAGCATTTCAAGAAGAGATCATAAAAAGAAAAAGCGAAAAACAACGCGAAACTAAATTTAAGAATATTTCTTTTATTTGCTCTCAAGTCTTTGCAGCAATTGCTTTTAATTTTATGTTATGCCCGCCAGACAGACAGACAGACAAATATAAATTTTATGTGGTATGCAGACACCTTACATGTAAGCCAACAAGAAGCAGAGCGCAAACAAGGGAGACTGGCAAAACCAAAATATTTTAAAGACCACAATAAGCTTGTCCTTGTGCGGCAGTCTAAGGCCACTTAATGCACGCCAAAAGCAGTTGATATCGTTCTGGCAATGAGAGTATATCGTATAGCTCATAAATACACACGCACACACACACACAAATGTATTGAGATGCTGTCATCCAGTAAGGACACATGTTTAGGGTTTACTGAGCCTGCTTGCAGGCATCTTTTATGTTATCCAGCGACCTCTGTGTGCGTGTGTGTGTGTTCGTCTCTGTGCTTGTAGTCCTGTTATAATGCTTTTGATGTGTGCTAAAGACAGCTACAAACTACACCAACTACCATCGAGTACTGCATCCCAACTACTATAAATAGGGCGTATGTTTGTGGGTGGATTGCACTTGGTTGCTGCTGCTGCTAAAGCTTTGCCTCGGGTCCCAAAAGTGTCGGCAGCAAATGCAAATGAAAAGCTGAAAATTTTGACACAAGCAAATTGCGCAGAAAATGGTGTGGAAAATCAACATTTACAAAATCTCAATTTTTGTTGGGCTTTGATTCTTGTGTTTTTGCATAGGTTTTAGGATAAATTGGACATACATAAATTTGCTTGAAGCTCCTTCTGGCTGTATGCAATTCCACAACGATTTGAATTTAATGCTTTAGCCACAGGCAACAAATTTAATTTTGCAATAAACGCATCAACATGAAATAAATAAAAATGCAAACACAAAGGAAATATCAAACAATTGCTCTAAATTTTATTATTTGAATAAACTTGAACTCAAGCTGACTTTAATGTTTTTTCTAGAAAAGCTTCTTCACAACTTTTAACTACTTTTCTATGTTTTATCAACAACAACACCTAAATCAAGCAAACGGCCCTCGCTTGATGCTAACACACACACACACCGAATTTAGACTAGTCGCAGTGTCAATTTGATTTATGTATTACGTATACGCAACGTTGCTTACTTACTTTTTTATAGCCTCCACTCGCACCTGAGCTTCTCACGCAGCTGAACAATTACAGCAACAACACCAACAACAACAATAGCAACAGAAGCGTCGCCTTAATGGCGCCAACAACAACAACAACAACAAGAACTTGGCATAAAAGTGTAACACAGGAAAAGTAAGTCTATTAACGGCAATGACAAAGCACGCGAAAAGCTAATAGAATGACAGACCTGTAAAGTGCTTGTGTGCGTATTATGTGTGTGTGGGGAGATTCGAGGGGAAGGGGCACAAGTAGTTTGGCAAGTCTATAAAAATGTATTAACTGCTAGGTGGCCAAAAATAAAGTCATAAACACCAGAGGCACTGTAGAAGTCTCACAAATGTGCGTAATATGATAATCATTGTGTATTTGTATGTATGTGTGTGTGAAATAGAAAAAAACAAAATGTGGACGTGAGAGAAAAATATGATGTAGAACTCACAGTGAGGATGTTGCTTGAATCCGCAGCAAATCCATTAAACCCTTATGATGCATGAGCGCAAAATAAAGTGAGTGAGTGAAAGGCGCCAGACAATGACTTCAAGTGTGGAGTGGGAAAGTAACAAAAAAGACAACATAACACAAAAAAAAAATAAGATAGCAACAAGCAAAAGGGCGTGGAAAACATATGCCAAGTAGACTTAGGACAAGAACACAAAAAAAAAAAAAAAAATAGCATACACAAAAACAGGCGCCAGGCAAAACAGTAACTAAGCATAGGCCAGGCACACCGAGAGAGAGAAAGAGATGTGATAGGTGTGATGAGAACAGACGCGCAAAGGGCAGCTGCCGGTGGGGTTAAGAGGTTGTGGCCCGCAAAGTGAGCAAACACTTGAGCCAAGTGTCTGGCTGGTTAAAGCGATGAATGTGAGTGGAACGTATGTGTGGGTGTGTGAATGTTAATTCTGCGAGTGTGGCATAGATAGTGAAAGTTCATTCAAGTGTGTATGAGCTTACGTATGTGTGTTGGTGTATAGGTTAAACAGCAGTAGCACTAAACAATTGATGTAAAGAAGATAAATAAATTAGTTACAAGTTGATAAAATAGTCAAGTAAATGATAAAGTAAGAAACTTAAAGGTGAGGACATAATTATTTTATTATATTCACACTATTTTCAATTATTTTTCTTTTCCAATGCTATCTAAGTTTAAACCTTTTACATACATATTTATGTATAGGGCTGATACAGCTTGGAAAACCTTTAACATTTCTTCGACACAATTGTCTTTATCAATTGCAGCAACAATTGCTGCTCATCACATTGTGTTTTCGCTTTCAATTTCATATATTCGATGCTGATACGAGAGTATTACATAAAACATGCTCTTATCGTGTTTCGCTCTGCCCCCAAAAACCAAAACCGAATCCTCTGGCACAGTTGCATAAATAAACAAGCCACACAACACTGGCACAACACAGCCTTAACTCACACACATACAGACCTACAAAGAGAGAGACGTAGAAAGATTTCAATACCTGAGTGCATTTTTAGCATTTCCTGGTGCCATCGCAATCCCCTAACCAATATAATATACTATATATGATGTTACACACACGTGTGTGTGTGTAAGGGGGAAGAGGAGGGGGAACAAAAATAACACATTTCTGCATGCCAGGCAATGTGCTCCAAAAAGTCGGGGCTGCGAGACCCGCAGAGCTGCTCCAGCTCCAGCTCCAGCCACAATAACAATTGTGTAAAAAGCATAACGTATACGCGACGTGGCACCCACCAAAGCAGAACAGACTGGCAGCGGGTCCAACAGCAAAGAAGCGCCAAAAAAAATTACTGAAGTGGAAAGTGGTAAAAAAACCGAATATTAAATGCTCTGATTGCATGTTTATTTAAAAACAAATATATTTTTTTAAGAGTTTTTAAAACTAAAACAATTTATTCAGTAAATAACAATCAAAGCTATAAATGGAATATTTTTTCTTAATTATAAACAAATTTGAATATGTTTATGTAATACCACTTTTGATTACATTGGCAATATGCCCTTAGAAAAAAAAAGGAGTTAAAGGGTGAAGAGCCAACTTACAACAGGGGAGAAAGAGGCTCAACTTTTGGTAACGCTTACACAGCAAAGAAAGAAGAAAGTTTAAATCAACTTGTGGGAATTTAGACAATTTTATAAACATGTACAAGGAAAAGGGGGAAAAAACGAATACATGAGCATACATGTTGCACGGGAGGAGGAGGCTACTGTGGGGTGTCGGGGTGTATAAATGCATATAATACAAATTTAAAAGTAAACCAAGTCGCGTTGCGCTATCTGCGGATGCTTTTTCCTTTTGCTTCCCTCCCAAAAAGTTGCTGTTGTTAATGTTGTAGTTGTTGTAGTTGGTGGTGTTTATGCAAATTCGTCGTCGAGCGTCGTCTGTGTTGTGTGTTGTGTGTTGGGCCAGCGCCAAAAGAAGATACCGAGTACGAGTACGTGCATTATATATATTCATGAATGTATGAATATCTCGCATGTATAAACAGCGCGTAACTGAATAATAATAACAAGAAGAAGCACAACAGCAGCAGCGACAGCCGGTTGAAAATGGAACGGAAACAAGGCAAAGTAAAGAAAAAATAAATAAATAAGAATATGGAAAAAAATGTCACCAGTTTTAAATGGTTAAAAGTTTTTTACCTCATCTAAGGTACGACAAAAAAAAAGCGAACAACAAAAAATAAAAACCCATTTGCGGCTTTTGCTTTAAAAAAGTTTGGCAATGCGAACCGTGTGCTCTTAATATGTTTATGTTGTGGGGTTTCCCTTTTCTTTCTTATTCTTTCGAAGCGGGTATTCAAAAAGAAAGTAAACATATGTTTATTATTTTGTTTAACTCGTGAACAGAGGAGCTGATTTAAAGGTTAATATTTCTTATTCTTAGTTGCGAATTCGTTACATATTCTATTTAACATCTTTTCTATCTGTTACCTTTAAAGCTAACTTATTTTCGAATTCTGTCTCAAGCTTAATCTTACCTTGTAGATTGCTTTTTTAATCATAAGCAACTTGACTTAACTGCTTCAATTTAGTTGACATCTGATATTCTCTCTCTCTCACTTTCTGTGTGCCTTGGGTTTATCAGCTGACCGTAGCGTCCATCAATGTCATGCTACTTTCTACTTTTAGCTCTTGCTGGTAGCTGAAATAAAAATAGCAAAACAAATCGCACAAAACATATTGTGCTTCTCGTGCTCGAACACTCAGCTCTTTCCCTCCATGCTGCCTGGTCAGGTCAGCCAGCCATTTTCATTTGCTGTTGACGCTTGCCCCTTGACGCAACGCAAGGCAACAACACAATGTCCCCCCCATCGTTCACCCTCTTGACACTGAGCTGTCATTCTGCTGCATATTGAAGCGTGAAACTTGTGCGCTTGTCACAAAAATGCTGCCTGTCAGATTTTGTTCCTTGCGGTTGCTCCATTAGGTGGAAGCTGCAGCACCAGCAATGACGACGATGGCCATGGCGATGGCAACATCGACACGCGCATATAAATTACAAAATACTCGAAGGGGCACAGGGCACAACAGAGGCAGCCACGGAATCGAGTTACTTGACCAAGTCGACTCCACAGCCCCCCCAAACAACCGATTGCACTGGCACTTGCCTCAGTTGCATTAGCATTTGCCACGCGCCCCTCACATAGTGGCAGCTGCTGCCACTCGACTCATTTCGCTTGCGAATCCGCTGGAAAGTGCTGCACAATCCTTGCAACAGCAGCTGCTGCTGCTGCTGCGTGACTGAAACACAGAACAAAATGCAGAGAAGAATAACTCACTTTGTTATTTCCTTTTATTATTGTTATTTTTATTTTACTTTTTTGCCATTTTTGTTTTTACCATTAATTAAGCTGCACTATAGAGGAGTTTTTATTGTAGATCGCTAAATAAACAGACAATTCTTTTTCCACTTATCTAAAAAAATATTTATCTTTGGTCTTTGATATCGAAGAGCGTTTAAGAAAGAATAATATTGAAGACGAAGTTTATAAATTCAATTAAAGTTTAAAAGAATAAACTTTTATTATTAAAAAAATTTGTTAAATACACAAATTACACAAGCTCAAAATTGATAGACATGTTTTTTTTATTTTATTTATGTTTTATGAAAAATTTTTCACGTACTTTAAAACATTTAATTTTGTTTATAAATTTCTAGCTGTCTGGCTTTTTCTCAAAGTATTTTCCATTGCTTTGGCTTCTGCTTGTTTCAAAGTTCATTAGCTCCGTCAACCGCTTTCTCTTTCTCACTCATTCTGTACCTTTCTTGTGCTCACACACACACACAAACATCTAACAGCTGCCTTCAGACATTAGACAAATATTTCCAATTTGTTTGTTTGCCTTTTTCCTTTACAATTTTCGCGAGTCGACTATCTTGCATTTTCCAACATACTGCAGTTAACTGAACTTTACCCAAGTCTGACATTGGCTTCGTTGAATTTTCACTCAAGTCCTACATTTTTTCTTTGCTTGAAGTCTCGTGCACTTCCTGAGCTAAGCCAGGGTGCAGCTCATTCAAGATCTGCAGCAACTAATGACTTTAAATGTATAAAGATAAGTAGCATCACGGCAGCAGCCAAAACGACAACGACAAAGACGACAACGATGACGACGGAGGCAGTGTGGGGTGAGGGCAGTTCAAGGAGCAGCCAAGTGGCTGCCAGGCATATGCACAAAATAGCTACAGCAGCAGCAACAACAAACCAAAACAGAAAAGGTGCTTGGGCTTAAAAGGGGGGAGAGGAGAGGCAACTAACCCCCACCTCTCTTGATGGCAAACGACGACAAGAGAAATTTGCAGAGCACAAGAACTTTGAAGCAGCAAGGAGCTGAGCTGCTTGTCCTTCTCTCTTTGCCTCTCTGTTATGCTGTGTAAAATAAACGACAGCTAATAATGCGCACAACAAGGCAGCAACGCGCAAAAGTAGACTATAGTAAGTAGCAAAAGCAACAACATCTTCTATTTGAATACCCTTTCGTTGGGTAACTATGCAGAGCAAACTGCACTTGAACCTGCACAAAAAGATATCATTTAATGCCCTTGAGATAAAGGTATTAATATGCTCTTCAGCATGTAATCGCATTTAAGCTTTGCAGTTATCAATGCTTATTAAATGTTCAACGGAAAATAATTGTTATCGAATGATTATTATAAGAAGCTTAGTAGTTGTCAAAGTCCATTCAATATTCAGCAAAGTTCTAGCTTCTGTTGAATGTTTTCTCTTTAAAATTCCTTCGACTTTTGATTCTAGAAACTTTCAATTTGGAGCATAACAACTTCGAGTGTTTAAAGTTTGATGCTTTGTCCTAGTCTTTTTGGGTTGCATGCTGCCATTTTGTGGCAGGGCATGGGTCGTGGGCGTGGGGCGTGGCGCGTACTTTAATTGGCACACATGACACAAACGCGGCGCGTGACACAGTTGCCACTACCACTTGGAGAAGGGGGCGTGGGGATTGGTCTGTGGACACAAAGTTGCGCTCATATGCATAGACACATTCAGATGTCGTTGTCGTTGGCGTTGTCGTTGTCGTTGTCGCTGTCATCGGGTGTTGGTGGAACTTGTATGCCGGAATGGCTCCCCGGTTGATCTTTCGCGTGGTAGGCGTTTGCAACCATACACAGCAGCCAACGCCTTATGCAAATCACTTGATGTGTGCGCAGGCACGCAGCTTACAGGGCAAAAGGGGACAACAAGAGAAACAATGGCAAAAGCTCAAGTGTTAAGGGTCGCAGCTTAAGTTTAATTAGACGCGGGCATGTGATTTATTTGATTGCCCCAAACGCTCTACACACACACACACACGCACAAACAGTTGCGCAGTTACATAGTTTTTGTGTGTTTTGTGCGTCGCAACCAACAAACCTAAAATATAAATCATATCCGAAACTTAAGCCCTTAAAGCTTAAAAAAGTTATAGCAGCAACATTTTAGTGTTGGGATATTACAACTATTTTTGACAATAAATCTTTAATAAAATGCCTTGTTCATCTGGACACAAATAATCTAAAGTAAACATGTCGCGGGAAATATAATACATTTATGAATTCATTGTTCTTTTGATATTCTGATCAGAAACAATTCTTTTGCACAATCATTAAGCTAGTAACTTAAAACTACTATTTTGCAGTAATTTTCACATTTTTTTTGTTTAACTTTTTCAAAATATGTACTTGACTACTTTTGCATTCCTTGGCGTAAAATTTTCTGTTTAAATGTGTTTTGATCCTCTTAATGGATTGTGATTAAAGAAAAAGTTTTAGGTAAATTTGTTTTATGAAATATGTAGCATATTATGGTGTTTCAACTGTTAACTTGTTATGCAGTTTTAGCCCATACTTTAACGACTACTCTTAGCCAACACTGGCAACTCGTTTACTTCGAAAACTTTTGCCTTTTGCCCAAGTTGCACTCGCATGAGTAATGAGCGTTTCCATTTCGCGTTTTTGCACTTAAAAACTCACCCAGGCATGCAAAGACTGAAATGCAATGAGAGTGCATCGAAAGTGATAGAGAGGGAAGATAGAAATAGTGAAATAGTGGCGACCCAGAGAGCCGCATAAATAATAATATCTGTCAGCTAAGTTGAAGCTAGTTTTCTTTGTCTGCTTTACGCCTGATTCGCTACGCAACTTTAGCTAGGTAATTTCTCAGTGGCAAACGGTAGACAAGGGGGGAGAGTGCGAGGAGGCTGGATGGTGGTGGTGGTGCAGTCACTCAGGCGCAGTCGAGTGCACAAAAGTATGCAACAGTCTGGTGGCAGCACGGCATGCACAATATGTTCCAAAGTCGCTGGCATAAAAAAGCCAGCAAGCCACTAAAGAGCTAAATAAAATGGCGGCACACACACATACACACACACACAGACAATTGAGTTTGACCTCCATTTGCCTTGAAGACGCATCCGGCATTTTCACCCTCATTCCAAGTGCTCGACGCTTCTTCTATTTCTAGCGACTTGTCACTTGCACTCGTCGCTGACAGTTGGCCAGCAGCTTTCAGACATTTAGCTTTCAGCTCGCTGCTCGCTTTATTTTTTAGCTTCTTCTTTTCTTTTTTTTTGGCATTTCTTTCTTGCCACTGCCGCTGACAGTTGCATTTATTTATGCCGCAGCTAAGCAGTGCGACTGCTGACCTCCAGTTCTTAGCTAACACTTAAAGCTGCAGTTGAGATTGAAGATTATTCATCATTAAATTTAAAGCGTTGCAAAAATGTGCGAAAATTATTTTGGGCTCTTCAAAATCTCTATTAAAGTTTTGTTGGGCTCCGCAGCTTGTGTGCGTAAAAGTAAAATATGTAATTATCCATAAATTATGTTTGCTTTTTAAATTAGATGAGCTTACACCATCCCCTTGTTGCTACCCCTTTTGACTCTGGCGTAGCTGCCATCTACTTTCTGCACCTCAGGCAGGTTGGAATATTTGTACATTTTTGGGTTTTTGGAAATTTACGTTGCTAATAATTATTTTTCGGTTTTGGTTTTAACTGTAATTTGTGGATGAGCTGGTGGTGGAGTTGTTGTGCGTACGAGCTTGTGTGTGTTTGAGTGCTGTTTGCATAATTTGTTGGTTATACGAAATTTGGTTGAATTTCTGAAGTTTGCGCCTGCAGCATTTGTTGTAGTTTAATTTTTGTTGAGCATAATAATCGAGTTAGGATTGTAAACTGTAATTAGGCGAGTTGGTTAAAGTGGTTTTATAAACATGATAAATAATGATAAATAATATAGAAATTAGTTTAATATATCTATACTAATATTATAAAGAGGAAAACTTTGTTTGTTTGTTTGTTTGTTTGTTTGTTTGTTTGTTTGTTTAATTGTGGCGAATAGGCTCAAAAACTACTGGACCGATTTTAAAAATTCTTTCACCATTCGAAAGCTACATTATCCACGAGTAACATAGGCTATATTTTATTTTGGACAAAAAAGGGATCCGCAAGTTATTAGCTTCTGAATCAAAACTGTTTTTTTTTACTATTTAAAATCGTACATTTTTAAAATGCCAGCAATACGCAGAGGAGCTACCATAAAATCTAACCTCAACAACGCGATCAGCAATGGGACACGACGCAAACGTGTTGAAAGAGCTCAGCAATTACCATACCAAATCGAAACAAGAAATGCAGCTCAAAGAATCAGGACGGCACAAAGTCGTGCACAAGAATCATAAGAACAGCGTGACGAACGTCTGGTGGTGGTGGTGATGATGGTGGTGGTAGTGGTGATGATGATGATGGTGGTGGTGGTGGTGGTGGTGGTGGTGGGGTTGGGGTTGATGGTGGTGGTGGTGATGGTGGTGGTGGTGGTGGTGGTGGTGGTGATGGTGATGGTGATGGTGATGGTGATGGTGATGGTGGTGGTGGTGGTGATGGTGGTGGTGGTGGTGGTGGTGATGGTGGTGGTGGTGGTAGTGGTGGTGGTAGTGGTGATGGTGGTGGTGGTGGTAGTGGTGGTAGTAGTGGTGGTGATGGAGGTGGTGGTGGTGGTGGTGGTGGTGGTGGTGTTGGTGGTGGTGGTGGTGGTGGTGGGGGTGGTGGTGTTGGTGGTGGTGTTAGTAGTGGTGGTGTTGATAAGTACTTATAGTAAGTGGTAAGTTGATCTGTGTAAACTATGTGGATTGTACATTTGAAGTGAAATTCACCAGTCTGTCCATAGTTTCAGATGCCTAGAGGACGACGTGCGAACATCGGCTGCCGCACAAGACATGCAAGCCAGCAGAAGAGTATAAACAGAACTTACGCGACGAAAGACTAAATAAAATAAGAGAAAATGCCCGATTGATACAACGCGAGAGTATACGAAGATCATTGGCATCATACAATCGCCTGGCATTCCAATATGATCCCATTGCGAACTACAGTGACGATTTGCAATGCGTTAAAGTTCAAAAGAGAAATGGGTGGATCGGCGCAAGTGAAAAATTTAACTGGATCCATTACTTACACCACAACAGCCACTGAAAACATTGTTCGATGGAAGTGATCCCGATTCACGAAATGTTTAAAAAAACCAAGGGGGCGTAACGGAGTTCGCCAGGTTTTCTAGTAATTCATAATTTAATTATGTATTTACTTTATTGGTTT
The DNA here is from genome assembly GCA_018152965.1 of Scaptomyza pallida. Taxonomy (NCBI): domain Eukaryota; kingdom Metazoa; phylum Arthropoda; class Insecta; order Diptera; family Drosophilidae; genus Scaptomyza; species Scaptomyza pallida. The sequence goes on along the minus strand of JAECXP010000051.1, from coordinate 2,238,867 downwards.
TATGTATCGAATGATATCTTGTCCGTGTTTAGTTCTTGACATGTGAAGATTAAAGTCAAACGATTCTCGACAACTGCGCTTATAGATTTAGCCGTATGGAGTTATTGAACCGATTGTTAAAGCCACTTGTAAACTGGCCAAGCAGCAGCATTTTCATTGATTGCCACTTTACTAACAATATCCAGTGGCATGGAAAATGGATTGGGCTGGGTTGGGCCTTGGAGGAGTAAGGAAAATCGTTCGATTACAATACAAATTATAAATAACGATTTATCATGAGCTGCAGCTGCATTTTCCTCGCAGTTGAAACTGCATTTGCCAATTGCACACCTGAATACACCAGCGCCAGGCAACACGACACATCTGTGTCGTTGTTGGTGTGTGAGTGTGTTTGTCCTTAGCCTGGCCAGTTGCAATGCCTGGAGCGAAGCTGACTGAAGCCACTTGAGCCGGCACAAAAAAAAAAGGAAAAGCGAAATAAATTGCCAGTGGCAGTTGACTTGCCCGACAGACTGTAACTGAGACAGTTCCTTGCAGACATGTGTACTATATATATATATACGTTCGAATCCTTTATTTAGCCGTAAATGCACTACCAATAATAACAAGAAAAACCAAGCAAACGAAATAAGTTCATATATTGTGTATACATTTTTCTCGTTTTCAGTTTTCTGCTGCTGGTCAAATCTCGTAAAACTCAATGCCGGAAGTTTTGTTTATTTCCTATGATTTGTATTTATTTTTTGCTACTAAACAACAAACCGAATAACTGAATTTACTGGCTGTTCTGACATTTTGGCCCTGGCCATTGGGGAGACCTTGTGCAAATAATATTTAAATTGCGCATACGCGGCATTGGATGCTGTAACAAAACTCTCAGACGCTTGGCTAAAAAACTCGAAATAAACTCGGCACATTTACCGCTAATCGCTTCCCCACAGACGCATTAACAATTTATCTTGTGTTATTTTATGCGAAAAGTTTTGCCAAAGCCGCCCTTTTGCCTGCACCACCTCCGCCAAATCGAGCATAGGATTTGAATTGAAAATCGTGCAAAAATGTTGAACAAAAAAAAACCTATCAATGCGATGCTCACAGTATTTTAACTCGGGCTTCGAACTCATTGGGGAAATGTGAGCAAATGGCAACTGGCTTTAAAATGCTGCTAAAGTCTACGTTTATATGTACAAAGTGTAGGTGTGTGGGTTTGGTGGGTGGAATATTAAGGTTGGCAAAACCAGAGGTTAAGGAGCTGCTAGGCAATGTAGGTATTAAAAATTGAATCTTCAACTGGATTCGTTTATAATACGATTTAATGTTGTCTTTACTATATTTCCTTAAACAAAACTTGAACAGCTTAGCTAATCGAGCTGCCAACTATGTTGACAACGCTGTCAACTTGTTGCCTGGTTAAGTAATTAATTTTCATAAGCTTCAAATTGATTATAATCTTCGAGTGTGAACGCAAGCAAAATGATTATTTTGCATTGCTTGTTAAAAGTTTGTGTTTTGGGCAGTTTAAATTTACCAAAAACTTCGACTAGTTAATTTGCAACAATTCAACATCATTTGGAAAAGTTTGTGTGTGTATGTTGCCACATTGACCCACACACACACACGCTCACACCCACATACACAATCCATTCCAATTAAACATGAGAGCTCATAAAGTTTAGGCGAGCAGCAAAACCCGAAACCAAACCCAAAGACCATAATCTTTATGGTGCCCAAAAGGCCATGTGCGAAAATTACAAAATTAACCCAAGAGAACTGACCAAGGATAAGTAGAAGAAGCAGAGCAGAAGCACACACACAACAAAGGACTACGGGGGGGTCAACAGAATGAGCTGGCCCATTTAAGGGACTGAAGCAAATGCAAATTTCAAAGTTAATCATGGTGAAATTATATGATAGAAGTTAAAGAAAGACACAGAGACCCTTCAAAAATATATCCTTTCACATTGTTCGTTTGTCAAACGGCAAAAAAGAAAAAAGAAAATGGAGGCAACAACAGCTGTTGTGGGTCTAAAATAGTTGCCAGCCTTTTGCCAGGGTTGTCAAATGAGATTAAAATAAGCTTCGTTCGTCAATCGACTTGTGCTATATCACCACACACACAGCACACACACTCACACACATAGCACACACACTCAGTTGCCCACATTCATATGACAATGGAACCATTTCGTATAAGAGTTATCCCAAATTCACTTCCCCCTATCCTCCCATCCCACCCCAACCCTCTTCCTATAACGGCCGCAGCAAATTTATAGCAATTGTGCACTAAAAGGGTTTTTATCCACGCACAACAGCTTGACCAATAAAGCAACTAAGCGCATTTGAGCATCTCCCCAACCATCTCCGCGTTCACCCGTCTTTCCAGTGTTGGACAGCTCTAAGGGAATATGTTACGGGGGGTTTCCCTCTGTGCAGTAGCTCAGTTTATTGCCAAATTGAGTTCTGTGTGAGAAGAGTGAAAGAGCGAAGGGTCCGAAATGGATAAAGGGATAAGGGGGTGATGGCTGATGGGGGGTTTGGGGGCACAAAGCTTTGTTAGCTGCTGCGACTGGACAAAATGTTGTCAACAACAGCTGCACAATTGAGATAAACTTCAATTTTCGTAAATTGTTTAGTTTATTGAAAAATGCGACAACTTGAAGGCTGCTGTCAGCGTACTTCTCTCTGTCTCTCTCGCTTCCTCATGCTCTCTCTCTCTCTCTCTCTGTGCATTAAGCGCTTTGAATTTTAATTCAATTTGACTTTAGTTTAGTTTTTGAACGAATCGCGCTGCTCGAAGCCGAGTCGCAATTTATTGGCACATTTTATTTTACGAATTTATTGAACGCGCTTTGCCATTTCGGGTCCTTCCAAATGGAAATTGGATGCGAGCGTGTGATGTGTGCCTGATGGCCAGTTAAAAGCTCAGTTTATGTGCCACTCCCCCTTAGCACCTCTCCCATCTCACTCCCTCATTTTCTACACTTTTGCTTACATACGCTTTGGCGTCTGCTCAAAACAAGTTCAATGTACATATATATATATTTTATTTTATTTCGACCCAAACGTACTTAATTTCGAGTGGATTGTTACAGTTTCCATTGAAGCGGCTGTCAGTTGTTTTAGTTTTTCCGGTAACAAATTGTTAGTTTAAGGATAAATTGAAAATGAATTGCATCAACTTTGTCAATTGACAGGCAGAAAAGCTGATTGGTAAGCTGAAAGAATTTTCATTTAACACTTGAAATAAACATTGCTACCAAAAATATTGAGATAAACATTTCTTACATATATTTTATTATATTGTATTTTTAAGGAAAAGAATAACGAGTGTAATATTTAAGTAGGTAATCTATATTATTGTTTGTTAAACAGATTTAAAAGTTATCTTAAAACAAATTTTCTTATTTCGATAACAAACTTTAAATTGTTTAGTTTTCCCTTCTTCAAATTCAAACTTTATGCTTTAATATATATAGTTGGGTAATTTAACATCTCCTTGATTACCCTTTTCGCCATGTACTTACATAACCCTAACCATGAGATCCTTTCAAGAAGACCTCTTTTGGCATTATAAAGAGCTTTCGTTTATTTTTGGGGGGCAGCTGCAGTAAGGTGAGGCAAAGGCAACAAACACACAAAAAACCGACAGGATACACCTTTTGATGCATGCCGCTCTGTTAAGCACTAACACACATACACACACACACACACACACTCAAACATGCACAATTTCTCTTGTGTGAAGGTAGCAAAAACTGTTAAAGCAGTCGGCTCGTTCAGCTGCATAATAGCCAAGGCAGCTTAATTGCATACGTGTGGGTGAAAGGCGAACGAAAATGGCTTGAAAAAGGCAAATAAACAAGCGAAATGTGCCAGCAAGTCATTTGGGGCTAATGGATCGGGTATTAATGGGCCTGCTACGACGAGTCAGAGCGAAAATTCATTATGTATTTTGCGCCTTCGAACAGGCCAAAAACGGATGGTGCCAAGTGCTGCAGCAGCCACTTGCCATGTAACTAAGACTAACACACACACACACACTCATATGCACACGTTCGCATTGACTGAAGATGGCAATATACCTTAACTCCCTTCTATCGCCCCGTTGCCCCCTTTGAGCTGCATCGTCTGTTGCGGTTTTGGCGCTTGTTAATTTTACAGTGGAAATTGCTTTGGTATTTACAGTGCACTCGGGCAAAGGCGCATTACAGACACGCAGCTATCTCACTTGCACACCGATTCTTTCTCTCCTTTCTTTTGCTATAAGCCAAGTCGTTGGTTGTCGGTAGTTGGTTGTGTTTTGTTTGTTTTGTGCTATTTGCGCTGCATTTTCCATCGACAGCTGTTCAACAATTTTCACGTAACGTCTGCTGCTTGATTGTGTTTACCCACAGAGAATTGACTACTCTTACTCCTACCGCCATCAAGGACTTATCCATCTTGTTAGTGTACCAAAAAATATTCCCTCTTAGGGCTAATCAAGAGCGCCAGATAGCCGCCAGAAAGTATGCTTTGGCATATTTTGTAACCTGCTTATCTTTAAACTAATTTGTTTCCCCTTAATTCGCTAGAGGCAGGGCGAGTGCGGCTGAGGGGGATTCGGAGAAGCAATTGTCGACCAAGCTCCAAAGTCTGTTACATTTCCATTCGCATTTTCCCGGTCGCTTTTTGTGGTCGCCTTTTTATCAACTTTGCGGTGCGTTTCATTACCCAGACAACGACAATGACAACAACAACAACAACAACAACAGCAACAATAGTAACAACGAATGACTATAAAACAATGCAGCATAAAAAGCTGTGTAAGTCCTGATCCCCCCACCAAAACCTCCTCTTTGCAGCTAGGCCACGTCCACAGTCTTAACAAGCAAAAGTACTCTACGAGAATAAAACAAAGTAACTATAATAAATGTTTGCAAATAAATTTTGAGCTCTCAAATTTTTTTTCGCTTCCATTTTTTCTTTGCTTTTGCTGGTATATTTGGTAAAAATAAAAATAAAAAAGTTTAAGCACTTTGCTCACATCCCATTCGACTCTAAGGCAGCTAGCTCTCTGGTGGCTGTAGAAGAAAATATGTTTTATGTTGCGGAATTTGTAAACGTTGTGACTGATGAATAGGGAAGACAGGGAGAGAGCGATTTTGCAAAGCCATTTGTATGTACTTACCTCCCTCTACACATACATACACACACATACAAATGTACATACAAAGGCTAGCTTAGTAGATGTCAGTTCTTAACGACATTTTACCAAAATTGGTGTGTGTGAACTTTGATTGTGGCAATGAAAGAGCACACAGATTTGTTTTAAGAAAGTCGAGAGGCAATAAAGTCAACACAATCAATTTCATGAAATTATTATTACTTATGCGAATCTTCAATGTATCAATAATTAATATTTTAGTTTCTATACAGAAACTTTTATTTCAACAAAAATGAAATTCAATAGTTCTCATAGAAATTGAACATTCTTGAATATATTTATTTTCCCATTTTTCTTCAAATCATTTTTCTATAAATATCACAAATATCTCCTTAAAGTACTTTTACAATGGAATATCAATTGCTTTATAAAAATCCCATGCTTAACAATAGATAATAACTCAAGTTGGCATTTCACATTAAATCTAATCAGTCGCACACCGGATAAAATAAAAAGCAGAAGCAACAAAAAATAAAACCAGCTTCTATTCAAAAGCATTGCATGTCACCACGTGCCAAGCATCTCTCACTCCCTGGAGATGCTGCCCACAGAATCCTTCGTAGTCACTTTTCACTTTTTCACAGCAGCCGCACAGTTTCAATCAAAGGCACAGATACGTACTCTACTATAAGTAAGTGTCCATGTGTATGTGTGTGTGCGTATGTGTGTCGTGTACTCTCAAGCGCATTTTCAGCTTAAAGGATTTACATTGAATACTGAATGTTGATACTTCATATGAGTTTAGTTTTCGGCTGGGTCGCGAACCCGTCGACGCTGCCTGTTGGAAACGTTGGAAACAAAAGCTGGCAACGAGATTCTTCGATTTCCATAAGTGAATTTTAGCTCAACGCTGTCGCTGGGGCATACTAAGAAGTCAGCTGTGGGCGCGACGCACACCCATACTTACAAACACACAAACACACACACCCATACACATGCATAGATTCATGCGAAAAGCCGATGCCGTATCATTGGCAAATGGTGTCATGTACGATATGTGAGAATCGTGTTGTACAATTTCATGGCTTGGATTTTGCCAATTTCAAATGTAAAGTCAGCCCAAAAGGGAGCCAACCCCCAAAAATGGGTAACATGGGTCTTGAGAGGCAGGAGGAGGGGCGGTCTTCGTGACTGTGAATGATGGAGTTGAAGTTTTAGCATTCGGCAGAAGCTTTTCTGTTTGTGCGTATTTGGTTTGCTAATGGGCAACATTTGGATTTTCAAATCAGTCGGAAAAATGCACTGTGAGTTTTTCACATATTCTTCGTTTTTTTCTTCTGTTTGTTCGCATTGGATACATAAAGCCTGTGCAGCTTAAGGACTATGCCAATGATTTAGGAGTTTTGTTGAGTTGAGAGGATGAAGAATAAAAATCTTGTGACTGGTTACAATGATTGGTTTTATTAGACCACTAAGCTTTGACAAAAAAAAAAGTGGAGATTTATTCTACATATTTATTCTACACATAAATTTAAGTATAGTAGTATAAAATAAATAATTCAAAAATTATTATCCCTTGCTAAACAATGCTAATAATTTCTACTTTATTCATATGCTTTCAGTTTACTTAATAAAGCCGAAACATTGAAGCAAAAGGAAGGCGAGAAAAGTGAAATCATATAAAGGATAAGAGAGAAAAGAAAACTCCCGAAAGCTTAACGACATAAAGTGGAATTTAGTGCAAACAGGAAATGAATATGCAAAAATAAGTAAAAAGGATATGAAAAATGCAAATAGCCAAATCGAGTTCAATGCAGAATTCACAACTTTGCTAACCTCAAACGTATTTACACAATTCAGAGCAAACTATTTCAGGAAACTCAATACGGGTGCACATGCACATATGTGAGGCACTGTGCAGCTCTGACTGCTAATTGTGGCTGGCAATTGGAGCAAAGCTCAAAACGGAATTCGACAAAAGCGATGGCAGGAATCATATGAAAATATGCATTAAGTGAAACCGCAAAATAGAAAAAACCAAGCAGCAAAAAAATCGAACAAAAAATAATAATACCAAAAAACGAAGGGAAATTGCGATTTCAAAAATAGAAAACACAAAAACACGAGATTGCAAATGTAAAAATTGATTTCTGCGGTTACAGCTAACGGATATTGTTCGCCATATATGGCTGCAAATCGTTGTGGCTAAATAAAAAACAAAAAAAAAAAACATACAGAAACTAAAACAACAATAGCAACAAGAGTTTTTCTCTTTAATAAATAAATAATTAATGCTTAATCTGTTAAGCGCCTTTAATAGAATGCAGCTGCCAAGGATAAAACTGTGCAAGATTTGCATCATTTGCATCGCGTGTCTGACAACCTTGCCAGGTGAGTGTGTGAAAACAGTGTGACCAGTTACCAGAGCGTCGCATGTATCTGGCAATTAACTCAACAAAAATCATATATAGTGTACTCTCTGGGTCACTTATCTCTCTTTTGCGGTCCCATAATGTTGTGGCTTTTAGGCTTTCAGCTTTATAACTGTACACAAAAATGTTTGTTCGATTTTTAACGGCAAACTGCAAAATGGGAAATGGAAAATGGGAAAATGGGAAATGGCAAAACCACAACAAATGCCATAAACAACCTCAAACTTCTGTACGCAAATATTAAAAGCCGCAAATTAATCACTCTGCCAAATCGACAAATGGCAATGTATTTTCTCTTCATTAAAGAGATTATTTATATTTTAAATGCGAATTAACAAATCAAATATTCTCATATTCCTAAATTGAGTAGCATTTTAATGAATGATGTGTTTAATACATACTATAAAATGCTAATTACATGAATAATGTGAAAATAATATTTAAAACCATTTTCTTTTTTATGTCCCATTAAACTTGCTTGTAAATCTCAGGTAATTTCCTCAATGGATAAATTTTGACCAGCATTAGTCATTGCATTTATCCCAATTCATTTAGTTTCAATTTCTTTTAGCGTCTTTTATGATTTACCAGCTCGAAAAAATTCTTTATCCAGCTGCGTTTTCATTCAAATATTTTTTCTTTAGAGTCATAAAATTTTTTATTATTATTTCTTGCAAATATTGTAATTTTGATGCAATGTGCGTGCTGTTTGTCTGCCATGGCCACTTCATACCCCACCCATTTCCACTTGAGTTCATTTCAGTTCAGTTTTTTCAGATTTTCAGTTTTGCAGCTCTCAGTTTTCCATCGTCGCCGTCTGACACTTTAGGCAAAATGGATGCAATGAGTTGTCGCTTTGTCTGCATTTCCGCCAGCTTTAATAACGTTTTATAGTCCCCACGCTTTGCCTCGCTTTTTTTTTATTGCAACAGACTTTTGTATGTGTCGTGTAAAGTTGCAGAGGCGGCTCCTTTATAAATCTCTCAACTTTATAACGCGGATCCCTTCGCGCAGCTTTTATTAAAAAAAATGCTAAAAAGTCGTTGCATACTGAGTTGAACTTGAACGTTGTTTCGCAACTACAAGTGTTCTTGCTGCATTTAAAGCTTGTGGGTGGTAGGCAATTCATCAATGCGACTTCCGTTTCCGGACTGAGGCAAAAGCTGCCAGCACAACAGCTTGATTTTGACTTTGTTGACTGCTGGCGGCTGACTGACAAGCGGCCAAGTGACGTGGCAGCAAATTTGGCCATATTTTTAGGTTGTACACACACACATACATTCTGAGTATAGCTTCAATGCTTGTTTAAAAATTTCAATCACGTCTCGCGTATCCTTCACTAGACACGCATTTCAATGGCCAACTAACAGCGGGCACTGGTTACAAGTGTGAGCAGGCAGAGGCGCAGAAAGTGGGGGTTGGTAGTTTGTAAACCTAAGTATGTAGGTGCATATCACACGTACATATATATCGCACACACACACAAAAATAGAAGCGAGGTTACATTGAAACTTATGTATGTTTTAATAGAATATAACGTTATGAACGTGCCGAGATTTGAATAGGCTATTCGAGCTTTAGAAATGCGAAAGGTATTGTTTAAATAATGTTCCAACATTCAGCTATTCCTTTAATATTCTCGAACTATTTAATTACAATTTTGAAATTGATCTTAATAAAAGGATATATTTACTAAGCCATTTTGCTGAACGTAGTAACTCTTGAATTCCCTAGTGACTTTTTCTCGTTGTACAACACTAAACTTTTGCCACCAGCCACACACACACACACTGCCATAATTACAAACACATTCACATGTGGCTGGCACGCAGCGTTCGTGGCAACAACAACGACGACTGCCGGAAATGCCAAGAACAACGTTCCAAAACCAGCAACAAAATGGAGAACAACAAAAATCAACTGTTGGCATGTTGACGATTCGCTTTACACCCCAGCCACTCTCGTTTCTCGTTCTCTTCCGCTTTGTTGTTCGTTTTTTTTTTTCTTTTGCTTTCTATTCTGCTGGAATTTTTGCCAGCGTAATCACGATTAAACTGTCAACGGCATACTAATTAGATTTTTATTTTTATTGCGCTATGACAGCGCCGCGTGACGGCGTCACCAGACGTCCTGTGTCCCACATCCCATGTCCTGTTAGGGGTTCTGCTGCTTAGCAAGCGTGCCCCTGGCACTGCTGCCCCCCTACCGCAATTCCAGCGTGCGCGTGCCTCGCATGACCAAGTAGTAATCCAGAAGAAGTCCTTTTCCTGGTTGCAGCGTCAAACAGTGTCTCTAGTCTCTGATTCTGTTGCTGGCACTTTGTGGCGCCTGCTACTTTGTGATTTATGTCTTATCATATTTATGAAAATTATTGTTATTGATGGTATTCAATATTATGGGCCGAGGCAGAAAAAACCAGTAGAAGCTGAAAATGGCCTTTTGATTGATTGAAACATTAAGAGCTAGAAGCCTTGAGCACTTTGGGTTATTTTGGTTCAATTGATTTAAAGTCGTCGTGTGCATGGAGCATAGAATAAGTATTGCAATTAAGTAACTGTTGCCCGAAGCAATTAATTAGAGAACCTATTCTTTCAAAAGTCAAGCACACTCTCATACTGTGCTTCAAGTCGTTAAATAATCTAAGGAACTTCAAGCTACAGACAGCTTCTTTTCCAAATGTTTTCCAATCTTTGGGCATTTTAGTTGTTTAAGGTATTTTGTAACTTCTTAGAAGTTAATTACTTAACCTGCTTTAAAGAAATTTTTACAAAAATATAATAACTTTGGCAGAGTGGTAATTTGGTTCTTTACTTACATTAAATGTTTAAAAAAATAAATAAATATTATCTTTAATTTATACTTTCTTTTTGCTAGGGTATTTAATTCACCAGCACCTTCTTTCCCTATTTTATTTACTACTTTTCTTTCACAATTCTTTAGTTGATGTTTTGTTTTTGTGTGTGTGTGTGCATTTTTTTCTATGTCCTCTTTTCTTTTTTGGTCAATTGTTGACTGTGTTGGGTTGTGTTTTTGTTTGGGTCTATTACTTCCAAGCTGTTGAATGCGTCACCGTGCTCAAGGAATACCCTCAGCCAAATCCCCCAGCTTGAGCTTAACTCAGCTCAGCTGAGCTGCCAGCGTTGCCACCTCTCTTCACAACAGCTCTTTGTCGTTTCGCTTTTGTTAATGTTTTTGTTGTTGCTTTTTTTTCTTCCGTGTTTTTTTTTTCTTCTTTCATTAAGTTCTCACCGGCATAGGATGGATGTGAAATGTATTGTTGTGCTTCTTGTAGCTGTTGTTGTTGTTGTTGCTGGCTCGCTGGTCCAAGTGCTAATGCGGCCAGACAATGGCGGCGGCAGCGGCTGTTGTTAAGGGGCGGTAGGCATAAGTTTTGAGTAAAATCGTAGCATACTTTTCAGAGTATACCAAAAACGGAAAAGTAAAAATAAAATGCAGACTTTAATAAAAAAGGCAAGCTACAAAAATAGCACAGCTACAAAAAGAAAAGGCAAGAGGTGGCCGTTAGTAGTTGTTGCTCGTACAGCCTGCTGCCAATTTACAAATGCGCAAATATTTTTGCAAGCAATTTAAAATAATTATTGTATTTGCATGGGAAACAAGCGTAGCTGTTGCTGCTTTTGTTGTTTTAATTGTTGGCCATTATATGCACTGTATGCATTTTTAGCATTTATTTTTTGCTACCCCGAACACCCCCGTTGTAGTGTGTTGACTGGCAGCCTGGCAGCCTGCAGTCCTGGAGTTTTGTTAACCAACATTTTGCGGTTAGCTTTTCAATTTGTACTCATACATATACAAAAAAAACCAACCCCTGCTTTTCACCCAACACAAATTTCTTGTTCCCCACTTCTTCCTTACTTATGTATGTGTAAGCTTTGGCTATTGTTTGGTTCTGCCTGTTGTTTTGCTGCGTTGAAGTTTTTAGTTTTTGGGTCTAAGCAGCTAAAAGCTTAAAGGAAATAATCCGAGCAGCAACCAAAAAGAAGCCCTAAAAATATTGCCTCTTATTCTTTTGAAGCTGAGTTTTAAACGCCTTTGTCGAGCCCTGCATATTTTTCGTAAAGAACATTTAAGTAATTGTTGTTTACAACGAGAAGCCTACAATAAAACCGGATTGTTCAACTGCACGAATTAAATTATTTACTTGTGAAAGTTCAAGAAATTTTAAGTATAGCGAACTCTTGCTTTAAAAACAATACTTTTTTATGATTTGTATATGAATTTTGTGACATTAGCTCCAATAAGCTTAGGAAAAATAATAAAAGTTTGTTTTAAAATTTCATTGCATTTTTTTAATGGTTTGATCAAACTGTATGATAAATAACTGCCGAATTGCAGTTTCAGTAATCGCATTAAATGAAAATCGTTGACAGCCATAAACAAAAATATATATGACGAAGTCAAAATATAAAGTAAAGTATTTCATCAGCCAGCCATATTCGAAAACGTAAACGGTTATTAGGGTGTGTCAACATTACCTGGTAAAAAAAACTTTAATATCCTTTCTAGTAACAAATTAAAGAACAATTACAACATATTTTGCCTAAGCAATTATGACTTTTAAGAACTTTATTATGTATCATTAATCATTAATGGTTTAAAAATTTTGAGCCAAGAAATTGACCTACCCTTATGTCTTTCCACAAACACACACGCTTTGCTCAGGAAACGTTATGAGTAGTTGGTCGTATAATAAATAATAAAAAAAAAAAACTGCGATTCAAACGGATTACTACCTATCCATAACCACTTGAGATTTATGCCATCATCGGCCACATTCGCTATTAAATGAAAAATAACAAAAATAAAGCAATAAAAATTGACTGCAAATATATAAAATATATGAACAAACAACAAGCCAAACTGACGAAGCGGATATGAGCTGAAGATTCAACGGAATCCACTTAAATCAAAACAAACACATTTTGATGAATATGCAGAAAATTTGATGAAAATTTTGCTTTCATGCGTCATGTAAAAAACTTTTGATTGCTGAATTAAACGCTCCCATTGGAGTTGGCGTCAGTTTTGTTGAAGCGTCTGCAACAGATTCCACATAATCATCATCATGATTATTATTACAATATCATTATCATCATCATCATCGGTAGCAGCAGTCGCAATGGCGTCTGTATGTGTGGACAGAACGTTATCATCATATTCCCATCATGATCGTCATCAACAGGCCGCAGACGTGACGCCTGCAAATTAATATACATACATACATAAATAATATTCATGTGTGTGCTTGTGCAAACATTGATGGATGTGTCTGCGGGTTTCTTTTTTGGGTTACCGTGTTGTGTGGTAACTTGTGTATAAATATAGCTGCCAACCGTTGTCGGACATTGCTTATTCATAGACCTGTAACTGCCTTGAATATTTCTAATTAAATATGCCAAAATTCGCATGAATCTATATATTCAAAGCGAAAAATAACTACACAAAGACATTGAATCTTTTCAATGGAAAGTGCGAGTGTTTTAGTAGGAAAACTTGTCATCTTACACACAAAGTCTAGACAAAATAACTACACAAAGACATTGAATCTTTTCAATGGAAAGTGCGAGTGTTTTAGTAGGAAAACTTGTCATCTTACACACAAAGTCTAGACAAAATTTTATAAACATGATTCACTGTAAACTGAAGCGAATGGAATTACCAAGAAGTCAATGTCGAAGACCGGTAAGGGCTACGCTGTTTGAAAGCAAAACAAAGAAGTTTTGCAGAAGAAAGTATTTAAGTTGAAATAAGTAAATATTTTTAATAATGAAAAATCTTGAAATCTCAAATAAACACTGCAAAATTGTATTATGAACTTGTACAAATGCATATTAATACATTTCTTTTTTTCTTCAGGTGTTTTTCTCTCTGTGTAGCAAACTTTATCAATAAGTCAAATGCTCAAAAGCTGAGGAAATGCTGCAGCACATTAAAATCACTTTAAAAATTGGCCAACTTTTAAAAAAAAACACAACAGAGGCTAAAAAGATTCCATTATAAAATATAGCATTGCACCCTCACTTGTTGTTGTTGTGTTTTTTTTATATATATATTTAAGAGTTTATTTGTGGCTCTGTGTGGGTTTTTTGGGGCTGGGGGCGACGCTTACTTTCTTTTTATTATTATTTTTGCACAATGAACGCACTTGGCGCACATTAAATAAGCCCCCAAGAAGCATTTATCAAATTTCTCTTTATAAATATTGCCAGCCCAGCAGAGACTAGAGCTATGTAGTGCGCTCCCCGTTTCTCTCTCTCTTTCTGTGTGTGTGTGTGTATTTTTGAAACATTTATAAAAACGTCAGGTGTGGTGTGGGTGGCGTCAGGTGTGGGGCAAGGGCTGGGTAATGCGCGCTTAATGACAGCAATGAAGATGCCAAAATGATAAACAGCAAAAGCAACGGCCCAAAAGTGGCCACCAACCAAAACGTTGGACAACAGAAAATGGCCGCAAAAGCAAACGAAAAGCAAACAACAACAAAACAGGAAATGTGTTTGGTCATTTTGTATAAGGTGGTTGAACATCAGACAAGTAGCGCTGAGACCATAAAATGTTGATGATTGCTGAGCAATAAACAATTTTTAATTTAAATGAAGTGGAGTTTTAAATGTGATATTAAATTTTTTATATTGCTAACAATTGAAATCTGATGGTCTAGTATTTATTTATTGAACCTTTAATGTTGCTCTTTTTACTTTAATTCAAATAAGTTGCAAGTGGTAGTTTTTCCCCTGTTTTTAGTTCTTTAAAAACCATTCGGCTCGGCTCAGTCAACCATTTTCAGATTTCAAACCCTTTTAAAAATATTTAATTATTTAACCTCTGCTTGCCATACACAAAAATTTGTATAGCTTTTTATTTGTATTGAAGCCTTGACTCTACCATTCTTATAAATTCTTTCAGCATTATTTTTCAGCTTGTTGTTTTCGCACACACAATTCTCATCGACATCAACAACGTCGTCATCATCATCATTGTAGTCTTCTTCGTCGTCGTCGTCGTCGTCATCGTTGTTGTCTTCTGTTTAATGAGTTGACTTTTGTTTTGTGTGGAAAAGTAGCCTCTTATAGTATTCGTCAGCCCATTCAAAGTTGGCCCCAGCTCACCCTCGTGTACATTCCTTGGCTTATTGATAACAATAAAAAAGCAACAGCAACAAAAACAAGAAAACATGCCATTCAAATGGTTCAGCTCCGCATTGTGGATTGTGAATCCATCTATCTATCTATTCTGGGCATTGTTTGTGTCGACAAGAACCATAACATAGGAGAGAGGACAGAAAGAAGGACGATACAAAACCGATGACTAGGCTGTTGAAAGGAAGAAGAAATGTTGGGGAGGAGAAAAAAAGCTATTTTTACCAGCCAGAGAATTTCTCTTCCCGGTCGCACTTTAAATGTCAATTAGTTGTCAAATGTTTTATGCAGTTGAGCCTCAACAAAATAAGAAGAAAGTTAAAAAAAAGAACACAAAACAGATGAAGAAACTGATGAAACAGATGAAGAAGTTTTCAGCGTTTATTTCTGCAAAAAGCACAATGTCGAAATAATAATAATTTATAACTATCAATGTCATAAGTTCATGACATGCTCATCAATCAATGCATTAGACAGCTCAACACTGCCTCAATGGGCAACGGGTGGTAGCGGTGGTGGTGGGGAGAGGGGTTGCAGAAATGCAAGATGGGGGCGTGGCTCAATCTACAGCAGTTTTGGGCAAAACTTTTGCTTCAAAGACGTTGTTGCTTGTCCAACAATTGTTGTCCTTGTTGTTGTTGCTGTTTTTGTTGTTGTTGTTGGTACATCGAAAAGTTGTTCGCCTTTGGGCTGCCTTGCGGCATTGCTCATAATTTCATGTTGCATGCGAATTTCCACGCTACAGTTGACAGCAATTGCTGTTTTGCGTCTCTCTCGCTCTCTCCCTCTCTCTCTCTCTTTCTCTTTCATTCGTCGACTTGTATTTGCCCAAGTTATTGAAGAAATGCTTGCCTGAGAAACTTATCTATTGGCAGCATGACCAAGTTTCAGATGTGCTGGTTGGTTATTGGGGATTCCAAAAGGATTCGCTTTGGCAGACCAAATAGTTGATTGAGTTGTATTATAATTCGATTTGCTTGGGTACAAGACGCCAGAGAAAGACATTGTGGATACAATTTGCGAAGAAATACTACAAGCGATTAAGAGAACAAATTTCGCAAAACTTTAATATAAATTGTCTCTGAATAAATGTTTGAACAGAAGAAAATTGAAGAATAATAATTTGAAATTGAATAGAGAAAAGTCCCCAATATAACTAAGTGCATATATTAGAAAGTAGTATATATACTAACAATAGTCAAATTAACTTAAGTGTTATGTTTTGCAGAAGGAAAGATTAAATGAGAAGTATAATGAAAAGATACTTCTTAATGGTAACGCATACTATAGCAATAAGTTGATTAAGGCAAATAAGATCTACAACAGCCAAAAAAATAAAGCGTTGGAATTTCAATAAACAATTCGCATGTTAAGCTATGAGAAGCATTGATGAAAAGTGTTGTTAAACACTCGATCCATACACTATACAACTGTTAATATATGTACATATAGGTTCTTGCTGTTGGGCTATATTTTCGTATTGCCATTTAATCAACCAAAAATCTGCTGCATGGACCAATGTTACTTCAGGTGTTGTTACTGCCCCATCATATACTGGTTACTACACGTATTCTCTCTACAATGCTTCTTTATTTTGTTCACTTTGTACAATCCCCTTTTTCTGTACCTTTTCATTTGCCATTTACTTCATATTTTGCTTTCATTGTTATTATGTTTCAGTTGTTGTTGTTGTTGGTGCGCGTGTTCCTTATCCTGCTCACGCCCAGGGCTTATTCAAATTGACTCAATTTTTGTTAAATTTCCGCTGGCCTGCAGTTCGTTCATATATTTATGCTCCGGAATAAATGAATCTGCTACCAGAGTTCTCTTTCTCTGCTACGTGGGTAGAGCTGCATTTCTCATACTCCTTACACCCCACCCCCTTAATCCTGACCAGCGGAATGTGTCGGCGCAAAAGCCAATTTAAAAATGCCAACAATGATTTATGTTATGTATTGCTGTTCCCTCTCTCACTCTCTCTATCGCTCTTTCTCTCTTTCTGTCTTACTTCCCTTCTGTTATACGTTTTGTAGTTTGCGTTTTTTACTGTGTAACTGCAGTAATTTAAAAGGCCTTACAGCATTGAGCTTTAATTTAAACAATTAACCCTAATGATTAACCCTAACAAGGCGCTATGTGGCGCTATGTTACCAATAAAACTTAATGACTTAATGCCCCGGCACTGGCACCGGGCACCGGTTCCGTTAAGGCGTTAAGGCTTGCGTGTTTCGACCAAGTGGCAAAAGTCGCATAATTAAAACAACAACATGCACAGCAGCAACAACAGCAACAACAACAACCACGATGACCGTCGTCATGTTGTTGGGCATACTAAAAACTACTGCTAACAGCTCTATTTATATAAACGGCTGAGCGGCAAGCGACAAAGTCATTGACTTCCTGTCTCTATCGCCAAATGACGTTAGAGAGAGAGAGAGAGGGGGGAAAGCATGTGTGTGCTAACAACACTGCTGCAGTAAAGGCGCAATTAAAGTACACGAGACACGGCGAAACAACAATAAAAAAAAAAAAAAAAAACAACACAAACGAGCATACAAAAAAAAAGTTACACTATGGCAGACACGCTGATACACTAAGATGGGGCAGGGTACATGACAAGTTGAGCAGCAGCTGGGAGTTTTCGTTTAATTTAAGCAATCGCCTATAACTTATTTAGCTTAAGTTTCTCATCACACAAACCACAACAAAAGACGGAAATTTGCTTTCCAGGATATTTTACTTAAAACAGATAAACTTTTTAATACAAAGCACTTGACTTTGATTTAATTATTCAGGTAGCCTCTCAATACCCTTTCTTTTTTTGTCCATACTCACAACAAACAAAACACCACGATGTACTGACAATGGCGCCTCCTGTGCTTCTGTGTCCCTCGCACACATCGTTGCTGGCAGTTATAAAAAGCCATTATAAACATATGTGAAAACGGTTGCTCTCTCGCTATTCCCCCACAACCTTCCTCCCTCTCCGGTGCTGCTTGGTCCTTTAGAGCAGTTCAAGTGCTTCCGCATCGCCAACTATCAACGCATGCAAGTGTGTGTTTGTGTAAGGCTGCGGTTTGAGGTGGAGAAAGCAGGGGATGGCGGAAATGCCTTTCTGTTTGCTTAGCTAAGCAAATCTGCCCCTGCCTATAAGGCGATTGGATATAGTTGTGTGTGAGTGTGTGTGTTTGTTAGAGAATGAACATTTGTTAATGGCTGTTGATAAGCTTGTAATTATAGCACTGAAGCAGATTTATTTAGGCTTAAAAAAAATAACATATAAATTTAACTATCTTCACCTATGAATCCTTTATTCTTTACACAATAACAATTCAAAATGTATACCCAAAAAATGAAAACTTCTTGAATTTAAAGCATTTGAATCTTGCACATGAATGCACACGAATTCTGTGGCATTAAGCTTGCGTCAGCAGAAATAATGAACTATGGATTTTTGGTCTTGCTTTGTGTCCTTAAACTTTTTGAATCCCTTCCAATCTATCATCTTAGCCAAACCAACACCTAACCTTCATTTTGAACAAGTGTTTGATAAAAATAAGTTAATAAATTACAAAGCAAGCAGGCAGCTGCCCACAAGTTGTTTACACTTTAATTTTATAGGGCAGGCTGCCTTAAACTGTCACCAAGGACATTATATAATCACATGCTCTCTTCCTCTTATTTTGTGCTTTGTCTGTGGACATTTTATCTCTCGTTTTGTTATTGGTGCATTTTGTTTATGTTGTTGTTGAGCGCTCGCCATTTTTGTTTGGCCACAGTAAAATAGTCGCCACGCGCACGCACACACACACACTCACACACACCATACTTAATGGCAAAAATGGAGCACAAATCCAGCGAATTGTTGTCGGTTGACCAAAAACCCAAAAAATAACGGTCGCTTGTTGTGCTGTTGTTTATTTAGGTGCCAGCGGGATGATTACAAATAATTTGCTTAAAATGTTCCATTCGGCTGCACGCAATTGCCGCCGGTTGCTTTTTTGCCAGCCGCCTCAAAGTTTTCAGTTTGTATATATACAAATATATAAACAGAGTAGAACTACGCATGTTTGTATGTATCTTTATTGCTTGGCATGTTGCTGTTGTTTGGCATTTTAATTGAAACTTGTCCCAAAATTTGACACTCCACTTGCTGGTGACAATGGCGTGCACAGTGGAGCGAAATATATCATTCAGCTGTTACATTTGCTCTTCCTAGCATACCTTTTAAAGACTTCGAAATCTATATATCAATATATCATAACAAAACAAGGCTTTTGTTAAGCTTTCCTTTTAATCCACATTACATGCAAGTTAATTAGCCATAATTAATAAGTTAGAACACTACTCAATCTGACAGACAATCGCAAAGGCTTTAGACATTAATCACTTTCCTTTAATAGTAATCAGCATGAAACGCAAATCATAATTAAGCTTTTCCAGCTAAACACATAATTTGCAATGCCAAATTTTGCGTATGGCCATAATCAGGATTCTAAGTCGTAAGTACAGAGACTCAAGAAAGTAAATTGTGCAAGTGATGCCAGCTAACAGCTACCAGCTAAACCAATTATAGCTCACGCCAAACGTGATAAATCAATAAAGCGTCCTTTGAGCTGTTCACAAGTTATATTGTGTGCAGGCTCTAAGCCTTAAGCCTGGCCAGTATTTACACTTAAAGCCATTATGCTGCAAGCAAAATTTACAAATTGTGCAAGGCTTATAGGAGAATCAATAAGCAATATACTGGACAGGAATATGTTATGTAGAAACCTAAGTTGAGAAGAAAACTACGTTTAAATCAAGAAGAAAAAATCCCTATTAATATTTATATATTTATTTAGATCAAATTTTGTATACAAAAAGCAATTTTGCAATTTTCAATTGACGTTTAACCCATTCTCTCTATCTGTCTCTTTTTAGGTAATTGATTACAAAATGAAATTAATTTATGTGTCTATGTCGGTGGGTCTGTGTGTATATGTGTGTGTCTCTAAATCTCTGGAGTCGACGCTTGAGTAAGTATCTGGCAATATATCACGCATTTGAGTAGATTGTACAAGGCGAACGAGTACGAAAAAACAACTACTAAATAATTGTTAATGTATTACGGAATAATTTATGGCACTATTTCATAAAAAGCAATAATTTTTCAATATCAAACCAGGCGGCAAACTGGCAAAGAACTCTCTCAAACTCTGAAAGGAATGAGCCGAAAGCAGCTCCAAAAATGTTGTTGCACAGTTGCAGTTGAAGGTTTTCCCCTTGCCTGCTGGCTGCTGCCTTCTGGCTGCTTGTGTAATAAGCTTGATAAATAATAAAAGAGCGTTCGGGATGTGCGGAGTAAGGGTGCGCTGCTGAAGGTGGCCTCGGTGAGCCATGGGGTTGAGTTGGGTTTTGGGTTACTGTCGCTACAAAGTGAAATTTATCATTTTTCATAGCTGCAAGCTGCACTTTCTGAAACATTTCACTCAGCGCCAAGTGGCGTCTAAGAGTGGAAAGGAGGCAAAACTCCCAATTCCAACTCTGTTTCATATATATGTATACATATATTTTTGGGCTGCTTAGACGTCAGCGTATCCACCAAAAAAGGGACTGCCTGGGCTGCTGGCAAATGTTTACGGAAAGAGATTAATTGATTCCACTTGGCTGCACACACAGTGTCCTTGCAGAGTCGCTAACACACAGCGAAAAAGAGAGAGAGAAAAAGAAAGAGTAGCCAAAAGCCTCCACTTCCAACTCCCTTTCTGGGTTGGTTTATGGGTTGATTTTGCAATGATATCTTGCTAAGCAAAATCCTTCAAAGTTGATTTTCAATAATCATATCTCTCTCCAGCACTCCGGTATTTACTGTTCTCTTTCCATCTGCTCTGATTATTGATAACGAAAAAAAAGAACATTTAATTGATGTGTAAACAAAGTTGATTACACAATCAAAGGTAGGGAGTTCATCATTCATTAGCGCTTTTTTTCAAATATTGCCATTCTTCATAATTATGTCATTTATCATAATAATTTTGCATTAACGAAAATTGCAATTTGGTTTGAAAAAAGAAAAATATTAATCAAAATGGATGAAAACTTAAAAAGTGGTTGGACTGTTTAACATATTAATATTACTTGAGTTGTAAATGTTAAATCTGAGCTTTAATATTTTCTTAGAATAAATTATGATTGTCTACAGATTTTTTGAAAATAAAGCAGACTTTTGACAGCTCAAATTATGCTGAAACAAAATGATGTAAAACGTTCATTAATCTGCCAGCAAAGCAGTTGAGAAAGTGCAACGTTATGCTTATATACTTTTTGTACATAAGGTCTATATACATATTTAACTATGGGTATGCCTTACATGATTAAAACTTTATAAAAGACGCACACACACACACAATGGAGATTTGCCAGCAGCTGTTGTTTTGTATTTTTGCTGAGCGGCTTCTGTGCTGTGCAGTTAACAAGTCCTCAAAAACAGTAGCAACGTTTTTTATAGTTTGGCAGCAGCGGCAAAACTTTTACTCAAAAGTTGTCACAGACGCCAGGCGTTTGTTTTTTTTGGCCAAGTTGATGTTGCGGTTGGCGCTGAGCTGGCGTCTTTGGTCCCAGCATTTAAGCCAAGAAAGACTCTGGCCAAACATTTGCGACATGCTGCACAGTTTAATGTTTGACAAGCAAAACATGCAACGCAACCGCCCTCCTCTCCTCCGCCCCTGACGCTGCCAACTGCAGCTACAATTGTTGTCCTTGCCGCTCCACACCCATACGTTTTGCGGCTTTTTTGATAACTTCAGCTTCAGCTTGTCAGCGATTGCAAAGTGACAAAAATATTTAATTGCTTGCAGAAGTTTGCAGCCAAAAAAAGTTTCAACGCTCCAATACTTTTACTATATCTTCTCTTATTTTTCATATTGTTTCTATTATTCTTATTATTGTTTCCACACTTTTTATTTAATAATAAAAATCGTTTGTGCTTTTGGCATGTGTGAAATAGACGTTTCTATAATTGCTTGTAATTACGTTTTCATTTGTGGTCTTAATAAGAGCTTCTGCATTTTATTCTTCATCTCTTCATATCCTTTTTTATTTACTGCATGTTCCATATAAATTCTTTTGTATGTACTATATGGTATTTATTCTTAAAGCTCTGCAGTCTGCATTTACATTTTAATGGCGCCCAGGCAAAATGATTAAAATTTTTAATTTAATGCGCTTTTTTTCCTGCGACCTGCTGGCCTCAAAAAGGAAAGGAGTGGCGAGCCGAGGTCAATGTGGCAAGTAGATGAAAAGCGCATCTAAAGTGATTTAAATTAATGAAGAATGGTTGAGATTTTTCATAATTTATTTTTTCCCCTTTTATTTCAAACGGAAATTGTCATTAACTTGCGAAAGTTATTAAATTCAGTTTTAAAGATTTTTAGTTTTTTATGAATGTTAAACTAGAAATATCTATAGACATTAAAAATTAATATGTTATAACGTGAATAAAGTATTTTTAAAATACTTAAACAAATATTTAAGAGTACAAATATATTATGTATTTCCTGTGATGACTGTTAACCATATAATTAAAATTTTACTTTTATTATTAAGGGTACTTTTATGTCAATATTTAAAGGTTCAATTGGCGATTTTAAATGTCGCAAAATAATGCGAAAATTGGCGGCTACTCAACGCCTGATGCATAAATCGAAAATTATGACTTTACACAGCATTAACGACAGCAAAAACAAAAAACCAAAAGCAGAATTTTGTAAAGAAAAAAAAACACAAACATAAATTCACGTATAATGCTTTTTTTATGTTAAATAATAATGCTGTGAAATTTGAATGGAATTCAATTGAATTCGAATCGTATAACAACCATTAAAAAGAAAGCTTATAAACTGTTTATTGAAGCCAATTGACACAGCGAAAAGAAAAAAGATCAAAAACGAAAAATTACAGAAAAAAGAAAACTTGACTCGCTTTGAAGCTTTGTCTGTTTAAGCATCAACAGAAACAAAAACATTGCCTCACATGAGGCAATAGCTGACCAAACAAAGGATCAATGTATGTGCGTGTGTGTGTGTTTATAGGTGATTATTGGATTACCTAACTGTCGCCAGACTGTATCCTGTTGCCTACTTGTCCTGTTTGTCCTGCTTGTCAATACTAATCTGCTTCTGCTCTTTCGCACACGACAAAAATGACAGCACAAACTAGGAGGAAAATGTTGTAATAGAGTGCAAAAGGACAGGCTGGGGAAGTTGAGCGAAAGAACTCCTGCTGCGATAGCGACAACACACACACACACATATACACACAATCAATGTAGAAATCGAAAGCAGCGGGTACTTTGTGAAGGCCGTGAAGGCGAGTATTCGAACCGGAAATCAAAATAAACAACAGCAAATCAGTCAAACAAACAAACAACATACAACGACGCCTCACTCTCTGGGTAAAAGCAATAAGGGCAAACTGTCTTTCACTCCACCCCCTTCAGCATTGGCAATTTTTGTGACAAAGCTACTTTCAGCATGTGCGTATCTCTGTGTGTGTGTGTGTGTAACTAGTGTGTAGCAAAACATGTGCTCCAATAAAAGCTAATGGCACTCTTCCAATCAGTCGGCCACTTTCAGGCCTACCAAATTGGTATTGAGGTTTTAGTAGGTATGTCTGAATGGGTGGGTAAAACTTCTTACAATTAGCTAGAAATTAATGACAGATGAAGTAAACTTTGAGGTTGGACTGTAGAGTATTGAATTTGTTAAACTTAAACAATATTTCATTCACTTTTAACATTTGACGCTTTGATAAGTAAGGATATTTTTTCAATATTCATTTACTTCAAACTCAATTCTGCTTATTAGTTTTTATTCATTTTAAGCTTTGACATAATATTACATTTTTACAATATTTAATTAACTTAAAAGTATATAGCTATTGTGTAGCTGACAAAAAATTTTTTCATCATCTTAGATACAGCTTTTCTTTGCTCTCTTTTCCAAGTATCCATTAACCAAAGTAAGCGAATAGAATGGCGAAAAAAAAGGGTCAAGACAAATTTGCTAAGCTAGTGGAAATTGCAAAGGTATCTTAATTTTATTTTGATTCAATTTCCAGGCGAACATCAAAAGGCAGACGCTTTGGCAAACACTCGGACCAACGTGTAATGGCATTTACAGCCACGCCTCCATCACGCCTACTTCAACTCCTTGCGGGTTTTCTTTTTATGAAAATTACATTTTTACATAATTTAACAAGCTGCTGTGAAAGGGAGAGGAGCAACGAAAGGGGACTTCAGTTCGTCAGGCTGTCAGTCAGCCATTTTTTTATAGCCCCGCTACTTGAGTGTTGTGGTTTCCTTTTTTCTTTCTTTGCTCTTTCGTCAATGTTGTGGTTTTAGTTGTTGTTGTTGTTGCTGCTTTGTTGCTGCCGCTGCTGCTGCTGCATTGACCACTAAAGTTGCCATAAAGCGGCATAAAATTTGTGTTCTAGATCGGGGACTTTGAGACGCTGCTGGAGCGGCGGTGGCCAAAGGGGGTGGCTCTATAAAAAAAAGTGGCACTTGAGTGGCCGCACTTTGAATAGATTTTTAAGGTGCCTCCATGTTTCAACCCCTTCTTTTGCCCCTTTGTAACCCCTGAACATATTTAAGCGCAAATGATGTTGTAAATACGATTTTTTTAAGCAAGAAAAATGTCTTCATCATCAAGTGGCTGAGCGCTAACGGTCGATCCCTGTTCCACTTCCACTTCCCCTTCGTCTTTGCCATTTACCCCAATACAAAATGGCGTAAAAGCTTTAAAGCTGCATGTTGTTACAGTTGTTGTCGTTGTTGTAGTTGTAGCCAAAAGGTTTTGCTAAGTGGAAATGGGTGCTTTGTGTTGAAAGCGTTTGTAGTGTTCGAAGAAAGTGTCGTTGGGGTAGGGATGGGTGGGTTGGTAGAAACAGCATTAAAATGTTGTTTATCGAAAAACATTTTTCCGACTTGAAAAGCATAATTTAAAAAGCAGTGAAAGAGGTTATATTTAATACTATTATAAGATCTTAAAGCAAAACTTAATCAATAAAGAATTGATTTTATTGCTTCACATAAATCCATTGGGTTAGTGGGGATTACTTAGCGTTATATTTCTCCAGCTGGCAAAGTGCAAGTTAAATCTTTGCCAACGACTGTGAATTGCCTTTAACCAATTGCCAAAATCTGCGTTGAAGTCCTTAAGGCTCAGCCTGAACTTCAATGCGGCATAATAGGTTAAGCCAACTTAAAGATGGCCAAAATGGCGAATTGGGCAACGCTTCAGTGGTCGCTAAGCTAACCAAAGCATAGCATAGCAAGGCACAAGGGAACGAGAGCAAAAAAATCATCATTACCAGAAATGTCCTGCAGCGTCAATTTGCGGACGCCGTACAGCCAGACACTTAAATCTAATGGTTGTGTCAGCCACACCCCTTAGCAAGGGCAAGGAGCTGCTTCAGCTGTTAACTGGAGTGTTAGAGTGCCACTGCACGCATACGCATACAAATTGACAATTTTATTAGCTACATAAATTAGTGCAAATAATCAATAAGCAACGCCAAAACGAGGCCCGAAAATGAAGTCGAACTGCAATGGCAGGGCATAAATTCAATTTATTTTGTGCTGGATTTGTCATTAAGGCGCCGGAAATGCTAAGTGCGTTTATGGTGCTATTTGTGTGTCAATTAGATATTTTGAATGTCCTTGCGCTAACCTGCATCACACTAAGTCCTCAGACGCTTTTTATCCCGCAACACCCAAGCAACCAACCACTCTTGGTTAATTGCTTAATTTGCGCGCATTTGTGTATTGCATACTTTTAGGGCGAATGCTGCTTGCATCCAAGTCCAACAATGAAATTAGCTCATTTGTTGATCCTTTTGAATTGCGGCACTAATTAGCTTAGTTTTACTAATTTAAAATATTATTTATCTAAAATTTAACAGACGTTTGTCGAGTATTTTACAACTTGTCTATCAAAACATTTAGTTTGTTTTTTTAGTAGGGTCTGGTGTTCAATAACGCTAGTTCGTGTCACGACACGACTTGAACTGCACTTCAACTACAGTTCATTAGTTCTGGAACATTTCCTGCCTTAACATCGCACTCATCTTTCGTGCAACGTCATCGTCTGCCGCCGTTAGCTTCAATGAATGCAAATTTTTGTGCTGTTTTGCCACTAGCACTGACTGCTGGCTGCTGGCCAAGTGGAAAAGTATCTAAACAGTGGCACACTTAAATGCCGGAAATGAAATAGAAGCAGAGCGACAAACAAGGCGGACGCGAAACAGTTGCCAATTGGAAGGAACTGAACACAACCAAAGCTCTCAGTTCTCATCTGTTTGCTTGCACAATTTGCTGTCAAACTTAACTGAAATTAGAACGTGATTAGATTTCATTTAGGCATTAAGCACAACTGACAACCAGCATGACAGTTTAATTGGGATTGGTAGAGGGTAGTGCAGATTTTGGCTGTATCCAGGCTTGAAAATGATATTTTGAGCACGCAAATTCATTGACAATCAACGGAGTAGCTAACGAAAAGATATTATGAATGGGGAGAAGTGTATCATCATCAGCATTTGAGCTGGACACATTAATTATAATGTGCATAATTAACAAATCTCGACTCAAAGCCACCACACACACACACACACACACACACACAAATAAGTGGGGGAGAGAGAGGACAAGTAGAAGTGTGCTTGGTCAAGCGTATTAATTAAGCTCACAACCGAATTGGGTCGCTGTCCACGCAAGTAGAAGTTATTAGTTGAGCTACAATATAGATAGATAAAGCTGGTGCTCAGTCTAATTTACGGTATTAATAGTTACCAAGAAGTAGCATGAAATTGTCTCATAATTGGCCAGGCTTCTTAATCGCATACATCTAAATATTATTGCAGATAGTAGATAATCAAGAGCAAACGTATCAAAGTCCACAAAGAAAAAAGGGGGGAAAGCATAACAAGCTGTCACGTAACACGCATGCAAGACACAACACAACAGAAGACAAGACATGAAAGGACAAGAGAACATAGTACGACAAGGAGTCGCCTTAATCGTTGCAAAGTTAAACAAACACAAATAGATTAGTTCAAAGTTCAGTCAATACCAAAACCGAATGCCAAAAGTCAAATTGTGTCAACTGTTCGGGGCTGCCTGCGTAACAAAAAAAATAAAATAAAAGTAAAAGAAGGCTAAAATGAACCAAGAAAGGGCGGTAAGAGATGGCAAAGCCAAGCGAGGATGTGTATGTTTGTGGGCGTGCCAACAGAGAAACCAGCATGCGAGAAATTGCCTTTGAGTCAAACGATTGACGATTGCCTTCTTTCGCACACATATTCATCAGTTATTGGTTCATTTGACGCTACACCAGGAACTTGATTTAAGTGTGAAAACTTAATACAG
This sequence comes from Scaptomyza pallida, assembly GCA_018152965.1. Taxonomy (NCBI): domain Eukaryota; kingdom Metazoa; phylum Arthropoda; class Insecta; order Diptera; family Drosophilidae; genus Scaptomyza; species Scaptomyza pallida. Next base: position 2,211,726 of record JAECXP010000051.1, on the reverse strand, counting down.
TTGCCTTTATGGTGTTCTGTATTATTATTAAAGCATTTCTTTGAGAGTTTTTTGTCTCTCAATATGTTGAGCTTTAGTTATATTTAATCTGGAATGCATCTCTCACTAAGAAAATCACGTTGCTTTCGTTAAGATCTGTTTGTTATTTTTATTATTATTTAATAGCTTTCAATGAATTGTTACTAAAGATCAACAACAGATCGTTATGCTTGTTGAAAGAATACAAATAATTGTTAATATGGTTGATCCAATAACTTTCTATGGCAATAAACACAAAACTGCCTAACAAACTTTTTGTTTAATATTTAAAAAGGTTTCTTTAAGTATTTTGAGCGTATAATGTCAGTATTTTTGAAGAAATGGGGCAAAAAAGGTATTTTTGAGGCTCACCTAATTAATTTCAAGTCAAAGATATATATCACCATCACAGTATCGTTTTTTGTAATTTCTTTCATTAACTCACGATTTTGTTGTTTTCATTAAATGTGATATCATTAGCGTTGTGTAAGTTTCACTTTGCCAGCGATTGCGAGTCATGTTCTGTGCATATACTTACATATACATATCCTATCATGCGGCAAATGAAAAGCTTAACCACCCGAACACTCTCGCCCACATTACCTTCATCATCATTATCATCAACTATCAGTTGATTCGATGGCAAGAGAGTGAGAGAGAGCTGCGTTACTTTGCATAAATGCGACTGCTTGACTAGGACAACCTAATTAGCTTACAGACATCGCAACATTTCATTAAACAAATGGTCCCTGGTGTATAATTTTAATACGCAATTACAGCCAACTCAACGCCACTCAATTGCCTGATAGTAAGCCCCATCTCCCAACCATCCTGCAACCAACGTCGAACACCCAACACCAGATACTTGAGCATAAGCCAAGGCAATAAATTTGATTTGATGCTCATTGCGCTGGTTACCTACGCAATCGGAGCTGCGTTGCCTGGCACTTTCTCGCGATGGGTTGCTGCCGGTCTTTAAATTATTTGATAATTTATGCGAAAATTATGTGACAATTGAGCGAAAAACGCGCAGCCAAAGCTCAAGTTGCGTGGCAACAAAAATAACACGAACTCGCGGCTACACGAATCTGCTTTATTGGAAACTCTCTTTACCACGCACCATCAATCAATTAGTTGCCATGTCGAATGTACAGACGATATCACATCTCGTACCAGGCTGGCATCTCTGGCTCCCGATACGACTCCAGGTCCTCAATGTCGTTCAGTCGACGCATCGGACACACAAACTTAAAGAACTCAATGAGCACATGGAAGATGATTTCCAGCATAATGATATGGACGCGTACAGAGATTACAATGTGGCCAATAAGATATGGTGTAATGAGGATGCAGACAGCGAGCCAAGGACAGTTGATGTGCTGGACACAGTGAAGGTGTGCCCAGATAGAAAAATGCTTTGACCAGTGCTGTAAAGAGAGAGATGAAACGTAAGAGATAAAGTTTGTTACTCATTACATAAACTCACCGGCAGCGCAGCGTTTTGCAATGCGTTTAATTAATTTTCGAGGCGTGTGTCTTGAGCTTTGATACTTGAATTTCATTTCTCCGAATAGAGCTTTGTGAAAGACAGAAAAACTTCCGAAACACTATATATGCCTTTTGCAATGTTGTATAAGGCATCGCCTATTCCAATTATGTAAAAAGTTTTCGCTTAGTTTTGAAAACTGTCTGACACTTCTTGCAACTCTTTGGTGCCTCTCCACACTCTGCATCTGTGTGGCAACACTCGTATTTCCAATTAACGCCACAGCACCCGCAAAAATGTCAACCGCAGCGTCTCAATTACAACTCACTTAGTTGTTGTGCAACACACCTCCCTTCCACACCTTGGTTAACCGTTTAAGGCCACAAATTCGTGTTGCCTGTGAATTATTTAAATGCCTGAATTTCGTGCTTAACTATTAGATTATCGCCTGTGCATAGTTAATGAATTTCATCCCTGATAGTACTACTCAACACTTTTGTCTACCTCTTTGTGATTGTGGCGCCCCCTAGCAGCCAATAACCATAAACAGTGGCAAATTATTGTAGCTACTTAGGGCAACACTGGCTTACGCACAATCGATAAGTATTATTCGTTTCGATAGCTTTTTGTTGGAAATGACATTAAATATTCATTTTGTACGCACAAAATCTGTGGTTAAGCTCAACAACAAAATAAAACTGCGGCTTTCCTTTCAAATGGTAATTAAGAGCCACTCAAAGCACCTGTACACACACACACACACACAAAAAAGCTTACACAAATCCGCCCAGTGCCATGTGCCACGCCCACACGTGTGTTATCTGTTCAGCCGTATTACAAGTGTACAAAATACATATAAAAACCTATAACAAAACGTAACAGTTTTGTGTTGATTAATTTTTACGTTTGCAAACGTTTGGTATTCATAAAAATGAACGCGGATATTAACCCCAGAGCGTCATCAACAATAGCACCAAACACACGCTTTTAAAATGCAATCAATCAAAGCTGGTTAGGGAGAGCGTTGTTGGTGGGCGTGGCCAGACGAAAGCCGCAAACAGCGCAAAATTGAAATTAATTATTACGCATATATCAACATTTAAATGCAGGCAAATACAAACATACTAACGTACTTATGTATTAAAACATGCATACAAAATGTATTTTATTTTATTTGCATGTTATTTTATTTTTATTTTTTTGGATATGCATAATATTAACCAACTCTTTATTAGCGCGATTTCTGCCTCAGTCCGCTGACGATTTAATTGAATATTAATTTGCTCTTTCCTTGCATCGAGGCAACACAAAGAGAAAGGGACAGAGTGAAAGGTGGGGCTACGCATTCAGCTTACGGTTTCAAAAGGCTTCAATATTGATGTCGCTGCCGGCGCAAATTTGTTGCCTGATTAATTGCAAAAACAAGGTGGAAAAAATTATTTAAAAAAAAATAAAATCAAATAAATTTCTACAAAATTAACATAAATAAAACACGACAGCGCCGACAACAACAAACGCATATTTGCCACCGGATTGAAATTTAATTAAGCTCGCATTAAATATGCCAACTTTTGTTGTTATTGTCTGTCCTGCTGCTGCTTTCGTCTAGCGCCGTTGTTTATTCAATTGTATAGATTTAATGAGCAAATTATACGGCCCGTAATTGGGTCAGATTAAGGATAGCTAAAAGCAAAGCGAAAGTGATTAAGGTCTGCCTCTAAGGTAAGAACTGAACATGGCTTCTATGCGCCATTTGCTCGCGTTTTTCTTGAAAAAAAAATGGTGTCTGTAAACAACTTTGAACTTTAATTAAATTTAGAACGGCTTGAAGCTTCAACGGCCTCCTAATTCGTCCCTAACTTTAAATGATGACGAAAGTTAACTTTTAGGTCGAAATCGGGAGATGTTGACAATTTTGAGTTTGTCTGGGATCTCTGAAATTTTTTATTGCATAGCTACAGGCACTGCATAAATTAAGAGAAACTGCATGGGAAAAGAAAATGGTTTTCAAATGGTGCCCAAAAGTATGCAACAGATTGGGTTCGGAGATCACTTAATGACTTTTAAGCTTCAATATCACCCTGCTTTGGCCTTATTTAGAAAAACTGGGAACGTCGCTAGATTATACGACCCAAAATTACTACCCAAAATGTGCTGTTATTTAGCAACAATTCTACATTACGAATATTTCCCATGCCAAATTCTTGGAGCAATACAAGCAGAGTTTTTACGAGCATTATTGAAGTTTGCAGAAACATCTACAGAGGTCTTTGAACTATAGATCTACTCTATTTGTATGTTCAACATTGCAATGATGCTCATCGTAATTAAATACATAAATCTCTCAACCACAATCAGTGGCTCTCAGCACCTTTTATATCCTGTGACACATTCGATTGTTCAATGCAAAATATAATATTATCAATATGCATACATTATGTTTGCGATAAAAATACACGGCGACAATTGCTTCTCACTGAAAGCGTCATAATTAAAAATTCCATTATCCGCTTGGCAAAGTTAAAGACGCAGTCGGAAGCTGTTGCAGCCTTTTGTTGCATCAACATCAACAGCGTCAACAGCATCAAGCAGCAACTTTCTCAATGGCCACTCACAAGTTGAAGCTTACCTCTTTTTGGTGGGGGTTTTGCCTCTTGGGCCATCACTTCATCATTCGCATCGTTCACAGACCGCACACTTTAACAATTATTGCCAACCACATATGGACATCAACATGGATACGGACACATGAAAGTGTGGAGTATGGGTCATGCCACATGGACATGAACATGGACATGAACAAGGACATTCTTGGCTGCATGTAATGTGCTCAATTTTTCGCATTTTGCACAGCCGACGCGACTGGGCGGAACGATCCAGAAGCCGATTGCAAGCTACAGTTACTGCTGCTTGTGCCACCTGCCACATGCCACATGCCACTTGCTAGCAGCTAGCATCTACCAGCTACCTGTAAACTGCCAGCCATAATAATATTAAACAATACATATAAATCACTCAGCTGTCTGACAACGAGCCAAGCGTCCAACCAGGCAAACCGGGCGAACCGGGCGAACTGGGCAAACTGAGGGAAATGGCTCTGACAGGCTGAAGGTTTTCATAAAAATTTACCGCCATAATGCTTATTTTAAAAGTCAATATGTTCGCTGCCTGTTATTTTAACACCCATCGTGTCCAGGTGCCAGCTACCGGCATCCTCATATCCTTTGTTCAGGACATCATCAGCCAACAACAGCATCAGCAACAGCACAAAATGTCAACCCACAACACACACACATACATATAAAAAACTACAAACAGCAAACAGCACACAACATAAAGGTAGACTGAAAAAAAGAAGGAAGGGCCAAAAGGGAAACAAGTCCGAGAGGGCCCGCAGCCATCTAAAGTTAAGCGACACATGTCACCTGGCCAAAGCCCGTAAAGAAAGATGGCGGAGAGGTGCTGGGGAGGGGGGAGGGGAGGCTGCCAATCTGTTTCTGTAGCCGATTCACCTCTCCATTTTTTTTTTTTGTGCTTTCTTTTGCTTCTTGTTCATATCCTGGCCGCTGTCGTCCGCTTTATATGACATGATTATGTGCAAAAGTGCAACAGGCAGCCAGGCAGCCTGTGACCAGCCTTAACAAACGGAAGTGCCACCTGCCACCCACCCGACACCCACACCCCCGGTGCGCACACCTGACGCCGTGTCAAATGGCCCTCAAGCGTTTGCCAACACGCTGCACCTGAATGGCCAATGTTTCGAGGCAGGAACTGCAGTTCGGCTTCGTTGACATCCTGCCGCTTGCACAACTGATTTTCCACTTTCCAGAGTGGCCATATTTCAGTTATGATTTAAGACAGCTGGCAATAAGGGGCTCAATAGCTTATCAAGCTTATCAGTTAGAAAAGGCAGAGAGAGAGAGAGAGATTTTTATTCAAATCATTTGATTTATGCTATTTAATATTACAGTGGACGCTCACAAATTAGAACCAGTTGGTTCCTGGGGTAGTTCCAATTTCTGAAAAGTTCTAATTTCTGGACGCATTTTGAAATGTCGTATAAGGCAATAAATGGATTTTTTCTGCTTAATAGGCTTCGAAAAGAATGTTATTTTAAAATAAATCAAAAAAAAAAATGTATTCATACATAATTGAGCAAAAAAAGGCTTAAATGACTTTTATTAAGAATTTTTTTTATCATTTATAGTTATCATTTTTACTGTAGTAGTCTGTTAGTTTTTTTTTTTGTTTTTTTTTTTCTTTAAATTAGACAGAACAATGTCTTTACGAAGCTCCAAAAGATTTGCCGTGTGCTAACTATTATACGTCTCACTATTTTTGCACCATTTAAGCACATTTTTATAATTAAATTATTTCCATTGCCGTCAAAGTGCTTGTCAAAAGTTTGCATGTAAATGACCGAATATAAGTGCGTTTAACAAAAACACACAAATTAAATAGGAACACACGCAGTTGGTGAATGCCCTTTTATATGTAATTCGTTAAAAGGCAAACCAAAATAATAATTCACGTAAAAAAAAAAAGTTCAATGAACTAAAAACACTGGTTCTAATTTCTGGAAGATTCTAATTTCCGAGAGTTCTAATTTGTGAACGTCCACTGTATGATGAAATACATCTGTATACAAAAACAAATATGTGTTATCAGAAATATATACACGTATGTGTACAAAAAATCTCTTAATAAAGCTAGCTTAGATGATATTTCAGTTTATGTTCTGTATTGCTCCTCAAGTTCCCACAGTTTAAAGAACTGTTGTCGCATACAACATGTGTAATTAATAACAAATATATATACTTATGTTCAAAATGGAAACAACTTTTCGTATAGCGCTAAGCATAATGCTTATAAGCTGCTTGGTTTTTTGCGCTTATGCTGATGATCAAGACGATTTTGATTACGTAAGCGTACTTTATGGTAACACATCGACTTCTACAGAGAAATTCCAAAACCTAAAAAGTATCAACGCATCGAGTTTGACTCAAGAGAGTAAAAACAAATCGGATTATTTGCAACAGGTTTTTAGAAATGTTTATAAGAAAATATAACTCAAGACTTATCCAAATTCGCTTTACAGTTCGATGAAACAATGCCGTTTGTTGCCTGCAGATTTGTCCAAACGAACAATGTTAGTAAATACAACGAGGAGACACAGCCTGGCCAATTTCCATGGGTGGTTCTTATCATTAATGATGAAAATAATATTTTTTATGGATCGGGCACACTTATTGCACCAGACATTGTTCTAACAGCTGCTAGCTTATTCAATTCCTACACGTCTGAAAATTTAACAGCTCGAGCTGGTGAATGGCGTATCAATAGCGACATGGAAATCTTGCCGCATCAGAATCGTTCAGTGAAGACAATCATTAAGCATTCCGAATATGACTCAGGCATCGTCAATAATATTGCAATACTTGTTCTGAACATGGATTTCGGTTCACAACCCAACATTGGAACCCTCTGTCTGCCCAGTCCAGGCGCCGTATTCGATTACAGTGCCTGCATAACAGCTGCTTGGGACCACTTTGAAAAGCCCATTGAACAGAGTGATTTGAAGCGTACCGATTTCCAAGTTCAACCCAATCATGAGTGTGTCAATCGTTTGCCCACTCCATATCTACGGCTAAATAACACTCTGGATGAAAGCCTGATCTGTGCCATAGATCTAAGTACAAGGTATACTACATTAGTTAATGGCGGCTCGGCTCTTTTCTGTCCCATGCAGGGCAATCCACATCGATATACTCAAGCTGGCATTGTTATCGGCAGTTTGAGGCGAGGCGAGGTTAAAACTGGACTCTTCGTTAATGTGACGCATATGATGCCTTGGATAGTTCAGCAGCTTAAACCACGTAATATCGATCTAAAATACTATTTGCTCTAGCGACAAAATGCATAATCTAAAAAATACTAATAATAATATAATACATGAATAATATATATATATATATATATATATATATATATATATATATAATCAACTTAATTCATGTGTAAGTGTTAAGTCTAATGTTTTATATGTTATGTAATCGTTTTTTTAAGTATCATTCAAAGTCTTTGATATCTGAGTATTGTTTCGTATTACAATTATGCCTATCGATTTCTGAATATTCTGATTAAGAACAGCGTGTAATACGAGCTTTAGTTTGAAGAGCCTATATTTTATGCTTGTTGTTGATAATTATCAACTCAGTTAGAAAAGGCAGAGAGATAGAGATTTTTATTCAAATCATTTCATTCATGCTATTTAATATTATGAAGAATCAAATCTGTATATAAAGAAAAAATATGTGTTATCAGAAATATATGTATATAAAAAGCTCTTAAAAAAGCTTGCTTAGACGATATTAAAGTGAATGTTCTGCATTGCTCTTGAAGTCCCCATAGTGTAAAGAACTGTTGTCGCAAAGAGCATATGCAATTAATAACAAATATATGTATATATATATATATATATGTTCAAAATGGAAAAATATTATCGTATAGCGCTTAGCATATTGCTTATAAGCTGCTTGATTCTTTGCGCTTATGCCGATGACGACGACGAATTTGCAGATTTTGATTTCGAAAGCTTACTTTATGGTAACACATCGACATCTACAGAAAACTTAATAAGTATCAACGCATCGAGTTTGACTCAAGAGAGTAAAAACATATCGGATTATTTGCCACAGGTTTTTAAGAATGCTTTTAAGAATATATATCTCAAAACTTATCCGAATTTGCTTTACAGTTCGATGAAACAATGCCGTTTGTGGGCTGTGGATTTGTTCAAACGAACAATATTAGTAAATCCAACGAGGAGACACAGCCTGGCCAATTTCCATGGGTGGTTCTCATTATTGAAAATGAAGATGTTTCATTTTATGGAACGGGCACACTAATTGCACTAGACATTGTTCTTACATCTGCTAGCTTATTCGATTCTACGTCACAAAATTTAACAGTTCGAGCTGGTGAATGGCGTTTCGATAGCGAAATGGAAACCGAACCGCATCAAGATCGTTCAGTGAAAACAATCATTAAGCATTCCGAATATGACTCGGGCATCATCAATAATATTGCAATACTTGTTCTGAACATGGTTTTCAGTTCACAACCCAACATTGGACCCCTCTGTCTGCCCAGTCCAGGCGCCGTATTCGATTACAGTGCCTGCATCACAGCTGCCTGGGAGCCCTTTGAAGAGAGTAACCTGAAGCGTACCGATTTCCAAGTTCAACCCAATCATGTATGCGCCAATCGTTTGCCCACTCCATATCTACGGATAAATAACACTCTAGATGAAAGCCTGATCTGTGCCATAGATCTAAGTACAAGGTATACTACATTAGTTAATGGCGGCTCGGCTCTTTTCTGTCCCATGCAGGGCAATCCACATCGTTATACTCAAGCTGGCATTGTTATCGGCAGTTTGAGGCGAGGCGAGGTTAAAACTGGACTCTTCGTTAATGTGACGCATATGATGCCTTGGATATTTCAACAGCTTGGACCACGTAATATCGATATAAAATACTATTTGCCCTAGTGAAATGCATAGGCTAAAAATTATTTAGAAAATGAATAAAATATGTATAATAAACTTAATTCATGTGTTTGTGTTTAGTCTGATGTTGTTGCTGCTTCTACTTATGCTTCTGAGAAAAACGAAATTCGGAGTCGAAGCAACAGCAGAAAGCGATCTTTGAAAAAATTTTTAATTATGAACATTTAAAATGTATTTTTTTATTCTTATTATTTTCAATGAATTTTTTAGTTTTGTTTATTTCTTATTTTATATGTTTTTACTTCCATACAAAAACAATTAATGAATTAAAATATTACGCACAATCAAATTGTCAAACTGTTAAACTTTTTAGAATACAAGGGTAGCAGCAAACAAATAAGCAGCGTACAGCATATGCAGAAAAAGTCAGTCGAGACAGAAGTCGCGACTGCGACTTGCGGCGACTTGCAGAAGTCGAACAGTTGCTGCTGCTTCAACTTGCGTAGCTGATCGAAAGCAAAAGCATAGCAAAATCAAAAATTCTCAAACGGCGACTGCTGCTGTTGCTTTGCTTTTCGTCAAAGATCGCTTTCTGCTGTTGCTTCGACTGCGACTTTCGTTTTTCTCAGAAGCATAGGCAGAAGCAGCAGCTCATATTAAACAGTTGCGAACAGTCAAAGCAGTAATAAGTCGAAATTTTGTAAATTTTGCTGCTTCGACTGAAGCATTTTAAACACTGATTCAAAGTCTTTGATAGCTGAGTATTGTTATGGCAAAGTTCAAGAGAATTCTTTTCGTGAAAACAGACGGAGAGGACTCAATCGATCAATATGCAATGCTCATAAAAAAGATGTAAATGTAAAAAAAATGTACAATGTACATATATACTTTATATAGTCGGATATGTTTCCTTTTCTTCTAAAATACACTTTTCCAAGAGTACATATAAAAAATATACGTATACCATTTGGAACGATTACAAATGCTGTTCGATGATCATCACATACTCGTGCCACGGTCCCATCACCAATTCGACATAATTGCCTCTCTCTCCCTGCACAATTTTTACCCACTTTAGAGACGCAAAACAATTCGATCGCTGCTGTTACCAGCGGTTCTGCTTATCAGTGAGCAACGCGGCGTTGTCGCTCAGCGAGCGCGTAACTTTTACCGAAAAAAATAACAACAAAATAAACAAAAAAGAGAAAAGCAAAACAACAACAGAAAGACCAAATTTGTTGGGGCGATGTTGAGGCGTGACTGCTTGCGATTGCTGAACGCCTGTTCAATTAGCAAACTATTTAAAATGTTTTAAACTTTTTTACGCTCTCCGCTGTTAAATTTTATAAACAAAATAAAAATATATTTGTGTACAACAAGAGCCCCACTGTGGGGCTCACCAAATACAAACTGTTAACATACAAATTAAGATGGCTGCTGCGTCTTCTTGTTTACCATAATCCTCGGCCCGGGCCTCAGAAATATGAGTGCTGTACCTAAATTCGATCGTTTCTCGATCATACGACTTCACTCTTTCCCTCTCTTTTACACTACCTAGTGCTATCTCTGTTGTTGCTTTTGCCCTCAGCATAGCCATTGTTTCTATGCTTGCTCCACGGCGTAACGGTAATTCCGTAAAACTCTAGGAAATACGGTATTATTTTGTACTAATTCAAATAGGCGTACAGCATTTAAGAGCAACGCGCTTGTCTTATGTATGTATGTATGTATGTGGGACAAGCAGCGACAACTGACTGATAATTCCGTAGTTGGCCCAATCTGAGTGAAGTATATATGGTTGTAGCTGTGTGTATATACATATGTGTTCATATGTATGTTTGTTTTCCGTATTCATTTATCTCTTTGTTGTGCGCGTTTAATTTGTTTATTCGTTGATTTGAAATTCTTCGCTTAGCTGCGGGACACATTTGTTTAAATAATTCAAAATACACTAAGAGAAATTCATTGAATTTGTTACTATTGTTTATAATAATACAAATGTATAAAGTGATAAAATGATTTTCAAAATTATAACGTACATATTAGTTTTGGTTGTCAAATGTAAAATAAAATAATTAGTAATACCACTAATTTTTTATTACAATTATACAATAATATATTAATTATATATGTATATATAGTTGAAAAACATAAGATATGTTTTTAAACAAGCTTAAGATCATTTGAATATTCATATTCATTTATTTCAAAACCTAAATTCTGTAAAAATTTAAATTATCTTCTCAAATAATATTTAGATCAAATTTGTTTTTTTTTGCTACTTTTTGTAGAATGTTTCTGTAAGTGATCAAAAATTTTATCTTTTCATTACTTTTTTTTTAAGTGTCGACAAACAAACACATACCTATACACTCATGTATATAGTGCCCATTAAAAAAAATCACGTTTTATCCGAAAAAGAGAAAAAAATGAAAAAAAAATAATAATAATAATTGTCTAATGTCAAAGCGTAGACAGATATAGACACGTCCACTCCAAAACTGTACGCCTGTGATTTTGGATAAATGCTGCGCATGGAATTTGCCACAGAAATCGAAAGTGCTTTTTAAAGCGTGCGTGCATCATCATCCAAATACATATTGTTGCGTATGATATTGTCATACTATGTGGCATATACAATGGACTCTAGCTTTTCCCAACACTTACAACTTTCCATTGCACACATACATTCATATTATTCACTTAAACATAGCCCACATTGCATCATGGTTGAACCAGCTGGGTGCCATTGACTCAGTTGCTTATCAGACAACCTCGAGTGGGCTTTACGTTCACCCGCCCGCTTTCGCCGCCCCAACTCTTCCACCCCCCCACGCTATCACACTGTGTGTGGAGACCAAGTTGTGTGGAGAGCGTGTGAAAATGCATTGAACAAATGACTTTCAAGCGTTTGCTGTGCGCTTGTTACAAAAAGTTTATGATTTCGTATTAAACAAAAAAAGTAATGTTTAATAGCGAGCAGGCAAAAAAAAGAAAAAATATATTAAGAAGAATGGTTGTTTGTTGCTCGCATGCCTCTATATAAGGCAGCACGTTAAGCGAATGTTAAATTAACCCTAGAAAAATGAAGAGCAAAGTAAAAAGTTGAACAAAGAATAATAATAAAAAATAATAATATTTCTTGTGGAAAAATATAGAAATTAATCATATTCAAATGAATTATTCAAAAAAACACATAAAAATATTTCTATGATTTTCTTTTTTTTTTTTCATTAAACAACAAACATATGAGCGTAAAGAATTTAAATAAAGGGTTTTTAATTAGGAACTCAAGTAATTTAAAGATTTGGGAGTCGATGACCTTAGACCTTATTTTTTTTGTACAATATTTAAAAATGCAATAAATAAATAAATAATTTAAATTTATCAATTTAAATACCATATCTTCTGCTTATGGCAATATAAATATTTTTTATCGCTGAGCTTTAAAGTATTTGATAAACCCCTAATCTTAATCAAAAGCTTGATCAATTCAAAGTTTTTCACAAAGCACTCAGGCATATCACTTTAAAAATAACTCGCCGGCATTCTAGCGTTAAACAGTGTTTACATTAATCGTCATCGTACACTCTCCCAGTCGCTCAGTGCTTCAACTTTTTATCCGATCGCGCTTTCTCTTGTAATGACGCAGCACTCTATCTCTCTCTTTCATAAACTCTACTCTCTCGAAAAAAACGTTGCGCACTCTTTCTGCTTGCCTGCGTTCTGCGTATGGTTGGGTCAACGATCTTCAAAACTTTCGTGCGCACAGTTCGTTGAACTGCCGAAAAAAGGCAACTGTAAACTGCTTGGTGTCTTCTCGTTTTCAGCTGCGTACGCTGTTCGTTGCGACTGCGCGCCTGATACACACAACAGGCGTCTGATTTTTCTTTCTATCGTCGCGACGCTTCGCTGCCGATCGCTGTTGGAGTTTTGCTGGGTCAGGGGCGGTCCCTGAACGTGACACCATTGAGGGGCGTTAACCTTTTAGTTTTGCTGTGTGTGGATGGCTGTGGCGCATTGAACCTTGTGTCGCGTTCAATGCAAGGCCATTAACCTTGCCCAAAACTGGGTTAATAATCATGCTGGGCCAGGGCCCCGACCAAGACCCCGACCGCGACACCATTGCCTCAGGGCCAACACCGTATATGGGCGGTGTGTCGTTGGCCATCATCACTCTCGTTTTTTATGTAGAAATCGATAGCTTGCTTTGTTTATGGAACAGGCGACCAGATAATGCCAGAGCAGTGTGACAACACTCGCATAACAAAAGCATAAAGCTTTTTTTTTTTTGTATAACAGCAACAGGAAATTCGAGGGCCAGTTGTGTTGCGTACAATTATCACACACACAAACACACTCGCACTCACACAAAAATGTATTCACTTTGTCAGTTTCATTATTATTGTGGCTGGTTGCTATGCAAGCAACATTTGTAATCCACCCTCCGGTTACCATACGACTGCCTACGGCATTGACGCTTGTGGCTTGTTGCTGGTTGTCCGTCGGACGTCTTCACTCTCGCTTTTAAAACATGATCGATAATATACAGGCACAAAGTAACAGGCGAACATGAGAGCGCAGCTCAACGACGACATGCGACTTCATCGTTTTGTTTTGTATTGTGCGTATCTCTTCCTCTCTCGCACTCCCTCTCTCTCTCTCTCTGTCTCTTTTCGCTCTTTCTTGCTCTGTCTTGACTGTTGTTGACCTTGTTTCAGTGTTGTTGCATTCGTTGTTGTTGGGTTGGTATTGAAAACTTTAACAATTGGACGAAACGCAAAACGCAAAGCGGGCAACATAAAATGGAAGAAAAAAAAAACACATTTTGCATTTTAAATTCGTGTGCAAAATTGTGTTGTGACAAAAGTTTAGGTTTAACTTAGTAAAAGAAATGTGTTTTAAAGATTTCTTTAGAGGAGTTTAATACGAACTAAGATCAATGTTTTAGGCTATTAGTAGGGAATCCTTATCAAACACAATTAATAAGGTATGTTTTCTTTCCCCTTTGCTGGTTTGTTAAACTCACTTGCATTTATATTCAAACAAATATATTTGTATCTTAATAAACATATATGTATATTTGCTTATGCTCATACATAAATAAACACAAACACACACGTGTGTGTACATATCTACACTTGGTATATTTATGAGTTTATTCAGTAGTACGACGATTATTTGTTGTTTTTTTTTGGTTTTGGTTTTCCAAGGTTTTCCAGTCTGATCGCTTTAGCGATTCAAGGCTTCCTTTATGTTAACTTAAACGCCAGCTAGCTAGCCGCACTTCGAGCCACTTGGTAAACCTTCTGTTGGCCTGGCCAAAATAGAACAGCAACGGTTTCTAAATAGTTGTATGCTCTCTAGACTACTCGAGTCTAGACTCTAGAAATCTCTTCCTCTTCACATGGTGCTTGCTGTGTTTTGTTTTGCCGGCAAAATACTTTTCTATATGTCTATTTGTGGTTTGGGTGCTTCTCGCTTTTCGGCAAAACAAATAATAGTTTTTGTTTACGCAAATTTGTGCGGACGCAGTGGGCGAGGCGCCCGGCTAGACGAATGGACTAGCAGACCGGCGTACAACATGGCGTATGTGATTAGTTTTTTCGTACTATTCGGAACCGGCGCACAGCGATTGTGTGTAAGGCACACACCACACACACACACCTTCTGGCTCTCGGGGGGCAGCATGAAATTTTTATGTTGATATGAATACAACAACAACAACAGCAACAATGAACGGTGTACAGAGCTCGCGAGTGCCATAAAAATCAACGTGAAACAACAATTAGCATTCAAGGTTAACCAGAAATGAGCTCTGACTGACAAACAGACGCCTCGCCATGCGTTGCGATCCAAACCGGCAAGAGAATACGCCGTGTCGCGGTCCCCACTTGGGGACAATCCAACAACAACAACAACATCAAAGCAATTGTATTTTACAGCCAACAGAAACAAAAACCGGTTCTTTGGCACAAACAGGGCAGTGCATTTATTATGTATCTTAATCTACATTTTAGCTGCTCAATAAATATTTAGACTATATGACAAGACTTCCTAGAATAGCTTGATAAGCTAGAAACTGAATATCTTTGAAACTATTTTATTCGGTTTAATTTTAGATAGAGGATCATGATATCATATTTTTGTGCCCTTGTATCCAGGAACTTGATGTATTAAAATATGAAAAGTTGTTATACATATAATCTATATATGTACTGAATCTTAATAAACAAGCAAAAAACGTTGTTACAAAGAAGTTTTGGAGTATGGCATTGAGTTTTGAAAAACAGTTTGTTACAAAGAAAACTTAAGTATATAGCAGTTGGACTAAGTGTTTCCTATTTATCAACTTCTGTTCCTATTATTTAATTTGGCTATATATAATATATATCATGGATAGTCATGCATATTTATGTAATTGTTGGTGCTTTGCTTATTAAAAAAATTTATAATAAAAATATTCTAGTAAAATACTAATAGACTTATAGGTTAAGCATTCTAATAAATAAAAGTTTGCAAAAAACTTAACAAAAAACGTATATTTGTTGGCAAAACTTATGTTCATAAAATATTCTTTTAAAAATATGTTAAATATTATATACATTAAATTTTTTCCGAGTTTTTGGAAAAATGTTTTATTGCTCATTGCTGAATGCTTTTAATATGATATTTTATATCTTAAATTTATATTTTTTTACCCTTGACCAGAAGCTTGAGAGAAATAACTGATAAAACAATAATATCAGGTTCACAATAATATTTAATTTAAATTTCTTTTTTTTTTACTTCTTTCACTGTTTATGTGTGTTAATTATTTGCGGTTAGCGACCTTATATCATATTACCTATAACCACATCATCAGCACTTTTTCACATGCTTTCAAGATACAAGACGAGTCGCTTTAACACTTTAAAACACCAAACAGTTTATTTAAAACCCATTTTTCACACGCAAAAAATCTTTACGTGGTATCTTGTATTCGCGCACACCCGCCTAGAGATTGCTCTTACTTTTCAGTTTCTTTTTTGAGTTCAATAACCTGGTTTTACTAATCTGCTGATTACATAAAAAGCATTAACCATGGATTCCTGCAGCCCTGATCCACAGTAGCACAGCAATTTCCTATGTAGTTGGTGTGCCTTATGATTTATGGTATGATGGGTCTGGGCCCAACCCCGGCCATAAGTGAAGAGAGACCAAAACTCAAAATTCACTTTCGATTTTCAATTTTACTAGGAAGTTTTTTATAAATACGGCCAGGCGCACAGGGCCGTAAGGGCTGTCGCTGCGATCGAGCCAAAAATTAACTTGGTAAATTTTTTTTTTGTTTTTATCAGCTCTTCGTGCTACCAATGTTCTTGCTATCTCACTTGCACACACGTGCTTAAGTTGTGCGTGAATATATATGTATGTGTGTGTGTTTGGGTGTGAGGTAGTTTTTAGTTTGTTTTTTTCATGGTCGTGACGATCTGTGACCTACTTTTGGGTTTTCGTTGTGTTTTCATTTTTGAAGATTTTTTGATCGTTTAGCTGAAGAGTATATTGGGGGTATATTAAATACGTGGTGAGCATTAAACTAAGCAGTGAAATAACGTCTCAAAAACATTTAAACCATAATTAATCATATAATTTAATCATAATTTTATAAACACCTTAAATGAGGCTTAAAACAGGCTTGCATATGAATAGTGAGATTTATGCGACGCAAAGTTCTTTCATGCTCAAAAATCCAATGTAAGCTGCCTGGTATCATAATTAAGCTACAATAACTTGTCATATTTAAGCCCCTGTGACAATGCTTACGGATTGTGGTGCTTCACTAGCACAGCTCTACCAGCCATACTACCCCTTGCTACCTATCTTATTCATTCACTTAACACCCATCTCTCTATGTCTGCTTCTGTTTTTGTTGTGTTTTACAGAGGTGGCTGTTGGGCTGCGGGATGTTAACGTGCGCATTCCGGCGGCCGTTAAACGCGGCGATAATGCGCTCTTAATCTGCAATTATGACATCGAGAACGACACGCTCTATGCGGTAAAGTGGTACAGGGGCCGCAGGGAGTTCTATCGCTACACGCCCAAGGAGAATCCTGCCTGGAAGATATTCACGAAAACCAACGAAATTGATGTGGAGGTAAGTTGACGTTGACGCTGACGCTGACGCTGACGTTTGTCAGTCTGTTGTCTCTCTTGTATATAAAGTGCTCATCATGTTCTTTCACCATGATAATGATGATGATGATGATTAAAATTAAAAGAGAAAGAGCTGCCAATGTAAATTGCTGTAAATAACAGCATAAATGTTGGTGTTGCTGTTGCTTGTTGCTGTGGTTGTGTTAACGACAACAACAGCAACAACAAAGACAATCAGCTCAATGTAAACAGTTTGCAAGCGCTTCAGTTCCATTTCTCTCAGTGTATTCGCGTGTGTGCTTGCATGTTTGTTTTATGCATGTTAAAAAGTTTTAATTAACATTTTTGACTTTTCACTTGCTGCTGCTGCTGTTGCTGCTGTTGCAGTTGCTTCACACATGTCGTTGCCGGGGATTTTATTCTGTGCATTTTATTGTTGACTTTTGCTGACATTGCGAAAATTAAAAGCGAAATGCCGCAAAATTGTGTTCAAGCTGTTGCATACACCATGTTGCAGCACTGCAGAAAATATCTTATATAAACACACACACACACGCTTGCATTATTATGTTCATAATAACCATTTGGAGCGCGCAGTGGTCAAATTTTTGATAATTATCAATTGTAAATTGACATGGTGAATTGTAAAGCAAACTTATTATTTAAGCAATTTGGCAACTATTTGCTCAACTTTTTATTTAACATTTCATAAATGTAGCTTTAAAATTTTAATTTTAAATATAACGGTTATTGAACCGAATGTTGAATTTTAAAAGTGCAGCCTAAAAGTATGCTGTACAAGAAATGGAGCATACTTTTGTGCTGAAATAAATCTAGTCTGGACACTTTTTACGTTATAATTTAACGTATCAAAATGTAATATGCTTATTTCAATTTTTAAGTATTTATGTTAAGACCTCCCTTTTAACTTTAATATCAACTGCATATTAATCGAACGCTATTGAAGAGAACTTTAATTAAAACACCTTCAACCATATGTAACTGCATATTCATGTTTGTATAAATTAATATGTATATATGTATGTTTCTCTTAACAGACCACACAATCGAATGCAAGCCATGTTCTGTTGCGTAATGTGCCCACATCCATATCGGGTAAATTTGCCTGTGAAGTGTCCGCAGATGCGCCCACATTCGATACCTCCATTGTGGCAGCCGATATGGAAGTTGTAGGTATGTATAACAAATTGCACATGATCCTTGCTACTGTATCATTCTTTAATAAAAAAATTTATAAAAAAAACACACACAGAACTTCCCACACAAAGACCCATTATAACGGGTATTCATTCAAGATATCGTTTGGGCGATATTATCAATGGCAACTGTTCATCGGATTATTCAAAGCCAGCTGCAAATCTTACCTGGTGGATAAATGATATACAGGTAATGACACTTAATTGAGTCTTATAAAACCTGTTGTGTACATTATTTTGATAATAGGTTCCACCAAATTATTTGCGCGTTTATGACATACAACGACATTTGGCTGAACATCTTGAGTCTTCGGTGCTGGAACTTAATTTCGTTGTGACAACGCATCATTTTATCAAAGGGCGTCTTAAGGTTTGTTGCTTAACTACACTTTGGAAACAACAAATTGTAAAAGTTTTGTTTTTCTTCAGCTAAAATGTTCCGCTCGCATTCATGACATCTATGCGCAGGAGAGCGAAAAACTTATTGAAGAGGATCGTCCTCGTATTTTGGCTTCAGGACGCTCGCCAGATATGAATATGTATCCGTTTGATCAACCCGGCGATGCCGATGAGCACAATGAGCTTTTCCTGACCCACAAAAGTAAGTAGGTTTTTGAGCAATTCAATAAGAAAACGTGGAAAATATGTGGACTTATTGAGATTTAAACGTCGATTTGTTTGATTTTCCAACCGCCCCGTTGGCGTTGCACTTTAATCTGTAAGCTAGATGTGTTTCAAGAGTCTATTTCCTGCATAATTAAAGTATTTTTGGATAAACCTTAACATTTTGATATTTAACCCACACGTTCTGTAACATTTTAAGAACCTCGTATCCCTTTGCCATCTCGTGTTGCTCTTTTATTGTTTGTAATCAATAACTCATTTGATTAAGGACCGCACATTAGTTAGAGGCGCAACATTGCAAAAGTGCTGAACGTTTGTTTAAAAATTAGCCCAAATCCTTGACCAAAGATAAGCAATGGCCACACACACACACACAAACACACACACACACCCACACTTTACAATGTATTTGGTCCATTGCTGGGAATCTAGGTATACAAATCTTAGCCTGATTGTTTTGCAACTAAAACAAATGCGAAGGAGACCGCTGGGGATTGGGGAAACATTACACGCACGCCATTAGAATGATAAACGGTGCAGCATTAAATCAAAGTTAGTGGAAAAAGGACGCAGGAAAGCAGGACGCAGGACATCAGCCAAGCAGCTCACCTTATTAGCTATTGTTGTTGTTTGCTTTGTGTTGTGCCACGATTTATTAATGCTCTGCGCTAAGCTACAAGCAATTAATTCAAAGATTAATTTCACCAGCGGGTGCCACAACCACCATCCACACACACATCCACTGAAACCTCAGTCTTAACCCGCTTTTAATATGTTTTCTTTTCGCTCTCTCTTCCTTTGTCTGTCTTTCCACAGATGCTGCTGTCTCTCTCAATTGGCCACAGCATCTAAGTCTGTTTGTGTTAATGGGTCTATTGCACTTGGTCTGGACAACCATTCAGCCTAGAAGTACAAACAGGACGAACCACCAAAATAGCCATAGCTGGCGAAGTCAGGTCTGCCTGGAGTTGCGGTGATGCGTTAAGCCCGAAGAAATGCAAACAAAAGCGCTCTACATATAATAATATTATACAAACATACATGCATACATACATATAAATATATATATATAGATAAGTCAGTCGCAACAATTCATATACATAAACATACATCTATATAGCAAATCGACTAGTAACAATTGTCACTAACTTTAAACGTTTAGCGAATGTTTGTTGTGCGTCATAGACAAAGAGAGATAGAGAGAGAGATAGAAGCCTGCCTCTCTCTTAGACATCTTAAAAATACACACATATATGTATACCTAACAAATTATATACTGTATAAATTCGATATATTTTAATTGTGTTTTTTCCACCTAAAACTAAGTCAAATGTAAATAAATCATACGACATCTAAAACGAAACAAATATCTAATTGTTAAGCAAAATTTTTCTGTAATATTTTAAGTATTTACTAAAGTCTTTTTATTTTGTTATTAAGTGTGAAAATGTTTCAACGTTGTGATTTCTTGGCGTCTTTTTGTTGGTATGTATTTACTAGTATTTAAAAACGAAAACAAAACGTAACTACAAACTGTTGTTTTAGGAAACTGTACGATCTAACTAAGTATTTAATCATTGTTGAACAGGTGTGAATTGACTTTTATTTAAATCTGTGAATAAAATGGCAGCCAAACAAAACTATTGTTTTTATTGAATTGTATACTTGGGCTAACTTTGTTTGAAAAGTAAGTACATTAGTGAAGATCTATGGAAGAAATTGATTAGCTTATTGGAATGAGTTTTGGTTGGTATAAAGCTTGTGATTCCAGGTAAATAGAATCGTTAGCTAGATCTTCTGTTAACCATTGAAATTTGATATTTGGGAGTGTTGCGAAAGCATGCGATGAATGTCTTTATAAGCTTAGCGTATGCTGCACCTTGATGTCTTTTGTTTTTTGATCCAGGAATGCATAAGTTTCGTAAGCATTTAGCATAATGACCTTACCCAAACTTAAGGCCTATAGTATAGGCCCTATACCTTTTTAACAAAAATGGTTTACCTTATTAAACACTTCGATAGTTATTGGGATTTGGAATAAGAACGTTCAGTAAACAATATCATTTAAGTTATCTGGACATTTGGATAAGCTGGCGGAAATATTTGAAGACCCTACGAAGTACAAAAATAGCCGTTCTATTAATATTTACTTAAGAGCTTCAAATTATAATATTAATAAAATTATTTAAGCATTACTTGTCATTTAATTATCGTTTGGCAAATTTGCTATTGTTAAACAATTTGGAGATTTTTTTATACCATGTTTGTGGTTCGCCAGGTCGTCCTCGACAAAGTGTAAAATATTATGGCGTCAACTGAAAAAGCCACAAATGAAAAACTTGTAATTTAGGTGACAAAAACAACAAGACAAGGCACACAACGGACCAAACACTGCAAAAGTGGGACAGACAGCGCGACGAGCAGTGAGAGGCAGGGGCAGTGAATGACACAAAAAACAGCGTCGAATGGGTTGGCAGCCTGCACAAACCGACTAAAAACCATTTGGCAGCACCCCCCCACTTAAAACGTGCTAGTCGAAACACTCTGCGTCAGTTAAATAGAAGCAGGAACAATTCCATGGAATTCTTGAATATGTCATTGAGCCTTTTATGATTTGTTACAAGAATTTTACTTTAACGTGAACACAAACTAAATCGCTTAAGGAATAATATGGCATTTCTAACAAATAACTGGAAATAGTAGTATGCAAGTCAGACTTTCTAAGAAGTTTTGTAAGCTTTAAACTAAGAATCGCTTTTATAAAGTGTGATTCTGTCTTACAAAGATGTTTCTTTGAATAACAATTTTATATACATTTGAATAAATTTATATTGCCAGATATAAAAAAAATCAGAAAATTAAATTTGAATAAATATTGAAGTAAATTACATATTGATCAAAGCTAAAACCAATCTGTGCTGGCTGCAGTGCATTTTAACATTTGACTAGTTTCATAAATCGGTCAAAAAAGATATAGCAAAGAATACAGTACTCTCAATTTTAAACGTATTTGTAAATATAAATATAGTAAGTATGTGTACCTATTCATATGTCGCGTGCTGTACATATGTGTATGTGTGGGTGTCATCGCTGTGTCATTCTTGCATACTTTTCAGCGCGTCGCTTTGTTGTTGCTGTTTGCAATTTCGCACTCGACTGCATCTCAGCAGATCTGTATGTGAATCAAAAGAGCTGGACGTGAGTGTGTGTGTTCGTGTAAGTATGTGTGTGTGTGTTGGCGTATGGGCTTCTTGCTTCTTACTAAGCATCTGCGAGTAGGGCGTGGTCGCTGCCCATTGCACTGTTGCAAATTTATTGTGCATGTGAATGCGCAAATGTTTCCCCACTTTTCTCTCTCTATCTATCTCCCTCTCTGTCTCTGCCTGTCTTTTTCAATATTTGTCTCTTTCTGTCGCTTGATTGTATGTGTGTGTGTGTGTGTGTGTGCGGCTTTTGCTTTGGCAGTCAGCGAACCCAGCCAATTGCTCGAAAATGACTTTTGGCACGAGGCAGTTTGCAAAAAGCGTTGATGATGCTAGGAGCCTGGCAAGGCTATGATACTTGTAGAGAAGGGGCGGGTGCTGCAGCATACAAAGCTAAGAGTCTGAGGATGGGAGCTGGAGCTGGAGTTGGAGTTGGAGTTGAATGCTGCTAATGGACAATCGAAAACGCATTCAACTGGCAATTTCGGTTTTTGCCCCATGGCGCCATCTTTAGCTGTGTGCGTGTGTGTGTGTGTGTGTGTGTGTGGGCAAATTGATTCCCGTTGCGGTGGCTTGGCATCAACAGCAGGCGTCGCCACCAGGTGGCGCCCTCATTAAAACTGCACCGCCAACAACTTCCTTCGCGCTGCTGCTCTCTTCGTCTCCTTCAAATTGTCAAAAACATTCAAATGCGTGTGGCGTGAAACTTGCCAGCAAATCCTTTCGACTCCTTTGCATTGGTTTCTTGTTTTTTTTTTGTTTTCTTTCGCTTAAATGGAAAACATTTGTTAATTGCTTTTTCGGTTGCACTCGCCCGCCCTCATTGTGTGTGTGTGTTTGTTTGTTTGTTTGTGAGTGTTGTCAGCTCAAGAAATCAGAAAAATAATGAAAAAAATTTAATTATAAAAAATCAAAATATAAAGCACTAAAACATAAATTTATCTGAAAGAAATAATATAATGCGTATACACAATATTATATTAAATTCTTGAACACTTTTTTTTTAATCTTTAAAGAATAAAATTCATATATATGTATACTAGTAAGTGCCCCGCTTGCTTCGCTACGCCGATAGTTTTTACAAAATTTTAGCAATACATATAAAATAAATAAATTAGTTAATGTTTAACAAAATATTAGCAAAGTATTAAATATTCTCTTTTTAACGCCACCATTGAGGTTGAGAATCAGACGCGTCTTTATACTTTGATACCAAAGGTATCATATTATATTGGGTTTATGCAATGCCCGTCAAGGTGTCTGTCCGTCCGTCCGCCCGTCCGTCCGTTTGAACGCAACTTTTTTAAACACGCTTGAAGCTAGAGCTTTGCAACTTTGCAAATATTTTGGTACATACCTTCGTCAGAAAAAGTGTTAAATTTGGCTCTACGACCTCAGGGGCCTGGGAAATCGATAACAAATCGAAACCTCAAAGTGCAAATCGATGAAACACATATATATATATCTCACATTTTAGCAGCTAGAGTCACCAAATTTGTGGGCAAGATAGCCGATGACATTCCTCAAAAACTGCATCGAAAGTTTGGATGCCACGCCCACCTCTTCCGCCCCCAGCCACGGATGCCACGGCCACCTATTCCGCCCCCAGTCCCGCTCCAATTATAAACAAAAATGCCTGTATCTTCTACAGTTTTCAAGCTATAGGCACCAAAATTGACATAAAGGTGGATGCTGACATTTGACACAGATATGCATGAAAACTTTGGATTCCACGCTCCCAAACAACGGGACATGCCCCACCGCCCTAAAACCGGAAGGCATGTATCTTCGCCAGTTTTTAAGCTAGATTCACCAAATTCGGTATTAATATTGGTAGTGACATCCGTAACTGGTGTGCATACAAATTTTGGATGCCACGCCAACTTATACCGCCCACCGCTATATCTCTCTCAGTTTTCGACCTAGGCTCTTCAAATTTGGTATGAACATTGTTAGCGGCATCCGTAACCGATCTACATCAAAGTTTTATACGCCACGCCCACCTTTTCCACCCAACTCGTAAAATCTGAAATTTCTATATCTTTCCCAGATTTTGCGCTAGAGTCACCAAACTTGGAAACATTGTTAGTGACATCCGTAACAAATGTGCAATATTGGATGCCACGCCCACTTATACCGCCCACCAAAATATCTTTCTCAGTTTTTGCGCTAGACTCTCCAAACTTGATTAGGAGATAGAAGGTACCATCCGCCACAGATATGCATCACAAATTTGAATGTCACGCCTACCCCTTCTGACCGCCTTTTTATACCCAAAACCCCCATACGTTACAAATACATACAAACTTACATATGTGCTTTGCTTAATTGGTCGAAAATGTATATCAACAATGTTTGTGTGGTACGACGTTACGTCTGAGTTACATAAGCAGCAAGTAAGCAAATCAACCACTATACAAAGATGTTCAAGATTAATTATTTTCGCGCAAATGGCTCGTTATAAAAAACAAATAAGAAATAACAAAAAAACAAAACGTTGAAACTCACAGCTTGTCCTGACCAAGTTTCGTAATAATTAATTAATTTAAAAGCATAGCTCTAGTACAAAAGTTGAGAAAAAAAGGACTTAAGTGTTCAGGAGGTACTCGAAGGAGTGGTCCAAATTAAAAATCCTTTCTTAGTGCTCACTTTCACCGAGAATGGAATATTTTGTGAAAATTTCAGCCTTCTAGCTCTTATCGTTTAGGCTGTGGGCCTCTCAACAATCAGTCAGTCAGGACAAACTATTTTATATATATAGATAAGCACGCTCCATAACATAAGTGTATGGGAGGTGCCCCAAGGAGTTGTCGGATCGGGTCCAAATTTTGCATCCATAATTTTTTTACACGCCTCCATGTCCTGACCAAGTTTTGTAATAATTGAATAATTTTAAAGCATAGCTCTAGTACAAAAGTTGAGAAAAAAAGGACTTAAGTGTTCAGGAGGTACTCGAAGGAGTGGTCCAAATTAAAAATCCTTTCTTAGTGCTCACTTTCACCGAGAATGGAATATTTTGTGAAAATTTCAGCCTTCTAGCTCTTATCGTTTAGGCTGTGGGCCTCTCAACAATCAGTCAGTCAGGACAAACTATTTTATATATATAGATAAGCACGCTCCATAACATAAGTGTATGGGAGGTGCCCCAAGGAGTTGTCGGATCGGGTCCAAATTTTGCATCCATAATTTTTTTACACGCCTCCATGTCCTGACCAAGTTTTGTAATAATTGAATAATTTTAAAGCATAGCTCTAGTACAAAAGTTGAGAAAAAAAGGACTTAAGTGTTCAGGAGGTACTCGAAGGAGTGGTCCAAATTAAAAATCCTTTCTTAGTGCTCACTTTCAACCTGAATGGAATATTATGTGAAAATTTCAGCCTTCTAGCTCTTATCGTTTAGGCTGTGGGCCTCTCAACAATCAGTCAGTCAGTCAGTCAGTTAGGACAAACTATTTTATATATATAGATTAGCTTGCTACAGATACAACAATGTGTGCGTGCATTAACCAATATATGCACTTGCATTTTTGTTAATACATATGTATGTAGGTATTATACAATTAAAAGGCACGTACATACATGTGTAAGTATGTACATGCGTGCGTTAGCAACACCAACTAAAGTAACAAATGTCAGTTTGAAAATAATATCAAAACAACAATGGCAATAGGTATTTGTGTGTTAAGTTTTGTTTGATAATTAGCAAGTATGTAGGTAAAACCAATCGCGTAACATATTCTAATGCAGGGTGACCGAATATGGTATTTTTTATACTTTTTGGTATATAATCAGCTCTGATTTTGCCCAATTGTATATTTATGGTATATTGGTATATTCTAGTATTTTTGGTAAATAATGTGGTATATAATAGTATATTGTATTCTATCACACTTTTTCCAAGCATTTTGTCAATGGTAATGAAAAGTTAACTCCTATTAATATGAGCAAATATATTAAACAAAAATACCGAGAAGAATGGGAAACAATGCCCGAGAACAGCAAGTGGCTTGGGAGAAGCCAAAACAAAGAAGACGCCTTCTGCAAGGCTTGTAATGTATCCATAATGAGCAGATTGGCGTCAATCCGTCAACATGCGGCAACACAGAAACACAAGGAAAAAATTAAGTTTTTCTGTGGAAAGTCGAAGGTAAATGATTATTTAAATTTGAATCACATCAATAAACAAATTTTTAATCAAAATTAATCATTGTCAATTATAAGTTTATATTTTTTCAAGGTTGATTCACATTTTAAAGCCCCGGGCGAAACACTTTCTGGCGCAGTTAAGAAGGCGGAAATTATGTTTGCCGCTGCAGTCGCTGAACATAATATACCAATGCGCACAATGGACCATCTTTCGGATGTCATTAAAAATGCATTTCCAGACAGTGCAATTGCACGTGGATTTAATTGCAAACGTACAAAAACGGCTTCGCTCACTTACAATGTTCTGGCACCCGTATTTCAGGAGCAGTTGGTTAAGAGTATAAGACGCTGCGTTTCGCCTAATGGGAAGCCCATTTTCTCCGTGATTATTGATGAATCAACAGATGTTAGCTGCACTAAAGTATTAGCGTGTGCAGTAATGTTCTTCAACAATGTTGCACAGACGAAATTCTTTTTCTCCATCAACTTGGAACATCTGAAGATCTGTACATTGCTTTGAAGACCGGACTACATTCAAATGGATTTGATGTAAGCAACATTATTGGGTTCGCTGCCGACACGACTAATGAAATGTATGGTGAGCGCAATAGCATAATGTCAAAAATCCGCAATGAAAGCAAGTCGTGTTTTTTCATGAAGCAGCATTGGCCTCAAGCTACGCTTGCAAAGAACTCCCACGGAATTTAGAACAGACCGTTAAGGAGACATATAACTATTTCTCGAAAAGTTCAAAGCGACGCCGCAAGTTTATTGGGTTTCAGAATTTTTTCAATTCATCATCGCACAACATTTTAAACCATTACGAAATACGTTGGCTCTCCTTTCAAGCTTGTGTGGCACGCTTGCTCGAGCAATGGGATGCGCTTCTTGCATTTTTTAAAGAAGAAGTTGAAATAGACAAAAACCTGTCAGCTGAATATATTCTTGGAAACTTACAAAATCCTATTGTAAAGCTATATATGCTTTTCCTTGAATACATTCTTTCATTAGTGAACAAATTTAATGTTATTTTTCAATCGGGTAATCTTCTATAAGTCCATGTCGGAGTTTTACAAAAGCTTATTGGCATGTTATTTGAAAGAATTTTATATCAAAAGTACAGATGTAAGCGTAATAGATCCGACAAGCATGATCAATTTACTTGACTTTAAAGAAATGTATCACTTGTAAATGAAAATTTAGAATGCGATGCGTTTTGGTTTAAAATAGGTAAAATACGAGAATACGAATACGAATAATAATTGCTATAAGTTTTCAAACATTGCCAAATTTGCACAAGCAATGCTTATTTTACCAGTGTCGAATGCGTCGTGTGAACGTATATTTTCAGCAATGAACTTAATTAAAACCAAAAGCCGCAATCGATTCAAAAACGAAAACGTTGAAAAAATTTTACATGTAAAGCAGTCGCTAAGAGAAAACGGCTGTTGTAATTTCGAACCTGACTTAAAAATGATAACTCGCCAAATTCCAATTGTTCTATCAGACAGCTCGGAGGATGAAACGTAAACATTATATTACGAAATGCTTTAATTAGCTACACAACAGGGAATAAGCATTTTGACAAATCCAAAGTAAAATCCTCTCACAACCAAACCTCACCCAACAAAGTGTCCGGTATCAACGGAAAGGTCACCAACTTGGCGCCCGAATGACACAACACTCCCACGAACCCATCAAGCACCCATTGAAAGCTTTTAATTCATGTAATAAAAACTTTCAATGGGCACTCAATGGGCTCACAAGAGCACTGAACCATTCAAACGCCAAACAAATGACCCCTCCGTTGACACCAAACACCCCGCTAAGCAAGGCCCAGCTATGAGAAGATTCCAATTTAAAGTTGTCAAAACACTTATTCCCTGTTGTGTACATGTATAACCAAAAGACTTGTTATCTTTAAGTAAATACAAAATGTTTTTTATTGATATAAGTATAACCCAAAGACTTGATATTGATTCTCATATTGTTATGTTATAATAAAAAAGTTAAATAAACTTTTATAAAAAGAATACAAACACATTTTCTTTAAAAACCGCCGTTCAATTGCGTTTATTAATTTCTTCTTTTTATAAATTTCAAAAAACAATTCAAATTTAAAAGCGTAATAGCAGCTATTTTTCATGGTATTTTCGTGGTATAAAATGAAATTCAAATAGTATATTTTAGTATATTTTCGGGCTAAAAATAGTATATTTCGTCGTTGCCGGCGCGGTCACCCTGTTCTAATGTAAAAAAACAAATTATGTTTTAATTGATTTGTTTTAAATCAATGATACCAACAAAAAGAAGCAACAACAACACTTACTAACAACAACAACAACAAATGCTACTTAATTCGAAAAACAATTGTCAAAGGCACAAAGAAGAAAAGAGAATAACGGAAAGAGACAAAAAGTGGAAGGGGTCATTTTTTTATTTTTTTTGTTTGAAACCTCGGCGGCGTTGAAACTCACAGCTTGTGCGACAATGAGGCGCCAGATGTTGGAATGAGGTAAAGTGATTAATGCAATTAATTGAGTTGTTCAAAATTTAATCCAAATTAAAAATCCTTTCTTAGTGCTCACTTTCAACCTGAATGGAATATAATGTCAAAATTTCAGCCTTCTAGCTCTTATCGTTTAGGCTGTGGGTCTCTCAACAATCAGTCAGTCAGTCAGTCAGTTAGGACAAACTATTTTATATATATAGATATAGTACAGAGATCACTTAAAATGGGGCAAATATCACAAATAATATTTTTGTTCATACTAACTGTTCCGATGCGCTTAGTTCAAAGCGTTTGCAAGCACTAACTCAATTCAGTTTAGGCCCCAATAAACTGATGGGCGAAACAAATGGAATGAAAGAATTTAGTATGTATATATAGTACAGAGATCACTTAAAATGGGGCAAATATCACAAATAATATTTTTGTTCATACTAACTGTTCCGATGCGCTTAGTTCAAAGCGTTTGCAAGCACTAACTCAATTCAGTTTAGGCCCCAATAAACTGATGGGCGAAACAAATGGAATGAAAGAATTTAGCTAGAGTTCATTAATTTGTTTATGTTGATCGGAAACAGTTTTTCTCATTCCCATTTATAAATAGCAAATTGAAAAAGCTGTGCGGTGAATTCAGTGCGCATTTGTGTATAGCCAAACACAGTTCACTTCTTTTCGTGGGTGTGTTTTTGTTGTAGAAAAACTCAAAGTTTTCCACGATGCAAGTGAAAAGCGCAAACTCCTGTTTACTGCAACTTTTGTTGTTGTGGCAATCATTGGCCTGGGTGCAAGGTAAGCAAATCGAATCGGAATCCTTGCATTGCTCATTTTATGGTTTAATGCAGCACGTCGCGGCTTTGGCTCTGGGGAGCAGGATTGGGGCTATGTGGAGGTACGAAAGGGCGCACATCTCTTCTACTGGCTGCACTATACGACGGCCAATGTGAGCAGCTATACGGAAAGACCTTTGGTCATTTGGCTGCAAGGTGGGCCAGGTGTGGCCTCGACGGGTTGCGGCCTCTTTGAGCAGCTGGGTCCTGTGGACATAGAGGGCAAGCCAAGGGCCAGCAGCTGGGTGCATCATATGAATGTGCTGTTCATCGACAGTCCCGTGGGCACGGGATTTAGTTATGTGGAGCTGCCACATGGTCGCTATGCTGGGCATAACAATCGAATAGCAAGAGATTTGGTCGCACTCATGAAGGAGTTTCTGCGTCAGCATGCAGCATTCCAGCGTATGCCTTTGCACATCTTCTCGGAGAGCTATGGCGGCAAGATGGCGCCAGAGTTTGCACTGGAGCTGCATCTGGCCAAGCGGCGTGGCGAGCTGCAGTGCCAGCTGGAGTCAGTGGTTATGGGTAATCCATGGACATCTCCACTGGACAGCACGCTCTCCTATGCACCGTATCTGCTGCAGCTGGGCATTGTGGATCACGATGGCTATAGAAACATTTCAAAAGTAGCAGCTGATATTGCTCGGCTGGTATATGCTGGCAAGTACCTGCAGGCACTGGATCAGAGCATCCAGGAGGTCATTGAGACGCACACTGGTGGCGTCTTTCTGTACAATACACAGCGACGTGTTCATGTGGATGATTCGTATCGCTATGGCGAAGATCCCAAGTTGCGCGAGTTCATGGTTAGCAATGTGACCAGAGCTCTTAATCTCACCCATATGTCCGAGTGGATGGTGCAGAATGCCACTGTCTTCATCAAGCTGGGACACGACATCTTCAAGCCAGCTATACACATTGGTAAGATTGTTTTTAAAGTCTCTAAAACTTAACTCCATTGATATTTATAGTTACCCGCCTGTTGAACGAGACACCGGTGCGCGTTGGTGTCTACTCTGGTATGCTGGATCTGCTGTGTGCCACTCCTGGCACTGTCAACTGGATCAATCGCATGGAATGGAAGCACAAGGATCAGTATGTATCGGCGCCACGTCGACCCATGCGCATCAAGGGCATGCTGGAGGGCTATGAGAAGCAGGGTGGCGGCTTCAGCATGTTCTGGGTCTATCGAGCCGGTCATCTCGTTCAGGAGGACAACCCGGCAGCCATGTCCCATATACTGCAAGAGTTTACAGGCTTCGGATGATCTCCCATTACTCCCCTTGTGTGTGTGTGTGTGATTGATATGCATGTGTAAATGTGTTTGTTATCTAAAATAAAGTTTGATGTAGATAAAGTTTGTGTTTGATTTTAAAGTAGTTTGTTAAGTTTCTAAGCTTCTGTCTATCTTTAAAGATATCTCAAGGGAGGTCTTAACAATTAACCGTTATTTACTTCTCACCTAAGAAGCAACCCCTAACATTCTATTTAGATTTTTGTAGAAAAGCTCTGACTATGAGTTCATAGCAATCTTTTAACAATTTACTTTAAATTAACTCAAATTCGTTTGGCAACCCGACTGGTTACAATGCGGCTTACCTCAGAGCCCACAAGAAACCACCCCACCCACCCCCTCCACTTCCTCTTGACTGCTGTTACTTGCATGCCTATTGCTGTTACGTTTTACAGGTGCACCACATCAATTTATTTTCCACACAAAAGCCTATTAAAAACTCACACACACTTTGGGGCAGCTTTTAATGGGATGTTGTGGGGCTGTGACTAAATGTTTGCCAAATGGAACCACTTAACCTTTTTTTTGCTCATACTTTTTCACATTCGTTTATTTGCCTTCATTCTCTTGCTGTGGCTGCCATTCGCCCGAGAAAAATGAGCAAAAGTTGTGGGTGAGTGGAAAAGCTGCGTTGTGTCTCGAGCCGCAGCAAAACAAATTAATTAAAAACTTAAAACTTTCACCACAGCACTGTGAATTGCTTCGAGAAGAAGACACTGGAAACAGAAGGGAATCGAGAGAGAGACAGAGAGAATGAGAATCGCTGAATCAGAATTGTTTTGTCAGTGTGCCGTTTGGGTTCATCAGAAAAGTGTGCACAATTGATTCGAGTAAAACTTGTTGATGACATTTTCACTCCGTTGTGATTGAAAGTTGTAATGAGCTCAAAGCCAAATGAAAAAGGTAGAAAACTTTCTTACACTATAGTAATTATATGTTTGATTAAAAGTGTATAAAAACAAACTGGTAAATAATAAAAACTAATGGTATTTATTGGCTGAACACAAAATTTTAAAAATTTCTTAAAGTAAACAAATAAAGTTGAGTGAATAAATAAGGTCAATAATATTTCAGGAATTCGTTTGGTATTTGAAAGCTTTCTTTCTTAAAAACATATAAATAAACAATTCATTTATCATAAACTTTTAGTTAAAGATTGTTTATATCATTTCCACCAGAAATTTTGGTTATTTATTTATGCAAAGAATATAAACTAATTACTTGTTCAAATAAGCTTTGAAATGATACAGCTATGAATTGTATTAATCTCAATTTTCATATGATACAGTAATTAATATCCAATGGCCATGTGGCATGAACACCCTTTTTATCATCAACAACTAATTAGTAAATACTTAGATGAAATTCCTAATCGAATAACAATTGCCTAGAGAGTGAGAAGGAAAGAGAGGGAGGGAGGTTGGCAGTGAAGAGTTTTTGTTTTTCGTAAGAGGATGCCTGCGTTCTCGTCACGTCAACACACAAGTAATTTTCACACAACTTAACGCCACACATCGTGCATATTAATTATGGTGGGAGTTGAAGAGAAGCATAGTGAAGCATAGGGTGCTGGAGCTGTTAAAGGGGAGAGCGTAAATCTAATTTGGTAAGACGACCTAGGCAGTAGTCACGTATGTGTAGATTGGCAGCGAAGTCCTATCGTCCCATCGTCCTGCTGTTCGGTCCTGTGTCCTGTGTCCCTACGCAATACAGCCACATGCTAAATGTCATTTGTGAGAGCAGCATAGAGCCAATGCGCCTGCACGTATGCTAAGGATTCGGGGCACCAGAACTTGGCTCATTTTGTTGCTGTTGTTGGTTGCCACGTGCACAGACGGCAGCTATTGTTGCCATGTCAAGTATTTATAGGTAGCATGCGAGGATTTAGCGCGTCGAGGCCAGAAATTCGGCTCAAAAATTGCTCATGTGCGATGTGCGATGTCGCGTCTCGTTCATTGTTCGTTACGGGTTCCTTGGTTCTTGGCCAGGACCAAAAATAAATTAAATGCCTGCACAAAACAAAGGAAAATTCTTCACAAGAAAAATGCGCTTGCCATCCTGGAGAGACAGGTGCTGGCTGCTCCAGTTGCTCCTTTACCCACACACACACACACTCCCTCACTCACACAAGGCACGCCAGGTAGCAAGGAGCAAGACGAAAGCTTTGCTTAAACAAAGGCAAATAAATGAGCGTTAATTAGTAATCAGTCAAATGCACATGTTGCCAGCTTTAACGACTACTCTACAAACAACCACAGTTCCCTATCCTACCCCCAAACATCTATCAATTCCATATGAAGATTTGGGTTCAAAAAGAAGAGTTCGTACTCAAGAGTTATGCTCTTTTCCAATATTCAATGGAAATTAAAAAGCAAGACAAGCTATGTTTGTTGTGTCATCATGTCTGTTATTTCACTGAGCTATGAAGAAAGTTCAAACGCATTGTAGGGTATCAAAGATCGATATACGGCAATGGCAGGTGCGCGAATCGTGCTCTTCCAATATTTTGGCGGCATTATCAAGAAAGTGTGCCAGATTATCTGGATCATGCAGCACTTCGCGGGTTATCGTCAATTTCGTATCATCCCATATCTTCCATTTACGCATGCTATCGATGACATCGCCACAAAAGTCCCTTTGCATCTTATGGCTATGGGCTAGAAGACTCTCCACATGCTTTCGAAATTTACCTAAGCAATCGATGAGTTAAGTGAAATGATGTTTTGTTGAATCAATCTTGAGAGCTACTTACGACTGGCCAATGATTTGTGTGTCTTCTGCAAACGAGGATCAACCTGAGTCTTTTCATACTCTGATATGATCTTGAACATGCGATTGTCCATTTCCTTGTGACTGAACATGGCATCCTCACAGGCCGGCTTGCACAGGCTATTGAAATTGGGGCCGGGATAGGGCACCTCTGTCTGATACTTGTTGCTGCTAAACTGTTCGCGACGCGCCTTGATCGTAGCCGTCTTTCGCGCATAGTTATACACAACGCGCATATTGTGAAAGCGAAATGTGATGCTGCTGAGCAACTTCTCAACCTTGGATAGACAACTGAGGATAAGAAAGAGTTAAGGGATTAATTGAATAGTCAAGTCAAGAGAACTTACTGCGAATTGCGCATTGAGTAGATGCCTGGTATTGAGTAGGTTCGTAACAGATGATGCAATTTGTAGGCGCAACAGCTGAGAAGTTCCTCAGCAGCACAGATTTGCATGCGACGCAAGCTATGCATATCATGCACCGTCTGCCGTGTATACCAGCCACGAAAAGCGGCCTGAATTTTAGTTGCCGCCCGATTATAGTGATCGATAAGCAGCTGTTGCAAGCGTGCTTCAATGCGTTCCCTAAAATTGTGACGCACACTGAATCCACGCCAGAAACGCTGTA
Source organism: Scaptomyza pallida (assembly GCA_018152965.1). Taxonomy (NCBI): domain Eukaryota; kingdom Metazoa; phylum Arthropoda; class Insecta; order Diptera; family Drosophilidae; genus Scaptomyza; species Scaptomyza pallida. The sequence goes on along the minus strand of JAECXP010000051.1, from coordinate 2,177,358 downwards.
TACAAATCGCTGCCTTTTTGCGCCTCTCCAAGTCCTGGCGGACTTGATGACCTCGCCAAGCTGTTTGTATGCATCTGGCGGCTATGAACTGCTTGTAGTCCAAAAGTATGAGCGTTGATCTGGGGATGAGGATTTGTTTTCATTACAAAACAAACTCTATTTAATGCTATTGCAACTTGCCGACTGTCACTGGTTTTCAAGGTGCTGGAAGTTTTCGATACACTTTTATCTTCAACGCTTGCGCTTTCGTTTTCGTGTTCATCTTCACCTTCTCCTTCAAAACTGAGAATAGTTGTTTTTTACGTATACTTATTTTTAGACCGTTAATTGAATTTACTTACAGGTCATGGTAGTGAATTTTAATAACAGATGACTTGCTTTTCTTATTAGTATAATAAAACATTTTATTATTTTTTATTTATTTATTTTATTAATGTTTTTTTTGTTGTTTTTTTCTGTTTTACTTTGTGTTTGTGTAATGTGTAAGTTTATGTATGTGTGTGTAAGTTTAAAGTAATCTAAAACTTAATGTCAATTTCATTACTTCAATGAAAATATGCTTAAATCAAAAATAAACTGATATCATTTTTACCTGTTAAATTACGTAGTTTTTTTCATTGTGAAACTATTGTTATGTGATAAAGAATTATGTAACAATTAGAAATAAAAAAAGTTGTATATTTATACCCTTAACCCATAAAATGGGTAAATAAGGGTATAATGGTTTTGTGCAAATGTATGTAACAGACAGAAGGAAGCATCTCCGACCCCATAAAGTATATATATTCTTGATCAGCATCAACAGCCGAGTCGATCTAGCCATGTCTGTCTGTCCGTCTGTCTGTCCGTCTGTCCGTCTGTATGAACGCGTAGATCTCAGAGACTATAAGAGCTAGAGACTTCAAACTTTAAACTTAAACTCTCCTATACCATGAGAAGATCAAGTTTGCTTTAAATTTTCGATAACACTTCTGGTTTCCGATATACACATGTGATCGATAACAAAAAAATCTTGAATTTTAAAATTGTGAAAATTAGGTTTGAAACTACGGATAAAATAATGAACATTTAAAAAAAAATTGATCAAAATCGGTTGAGAAACACCGGAGATATCGCAGTTTGAAGTTTGGTCATATTGGTCATATTAGTCACTGGAAAAATAGACACAAATGACTGTAAGCGTTAAGTATCGGGTAAAGGGTATGTCCTAGTCGGGATTTCTCGACTAGAGCCTTCTTACTTGTTTTAATTAATATTGTTTAAAATATCGCTTAGTGCAACAATATTGTTTTTGCCAATAGATATTTGCATACTAGTAGTTCGTTAAGTTCCTTTTCATAGTATTCAAAAAATAAATATACTACATATTTACAGTTAACATAACCTTTTAGAGCTGTGCAATCATGCTAGCGAAGATGTATGCAAAAAGCTTTGGCAAAAATAGATTAAATGGTATGTCAATAAGTGCTAAGAGACATGGATGAAAAACAATATAAAAATTCTAGCGACAGCAGCTTGTGGTGGAGCGGAACGCGGGGTGATGGAATAGAGGCCAAATTGTTTAAAGGTGAAAAATTGTCTGATCAAAATGCATGCCAACAGCGGGGCAACAACAACAACAACAGACAGCAGTAACTCAAGGTGCCTGGCCGTATGACAGGTGTTAACTTCTCACTGTTGACATACCCCTTGGTGCGAATGCTCTTGCCGCCTCCACCAACCTTTGCCGCTACCAATGCCAACCTCCTGAGCTGTTCTTCGTGCGCTCAATCAATTTTGTCAATTTTCTTTTCGTTCGTTTTTTATATTTTCGCCTGGCAATGCTACGTTTTTGTTGTATTTTATTTAGGAACATCGCACGTTGGGTTTATTTATTCTTGCTGCCTGTCGCAGTTGAAGCTGTCTTCATAGCCATTACCCCTGCACTCTGTAAGTTTCACCCATCTCTGTTGCGCTCTCGCTCTGCTGATACTTTCAGCTCGTTGATGTCGATGTCGTTGCTGATGATGCTGCACGTCTCGCAATGCTCTGATGTGTGTTGATATTTGACACTTTATTATGTGCACATCATCAATTTTGAAATTATTGTCAATGTTCTGAGAGAGCAGAGCAATATGTGCGATAAGCCACTCTGCAGGTTAGCCCCAAAAAAAAGATATAGCGAATAAATTTAAACAGTCCCTAGAAACCGATTTAAGCAATTTCTTTGACTGTAATGTGGTGATATACAAATCGGAAACAACTGTTCGATATTACTGTAAAATAGAAAATGTGAATTTAGAAGAGGACGAATTGGACACCAACTTATTCATCTATACCATGATGGAATTGGTTTAAGGATGTCTCGTCAGCAGCCGGCGCTCTTTCCTTTTCCCCTTATCTTTCTGCAGGTTTGCTTTTTTACACGTTGCAACATCAATTACTACACAACTTGTTACTATTTTCAATTTCTCCTAAAACTGAATGCAAAGCATACAGATAAAACAAATATATTAAAAATGTGGTAAAAACTAATTTTCTAGATTTAAATGTAATATTAATAAAGAGCGTAAAATAAAACTTTTGATGTATTACATTTGAAAATCGTGCTTACTTTAACGTGATATCATTCCAACTCCCAAGTTGGTCAAAAAAATTGGACATGAAAGTCAAAAATAAATTTTCTAAATTCAAATGCAGTAAAACAAGACTTTTGATGCATTTTAAATGAAAATCCGGCAAACATTGATGGAGTTATGGCAATCGGAAGGGCTGGGCCACTCGATTATTACAATCGTGGTGTGCATGTATCATGCATGTGCAATATTTAAAATATTTATTGAAAAGAAAATCAAGGTAAACATAAAAAATCATAATTAATAATTAGTTATGCTACATTTGAAAATATAAAATTACATTTTTATCGATAAGAGTAGAATCACAAAGCTTAATATTTTTTAACCTGTTACTTAACTTACTGCACACTTAGAAAAATGGGAAACATTAGTTTGTTTTTTTCCACATAAACACACATGCGTCTGTCTTCCCATCCCAACCCCAATCCTAACACATGCATGCCAATCGAGACGCACATTTGGCCTGCCGCAAAGTGTGCAATCAATTTTTATAGAGCACACATGCAGTGCATGGGCGTGGCAACGCCTCGGAAGGGCAACCTTCAACGGCAATCGTTGCAATGTTTTACTAATAATTTTCAATATAATCAGCACCTGTGACGATGCCACCAACCAGGGCATAAGGACGCAGAAGAAAAGAAGCCAACAATGCCGAGGACGACGGCGCATTTGCACAAATGTTGCTAATGTATAAACATTTGAGGCTGCCGGCAGCATGTTAAAGGGAATAAAAGTTGAAATGCCTGAGCGCGCGTGTACAGCTACACAGGTTGGTCGGTTGGCGCGGCGGGAGGGCGTGGCAAACAAGCAGCACACAGCACTTGCCACATAATGTGGCAGCCGCTCGAACTGTAGCTGAGGCGCAACGCGGCAGGCGGAACCGTAATGCGTTTCAGTTGCGGCGTTAATTTTACCACATGCGGCTGTTGATAAAAACGGGCAGGCAAAGAAAAACGACGCACAAGTAATAATGGACAAGCTCTTTAAAGGTTCTGTAAAGCAACTCGTGTGATTACCTTACCAGCAACTTCAAACATTTATTTAATTTGTATATAATATGCTGTATTAAAAATTAATTTTTAACATGTCATTTCAACTTTAAATTTAATCCATATTTTACCAAAGATTACAAACGCATATCAAGCAGTTGACGCTCTAGTGGAATCTGCATAAAAATATTCTAAGTGGAATCAGGCTTCAATTTAATGCTGCTGAAGGCATATCGATCATTAAAGCAACTATCGCACTGGCGATGAATTAGCTTGTAACCGATCGATAAGTTTAAGTTGTAACAATGGTCACCTACAAATAAAAGATTAACTCGCTTAAAACAAAACAAAAATAAAACATTAAAATATATTATATCACCGGCTACAGTTGAAATTTTTAAAGCTTTTGTTTAAACAAAATGTGAGTTAGTGAATTAACAGAATTATTTATTAATATTTATGAATTTTGTGTTTAGTGCAGTTTGGCCATTTGTTATTTGGAAGTCATATTTTTGATTTGATTTTCAATCCAAGGCTTAAAGCTTATAACATTGGTAAACAAAATTTGATTTGTGCTGTGATCATGACTCCAGGCACCAACGTGATAATAGCGATTAGTTGTCTCACTTCGTTTGGTGCAAACTAGGGCCGAACCAGTGGAGTACGTCAGATACGCTTGCCCTATGCTCGTAGCACAGACAAGACCGTGCGGAGCATCGTCATCACACTTCATTAGTTCAAATGGCACCTGCGTGGCAATCAATCGGCCTGCGGAAGGGTACTGATTCCAGCCAGCGACCAGACAGTTCGTGTAGTCATAGATGGGAACCGGGTCTGGCTGGCAGATGTGTCCAATGTGAAGAGCGCTTTGAAATGGTGCATTCAGAAAGAGTAGAGCGATGTCATTCACGTATGTCTGCATGGAGAAGTTCTGATGTAAGACAATCGTAGCGGAACGCTCTTGATATGGTAGAACTTCATTATCAGTTTCCATGTCCCATTCGCCGGCTCGCACCGTGAGCTGCTTCTCGTTGAACAAATTGCTGGCGCTGCTGAGGACCACTTTTGGTGCAATAAGTGCACCACCTGCGCGATAGACATTCCTACTATTGAATATGCCCACCATCCAGGGTAGTTCGCCAAACTGCACCTCGCCGTGCTCGTTGCCCTTAACGGTCATGTAAATGCCGTTGGGATTAGTAACGCCGCAGCGTTGTTCTTGGCTTGCAAAGATCGGAATTGTTTCGTTCAGCTTGTGTACGAGGAGATGAATTAATTGAATGACTTCGACTCTTTAAACTAAAATGAACTTACAAAATTATCTGCACTGCAACAGGCTTCCAGATAATGACATTCACTATGTTCTTTAAGATCTACTAATAACTTGGCGTTTCTTTTAGCTGATTTTTTGCAGTTCAAACGTTTCACACAAGTATTCGCCATTTTTTCACCACATTTGGGTATTGGCTTTACTGTAGTTGTCGTAGTTGTTGTTGTTGTTGTTGTTGTTGTTGTTGTTGGTGGTGGTGTTGTTGTCATAATGAGCGGTGCATCAGATGTTGCCAGTGGAGTGTTATTCTCACTTTTCCAGAGAGTATCATTCATTTTTTGAAATGTATCATTAATTGCCTTGTGCAGTTCAACTAAACATTGTCCACTGCAATATCCACTTGTTATAATTTTGCTATCATTCAGTAATTCGTCTCTATAGGACATGAGTAAATTATGTGGATTTTCCAAGTCATCATTGTAGTCCAAATCTCCATAATCTTGTGCTTGGATTTCAAAGAAACACATGAAAGCCATCAAAAGAAAACATAAGTTTCTAGTATAAAGCATATTGGGGACCTAAAAAAAAGAAGAAATTTCATTTTTAATATGTCTATTGAGATATCAAAATCTTATTCTTTCAGAATTTTTAAGCTTGTGTCACCATCATATAATTCTGTTTTTAATTCGTATTGAGTGTATGCTTCATTCAGTCTATAATTCTCTGTTACTTATGTACTCACGTTATCTCTATTAAAAAAGGCGAGAGATGCTCTGTTGTATTCGCTTTGCGATCATAAAACAAACTAACTCGAATATTTAGCTTGAAAACTTACAGGCTTTGAAAAACAACGTATCAAAACTTATTGTCTTAACTTTTTTGTTTTATTTTTACGTTTTGATTTGTTGATGTTTGTGTTCGTGTAAATATTTAAACGATTGCACATTATATAAATAAGTTATTTGTCTCTATAGGACATTAGTTAAAGGAGAAAATTCCTTTAAATTGTTGACTCGATGACCATTAATTAATTAATTAAAACTTCATGAGGTGCCATCAGCTCATATTATGTTATCAGTTTAAGTATAAAACCGTGAATTCAGACAGTACGTATTCGTGTTCACCTACCTATTATCTCTTCAGGTTTCCGAGAATAACTTTGTAGTAATCGCTGTGCTGTCTTTCAACGTACTGAATAAGTCTGTGTGAAATATAAGAATTTAGCTGAACATAAGTAATTTTAGGACTTTATATGTGTGTACGTATAATAGTGGCTTATCTCGTTTCAGTTGAAAATATATGATTTTATTTTTATATTTTTTATTAATAATTTTAGGTTAAGCTTTAAAGAAAGTACATTCCAGCTTGTTTAATTCCCGTTCAAGCCAGGGCATAAGATACGCCACATTCGTATAAGCTGCCGGCACATTCTCCAGACCGCAACCAATGCCCCAGGCAACAATGCCTGCTTGAACGTAACGGTTTGGACTACCTTGGATGGGACAGACGAGTGGAGCTCCGCCGTCACCATGGCAAGAATCGATGCCCTTCTCGCCACCGGCACAAATGTAGCTATCGTGCAGATTGAACTGCGGCTGTGTGATCGGTCGCAGCTTGGCATTGCACATGTCTCGAGGTAGAACAGGTACTGTGATCCTCTTCAGAATGTTATGATAAAAAGAGCTGTTTTGTGGACTCTTGCCCCAACCAGTGACAATGCAACGAGAGTAATCAAAGATGATTTGGTCTTCATTGGGCAGGCAGATGGGCGAAATGTGTGGACTTGAGCTGAAGGACTCCTTCAGATACAGTAAGGCAATGTTGTTAATGTTGCCATCAAAGCGATTGTGCATGATCTTGAGCTGAACTCCAATATCTTGATGATCGTAAATTTCACGAGTAGTTCGTTGATCCCATTCGCCAGCTCTGACCAGAAGGGTCTCCTCAGATCTGTCTGCTATCTTGTGGGCAGCCGTTAATACCACTTTATCTGATAGCACCGAGCCGCCGCCAATGTATATTATCAGGGGATCCTCTTGCACCAATATGGCCACCATCCAGGGGAATTCACCAAAGTTTGCTTCATTATTTCGAGCTCCCTGAATGCTTAGTTGTACACCATTGACATTGCGATGACCGCATTTATTTGGCTTAAGATTTTGAGCATTCGCAGGTTTTGTCAGGAGCTGAAAGACATAAGGTGTTCATAAATTTGTACAGGATTTAAGTAAAGTTCTTACTTACCTTATCGACAATATGACAACAAACTTGATTGTAGTTACAGTCTTGAGCTTTGTAGCTAGAACGAAACATAATGCTGTAGGCTCCATTTGCATTCACCGAACTATTTCGGCACATCCAAATCTCAACGCATTCCATTTGATTGCCACATACCTTGGCCTTCGGATCGGGTCCAGGTCGTTTAGTTAGCTCTGTGCCAAATATTTGTTCAATCGAATTGAATGCATTATCAAGCACCACGTTGAGATGTTGTATTTGCTGTGCATTGGGTCGAAATATATTTTGTATCTTTGTTTTCAAATTACCTTTTAGTGCTCTCAGATCAAATGGTGGAGCTTGACTGGCTCGATTTTCGGTTTCTTGTTTAGGCAGATTATTGTCCATACTCAAGCCACGAATGTCTATAACTCCATCGACTATCTTTATCGATGGACGATAAAAATTTGGATTGTCTATAATATCTAACAAAGTATCATCCTCAACGGTCTCTGTTGTTGTTTTATGTTGTTCCACTCTCTGTGGTATATATATAGCTAGATGAAGAAACGGTTCAGTTAATATGTCGATTCGTTTGTGTAGTGATCTTACCAGGAACTATATCAACTGGTGGTTTTCCCAAGACTTCAGCACACCAGATTAAAGCCATCAGCCCTAATTGAACTCTCAACACGCCCCACATTATAATATAACAAACTGCAGTGATATATTTTAATAAATTTATAACAGTTTGTGTTGACGCTACCGATGCAAAATTATGTGGCTGACTAATCTATAAATTCAAAATAATTTAAATAATCACAATTATATTGAGCGCACTCATTGAGTGAGTATTTAAATGTTTCTTATATACTATTATCATTCAATTTTATTATTTCAACATCACTGAAATATTCTTATCAGTCTACCGAAAAAAAATGCATACATATAAATATTTAATTTGAAAACAAAGCTGTGATTATGCTCAGTTTTTAAAATATTTTCGCATCCATCGGTTCATTTTAGCTCGCTGCGGTCTAATAATGGGAAAACCCAATCGTAGAATTTGGTTGCTTTTGTGCGTTCTTTTGTCCGCTGCGCTTCTGGACACTGCCGATGCAGAGGTATGGAAAACTTTCAAAGATTTTATTTGTTCAACATCGTTAAGTAGTAATTGCGGCAAGAAGCCAACGAATGTTCTTAGTGCAACATCATGTGGAGCAGGAATGGAATGCGTTCCTCGATATCTGTGCGCTGATAATAATACTGTAATTAAAGATGGACGAGCACTCATCGACTTTCGCACCACATCATTCTCGAGAAAGGACAATAAAGGCTGCGACTGGAAACAGAAATGCTGTCTTATCAGTGACAAGGTAACGAAAGTATTTTGTTTAATTAAATGTTAGTATTAAATTATTTATTTTTTGTTTAATACACATCAGAAACCAAACACTGACAAAGAGGAGTTGGAACCTTATGTGCCCAGAGGCTGCGGATACATAAATCGCCATGGCCTCCTAATAAGAATGCGCAATGCGGTTAATGGCGAATCACAACTTGGTGAATTCCCTTGGATGCTTAGGATTCTGGTTCGATCAGTAGCAGTAGGCGGTGGCAGTCTCCTGACCCCAAAGGTGGCCCTAACCGCTGCCCATATCATCGTTAATGCCAATTTTAACGACATACAGGTCAGAGCTGGCGAATGGGATACAAAAGACACGGCTGAGCTACTAGCGTCCGAGGAGCGCCAAGTCATGACGAAAATCCTGCACGAAAGATTTGATCGTCTAACGGGTAGCAATGACGTTGCTTTACTTATTTTGGAGTCACCCTTTGAGCTGGCCGAGCACATTGGCACCATCTGTTTGCCCAGACCCACTGATAAGTTTGACGGTCAGCGTTGCACTGTCACTGGTTGGGGAAAACGGCAGGTGAATGATGCCGATTACCCACACATCCTGAAGAAAATCGATCTGCCAATTGTAAACAATGATAGGTGCCAGAATCAGCTGCGAAATACCCGACTGGGTCAATACTTTGAGCTGCATAGCAGCTTCATGTGCGCTGGCGGTGAGAAGAATAGGGATGCGTGTTTCGGTGATGGCGGTGCGCCTCTAGCGTGTCCTATAAGCAACAATCAGAATCGCTATCAGCTGAGCGGTATTGTATCCTGGGGCGTAAGCTGTGGCGAAGAGAATGTGCCCGGTGTTTATGCCAATATAGCGTCGATGCGACACTGGATTGATGCCCAGCTTCAACAACGTTCCATTTCGAGCTCTGACTATACAATATAAAATCGAATCAATTTTAATCGAATAAAAATATTTTTGTAACGTAATCATAGAAGAAAAATACCGTAAACTTATTATATTAAACGATCAGTTTATTATCAGAAATAAATAAAGTATCCATTACATCTGCACAAAATAACTATAATGTGTAATATTTTTTACCGACACCCAATCTGTCGAGTTGCTCACTAACCCAGGGCATAAGATGTGCTACATTTGAATAGGCTGCTGGGATGTTTTGCTTGCCGCAGGAGATGCCCCAGGCAACAATGCCCGCTTGGACATATCGATTGGAATAACCAGACACGGGACAGACGAGAGGAGCTCCACCGTCCCCGAGGCAAGAGTCGACGTCCATCTCGCCACCAGCACAAATGTAGCTCACATCCAAACGCAATCTTGCGTATCTAAAATTATGTAACATGTCAAGGCATTTGTCACGTGGCACGATGGGAACCGTGATCTTCTTGAGAATATTTTGGTACTCTGCGCTGTTCGGAGTGGAACCCCAGCCAGTAACAATGCACCTCGAGTAGTCGAAGTTCTGTTGCACACTGGGCAAACAAATGGGCGAGATGTGTGGATTGTTGCTAAAGATCATTTTTAAGACAAGCAGGGCAATATTATTAGCAATATTACTGGTTTTGGAATATCTGTCATGAATGAGTATTTCAGAGACATTACGATCTACATGAGGATACGGTTCCTTTACCGACTTTCTATCCCATTCACCAGCTCTGACCGTAAGTGCGTTTGCAGTTAGGCTTTCGACCTTATGCGCCGCTGTCATAACCACATTGGGTGCCAATATGGAGCCACCACCAATGGTATCTAACGACTCTGCAGTCCTTACCATGATGGCCACTACCCAGGGGAACTCTCCGAATTCCGCCTCCTGATTCGCAGAACTCTCTAAGGTTAATCCGACGCCATTCACATGCCTTGTGCCACATTCTGCCATCACATCGTTATTTGAGACATCATCGTTGTTTGATACAATCTGGTGGAAAATGCCATAATTAAAATATATATTTTTCAATATCAATAAATGTTACTTTACCCTATCGGATATATGGCAGCATGTTTCCAAATAGCTGCAAGATTTAAAGATCGAACGCCAACTAATGACGTAATTCCCATGCTGGTTAACCTTCTCTGTTTTGCACTCAGATTTTTTAACGCATTCCTGCTCATCACCGCAGTCTGTCTGTAGGGCTGGTGCCGTTGGAGAAATTGGTGTAGTGCTGTCTTCTTGACTTAAGCTATCAAAAATGGATTCTATGGCCAAACGTGGCTGCGAGAGAGATGGTGTTGCAAGGAAGCCAACGAAGAGCAGCAATGCCAAAACAAAGCTAAGCCGGCACAGCATTACGTCGCACTTAAAGAAATATTTTGTTTCTAAGCTATACAAACGTCACTGAAAGACTATTTGAGCGGCTCAGATTGAACCTGAAATTTGCACAGAATTTATATATTTTAGCGTAAAATAATATATATATGTATGTATATATTTAGAGGGTTATCAATAGAAAGCGAATTGCTTTTGCGTCGATCTTCAATCATATATAAAATATATATATAGGGAGAACAACATGCAAGCAATAAATAAGTCATTTGTGTGTATTCTTCCAGTGACCAAAATTAATAAATGTTAACCGCGATATCTCCGGTGTTTCTTAGCCGATTTTGATCAAATTTTATTAAATGTTTAATATTTTATCCATAGCTTAAAACCTCATTTTCTTATTTTTGAAATTCAAGATTTTTTTGTTATCGATCACATGTGTATATCCGAAACAACGAGAATATATTCATTCTCGTTGTCCGAAACCAGGAGTGTTATCGATAATTTAAAAACTTGCAAACTTGTTTTGCTAATGGTATAGCTAAATTTTCAAGTTTGAAGTCTTATCGAAAATTTAAAGCAAACTTGTTTTGCTTATGGTATAGAGGAGTTTAAGTTTCAAGTTTGAAGTCTAGCTCTTATAGTCTCTAAGATCGGCGCGTTCAAACAGACGGACAGACAGACATGCTGTTGATGCTGATCAAGAATATATATACCTTATAGGATCGAAGATGCTTCCTTTTGTTTATAAATTTTTTTTACATACATTTGAATAAATCTATTATACCCTTATTTACCCATTTATGGGTTAAGGGTATAAATATTAACATATTTTATTCAATTAATTTTATTATTCAAATCAGCCATTGCACAGTTGTGCAATCGTTGGAAACGATTAACGTATGTACTTAAGTGCACAATTAAGAACAAACCCTGACCGTCAACTGACCATTGCTTGACCCCAGACAATATAATACCACTTAGCAAAGAGATAATACATACAATACGTATTCTTCACTGAAAGATGAATGAATCATCCTCGAAATGTATATATATCTCTTAATCACAATAAAAATACATATTTAGTAGCAATCGTATTAATATGCCTAATGTCATGTTTGTTGCTCTTTAACCTAGCTATTGATGACAAACATAACGCTTGAGACCATATCAAAGAATCAGAATAGAAAGCTTAGAAATTAAATAACAGCTGCAAATTGCAGTTGACTTTGGTTTGCATCCATCGGGAAAATGTTATTAAAAGTCTCTTTGGGTTCGAGCATCTGTCGACTGATGTTCGTTTGAGGGGAGTTCTGGGAGCTCTGGGCTCCATAGGGAGCGGGAGTGGCCAGCTGTCCAGTGCAATTTGAGCAGACGTTTTCTAATAAACATTAAGTTGACATGAGAAACACGCCAAACAAATGAAGCAAATGCATTTCATGCTTTGGCCATGTCGGCGCCCCGGGCTGCCATTGGAATGGGGCAGGGTGCAGGGCCAGGTCTAGGGGGGGGGGGTGTGGCATCTGTTTACAAATGCTGCGCTTTTCCTTCACTTTTGCTTCCTCATTCCTCTTTATTGTTGGCCGGGCTTTCAACGCTGCCACCGCAGGATATGTTTACAAATTGAAAAATATAGCATGCGACCGCCAAAACGTGCTAAAAAGGCGCAGTTTGAGGGCATTCCCAACAACAACGGCACAGTGGAGCTGAAATCTGAATAAACTCAAATAAATTGCTTTCGCTAAACAACTACAAAAAGTGCGTTTAATAACATTTATCGATAAAAGTAATAAAAGTATAAATAAACTCTTTTTATTTTAAAATGTATTTAACGTACCTTATCCACTGTGTTATCTGCTTGGAAAAAAAATTAGTTATTGCATGGGTCAGTTTGGGTGCAGAGATGGGGAGCAGGCAGCTGCAGACTTGGAGTGGACAGCTGGACAGGCGACGTGCTGCGCGGTTTTGCACGAACGTGGGCCACAGATACTGTGCAACATATACGACACACACAGATGCATATAAATGTATGTATATAAATGTTGCAGCGCATTTAAAAGAAGAGAAAAGAAAAAAGAAATATGAATGTATGTACCAGAAGCAGCATACATATTTCCGGCACAAAGTGGCCGGAGCAGCGTAAATCTGACATGAAACATTTGCGTGACAAGCAAAATGCTGGCTCCTGGTATTCCTAGTCCAGCACTACTGTGCCACCGAGGAACCAAGGAACAGCAAAGAGCCGAGCAGGAGGCGTAGACAGAAAAATAATTATTGCGCAAATCATAATAATGCAGATGCAGAGCAACAATAACGCAAAGCGCAACAGAGTATACAACGAAGTTAAAATACACTTAAAAGCATTGATAAGCAATGCTAAAAATAAGTTTATTCGATTCGTAGAACTGTTTTAAATCGACTTTATTTTCAGTTTGATTTTTAACACGCCATTCTCAAGCAATTAATTTTTCAATATCAAAACTTGTGAAAAGAATTTAAGAATTCCCCGAAATAAACATAATGAAAATTTAATGAAATAAACAAACAAATTAATGAAATAAACAACCAAATGATGATAAGAAAAACACGAGTACGTAACGTGGCGTATTCCTCAATTTTTGTTACCATTGCATAAAAATACTTTCATTATGTTCAAAATTGTTAAAATTCAAAACATGCTGCATTTAACTAATGACTAACTTATTATACCCTTGCAGCATGTTTAAGAATGCCTTTAAATTAAAAACGGAACACAGACTGCGGCGACTACAAAAGGGACAATGTCAGCTGCATGCGAAATTGGCCCTTGGCTGACAACAAGGAGTTGCTGGCAGAGTTCGGGTTGTCCAACCTCTAAACAGCCTTTCTCACATGACATTGACAACGGACAGCGGGCAGACTCAAAGAAGTTTAAAGTTGCTTTAGATGGTTTGTTTGTTAAGGTTCGCAAATATATCAAACTTTGCGTTGACAATGGCCTTTGTTTTGACAATAACAAAACCAAACAACCTGACCAAATGATTTGCAATGTCAAATTGACAACAATTAGATCTCTCTCCTTCTCTCTCTATCTTTTTCCTTCGAACTTCACCTCAAATGTTGCGCATTGTCTGCCCTCTCTGTGTGCACTCCGCTCTTCTCACCCTGCTGGCTGTCAGCCTGTTGCGAAAATGTTGACAGCATTCAAATCAAAATGTTGACAACAGCGAAGAAAAACGACATCGCAGACGAATGCCGTTGGCAATAAAGTCCTGCCAAGTCTTGCCATCTCTGCCACTGCCTTCGCTGATGAGCATTGAGCCTGATGAGGATGTGAAGGAAAGCGGACGGAGCGTTGTCAGCATGTACATAAATGTCATCTTTGAGTCATTTGACAGTTGCACTCGCTTCGATTAGGGCGTGATTTGAATGGGAAATTAGCGAAATGTCGTTAGACGCTGCGTCTTCTCCTTCCTCCTTCCTGCTTCTCTCTTGCTTTCCATTTTTCATTCCGACTTATGACAAATTTAATTATCCCCAATGACGACGCCTGCCAAATCGAATGAGACACAGCATGAAATAAAAGATAAATTTTAGTATGTATTTTATAAAATAAACCATCTCTTAAATCATTAAGATATAAAACTTTTTGAATAGTGCTAAGAGAATAAAAACTTTTAGTTTAAGCCAAACTTTAGTTCCTGTGTGGTGGTAAAAACAAACTAATAAGGTTGATAATAAAGTGTATACTGAAACTGAAATTAAGCGAAAACTTCTTAATCCTGTTGCTTATATTTTTAATTAAATCAAGAAATTCTCATCTATTATATTTTTTATGCACTGACATTTTAAAATCGAGTGCAAGAGTTGTTTATCTATTATGTTGCAGACTGTTTATTACAAACCATAACTAAGAAGCGACGAGCACTTGAACTTTACACTGAATTGCACTTAGAACTGTGAAAACAACTGGAAATAATACTAAAAAGGAAGAAGCAAAAAATTATCAAGTATTATTATCACTCGATGCTCTATAAATTGTATGCATTGAGCGTTGGCCAAAGCAATGTTAAGTGTCGAATGCTTCGCTTTTCATTGGCGCCGGCGCCTCAAACGTTACGTCCAACCTCACCCTTTCACCCTTACCCCCTTTTTTATTTCGACCGCACCTCGGCAGCCGTTGTCTGTGCCGGCAATGAGTGCTTCCTGTTTCCGGCGTCTCGTCTGTCTGCCAGTAACAACTGTAAGCAACTATAACTGTCGGCAAGTTGGCTTTATTATTTCCACACTGTTGAATATGCATATCGACGGTACGTGAAGAAGGGGGGGGTGGTGTGCGGGCCTGTAATGGGGTAGAGGTAGTGTGGACTTCGTTTTGCTTTGACGACTAGCATTGCCCTTTGGGTCTTTGTGTATGCCGCCAATATATGTATGTAGTTGGGGCGTTGTCTGTTCTAGGCGGGTGCATTATCACTAACCGTTGTGAAATATTGTGGGTGCATTAAATATTTCGACTCCTGGCAGCCGCAACACAAAGGACCAACCGTCTCCTTGTTCTGGCCCGGCCAAGGCAGCCAAGCAGCAAACTATGTGGGCCACCATTGAGCTCAAGCACGGCCTGAGAGGTTGAGGCTGTAGCTGTACCTAAAGCTGATCCTTTGTCTGCATTTTATATATATTAAAACTATTTGCTGCTACTCTGCTGGTAGCTTGAAATTTACCTACAGCAAAAGTCTGTGCAGCAACATTTTCCATTTCTTTTCTCTTTTTTTTTTTTTGCCTTTAATTTTGTTGTTGTTCTTTTCTTGTATTTTGTGCAACAATTTGCGGCAGAATTTATGAAAAATGTAAAACAATTATGTGGCTACAGCCGCAGCGTGCACCACAAATATGAACAGAAAACCAAGCAACTGGAAGTACATCGAAGTGTTGCAGGGATCAGCTCAAAAGATGCCTCAATAGGCTACTCTTATAGGCATGCCAGTAGAAATATGTGTCTGTGATGCTATACGAAAGATAATAAATAAACGAACGGAATTAGTTACATATTTTCGTCATGTTGCCAGACTTTAAACATTTATCGTAGTTTAAGCAAGAGTTGGAAGAGATTGAATATTGTAATTAATTAACAAACCTTTAAACACAGCTTTTTCAAGGCAAAGATATACACCACATATTTTTAGGAAAAGTTCTTTTTACCTTGGCATTTTTGGCAACATATTGCAGTTTTTAGCATATTCCCTTTTTATATATGAATATATCCATGCTAACATGCTAGTTGTGTGTTTTGTCAAAATATAAATAAAAGTGAATGCAAATTTTAACAAAAATAGATTGCGCCAATAACGTTTTACACAATTTGATCAACTTGCAGTACTGGTCAAATAACATATGATAGTGTTGAGTAATTGTTTGCTTTAATTTAAGCAACTCTGTTATGAAATGTATCAAAAAACTTATCGATAGTACAAGGCATTATTTCAGCCATTATTTAGTCTTTCCGGCTCCGTCACAGCTAAAGCACATATATATTGCCGACAACTACAATAAGTAAGTCTGACACGTGATTTTTTTTTTCCTGTTATCTGTTTTAATTTTTTTTAAATAAATTGTGTTTATTTAATTGCAGTGTCAGAGAATGAGAATAACGAGTGCAACAAGCAGAAGCCAAGCTCTTCGGAGGACGACTCTTCGCCTAAAATTTGTTGCGTTGCTCCGAAATTTCTCGAACATTTGCAGAATCATACAGCAGTTATGGACATGCGAAAACAAAAACACCGTGAGAAATTGCTTGCATTTAAAAAGCAAAAGCTTCGCCTTATGAAATCCATTAAGAAACGTAAGCTCGATATTCAGGACCGCACGTTGGACCTGGAGACCTCCAAAATTGAGTTGGAGAACAAAAGGCTGAACATTATGTTCCAGATACACCAAATGGAGTTTAGCAAAGAGGCTCGGCCAACTTATGAGGCAACGGATTCATCTTCATCTTCCGATTCTTCAGCCGAACGGTCTTCTTCTGTTGACGGCGAGGCTGACAATGACAGTGAACGCGAAGTTTCCAGTGACTCCGATTCTGGCGTGGCACCTGCCTTTCTAATATAAAAGAATACAAAAATGTTTATATTTTAACAATAAACATTGAACAATACAATTGCTCACAATAATAATCATTTGATTTTTCCATTGAAATAAACATTTATAAAAAGCACTTAAAATGTGTTGGGATTGCATTGCAGCTAATTAGAAACAAATGCAGTTGCATATAATTTATCAAATTGTTTGGCCATGCAACATAGTTGTGGCATGGGCAATTAAAGCGCTTAACCCGAAACTCAATTAGTTGCTGCTGCCCCCAAATCAAGTGGCAAAGTGTTATGTATGGAATTTTTGCGTTCATATATAATTTGTTTTGCCCAAATATCAAGAGCTTAAATGTGCTTATAAACGAGAGTATCGGTATGTATGTATGTTTGTGTGTGCTTTGGCTGGGCAAACAATATTGTGAAGCAGAGATTAGTTGCTTATTTTGACAGTAGCTGTCAGTGTTGCATTTAGCCGAGCAGAGCTGCCTGTGTAAACAAACAAAAATATTTGCAGCAATAGCAAGGACAGGCAGGGCGCTGCTGCTTATCCAGCAAAAGGGCGTCGAAGGCTTTTGGCCCTCTGCTGATGACTATGATGATTCTCATATCTCTGGCGCAACGGGTGCATGCTCTTCTGCTTGAGTGCCGTCGCCGCCACCGCCGCCGCTCCTGCCCCCAAGCCGCTCTCTTTGCTGCATTCGAACTCATCTCGGGCATAGTTTTTACGTAGTATTTCTTGCCTTTGCTTTTGCTTTTCTTCATTTTTCATGTGCTGCAACATCGGCAGCAGCAGCGGCGTCAGCTAAGCTTTTAATTAAATGCAAGGAAAATTCAATTTTAATTAAAATTTCTCAAAAGTCTCTGGCCTGGCATGCATACGGATATACATACATACATACATGTATACTGATTGCAGATTTTTCGGAGCTTCTAGTTGGGCGGAGCGTTTGGCGTTGTCTGCTTTCGAGTGTTTGCCAAACGTGTAAAATTGAAAATTAGGAAATCGAATTGTAACGCCAGATACGTTACAAAGGGATTGAGAGAGTGAGGAACACACAGAGAAACTGAGAGTGCAGAAGATGGACAGAGAAATGAGAAGTGCGTGTGCGAGAATGAGTGGAAGCAATAAGAAAAACCTCTTCTCATCCCATCGCTTATTCGACAAGGCATTTGAGGCATTACACAAAAGCAAAATTGTAAAGTAATTGGAAATGAAAACTCATTTTGCCCAAAATCATCATGCAGTTGGCCGTCAGTGTGCGAATAGAGATGGGTGTAGCTGGGTGTTAGCACAAACTGCACAAATGCGTGAGCGTTTGTTTTAGTTACAAGTGCAAATCGCATTTGCACAAGACATAAAGCGTAATTTGATGGAGCTTTAAGCTGTTTGATACTCGGATTAATTTATAAAAGTAAACCAGCCTTAAAAAGATGTTGCTTATGCTTGTGCAGGCACGAACACACATTTACACAAAATGCATTTATTTATTAATATGTAAACTTAATTTTATAGATATTTGTGGACGTATTGTTTTTTCAAGCTTATCATAAAAGAATACAAGTAGTGAAAGGAATTAATTTTTGTAATTATAATCAAAGCTAAGTATTTCACTCGTTTTACACAAAGCCACTTATTGCGTGCAGCTGTTTACTTGCGGTAAGCGGTCAACGCAAATCACAGATTTTGATATAGTGCAACTAATTGCATGAAGGCCTTTACTCGGCTTAGCGTTTAAATGACAAGAAATTTATCAAAAACAATGGGATCATAAATAAAATTTGTATTGCAATTGATGCAATTCTAACAACAAACTTCTTTTTTTGCTGTAAACATTCATCGATATCGAAAAGTATCACGAGATTTGTTGTATCGTTCAATCGCAAGCTGCAGCTAAAAAAAAGTAAAATAAAATCAAGGCACAACTAAATGCATCCAGCTATTCACCCATCCATTATTTGCATCGTAGGTTTAAACTCGCATCAATATATTAAAACAACATCAAGAAACAGCAGTCATTGTCGATTATCAAGATTACACATCGCATGGCAATTAGGTATCATCTCTAATCATTGAACAATATTTCCGTGTGAGTGCCGCATTATATCGATAGCTGTTGCGTTGCCACCCGTCGCATTTTCATGCAAGCCAGTACTTTTGGCGAGGTTATTATACTAAAGTGGCAACTCTTACAATTATATATAATTGCCTTGCGATAATTGCAGAACCTTTATTATTGCTGGACTAAATGACAATTTAAACAATATTATGCTATATAAGGTATTCTATTATGTAACTTTGCCCTTAGTGGGATTTATTTGTGGCTTAAGATATAAACTCTTAAATTGATTTCATGAACGTTTAATATTTTGTATTACTTTAGGACTGCGATTACATAGAATGGGAATTTATTTATGTACATAAAAGAAAATCTCGCCGGACCTGTTGCAACCAGCACATTTCAAGCGGAGCTTCTGTCTTAGATCTACCTACATGTACAAATATCTATATTTTTGCATAAATATCACGCATGCAATGCGACGTGACAATCTAGTATTTGTGACACCCAAGAAACTCATGGGGTTTAAATCTGTTTTGGGTAAACTTGAGGCAAAAAAGAAAGTTTGTTGAGCCCTAGAAAAGCTAGGGCAGCTTTTGGTTTGGCATTTTGCACACATAATTTAAACGCACATATATCCTGTCAGTCATAAATTACACATATTACATGCACGTATAAATCGCAGACCAGATACGGCAATGCCAAAAGTGCGCCCAGCACAACTTGAACGCAAAACTCTGGTAGCAAAGTGCTTAACATACTTTCTGGCGCACGGCCCAAGAAAGAAAACGTCATGAAGTCACTAATACTCACACAAACACATACGCACATCGGCCGAGACATCGACATGCATATGTTTGTATATAGGCAAATCGGCAATTGCACGTAGCGCACAAAATGTTGTAAAACTTTTCCCGTTTCCACATAAACACACATTTGTTTGTGTGTGTGTGGCAAGTGAAAGTTGAAAGTAAGTCAAGACGCTGGCGAGCAACTTTTACTTTTGCTCAAAGCCAAAGATTATGGCAACCTGACGTGGGCTAAAGTCCACAGAGCATCTTCACATTTTAAATTGCCCCAGTTTCGGGAAGCCGTCTTCGCTAATTCGTATGGTCCATAGATAAGGTGGTATACATAATGGTTAGCCCAAATATTAAGGGAACGTGACTAAAGGCTTATCGAACTGATTTATGAATCAATAGTAATATACGAATAGACAAAGTGTACAACATGATATATTAAAGTGAGCAAGGATAACGAAATTCTTTAACTTTTTTTGTATAAACTCTTCAAAGCAATATATTTGAAATAAATAAATCAATCAAACCAATATTTATGAATCTAAAACAAACATTCTCATAAGTTTAAATTGTTTAAAGGCTAGCATTGTGCTTTGAAACCTTAGATAGTGTGAAAAAAAACGCAGTGTAAGTGACTTGACTTAAAAAAATGAAAAACCCAACCGAAGCGGGCATCATCAACCACAAAATAATAGGGCAAAAACAAAGTGCGATGATAATGGTGGTGCGGATGGTGGGTGTCCTTTGGGAAGCGAGAAGCGAAATGAAACCGCCATCAATGAACCGCAATTGTATTTGTTTGCAAATAACTGAACGTTATCTGAGACTATTTATCTTTATCTACAATAACAGCACTACGGCGCTGCGGCGCAGCGTCCAACGTTGGGCTTCTCCATTCAAGCTGAAGCCAGTTCCAGTCCCAGGACCCAAACAATGCAAAAAGGACACCGCCGCGAAACAAATGGGGTTGCTCAAGGGGAAGTAAGTTGAGTATGAGATTGGTGTCTCAGTGTTTCAGTGCTTGTGGCAGTCTTGCTCTTGAGCCAAGGCGCCAACTGAAATAATGATGCAAGCGCCATAACAATAAAAGTGGAGAGAAACTGGTTGCTGGCCAAATGGCAAAGACCAAGTCCATCCAAAGACAATACGAACCGAACTGAGGCAAGTCTCATCCTGTGTCCTTGCCGACTGCTCCAAGTGTATCCTTAAGTATTAACATGACAATGGCAATGCAATAATAATGTGGGAATTCAGTTTACTTTCAATGCAACCAGAAAAATGTCCTTGATGCCGACTTTAAGCTAATTTTTAAGCCAAAACTATTTTCCAACATTCTCTCTTTCTCTCTTTTTGGGCTTTAAGTAAATTTGTTGTTGTTGCTGTTGCTGCTGTGATTAAAGAGGGTTGAGGCAACAAAATATAATCTAAAACGTATTTCACGCATAATGAAATTTAACCCAAAGCGTTTACGGTTTTCCCCGCTTGAACTTTAGCGGCAACTGATTGCGCCTAAAACCATGCAAATTAAATTTAATGGAAAATGTATTTTTCACATTTTTCTCGTTTGGGCAAAGCAGACGCCGAGGACGACTTTGTTTCCTTTTTTTTATATTTTGGCATGGCCTGCGGGCTGCGAAATTTTTTATAAATCAAATTGGGCCTTTATGGGCAGGCATTAATAAATAAAAATTTTGTGCAACAAGTAAACGAAAGTGTGCACAAACCAGAAATAATGAGTGTGTAGTGTGTGTGTGTCCATTTTCATTTTCTACCTTAATTTGCAACTTTTATAAACTCTCTCATGTGTGATTAATAATTATTATTTTCATTTACTAGCACAGCATTTTCATTTATTAGTTTGAATTATTTGCTGTTTTGTAGTCGTTATGATAAATGGAAATGTAATGAAAAATAACCTTGGCAGCAATTTACCATCAACTAAATACATTAAATTAACTAAAAATACTTTTCAAGCTTATGAAAATTTCTTAAATAATATTAGTTGGATTTGCTATGCAATTATTTTTTAAATACTTATTTTGTTAACCATTTATATATTTATTTTATTTTATTTTACACTTGAGACGTTTTTAAATGCCTAATAAAAGAAATTTAAGCTGTCAGCACTCGTAAATGAATATTATTAGCATTTAAGGAATGGAATTTATTGTCTTATATATATTTTTCTGCATTAAATGATTTTAATTGCGTCTTATCTAATATATTTTTACCTTCGGCAAACGAATTAGCAAATATAAACATGCACACATGTAATCAACACTTAAAGAACATGCGGATTTCGTTGGTTTTTATACATTTTCACACACAAGATAAGTCGTAAGAGATAAAACGACTGTGAGGAAGGTCTGAGAGTGTTGGAGTTTTTGCATGAATTATGCAAAAGAGTTTGTTGAACTGTGCGGTGCGTTGTGGTCCCATAAAGGGAATACTTAAATGGGATTTGGGAAATCACAAGCACAGACAGCGAAAAAAAGAGAAAGAGAGAGAGAGAAAGGAGCACGCCGAATTTATAAAAGAGACGGCAAATACATTTGTATTTTTCTTGGTCTTTGATGGCATATCCAATTGCATTTTGAAGCGCTAAGTAATATAATATACAGCTATCCAATACACTCAAGAAAAAACATGTACACTATATATATATTTGTATAGGCAACAACTGTGCGCATAAACTTGTTAAGGCCGCGCGCGTGTTTTCCAATAAATTTCCCCGGCGTTAACTGTGAAATCCCATTGCCCATTTACTTACTGCAAATGCAGCGTTGCACTGTGTTGGGTTGGGCTGTGTGCCATGTGCCACCTGCAAAATTGCAACTTAACAATGCTTGAGAGTCGCCCCATGTTTGGCCTCCAAGTGGATGCCCCATGTGGCAACGCATGTGCCGCATAAATCAATATTGGCAATTTAAAATTGGCTGGCGGTGTATGAAGCCAATATCCGGCGCTCGCTTCAAGTGTGTTACGCCCTCTTCCCAACTGACGCAAAAAAAAAAGAAGATTGGAAG
Source organism: Scaptomyza pallida (assembly GCA_018152965.1). Lineage (NCBI taxonomy): Eukaryota > Metazoa > Arthropoda > Insecta > Diptera > Drosophilidae > Scaptomyza > Scaptomyza pallida. The sequence continues at coordinate 2,154,680 of JAECXP010000051.1, read as the reverse complement.
AATAACAGCAAGAGTAGGAAACCAGAAAAACCGGGATACCCAACCAGAGGGAGACAAGTAGGGGCAGAGGCAGCTGGCTGCGTGCTGTGGGGCAAAACGTGAATCTTAGACAAACATTGTGCGGCGACCAGCGAAAAACGTTCAAAATGGCTGCTCCAAGTGTGGGCTTCTATAGAGGATTGAGTATTCCAACTGCATGGGGAAAGAAAGAAGAGAGGGGGAGCTAACTGGTCGCATAGTCTATTAAAAATGCGCGTATGTACAGTTGTGGCCCTTTACCAATGTGGCCAACGGGTAAAAAAAACACACAGAGGAAACAGGTAAAAAAGAAAGCGGACTACGGGATAAACGAGAATATGAATGGGAACATAAATGCTGACAGGGCAACGTTTAGCAATGAACCCCCAATTATATTGATATCAGAATGTTTACCAAAAAACCGCTTTAACTGTTGATTAAAGATATATACTTGGGAATGGATTTATTTGTGGCATGTGGAAAATCTTTTTTAATATAATAAATATTGTTTTAAGCACTCAATTTTGCATTTATCAGATTCCAGTATATGTTTCAATCGAGCTGTCCATTTACTACCATAATGTATATATATTTTGAAGCGATATTTACCGAAAAACGCTTTAGCTTCCACTTTTGGTAAAAACAGAATTTGGCAATTAAAAATTTTTTTGTATTTTTGGCCAAAACAAACAACAAATCGCTTGCGCACTTGACACCCCATGCGAAATTGCCTAATTATGCGCCTATAAGTATGCAGAATTTAAATATTATGCAAATTACACAGAGAGAAACGATGTGACGCGTTGGCATAGCATGGTTAGCAGAGAATCTATATGCGTGAGGGGGGATTTGGGGAAATTTAAATGGTTTTTGTTTTGATTTGATGACATCATCATCGTCATCGCCAGCGTCGTCCTGAAGAGTGAAACGCGTCAAAAACGAATTATCAGAGAGCGCGGAGCAAATGAAATTTGTTTACGCGCTAAAAATACATTAAGTGGCGAGGGCGCCAGCGACAGACAGAGACAGAGAGAAAGAGTTGGGGAAGACAAATAGAAGAAGAAAGAGAGGTAGAGAGAGAGAGCGCATAAAACAGTTTTGCGGCTGGGAAAAATGTCGAAAATAAGAGAAATTGCGTTCAAAATAAAAACGGAAAAGAAAATCGCCCATAGTTGTTATTGTTGTTGCTATTGTGGTTGTTGTTGCTTATTGTTGATACAGTACAATAATAAAAATTCGAAGAAACAGGAAATGAAAAATCATTCAAGCATAAAGTATGAAAACACACAGATAAATACCAAATTGCTTTTACCCTCAAAATTTATTGTCTATATGTATACACATCTATGTGGTTGTGCGTGTGTGTATTTGTATAAAAACTATTGAGAGAAACTTGTAAGAATTGTATTTTGCATGGACGAGCTCATATCTCACAGATAATATTTGATGACCATTTTGTATAGCCTTTCAAAATCGATGGACCCACATGTATCATTTGATGGTTTGGTATTGAAGATAAACCGCAATATTCGAGCCAAAATTTAAAAATTCAACTTTCAGGCATTAATTTTTGTTTGTTTGGTCAACCGAATAATATTGCAAAATTAATAAGCTCTGCATTTAAAATAAATATAATAAATAATGCAAATTGTTTTAATTGGCATACATTGAAAACCAAAAATACACAATATGAAATTATAAGACTTATACTTTTTCTGATTGTGTTACTTTAGTGAAACCAGAAACGAATGGAAAATTTTGCAAATAAATATACTATATGAATGTATATGATTTAAGTAGGTTTAATTTATAAATAGTTTGCATTGATTTTTACTTATTGTATTTATGCTGCACAGTTGAAACAATTAAAATTATTTATGCATCGCCAAGCTTTTCGAAAGTTACATATGGTTTTTATATTAATTACAGTTGTTATTTCACTATCTCGATATATATTTTCAAATTAGTTTAATGTATAAAACTTGAATTCTTGTTGAAAACGCCTTAATCTTGTTAGTTATTCCTACCTCGAATGACCGTTGTATCTGCAATAAAATACTTTGCGTAATTAAAAGCAATCTCTATCCGTTTGGCATTTAGCGACTGCTGCACTTTTAACAGTCGCCCCCTAACTGGCGAAGAACTCTCAATCCCAATGCGCTGGACGTTGCCAGAAGGAGCTTTACATTAATTGCCGTATTCCATTTTAGCGTTGGCCTTTTTGGCACCTAAAAGAACAGCAGTTAAGTAGAAGAACTGCAAAAGAACTGATAAAAAGCTATCTTAAGACCCAAGCCATGCGAAGCTAATGAAAAAGTTGTTTTGAGCCTGAAGCAATTTACGTTTTTTCTTATTTCTGTTTGCCAAATATTCGTGAGAAAATGTTTATTTTTTTTGGCATAAGCTGAATCTCAAAAGTTGTGCTTATTGATAGTTTTAACTAAAATATTCTATTTGAGTTTTGTTCTTGTGAAATGCATCAAAATTTAAATTAGTTTACAGCAATTCTCTGAGACCAGTTTATTGATTTTTTGAAAATTGTGTCTGCGACTTGCGTATGTGAATTTAATTTGTAACCTACACACACACACACATATATATACACGTGCATAGTTAAACATCTGGCGCACTGCATGCCGCCTAAAGTTGTGCTATTAATTAATTAAATTTTGAGTATGGCAGCGTCGTCGTCGTCGTCGCCGTGGCAAGTTCTGGTGCACAATTAATCCTTATTAATTATATGCTGCCTGTGGATTTATGGCATGTTTTGTGTGTTGGCATGCACCCAAGACACACACACACACACAATATATATGTGCTATATACTACACACATTCAAGCATACATGACTGCATCGCTGACCAAAGTCAATTGTAAGTTGTTGTTGCTGCTGCTGCTGCGGATGGAGGACATTGATAGGCCTCTACACGCAGCGGGACAGCAACATACATACCCTACCCTACCCTTCCGAGCCGCCCCCTTTGACTGCTTGTGACAGCTGAGACAGCGACTACAACTCAATAGACATCCCCCAGCCAACATTATGCCCATTCCAGCAGTCAAAGGCTTTTAATTGCTGCAGCCCAATGTGTAGGAGACATGAAATTGATAAGCCCCATTAAAACATTGTCCGTGTATGGGTAAGTATCCCCTCACATTATATTCAAGTAAAACAAAGACGTTACTTTTATATCAGAACAGTTTCTTTAACTTATATTTTAAATATTAAATCTACACAAAAATATGTTGAAAACTTTTCCTGTTTTCCTTCTAGTGACTCCCTGTGGAAAATATGTCTAAAAAAACTTCTTTAGCAAAGTTTCTGTGCGTTCCATTAAGTTAATGTACACAAAGATTTGTCAAAAAACAAAAATCCTCGGCATCAACTGTCATTATGTTTTGCAGTCTACAATAAATTCTCCAAGGAACTTGAAAAAAGTTCTCAACTTCTATTAGTTGCCATCAAATCAACTTTGTAATCAATAGCCGAAGCACGCAAATAATTAGAGTGCGTATTTCAATGGGAAAAAAAGGGAAAAGAAAACCAATGTAAGAAAAAGTAATTGAACTAGTAATCAATTTGCGTGCAGCAGGTAAAGCGTTAAAATTAAGTGTTAACAACATTAAAGTGCTAAACAAAGAGATGCAATTAGAGAAGTTGCGCCAAGTGCGAACATTGGAACCTTTGTCTAAAGTTAATTACGTGGCTTTGGCGCGAGCTTTGCATAGTTTGACCTATAAAACAACGTACATATAACACTTTTAATCACATAATAGCAAACCACAAATATCATCCACTGTACTAAGTTGTTTGTAGCATTTTTTAAAACTTTCTCATGTTTGACGTTATTATCGTTGGGTCAAGCAGATTTCCATTAAATAGGTGTTTGTTCATTTACTGTTCATTTTTTTTTATTTGTTTACTGTAAACTTTTTGTGATTGAATTGCATTTAAAATCAATTTAGTAATCAATGAGAAGCATTTTGTTTAACAGTAATTAACATAAATCAATTGATACTTCAATTGGTTATGCTTTAAATGTTTACGCATTTGCTTGATGGGCTGACATAAATTAGGACGAAATTTATTGAACATTGGTTCTAAATATATGTATACTATATAGACATATCTATTAAATTTTTCAACGTTTTAGTCATGCATAATATTTGATAACAATTTATTCGCAAAAAAAAAGGTCAGCGACAAATTGAAATGCTTTGTATGCCAACAATGTGTTGCATTGTTTCCTTTTAATTTTTTTAATTTTTTTTAGGTTAATGATAAATAGTGTGTTTGTTGGGCTATCATTGAATATTTAACGCTTTTTTAGTGTTGCACAAGTCACGTGAAAACGCGTGAAAATTAATTAAACTGCAACACAAAGTAACGCAAATTTTGTATAAAATAAAGCTATGAATTCTAATTATAATTATTGTTTTTTTTTATTAATTTTTTGCTTTGTTATGTTTCTTTTGTGTTTAATGTGCGATAATTACCAAAAATATTTGTTAGCCAAAAGCAAAATGTTTATATTCATATATTTAAATTAATTTAAATCGTGCTCAAAAGCATTTTTGTTAAACATCAATTTTTCAAATATGTTACAAATTGCATATTTTCGTTAAGTATAAAAATGTATAAAATGTATAATAGTAACAAATAAAATTATGAAAAACATGCTTGTGCAATTAATTTGATACATGGCTAACACAAATTCTAACACTTTGAAGCATAAGCAAAAATGTTTTCCCTTTAACAAATAACAATTGCATTTAAAACAATATGCCGCCCTGAAACAAAAGAGAGAGGAAGATCCCTTTGCCATTTGCTTTCAACTGCTGCTGTTGCTGATGCTGCTGCTTGGAGAGATAGCCACATAAATTCCGGGTGCAAGACGACAACCACAAAGGCCATATATTTTTCAGTAAGGCAGCCAACGGACAACAAATATTTTGTGCCCCAAGCTGCAGTAGCAGCAGCAGCAACAGTCGGCGTGGCACTTTGTCCTGTGTGTCCTGTTTTTTGTGTTCTGGCAAACGCCTTCGATGCAGTTGCAGTTTTTTTTCTTACTCACACCCAAAGGCAATTTACTTTCAACACAGTCACACACGCACATACACACATGCGGTGTGTAATTGTATTGCATTTTGGAGCCTTGCAATTGCAGACACAGAGAGAGAGAGAGTGCGGCAATGGTATCGAGGGAGAGAGAGAATCTATTATTGCAACAGCTTTCAAGTAAAACAAAAGTGTGAAAATATTGAAAGCTTGCTTACAACTGGCCAAATCTAACAGCGACAGCAACAACAGCAACTTTCTGCCTGCCCAGCCAGCAAAGTTATTACTGTTAAGTTCCACAGTGCTGCAGTCCTGCAGTCAGTTGCCAAAGGATATTCGCACAGCAGACGATGCTTTCACCATGAAATACTTTTTGTAAATAATGTGGTGCACACATACATACACACACGCATACCTACGCATTCTGGTGTGTTAATGGCGAAGACTGTTGCTCATTGGCAGTTGTTGAGGTTGATTTGTACAAGCATATCCTGTAAAAAGAAGTTTTTTTTTTTAATTATAAATCACTTAAATTAAAATAACATTCAAAAAAAGTTTACAAATATGTTACAAAAAAATTTAAATAATATTCGAATAAATTTAAATACGTATTTGTAAACAAAGGGTCAAAGGGTTAATCCTAAACATATACGAGAATAAAAAAAAAATTAAAAAATCAGTTTAAATATCTATATATATATAGTATTTTTAAAATTTAAAGCAACCATCACCTTTTTGATTTCCATAAGTTTTTTTTATCAATTTGTACAATGCTTGAAGAGGATATCTAAAAGTTGGGTCAAGTTCTTACATTTTGCCTTGTTCCTTTGGCTTGTTATTATTTTAGTTGCTTTCACTTTACGCCCAGGCGTATAATTTCTATATGTGCGCCAAGAAAAAAAAACGAAAAAAAGAAAAAAAAATATTAAAGTGTTTTTGAACAGCCGCGCTATAAATTCCATTAAAGCTCTTAAGCCACAGCAAAATCAGCTACATAAGAAAGAGCGAGAGAAAAACAGAGACAGTAAAGCGAGCTAGATATAGAAAACCTTTAAAAATGGCTAAGAATGCGACTGTAGGGTTAAGCTTGGGGGTATAGAGAGTGTTGGATGTTCATAGGTAGCTTTATAGATATTAACCCCCCTCTTTCTCTGCATTTATCATGGGCGCTTTGCACCTGAGCACTGAGGTTAGCCTCTGGGTATAGTAACCTTAGACTTGACCAGCCCTTTTGACCAATCTTCGAATTTGTCTTTGCCTCAAAGACATTTCTGCTCAATTTTTATGACTTTTTAAGCTCTCTACAATAAAAGCTAAATTAGAGTGAAGTTTAATCGTGGGATTGTGCATCTAATTTGGTGAAAACCATTTCAATTGTCTAAATGTGCAACTCTATCAAGAATTCAATGTTACTTTGATTTAGTATCATACATAAGTTTCCTGCTAAAAGGCATGATTGAAATGTTACATAAATGCTACAATTGACCCAACTTCTTTTGATTGAGATCAAAATTGATATAGTCTAAGTCAAATATAGGTATTTCTCCTTAAAGAAATAACAACAATATCAGCTCCAAAAATTTAAGTTGTTCACCGTATACTCTCTTCTAAATTTTGTGCTTCCCTTCTTATAAGATGATGAATACATAGTTGAAGTTTTAATATACTAAGCTTCAACTGTCACACGCGCAGCTATAGTCGCACATCTACATTCTTTTTGAAAATGTTCTGCGTAATTTACCTTTTGGCTATTTGAGGCAACTTGAGTTGGTAACGAGATTTGCATAAAAATCATTTGGTAAATAAATTTGATGTAATTAAAATCAAATATCGTGTGACACACAAGATAGATGCCTCAAATTTCAATGCATACACAAGGGTCGAACAATGCACGCTCTACGCTCAAATGTAGGCAAATACGCAACAGCACCAGCTGGAGTTAGTTGAGTTTGCCCTGAGGGAAGTGGAAACCTTTGTAGCCAGTGAAAACCAGCAACTGCAACTTAGACCGAATGCAAGCTATTGTGTTTAATTGTAAATATTTTCACACACACCTGACACCACACGCAAGCAAACAAACAAGGTGGAGCGGGAGAGAGAAGGGTATAGTGGCAGAGAGAGAGGACAGAGGGTGTTATGCTCGTGCATTGATTTTCGCCTCAAGGTGTTGGAATTACACAAATTGCAATTTATTTGTTTTGTTGACCAAAACCCAAAGCTACAATTGACCCCCTCTCTCTCTCTCTCTCTACCAAACCCCTTACTGATTAATATGTCTCGCATTTGTATGAGTATTTGTGTATGTGTGTGTGTATTTGTGTTTGCATTTTACTGGCAAGGGGGCAGGTGGGGAAGAAGAAGGGGCAGGGTACATCTACGTTTCTGATATGCATGACCTAGACAAATATTGTGCGTTTGCAATCACTTTGTCATTTGAGATGCTGCATCCACAGTATAGCAGTGCCTTGATGCCTAGATTAGGAGTGCTGCATGAAAAGGACACATTTGTTATTTTGAAATATTTTGTTGATTTTGGCCACACTTGCACTGAAAGATTTTACCGTTGCCCAAGCGCAAGGCATTTGAGGTTTTCATTTGGCTAAAAGCTGCACACAAACACACACACAGAGAGAGAGAGAGAGAGAGATAGATATAGATTTTGGCTCATACATAACTCGAACTGGCACACTAATTGTTGGCCAGCAAAAATCGCAAATCCATTTCACTTGTGGACCAATTGGTTTACCCTGGCGTATGAGTGATTTAATATTGAATTATGGCTTTTGATGTTTGATATTTGGCTTCGTTACGCTTTTGCGAAAAATCCCTAATAGATTTATGTGTGCCAACGATTGACAAGCCAGACTAATCCAATATGCAACATTAAAAAGAAATGCCAACTCTTTTTTGGTTTTTTTGTGCTGCCATTACACATCCTTCTTGTCCATCTTTATGCCCTCCTTTTTACCTTTTGCACTCTCAGCTCGACAAGCAATGTTCAATTTCCGAATAAAAAAGTTTCATTTTTGTGAACCAGTTGCCAGTTGTTGGACAGCTCTTCACTATTTGGCTTTCGGGGTGGTCTTCCGGTTTTTGCGGCATTTTGCCAAGAAAAATATATAAAAGCGTTGCCCAGTTTCCTTCTGCTTCTTTTTTTTCGGGTGTTCAAATCGCACAAATTAGTGTTAAGCGTGTGAACAAAATGCAAATATTACACAGCTCATTAAGCTTCAATTGGATTTTAACATTCCGCCAAAGTTGGCAAGCGATTTGAAAGCTTTACTGCAGCAGCCAAAAAAACGGATCTAGAAGATTTCCCTCAAATGGTTTCTACGACTCCTTTGTGGCACTTTGTATGTAGTTAAAGTAGGCTTTGAATTTGATTGAAATTTGTCTTGCTATAGTTGTTCTACGTTTTGTATTTTATTCAGTGAGTGAGATGCCTGTTGTAAAACAACACACAAAATACTGTTTGTAAGCAAAAACAAAAAATAAATAAATAAAATGCTAAAATTTTGTAACTTTAAAACAAAAATATTTCTAAGGCTTAAAGTGAAACTTCTTAAAAACATATCATAAACACAAAAAAAAGCGCAAAAAGCATAAATACAAAAAACAAAACCGAAAGGCAAATCACAATAAGTGAAAATTTCTAAAGAATCGATTTTACCTACCTGACTTGAAAAACGCCCTAAGGGCAAGCAATATATTGAAGTAAGTAACAATATGAAATAATTGAAATGTTTTGAAAATAAATTAAGTAAATATTTCTTGCAGTAAAAACGGAGTGAATCGCTTGTTAAGGGCTTTGTCTATTGATCCTTACGCTGATGGTGTATAAAGCATTAAGTATAAGTATGCTGGTGGAGTTTAAGGAGCGTTGTCTTGAGAATGGGTCTCTTCGTCTGGTTTAAATGCTTCCTTGTAAACTTGTAAACGGGAGTGATGCTAAATGGCCATACTTTCATGAACCTGTAAAATTCGCAGTTGCTTTCGTCATTCGATAAATTTCGGTTGTCTGTTGTCTTGTAACGCTTGGTAGTACTAAAAAAAATTGTCAGTTATTGAACATTATTCGAGTAAATAAATTTGTATCGTTAGGATATGGAAACTAAAGAAATGTGTTTTAAATATGACACCGAAACGTACACACTAGCGCAATAACATTCATCCCTTTGTAGCCAAAAATAATCGGAAATCGACTGTTAAAACAATTTTTGCTTTTTCAGATTCTGTTTGCCTGCAGCTTTCGATCGTTGTGTTTCAGCCTGTTTTGCTTTCCTCCTAATTTATAATGTCCCTTCGTGCTGGACTTCAATGTTAATTTACGTTTAATGAATTTTAATTGGTCCGGCAACGACAACAACGCTAAACAAACAACAACAATCGATCACGTACACCACAAAGCGACCAACAGTCACAGCAGCCACTCTGCCACCCACCAAAAAATGACCCAAGCAAAATTGACAAATGACATGGCGATGGAGGCCTGCCAAAAATTGGGGAGTTGTTGTTCGTAAGCGTCCCTGTGTGTCCTGTGCCTGAACCAAATTTAAGCTAAAAACATTTTTTTCTGGCTTTTATGGGGGAGCTCACGCTCTGGCTGTTTACTAATCAAAAATTGCAAACACGTTTTATATTGGCAACACAAAAGTCATTTATTCAATTTGCAAACCAGTTTTACGTTGCGTAATCTAATCAAAAAGGTCGTCGAGTCGAGTTGAGTTGAGTCGCGTCGCATCGCTTTTTTGGGCTCTCTACATACATATTTACACATACATTAGTTGTGTAAGAGCCTCTCCTAGTTTGGCTAACAGCCAAAAACTCGTGTTCAAAGCTTACCAAAAAACAAAAAGTCAACAAAACATTTTTTAGTTCAAACTAAAAAATAATAAACAAATGACGTCAGCGCATTGGCAACAACAAATTTGTGTAAATGTGTGTAAATGTGTAAAGTTATTGAAAATTGCCAAAGGAGTGAAATGTAAATTTCTAATTCTATTTATTTCATATTCGAAACACAAAATCAATTCAGATAGTTTGTATTTGTGATTTAAATAAACTAAATGTGCTTAAAACCTTTAATATAAAAATAAATAAATTTCGTAGCCTAAAATGAATGTAAATGTTAATTGCGAATAGCTAACATTGAAAACGGGCAAGCCCAAAAATATACGAGACAATAGAATATAGAGTTGGCTGGAGGTTGGGGGGCAACAGACGTTAACGATTAGCGATTGTGAACATGAAAAACAGATATGCAAACGTGGCAAACAGCCGCAATGCTGCGCCATTGTGGCATGTTGCAAGTGGGCGTGGCATTAGCTGGGTGAAAGCCTGGCCAGGCTGTACGAAAAACCCAATAAAGTGCTTAAATTTGCGCCTGTACATTTTAATGGGCAAATGAAACAATTTCGTTCGTTCCCAGACACACAGACAGACAGACATTTCACGCAGCAGCAAACAGCCACGAAAATGCCACGCCCCCTTATCCCATGGCCCATGGCCCGTTCCCGTTGCCATTCTCATTGCCATTTCCATCTCCATATGCAGATTAAGCGCGCATTTAACAATTTACGCTGCATACATTTAGGCGCCATGGTGCACTGCCCCATAAAAAGCTTCAACAAAACTTTCGTTGTTGCCTGTCACGTGTTCCTGTTGTTGTTGTTATTGTTGTTGTTGTTGCATCAATAAATTAAATGCAGATTTTCATTTTGGCGCTTGCTGTACACGCGATTCAATACGTGTTGCCTCCGCGTTTGCAACCAATGCCAATGCCTCGCACCAGGCCCACCTCCTGCCAACCTCGTCTGTCACTCTCGATTGCCAGTTGCCAGTTTGCCAGTTGGCCCGATTGCCGGTTTGCCGGCTGGCAGTGTTGCCACAGTTGCTAGTTAGGCGTGGCATGCAAATTGTTGCATGCAGTTAATTATTTTGCACAGGTTGCTTGCCGAACACCTCCATTTTCCATTCCCCATTCACCCGTTTGCTGCCTCAATGTATCACATTGAGCTCCACTCAGTGGCAGCTTCTTTGCCGACTAACTAATTGAAATATAACATGTTCTCTACTCCGACACTCTCACTCCGTATTTCTTACTCTTTTTGCGTTTTTCATTTAATTAAATGAGGTAAAAATGGCCCGCAGAAGCGACTCTGTTGTGTTTAATTGCATGCAAAATTTCATTTTATTTAAGAACTTAAAGTGAACTACTTGGTTAGTTGAAGCCTTCAAGCCATTTAAAACTCAACAATGAAGTATTATGAAAATATATTTTAGCTAAGTTAAAACTGCACTTAGCAAAATGATTAAATTAGAAAAAGTTTTGAAAAGATAAATCTGCATAATATAATATGGGCATACAGAATGTAATGAGGATCCAAATTTGCAGAAAGTAACAGGCACAAAACAACAACGATTGACCGCATTCAAAACCTCTTTGTATGATTATCAAATTTCACTGGTAATTACAAAGTCCAATCGAATCCCGAAAAACTGAAAGCTGAGGCTAGCGAAAATAGTGCGAAAGGTGCGAATTGTGTTTTGTGCCAGTTTTCACGGCATTGAACATGTCTTGCCAAGCATTTTAGGGGCGATTGTGGGCAAGGGTAACCAGAGACCAGAAATGGGAGCGTGGGTGTTAGCCAGGTGCTGGATGGCAGTCAGCATACAGAGGCTAACCAAATCCAATTGGCCAACACTCGTATGCGATTTCGAGAAACCAAAAATCGGTTCGAAACGTTCGAGTGAACAGTGGCAAAGATGGAAGGAGAGAAAGAGAACTAGAGAGTTACCGTTACGTGTGATAAATAAGGTTTTGTTGGTTGAGAACTTTGCTTTTGCTTTTGCCCAAAAACGTTGCATACTTTGCGGCACTTGCGTTTTACTCCCTCTGCGTTCTTGTCATCGTTTTACCTGACAGCCATTTGAGCTGCACAACGATTTTCGTTCAGCTTTCCTGTATCTTTTGCCTATGTTTGTCCTTCTGTTTGCCTGTTGCCCTATGCGCTTGGTTTTTTTCGTTTTTTTTCTTTAGTTCGCTTTGTGGTCGTTGGATTTTTTTTTGCTTTTAGTAAAATTTGCATTTTGCTTGATTTACGCAAAGATTTGCGGCTATTGCAACGCAACGTTGCAGCTAACGTTGATGTGTGTATCAATTTACCAAAGACTACGACTACGATCCGATTGCATTTTTGGTTCAGTACGATTTGGTTTGGTTTGGTTTGGTTTTTGGATATTGGAGATGGAGATGGAGACTTGGTACGTTGCAGATTGTAATGTTTGTCAGGGCAAACATTTTGCTATTGCCTGACCGCACAGATAAGTCAATTGGCATTCTATCTGATTGCTGTTATTCTGGTGAGTCTTCAACATTTGTGTGTGCACGAGTGTGTCGTCTGCACATCTGTGTGTGTGTGGTCGTTTTTGAAGTTTTTTCAACAGTTGCAAAAGTGAGAAATGAATGAATGAGAATATGGTTTTGGGTTATGCGATGAGCTATGCTTAAGCGCTTAAGACCTTAAGTAATTATTTGGAGAATTTAACGAAGCAATTGGAAATTTATAAAATAAATAAATCGTATTGTCAACAAATAAGTGTCAATCAAAATATATTTAAAAAGTTATTTTGGTAGTTAAGAAAAATTTTCAAACTATGAAAACTATTTGTTTAATACCAAAATGCATACAATAGAAAGCGATAATAAATTGCGTAAACAATTTAAAACAACCAAAAGAATTTAAAGCTTAGAAACAGAAATCATCAAAGACTTGTTTTTTTTTCAACAGCTTAAATGCTAAACATTTCTTATACAAAGCAGCCCATTGAAGTCGCACCCACATCCATATTTGCATTTGCATCCCATACTACCTTACTTTCTTTTATGCCAAACATATTATACTTTGTAGCCTGTAATTTCTTTGAGCGCTTTCTCTCTCTTTCTCTCTTAACGACTTGCACAAAAGTCATAACCTACAAGGCGCACACATACACAAACACAGACTAACGAACAAACAAACAAACAAACAAAAAGACGCCAAATTCTACTTAAGTGCAAACAATTAAAAGACAAACAGCTCAATGCCACTCCCCCACCCACCAACACACACACATATATATTAATGGAGCAGCAGGCGTGGGAACATTTGGCGACAGCACCAAAAGTTTTTGACAGCTTAAAAGTCAGGACGACATCTGAGGCACAGTCTTCTTTTCTTTTCTTTTTTTTTTGTATTTTCTTTTCTCTTTTTTTGTATATTTATTTTTTTGTTGGATACCCTCACCATAAGCATTTGGTTTGGAAAAACCTTGAATAACATTTATACGAATTTTAGAGCCATGATATCTCTTGAAATAATTTAACAACTTATAGATGAACTAACTACTAAATACACTCAATGTATAGGGTATTTTATTCTTAAGAAATATTATTATTTTGTGAAACTTTCCAGCAGCTATTGACACATGTTGGGTCCCTCTGGAAGTTGTTTGCTTACGCATGTCAACATTCAGCTTGATTATTTACAGAGGCAGAGGCTACTGTACAATACCACCAAGCACTTGCCACCTGCCACTTTCCACTTGCCACTTGCTGCACGCATTCACTTTCGTCACCTTTTCAAGTCATTTCGGTGGCCAAAAATATGCTTTGCATTTAAATGGCATTTTCTTCTTTCTTTTTTTTAACCTTTATTTTGCAGCACAGCTTTTCTGCATATTTTTAAGAATGTGTGTGTCTTGGAGCTGGGTATTTTAATGTGTGTGTGGAGTGTGGGAGAAAGAGAGAGAGAGAGAGCATGTCGGCTGCTGTCATCTGTGTTGGCATGTCATTCAATCTCAATCATTTCTACAGCTTCAGCGTCAACATTCCAGGTAATAAAATGCCAGACAATCTGCGCGTGCCGCAATTTTGATTTTTCAACCCCAAAACCCCCACACACACACACTTAGAGTGGGAGGGAGAGAAAATCAGAAGGGCGCACTGCTGAAGCCTTGGCTAATCTTTTGGCGACCAACAGACCGCACATTAGCACAATGGAGACCAGGGAGAATATGGGCACAAATATTTTGACCTGGCCTCGTGCATTGATGATGATAACGTGGATGGCATTGCCGTTGCCGTTGTTGCCACCGCAGGTTGTCCCTTCCACGTTGCATATTCACGCCGCATTAGCTACTGCAAGGGGGCAGTGAGTGCAAGCGGGGGGGTGCAATAGTTGTTGCAGGCAGGCAAACCCCAAAATGCGTTGTCGTTGTCGTTACCGTTGCGTGCGGCATTTGTTTGTTGCCTGGCATCGGTTGATGCTTTTGACACGAGCTACTGATTTTGGAGCACTCAATGTCCGCAGTTTTGTTAGTTGTTGTTCTCTCCCCCACTTCCCCCTTTTGGGGCTTAGTGTTGGTGGCTTGTGCGCTCGCTGCCCCGTATAACGTATGCTAATCTGATTATTTGCGTGAGAGAAAGTGCAAGAGAGATCGAGAGAGAAAGTCAGAGCTTAGAAGAAGGTCATTGGAAAGAGATAGATAGTTAAAGCATCTTTATATAAAAAGGTTTATTCTTATTTTAACTTAGCATTCATGAACGTTCCTCCGACTCCAACACACACATACACAAATGCACACTGAGTTGCAAATGGTGCACAATGAAAATGATATCTTTTATTAGCACAGTGAAGTCATAAACATTTCAACAGTTAACCCCGGCAAAGTCAACAAGTCAGCAACAGAGATGAAATCAACATTCACCCCTACATAATGCCAACCCACACACAGAGAGAGAGAGAGACACACAGATATAGACTGTGATAAGCGATCAAAAAACTACATTTACATGCAACGCTGCGAGTTGCTGGCACAAACGGAAACGGAAGTGCAGCAGCAGGAACAGAAGCGCTGAAATAATATCAAAAATGGTTGCCGGGGGCGTCGGCAAAAAGTTGCATCTGGTCACAAATCATCTTAGAGGAGGGCTGCTCAGGGGTTGGGTGGTGCGGTGCGGCTGTACACGTGATGCGAGCGTCGAGTGCGCCAGTGTTGCAAAATGCTAACGAGCCCAGGCAAAATGACAACCTTTGTTGTCCTCATCGTCCAGGCCGCTTTGAGTAACTTTGCCACCCATCTCTCATCCTTGCTGCTGCTTTGTGTGGCCTGCAACTAATTTAGCTGCATTTGCCGACGGCGGCATCTTCATTTGCGTGGCCTCCAATAGGGATATTCCGGAAAACGTTAAACTTTTCAAAAACGCTATTCTTGCAGGCGCTGAGAGCTGAAGGCGATTTTAAGTAGTATTTGTTTTTTGGAACACAAGATAAAGGCTCACAGCACAATTGGGCTTTGAGTTTTGGGTCTTGTTTGCGGGGAGGTGGGGAGACAGTTGCAACTTGCACCTTTGCCAGCCTGCTGCAGAACTTGCAACTATAAAATTGCAATTTACTCTGCATGCGCGACGACTTTCTTGGCAGCCAGACACGCCCCCCCTCCACACTCCCCTGCCGTTACAGCGTTGCAAGCTGCAGGCTGTTGCCGCTGCTGGCTTTTGGCTGCTGTTTCTCTTTCTCGTTTTGGTTTTCCACTACTTTTGGGTTTTTCCACTTTTCGTCTTATTCCACCTCGTTTTATTTTCTGGCGCAATTTTATGTATTTTTATGGTAGGTTGCTGCCTCTGCTACTGCCACTGCCGCTTGGCCCGGAAAACGGAAACCGAAAATTGCTACTTATTATGTTACTAACTTTGTGTTGCAGTTACGTTGTGCTGCTTTTCCCGTTTCCCATGCCTCTTTATTTCGATGCTGCTGCTGCATTTGCTGCTTTTGGTTCTTTTGCTTTTTGCCAACTCCAACACAGCTTCAACCCTAAACTTTACCTTAACTCTTTGTTGTTGTTGGCCCGTTTGGCTCGTGTGATAATGTCAGGTTTTGTTCAAATTAAATTGCATGTCTTGCTGCGTTGAAGTTAAATTATTGCCTCCAGCTTCCAAAGGTGAGGATACACCTCTATTCTCAACCTTAAACTCCATCTCATTATTGTTAGCGTTAGTTAAGCCTATTTTTAGTAGTTTCTAAACGCGAATAGTAAGAAATATTTATAAAAGATAACAAGTCAATGACTACGCCTATAGTGTTCCTTATATAATTTTCAGGACACGTGCTTAAACGCTTCAAAGACTTTGCTCAGCTTTTAGATTGCAACAGTTTTGCACATCTTAAGCAACCCTTTTCTTTGAACTAAGCGGCAGCCCAATCCATTAATTTATGAGAAAACATACATTTTAAAAAATACGCCATTTTACGCACTTCTTTTATGTGAAATATATGTACGTAATGTTTTTTGGCATTGCGGGATGCCTGGAAATACATAAAGATTTTTTGTTAGCTTCACAAAGTATGCAACAGATTTTTTCTTAGCACAAACACCGCATGGTGCCAAAAAACAACAGCAAAATGTGTGGCAAACACACAATGAGCCTCTCTCTTTCTCGCTCTCTCTGTTCCTCGCAACAACCGCCGATTTTTGCATGCGCCGTCAGTGCCATCATACGTGTGTATGTGTGTGTGTACTATTTTTTTTTTGTATTCTGTTGTTGTTGGCCACACGCTGTGATTTTTACCGGCATTACGAAATATTAACAACACAAATGCTAAAAGCGACACCGCATGTGGCATGCATGGCCAAGAGAAATGGTAATGGAGTTAAAAATACCGTCGCCTCGCAGCATGTACGGGGTAGAAAGGTGCACACGCTGTGAGGGGTATGAGTTTTTTGCATAACGAATTGGCACCTTAAAGCACAATTTGCATAATAACTCAAATGCGTTGACAGCGCTTTGACTGTAAATATGAAAACAATTTAGACAAACGTAGCTTAAAATGCTTTAAAAACAACTCCACAAAAGTGACATTAAAAAATCTATAAAAACTATGAAAAAAATAATCACAATTTTCCAAACTAAAAAAAAATCAAAAACATTTTGTTTGTTATTAGAGTAATGTGAAATGAATACCAAAACTTCGCTGCACTCAATAATAAATAAAATTCTTTTGCAATCCATCGATTGAATTGAAATTTCCACATTACAGATATATCTACGAAATAAGTGCAATAAAATGAAATCAACTAAGTGACATTACTTAGATGGCAATCAGACACGTTTGAAAATACATAAAAGTGGAAATATGTTGCCAACTTCAGGACAACAACACACACACTAAACTTTCCACACACACACACACACAGCAAACACTCACGCAGACTTGCCAACACAACACACGTGCACTTATTATTTACCAAACACGTTCAAGAGCCAGAACAACACGTACTCAATTTAGAGGCAGACTTTAGTGTAGCTATACTCGAAGGGGGTAACTAAAGCGGTTTGGATTTCGAATAGGGCCACACAACAATTGGGACACTTCTTAACTGCCTGCCTGTTGTGAGTCTATTTATCCGCCCAGGGACAATAAATTAAATGCAAATCAAAACAAAACAAATTTCACAAAAAAATATAAAGAAAAGCTAAATAAAGTTTTAAAAACAACTTGACAACATATTGAACGTATTTTGTGTTTAAGTTTAAAAATATATATATATTTGTCTTTTCTATTTGCACCACATGAATTGTTTTGGCCTGCTGCAAAAGGTCATGTGACACTCACACACGTTGCTCATACGCCACGTGCTGCGGCCGGCATAGCAAACCCAAGTCAAAACACTCACACACACACACACACATGTCACACACATGTCTCTTGGTGTGCCGTGTGTCCTGTCGACTTTTGTCTATTCGTTTTAGTCTTTCAATTTTTTTTTTTTTTTTTTTTTTTTTGGCTACTGGATGTTGCTTCCGCATACGTGCAAAACATTCCTTGAGCCAAGATTTATTATATGGAGCCACGTGTTGTGCAGTTGCTTCATACAAAATGTAGCAGGCAAATCCATAGATTTCGGTTATATAGTACATAGTGCGTGGGCAAGGTCAAGGCATAACTGCTGTGCATGATTCTAAAGATGCAAAAAAGGAAAATGCTGACAAGTCTAAAGAGGGCAAAGGGGAAGCTTTCAATTTAAGTGATTTAAATGGGGTCAAATTCAAACGATTTATAAATAAGTTAATACAGAGAGGACAATACTTTCATTAAATAATAGACTAAATATTGAAGCTACAGTGTAAGACTTAAAATTTGGAACAATAAATTTTGAATATTACATATACAAAAAGAGTTTTTGTATGTTTTGGTTAAAAGTCGCCAGTGCCTGATAAGGCATTGGTTGATGGATAATGCGATCGAAGCAGCATGCAACGTTCCCTGTCCACAAACAGTGTGCGTCGCTTCAACATTATCTCTCGCTCCAGTGTGCTGCGTACACCAACCAGTGCATCCTTGGTCTCCTCCGCTGCCTTAAGTTCGTGCAACATGGCCGTCACACTGCTCTGAATGGTGTGCGCCTCGTCAATGAGACGCTGCTGTGCAACATCGCGACAGCTCTCGACATTGGGACGATAGCTGCGATTGTGCATGCGTGTTTGGGCAACCTTCATGGCAGCATCGAAGCTGCGTATGCGTCCATGCAGCTGTTCGATGCGCGTTTCCACATCGGCCAGATCCTGCAGCACGCGATGCAGATCGTTCTCAAAGCGTTTAACTGCCTCCTGTGTGCAATTGATGCGTGACGTAAAGGATTTTTCGACGACATCGGCCTGCGTGCGTATATCCCTAGCTCCATTGAGCAGTATGGCATTAAGGGTGCTACGCAGTGCTGCCGATCTCTGGCGACACTTCTCGCACTCATCTAGGGTTTCCAGACTAAAGTGTTCCCAGTACTTTTCGGAGGACTGTTCGGGTGGTTGACGCATGGCGCCCACATGGAACATAACAGTTCTCGATGTGTTGTTCAAGCCCACATTTGTAGTGTCTATATCATAAGCCTCCTGCTTGTCGCTCCAATCGAACTCCAGTCGCTGCTTGGCTGCTCGATTCTCCTGCTGCTGTGCATTAAAGTCATCCATTGTCTTCTTCAGCACCTTCTTGATCTCTGCTATCAGTGCCAGCTCATTCACCAGCTCCTCCTCAGTATGATCGCGCACCAGCTCGGTGTCGGGACGTCCACAACGCTTCTCAATGCACTCTCGCACTATGGACTCGGGCACACCGAGCACAACGAGAGTTCTACGCAGTCTATTACGCTCTTCGTCCACCATAAAGATCTCATCGGTCATTGCTCTGATTGCATTCTCCAGTGTGCTCTTCCACTTGCAGATGACCTGCGAACGCTGTCTCAACTTGTCCGTGGTCTCATTCTGTGTCTTGTTGACCATTGCCGTTAAACGTTGGTATTCGGTCGTTGAGCTAAAGCGATTTCTGTAAAGAAACGCAGAGTGAATGAATAATCAAGAAGTTCTTGAAAAACTGCGGCTGTAACTTACTTATCTGCTTTATCCAGCACTGAGTTGACATGTTGCACAGTCTGTTGATTCCTGGTGCGCCATTCATTTGAGCTGTAACGGGTTATCGAGTAGCGATCGACAACGGGTCGAGTACCTGTTAAACCAGCCATGGGACTCCAGTCCACTTTGCCGGTGGCCCAAGGTCCGATAGGACCCATTGGTGTCATCGAATCCTTGTGTGGCAAATCGTCTCCAGGCTGTGGCAGATAGCAAGGAGGATTCTGCAGATTATCTGCATCGGGATTAATAGAACGCTGCGTGTTTATAAATGGTTAAATTTTCAGTTATTTTCAGTTATTTGGCTATTCATATTTTACTCACTGCAAATTGCATTTCCTCAGTTTTGAGAGGCTTTTGTGCCTGTTCTAGACGTATGTCCTGCAGCTGCTGCTGTTGATCATCAACGACACCTTGCAGATCCGTTGCCACCTGATGGTGCTCCTGTGCCGGCTCCACAGCTGTCTTCTTAATGTACTCTTGTATCTCGCGCTGCTCCTCCTCGGTGGGCGGCGTGAGGCCCACTGGAGCTGGCGTCCATTTGCGTCGTCTGATGGGTCCCATCTCCGGTGGAGGCGGACAGATTAGTGGTGCTGGACATGCTGACTTTGGATGCAAATCAATTGGTTCATTGGTGCAGTCACCGCCACCTGCAAACAGATCCTTTTCCTTGCAACACGCCATTTTAGAAAAAGAAATGTAATATTTTTATTAAAATTTTCTACGTTTCTTTCAATGTTTTGTTATAATTATAACAAACAAAACTCGCAATAATACTGAAAACTTCATTCGATTTTGTTTGAGGGATGTAAATAATAGATTGTTGGGTTGCTTGGGTTATAAAATCAACAAGGAAACGCTCGCGTTGCTGGGGTTAATAACACAACAGAGAATTGTATTTACTTTTATGCTTATTATGTTTCCAAAACAATTTTTCTTCTTTAAACGATCGTTGGCAATCGACTTACCGCCTTCCCGTGCCTCTTTTATCGATCTTTTATGCTATCGCCAAATTCATTCATCGCATGAACTAGAACATTCCAATAGTATCGCCAGCAACAAGCTCGCTCTCTGTTAATTTTTTAAAGAATTTTGATTAAAATATATTTGCACACATTTTTTGGCAAGCGTTCCATAAAATCAAAGAACTCTGTGGAGTTTTTAGGCATCCCTTGCCAAAATTTCTCGAATGCCTGCCAGCAGCAACAACATCAAAAATAGCCAACCTTGAAGTGGAGCCGCACAAAGGCCGCACTTAAAACAGCAAGATGCGTACTCTTCACACATATTAGGACAGGAACATACATACATGCATACATATGTACGTGCAATTGTAGGGTACACACGCAATACAATGCACAAACGACAAGCAGAGCAGCAGTAACAACAACAACAACAATAAGAAGAATAATGGAGGTGAGCTCTAAGCTGAAATCTTGATAACAAAGTAAATAATACAAATTCTCGCAATTTTTCTGTAATTAACACATCCCCCACCAACACACAGACACACAAAACAGCTGGCAAAAGGCAGGCAGTGTGTGTGTGCTTGTGTTGACTGAAAGCTTGACAGGATTGCGTGCTGCAGGCATGAAACAAGAACCCACTTGTAGAAGCGGGGTGTGTTCGGGTGTTCTGTTGTTGTTGCCAGCAGCTTTCGCATTTACAACTCATACAAAAGTGTTGTCAGCTCACATTTTTATGAGGTGTATGTGTGTTGGTGTGTTTTGTGTGAAAGGACATGCAACCTGTGTTTGTTTATGAGCTCATGTCAAGTTTAAGTGGCGTCTCTCAGCGTCGCTTGTCGCTCATCTCATCTCATCTCTCTCACTCTCTCGCTCTTGCTCTCGACTTAAATGCCAAATTGGCACGTCACTTGCATTGTCTTATGTTGCTGTTGTTGTTGCTGTGTGTTTAGTGTGCGCAATTTGTCAGCGGGACAAGTGTGTGTGTGAAAAGAGGGCCTGAGCATAAATAGCGTGTAAATCATGTAAAAAGCAATTAAAAGAAAATGGCAATCCCACGTCGCCAGTTGCCCACTCAGCTGCTTTTCCGCCCATTATATGGCATAATTTTGCATGTGAAATCAATTGAAGCCAAATTGTGGCAAACAGCGCTGATAAAAACAGCAACAACAATAACCACAACAACAATAATAATAGTAATTTTATTAAATAAATTGCAAATTGATGGATGAATACGTTGAACAATTGTGACATTTATTCATGTTATTCATGTTCCCATTCATGCGTTAAGACCCATAAATTATTTGCTATAAAAATGACAACGACATTTGTCTATCAAATGCGATACATAAACGCACAACTGCCACGCCCACACAAAGGCCCACCAACTAATGTGGAATTTATGCGAATGATGAAATAATAAACTGGCGTTTGAGTTACATATGAACATACGAATAAAAGATATGAACATTGTTAAAATCGATCGAATTATTCGTTTAATTTTGCCACCAAAAATAGATTGTAAGTCCTCATGCGCATAGTGTGAGGTTTGGTTCTTTTTATACTTTGATACCAAAGGTATCATAGTATATTGGGTTTGTGCAATGTCCGTCATGGTGTCTGTCCGTCCGTCTGTCCGTCCGTCCGTATGAACGCAACTTTTTCGACACCCTTAAAGCTAGAGCCTTGCAACTTTGCAAATATCTTGGTACATGTCTTCGTCAGACAAAGTGTTAAATGTAGGGCCTACGACCTCAGGGGGAGAAATCGATAACAAGTCGATACACCTCGATGTGCAAATCGATAAAACACAAATATATCCCACATTTAGCAGCTAGAGTCACCAAATTTGATGGCAAGATAGCTGGTAACATTCCTCAAAGAACTGCATTAAAAGTTTGGATGCCACGCCCACCTATTTCGCCCCCAGCCCCTCCGATTATAAACAAAAATGCCTGTATCTTCTACAGTTTGAAGCTATATCCACCAAAATTGACATGAAGGTAGATACGACATCTGACAAAGTTATGCATCAAAACATTGGATGCCCGCCCCCAAAAAACGGGATATGCCCCACCGCCCTAAAAAAAACCGGAAGGCATATATCTTCGCCAGTTTTTAAACTAGAGTCACCAAATTTGGCATGAACATTGCTAGTGACATCCGTAGCAGGTGTACATCAATGTTTTGGATGCCACGCCCACTTATACCGCCCACCTCTATATCTTTGTCAGTTTTTGAGCTAGGGTCTCCAATTTTATACCCAAAACCCTCATATATTACTATTTGCACTCAGAATCCTTAACACAACTATGTGAACTGGTATCAAAGTATATCGCAGTCGGTTGCGTCCGACTGCAACGTTTTTACTTGTTATTTATTAATTTACCTGCGCTGTTATGTTACTAATATTGCATTGTACGGATTCTACGCTTTATTAAATATTAAATATTAAAAAAACCAAAAATAGTAATTTATGTAAAATATTTCAAATCCGATTAAAGATTTAATTGTTTAATATTTTTGATAAATGAATTAGTTTATGTTTTACAGGTTTTCTGAAGATTCTTAAGATTCTACGTATTATTGCTTCACCGTTTTAGTTACAATCTTATCCTATCTTACCCTACACTTATAAGATACTAATCGTCATTAGCTGTTAGATCAGCCAATCCTACAAAAATGTATAGCTTTCTTTTATATCTTTAAACAAGCATTCCTTAACTTTGTATTGTACGACAATCAATGGTTAATCAATTTCTTCGATTAGATTTATTTGTTCACGCATTTGGACTTGAATTTCTTGTTGCGCCCTTTTCGCAGCCTCTTTTAATTGTCTTTGGCGCTGCTGTTGTTGTTGTGCTCTGGCATTTATATGATTGTGTTTTCTCCTTATTGTATCTGTTTTTGTTGCATTCCTTTGCTTTGCTTTGGTTTTCATTGGTTTTCGTGGCGCGTAAATAAATTTCATATCATGACATTTATTACTGACCCTTAAGCTTGGCAGCCCGCAACAACAACAACAACAAGGCCCATACCAATACATTCCTATCTATGTATGTATGTGTATATGTGTGTGTGGCCAAGCAGATTATGCTGCATACCCCGCAGGATCTGGCAGGATCTGCATGCGGCGGTGGCAACGTTTGGTTACAATTTTCATTTAAGATTTGTTTTTTGCGTTGTTTCGCTGCCTCCTTTGGCCCCGCATTTTGATTTATTTTAGCACTCAATGGGAGTGGAGAGGGCGTTGAAAAATGTGCGAACAATGAGTAGAAGGAAATGAATGTGAATGTGGGCGAATGAATGTGAATAAGAATGTGAATGAATGCAAAAGATGAAGATTAAATGTAAGTGGACGACACAAGAAAACAATTGTACTTAATTTACGCGCACAGAAAATGCATAAGAAATTAATGAAAATGAAAAACAAATAGGTAAAGAATTGTGAAAATTTTTCTCCTTGGGTTGCCTGCCGGCGGCTCAGAGCGTATCTTTTAAAGTTAACTTGACTGTGAAATAAGCTGAGCAAACAGCGAGCGCATTGTCTTTGTCCCCCGTCTGAATAATTTATTTATGTTTTTCATCTTTTTTTCCTGCTTTTTTTGTACCCCAGAACAACTCCGCGTTGCCCCTTGACCAATGCAATAAGAAGCGACAGTTAATAGCGGAGAAAATGCCAACAATTCCGCCTGAGCAAATAATTACAGGGCTTAATAACAAATTTAATATTGTTCGGGACAAGGCCGCAACAAGGCCTTTCTTTTGCTTTATACTCGTTTCCTTCTCCCCCCTCTTCTTTGTTATTATTTATTTATATTTTTTAACCCCTTGAGTTAAGACTTTCTCTCTCTCCATTCATTTTTTTTTTTTTTTTTTTTGGTTCGCTTAACTGTTGATTTTCTGCTCATACGTTTTATGCGTTTTAATGAGTCTGTTTCTTTCCGTTCGTCCTTTCCCCCCTCTCGTCTCATACAGTCGTCGGTCCACTTGTTCTGCCTGTTTGCGCTTCAATAACAATGAGCATGTCCTGCCATTGCCACTCGCATCCTTATGCCTTATGCACTGACCCTTTCATTTGTTGTTCATCCAAGCCCACACACACACAACTGCATCTCCGACCTGACTTGTTTGCAGCTTTAAGTTGTCTGAAGAGCTGTTGGCCTTGCAATTAGTTGTTGCTCTTTGCAGAATTTCCATTTATATATTTTCCTTGTTGTCAGTTGACGCCTTTTCTAGCTACAGTTGCCTCATGTGGAAAACTCTTCAGAATTGTTAACAACAACAACAGCAGCAACAACAGTTGAGATATTGTAAGCATTTCAGATGATGCTACAGCTAATTGTCTACAACAAGTTCTGAAGAAACTCAAGAAATTCTATGTTAAGATAACAAAATTGCATCTTAACAATTGTCGAATTTCATCTTTCTAAGAACACTTTCAAAATTAAGTTAAATACGCTCAAATATCTGATTTAATCTAGTATTTATTGTAGTTTTTGTTAGTTTTTCTTGTTATAGCTTAACATATATTTTGGGAAATAATTTTCTTTTATAATAATAAATTTTTGGTTAATTGCAGTTCTCGTAAGAAGTTTTCCAGTTATCCACAATGGGTAGGTCTTGAATAACATATTTTTAGCTAAGCCTAACAAAATTATATCAAAACCTAGATAACAGCAACATAGAGAACTCTTCGGATGCAAAGCCTATTGAATTGGATCCACCATTGTTTGTACCCTGTGCTTTGGATGAGCTCCAAGACCCTGACAAAAAAAGAGTACACAATGTACCCGCCTGCCGCGACAAGTTGAGTGCACAGGATGAGATCAGTGTATCAAGTATAATATCTGCATTAATACGACCCATTGAACCATCGTCGGAGCAGTATAAACAATGCGATTGGAACATCGATCCCAAGAGTTTACTGCCCGTAAAACAGTGCGTCATGTTTAAGGAGCAGCTGTTTGTGTCAAAGCTGCGCAACACCAACTGTAAGTTAAGCGAAAGCCTTAAGGTCTTCTTTGAGCGTGAGCTGCAACAGATTGGCAAATTTTGTCTGAACGTGGAGGAGGCCTACGATGGCTATGTGGTCTACAGCAGCAGCAAGATGAAGAAAGGCAAAGGCATTACCGAGTGCGGACACCAGCTGAAAGGCAAATATGATGATCGCTTTCAGTTGATCTGTGAGAAACGCACCGAATTCGATCGCATCGATCATGCGGCTGTGGAAAAGACACTCGAGGTGAGAAATCATGCGGATCGTTATCTAACTGCGCTTAGAGAAACAAAAATCAATGAGGAGACGCAGAAGTTTAAGGCCAACATTGATATCAAGGATCGTGATCACACCTTTGTGCTGGACGGCGGCATTCAGCTCTTGATGCGTCATTTGATCTGTCACAATTTCGTTGGCAGTTTCGAGTATTACACCATGAATTTGTATGGTCGAGTTTTGCGCTGTAATCTGCTGGTGCACAAGGAGCGCAAACTGGTGCGCATCTTCTATCGCACGTACAAAAATACCATTCACATCATAACACAGCAGTGCTTCAATGATGAGCTGCAGGATGTGGCCGAGACATTTATGACGCCAGAGGGACGCATTGTGTTGCACTTCTGGCGTGGCTACAACTATTTGCTGCACGCCGTCTGTGCGCCGCCCAAGAAAAAGGAACTGATCGTGCCCAAAATGGAGTTAATGTGGCGTCAGAATAATACTCTTGCAAGCAAGTTTCGTGAGCTCAAGACTTTGAACTATGAGAATACGACAAAGTTTCTAGAATCCAACTCTGAACTGGCTGACTTCATGCAGGATTATGTGTTGAATGTTCTGCGTTATAAGCCAAGCAATGTCCTCGAATTCTCTATTATGTTCTTTCAAAATATGGCGGGCAGTTAGAAAATGCATTAAACTGTATCTGTTTATTTGAAATGTGGCAAAATGCACTAAAGATATCAAAAAATAAATATTATGTGACTTTATTATCTATAAACCTTAGTTTTGCCAGCAGAATCATATGTGTTGCACTTAAATTTTAAAACCACACTAATTAGAAACATATTTACAGGAGCTTTAAGCTTGGTTGCATCCTTTCGCTTTTTGTAATCTCTGTTTTTGCTTGCAGTTATTCTGTTTTTTTGTGCTACGGCTTGGATAAGGATAACATAACCTTAAATATAATCTGGCACCTGGCTGGCGTCAGCTAATTAAGCGCGTTGAAAAGAAGCCAAGCAAATGGGGCAAAGACTTGCCCCATGGCTGGTTGAATGTGTTAGTAGTCAGTGTTGGGTCAGTGGGTCGATTTGTTGTTGCGCTGGGAATTTTTTTTTTTTTTTTTGCCGGCTGCAGACTAATGAAGTTACCACAAAGTGAAAGGCGTCCAGACAACGCAGCAGGCGCTAATTAATTAGCGCTGTATATATTTTAAAAACACGTTTTCTCTTTTTTTTAATTTTTGCTTTAATCCTTTTTTGTGGCGCAAGCTTATTTAATGTTGGTCACTGGCTAATGAGGCGAGAGAACAGCAAAGTGGGTCAGCAAATTCGTGAAACTGAAATATAAATTCTATTTGGCATACAAAAAGCGACAGCTGACAATCAAAACATTTCTTAAATAAGTTTCTAACAAATATTTTGTTACCTGCTGACAAAATCAATATGCAACTGACTCGAAATGGAAATTTTGTAAATTTATGCATATTTCGCTTTTGCTTTTGCTTTTGTTTTCCAAAAATGTTGGGCAATGCCAAGCGAATTTATTGTGAAATAAAAATCAAAAGCAACAACAGCAGCGAAACATGAGCATGAACAATAAACTTTTAGCAGCGACTGTGCCAACAGAGTCGCTTGTTTTCTGGATTTTCAGAAGCACCTGTTACTACAGCAACAAAGAGAATACAACAACAATATTACAACACCTTGGTGAAAGTTTTTTTTTTCGGTTTGCTTGCTGTCGTTGTTGCCGTTGTTGTGGCTGCAGTTGGTGTTGAGTTTTGTTTGCTTGTCAATGCACAACAGCAGCAGCTACAACAACAAAAACAATAGCAACAACTAAAACAAAATATTAATAAAGCGAAGAAGCTGAAAGTCGAGCAGCTGATAATACTAGCTGCCATTGCATAATGAAATCAAATTGTAAAACAATTTGCATTTTATAAAATAAAGTTTTTGTTTGTTTTTTCATTTCAACTGAGACATGAACTAAGTAAAAAGAAATGCTAGTTGCAAGTGAGGCGGCAAACACAGCTGTTTGCGACTTAAGCTAGGTGAATAAAGCAAAAAAAATTGGTAGCTAGCATTATGAATATGGGGTCCAAATGCTTCCTTTTGCACAAAACGATTATAAAAAAAAGTAAAAAGAAAACATTCCCTAGGCAAATGGCTATGAGTTGTAAATATGCAGGAGGGTGACTCGACGGCGTAAACCACTCAAAGGCGTAAATAAATACGCCGCCCGCAAAGGTAGGCAACGCTTTTTGTTTGCTTAGCCTGTGTATATGTTTATATAGGACTTTGGCATGTGTCTATGTATATGTGTGTGTTAATTTGCTAACAAAGACACGTACAAACATGCAAACACTATTCAAGAGATCCTGCCAGAACTGAAAGGCATTTGCTAAATGTGCTTGGGTGTGTATGCGAATGCTTGTGTACATGTAAATGTGAGTAAATTCATATGCGTGTGTTTGAAGTGTACGTGTGTGTTTACCCAGGCATTGCTATTAATTTGTATACGCTGCATAATAGCTCTGTCAATATTTTACAAAACATTTTCCAAAAAGTGTAAACTGACGCCTAGCAAAAGTACAAAAAGGTCGGGAAAATTCAATTACGTTCAGAAGAAGAGAATGTGGAAATATTATGTGGACTTGGCTACACCATTATGAGGTTAATGCGAAAAACAATTCACAACATGTTCCATATCTTTGATTATAATCCAAAGCTGAATTGCAGGAAGTAATTTGAGTAATAGGCCACAAGGTTTCGATAGATTTAACAAGCAGAGTTTACGCACTGTGCAATGAAAAGCCAGTCTACATAGCTGCAAACATGCCCGTCAACATCCTTGCCTGGTGCATCAATCAGTGTTGTAAAAGGCTCCATTGTGCGTTAACAAGTGGCACGTTGCCGGATCGATTCAGAGGCACAAAAACAGGCAAGGTTATCCCGAGCTACGACCATATCTATGTATATCTCTTGCGCCTTGACATGTCCTTTCGCTCTCCCTCTCTCCTACTCTCTCTCTCTCTCTCTCTCTCTCTCTTTCTGTTCACTGTCAAGTTGTACGCTGATGTTGCCATTTGGCGGAGTATGCCAATGACAACGTATACGGGCTGGAAAGACAAAAGATTGAAGAGCTCCAACAGCAGCAGCAGCCCCACATACAAGTCATCAGGCCTTGTTCAGGAAGTTAGTTAGGCGTTCCCAACGAACCCACCCTGGCAACCCCTCTGTCACATTGTAATCCAACGACAAGTTGTTCTATGATGCAGTCAAGACAAGTCCACCAGCCACCCACAAACTTGGCCATAATGCTGACCAAACTAAACTGGGGCACAGTTTTATGTTTCATATTCAGCTCCATGGCTAGTTCCAAGGCCCCATTTGAATATTTTTGCTTTTTTCTTAAAAACGTTCTTTTCTTGCTGATAATACCTATGCTGGAAGAGGGGGCTAACAACTGATAGCAGACGCTGCATACAAAACAAGCCAAAAACAGAAACACAAAAAAAATAAAAGGAAAACTTCAAGAAGATTCTTAGAACGAAGTTTGCATGCTCTTACCTAAGAACAAGACAAGAGTAAATCTTTCTTATCCAAGTAGGCTTCCCATATCGTTGAAAATCAATCTCGTATTTTAGGGCTAAATTTATGTTTTAAAACTAGTTCAAGGACAGATTCTGTAGAATAAACAACACAAAAAACATTATTAGTTTTAGGCTAAAAGTAAACATTTTTTATAATAAAAAGCTACAAAAAAACTTCAGTTTTAAGAATAAAAGTGAAAAATTTTTTTTTATAAACCACAAAATAAAAAAAAGGGTAAAAATCAAAAACCAAAAAAAAAAGGGATCAACAATGTCGTATTAATAATGTCAAAGCATTTTACCTGACTTACGGAAGCCTACGGAATCATGAAGTTGTGCAGTAGGTAAAATTAATACTGTAAAATATTATTTACGAGAATCTCATTTTAAAATTGCAGAAGGAATTGCGAAAGCGGTTGTGAGGTCGTTGTCGTCTATTGATCAGCTCTAATTCAAGAATCCCTGTGGGTAATTGTGTAAATATATATGGTGTATGGTTGGAATATTGGTAATTGTGACTGCATTGTTTGCTGTTCATCTCAAGCTTTCTTGTTTCCAAGGATAAAAAGAAAATGGTTAAACAAAATTAATAAGTGAAGTGCTAAATTTTGGGTTTCTGATGTTGTTTGTCGCTGGAAAATTGTCGTTTTCCATTGCTCTGAATGTTAAATTCCGGTTATGTTAATATATTAATAAAATTGTTTGGCTACAACTTATGGTATTATTAGTCCATATACTCCTTGATTATGTATAGAAGAGAAAGTAAATTCTGATGCCGTAAAGATAGAGAATAAATATATATTAAAGCGTGAAGGGGAAGCAGTACCAGTGTCAGTTATTATTATTCCAATGTATAATGTAAATAATGTAGCTTATATGCTAAGCAGTAAGAACTAATATGTTTATATAGCGAAAGCGATAACAAGTAATCTTCAACTATAATACGTTTTTCAATGAGAGCCTTAGTCACATATCAACCGCTGATGTGGTCAGACGTTATCAGCCTTGTTTTAAAGCTGCGAATGTGTCATTCTATATGTAAATAATACTTTTAAATTTACATGCCAGACAGAAATGTATAGAATTCTGTGCTTAATTATTTGCTTATTCTCTTGTTCAACTTGTGGACAAAATTTAGGTAAGTTATTATCTCCATTTTTTTTTTAAATCTTACCTTATGTATTTATTTATAATATGTTTTCAGAAAACCCTACCTGCGGCTATGATAGCAAATGCGTTTTGAAGTGGTTTTGCAGAAATGGACAGATTAATCAATATGGCGAAGGCGTTATCAATTTTCGACCCAGATCAAGAAATATATGTCCCCACTATCTGCAAGTGTGCTGTAAACAACAGAATATTGTAAGTAGAAAAACCATATTTATAAAATACGTTTCCATAACTAAAGAATTATTTATTTGAAGAAAGCACCCGACCTTTTGCCAGCACCAAGAAGTCGATGTGGATTGCGTAATACCCGAGGCAAAGTGATTGAAGTAGTAAATGGATTACAAGGAGAGGCAAGCTTTGCTGAGTTTCCCTGGATGGTGGCCATATTTGCAAGGGACAATCATTCAGAATTTATTGGAGGTGGCTCCATATTGGCACCCACAGTAGTGCTTACAGCGGCACACATTGTTTGCTCTCGAAAAACTCAGAATATTTTGGTGCGTGCTGGTGAATGGGATATGGATACCAATTATGAACCCTATAGCCATGTGGATTCGACCGTAAGGGAAATAGTTTGTCATGAGGAGTTTGACAACGGTAATGGCTGGAATGATATAGCACTATTGATTCTGGAAGCTCCACTCACATTCACGCATCACATAATGCCCTTGTGCATGCCGCGGAAACGGGAGCACTTCCAAGTGCAGCGCTGCTTTATAGCCGGTTGGGGCAAGGCGAATTTTACTGATACAGAAATAAGCAGCAAATTGCTCAAGGCCGATCTTCCCATTGTCAATCATGCGGAGTGCCAGGAGAAACTTCATGCAACCCGTCTAGGCAGGCACTTTGAGCTGCACGAGTCTTTTATATGCGCTGGGGGAGAGAAGGACATAGATGCGTGCACTGGCGATGGAGGATCACCGCTATTCTGCTCTTTCAGCGATCTGCCCAATCGCTACTATCAGCTGGGCATTGTGTCCTGGGGTCTTGGATGCAGCGAGAAAAATGTGCCAGGTGTCTATACCAGCGTCTATTACATGCTTGATTGGATCAACAAAAAGTTAAAGGAACGAAATATTGATCGCCATCACTATGTGCCGCACTACTCAAAGGCTTTTGGTGATGTTTAATATATGGGATACGAAAAGAAATAACAACGTAACACAAAACAAATATTGTTTGTTTAAAATATATACAATTCTCTGAATTGATGCTTGCTGTTGTTTTGGATTATTTTTGCTGTTGATAATTATTGTTGTTTATTGCAAAACAAAATTATGCTCTCATCGCCTTTAATCTCTACACTTTACATTATTTAACAAATCAAAAATAAATGCTTCAGGCACGCCAAGCGAGATTTAGTATAATTTCTGATCTTGCCAAGTTCAGCTGTGTTAATTCTTGTGAAGCCTTATCAACAACAATTAGTCAAACATAACAATGAGCGGCGATTACTCACACATAAACAAAGTGCGAGAAATATTTAATTTATTTTTATTTCTTTCCTTGCTAACAATCAAACTTTGCGAAGGTAAAACATTAATATTCTATTCAATTCATCTTTCAATATATATTCTTACTTTCCTTTAGCTCAGTCATCTTGTGGACCCGAAAGTCGTTGTGTCTTTAAATGGTATTGCAGCAATGAGACTGTAAATATTTATGGAAGAGACCTAATCGGTTTTCGAAGCAATACTAACACTTGTCCGCGAAAATTACAAGTCTGTTGCAACAAGGAAAATATTGTGAGTTAAGACTATTAACAAAAATTTTTGTTAACGATTAACTTTAAATTCCAACAGCAAGAGCCACCGCTGCAGCCAGATGCTAAGCATGAATGTGGTCTACGTAATGGCGAGAGAAAACTAATGCCCATGGAAGCCAATGGCATGGAACAGGAGACAGATTTTCAAGAATTTCCCTGGGTGGTGGCCATATACTTGAATTCAGCAACAGAGTTCAAGTTCCTTGGCGGAGGCTCAATTGTGGCACCAAATGTGGTACTAACCGCAGCCCACATTGTTAATATGGTTCAATCGCGGGAGCTGCTGGTGCGCGCAGGTGAATGGGATACCCAATCCGAGGATGAGCCGTTCAAGCATAGGAATTGCTCGGTTCTGGAAACAATTGTACATGAAGATTTCAACAAAAATACTGCAATATATGACATAGCGCTGCTCGTCCTGCAGCAGCCACTGGCACTGACCCAACACATAAGGCCTATTTGTCTGCCTCGATCCTACGAGTTTCTTGATTTACGTCGCTGCATTGTGGCAGGCTGGGGTAAGCCAACGTTTGGCGATGATAGCCAATTCCGTAGTATCATGAGAAAAGTGAGTCTGCCCATTGTGAATCGTTCCGAGTGCCAGGAAAAGCTTCGTCTAACGCGTTTGGGTCGATACTTTGAGTTACATGAGACTTTTATGTGTGCTGGAGGTGAGAAGAATCTGGATACCTGTACGGGTGATGGAGGATCTCCGCTCTTCTGCCCCCTGCTCGATCATCCTAATCAGTACTTTCAGTGGGGCATTGTGGCCTGGGGTCTTAGCTGTCGCGAAGAAAATGTTCCGGCTGCCTATGCGGATGTGTATTATATGCAAACATGGCTACGCGACAATCTCAAAGAGCTCAATGTGAGTCCCATGTACTATTCGCCCTCATTCACATTTGAATATTACTCAAGGGAAAATAAACTAAAAGTTAAAGCATAAATGTTAATAATAATCAATTTCATAGACTTTATTTATAGTAACGATATGATAAATCTAGGAAACGTATAAGTAAACGTATTAAATGATAAAGACTCGATAATTTTCCAATTAGTCTTCTCATATTTTATCTTTGTAAAAATCGTCCGGCTACGGGAGATGTCTGCTTGTGGGAGCAAGATTTAAATGCAGTATTAATAAAAAGCGTAAAACAATACTTTTGATGTGTTCCATATGAGAATCGGGCTAAATTAAAGAAAGTTATGGCAATCGGAAGTTCTGTCAAACTCCCTTATCGAATATTGGACACAAAAATTTAACACGAAAATCGGAAAAAAATTTAGTTTCTAGATTTAAATGCAGTACTATTAAAGAGCGTAAATCAAGACTTTCGATGTATTTCATATGAAACTCGAGCTAAATTTAAGGAAATTATGGCAATCGAAAGATCTGTAAAACTCTCTTATCGACTATCGAGACAAATAAAAAAAAAAAAACGCAACGAAACAAAAACAAATTGCCTACAAAATTTCTGACAGGCAATTTGCCTAGGCATTCCCAAGCATATCGCTCTGGGTACATTTCAAATGAGCAGTTTTCACATATTTAGATGGCAATATTCACAGATATACACATGCACAACCGTCGAGAGCATGCCAAATTGGGTGGTGGGAAGGAAGCATAAGTTGAGGGGATGGCAATCGCAACTGTAGCTACATTATGTCATAAAAATAAATAGTTGGACACACACTCGCACACAAACACAATGTAAGTGTAACGGGTCCGGGTAGTTAGAGTGGAGACATAGTCATGGCAACGCCATCCCACCACACCCCTCACATATACCCCTGGCGCTGTTTTCCGTTTTGGGTCCACACTGCGACACAAAACGGAAATGAAATGAATGCTCACGTATGTATTTCCTTTCACCAAACAGAGCAGCCAGAGGACACCAGACCAAACCCCCGAGCAGACAGCAGCACCCTAAAAATTCATAATGATGATGATGGGAATATGCCAACAGAACGCCACTTCACCTTGCACAGCTTGTACTTGTCTACTTTTGCATACGGTGAGTATGTGGAATGTTATTAGAACTGTACACAGTTATTTTGTAAATAGGTGATATAACTACCTTTGTCAAGGACACTTGTTAAATGGCAAAAATAAAAGTGAGAAATTTTAGTTTACCCATTCACAGATTGACCATTTGATACCCTGCAAGCAACAGATATAAGTAAACTTCCTTTTGCTTTGTTAAATAAAACGAAAAGTCAAGTCTTCTTTACAATTTTCTTAAAATTTTAAACTGTCAGCTAAGTGAAATTAATAGACAGCGCCTGTCTGGGGAATGAGGATGAAAGTTTCGGGTGCATCATCAAATCGCAGACTAAATCATAAAAATAAATAAAAATCATGAAAACAAACTTCAGTTATTTTGCAGACCAATTAAAAGTGCAACAACAAAGTTAAGCAACACAAAATAAATATGAAAAAAAACTGCACTGAATAATAAAAAAACAGCTTGATTAAAATAAGAACACAGTTAAGTTTTCGAAGCAAAACTTTTGTATGCGAAGATAGAGTAGGGATATAGACCGGTTAGCTGGGACGCGGGCGCCAACTGCAACTTAGATAATTAATAACGGTCAAAATTAAAATGGCCAAGAAATGTTTGCGCCGCACTGCGCTGAAATATAAATGGACAGGTCATGTCAAAGTTGAGCAGTGGCAACCATGACCAACCCATTACTTGCTGCTCGTGCGCCCTTAGTCTTCCTTTCTTTTTCTGTTTTGTCTTAATCCCTGGCAAACAATGCAGCCAGTGCGAGCTTAGAATCAGTAGAAGCAGCAGTAGAAGCAGCAGCTGTAGCTGTAGCTGTAGCTTTAGCCATGTCAGCAGCATAACTGGATAACTGTCGAATGAATTGATATTGTTTACTTTTAATTAAAAACAATTTGCTTCGCTGGCTTTCTTCTTGCCAGTGCATCGAATAGCTCGACAACTCGACGATTCGCCAAACAGCCCACAAATACTCCTCGTATAATAATGATGACGACGATGATGACGAGTCGAGTGGATTCTTGATGCACTTGTGCGTTACAAAGTGTATTCTCTCTATGGCCAGGTCTTCCAATGCACCCACCCTTGCTTATTGGGCAAAACACAAAAAAAAACTATCTCTAGATTGTTCTGTCCTGTGCTGTCCTGTCCTGTGCTGTCTGTGTGTGTACGCTGTTGTTGCAGCTCATCGATGTGAATTCGTCGTTTTGGGTAATGAAAATCAAACTGTCCATGAAGTAGCCTGGTTAACATTACATCCAGTAAGTTCATTTTGTTGTAGTACTTGTTGCTGCTGTTGTTGCTCATATTACGTGCAGCTCAGTTTGGGATTCAATCAAGCCAAAAACGTTGTTAGGAAATGAGTTGAAAACAAGCTAAGTGCATGATAATGAAAGATTCCAGATTAAATAAGGATATTTCTTTACAATCAGTTATTGAGCTGAAAACAAAAACCCAGCAGGAATTATTTTTTCATAAAGAGACTCCTCCTTATACTATATACCATATTGTTATATTATTACACTACGATCTCTCATACTATTTATAGTTTAATAGTAGACAGAAAAAAAAGGACAACGAACATTTTATGAGTATCAAGTTGTTCATAAGTACTGTTCAATTTCGATTATGACGTATCAATGCTTCAGCTGGTCATAACACATTTAACAATAAAACACAGACAACACAAACAGGGAGAGAGAAATGTTCACATACATACAGACATACAATATTTAAGCCGCTTAATATAATGCGGCAGAGCCACCGCACAAAAGGGAAAACCAGAGTCAGAGAGTTGGGTTGGGTATGTTGGTTTTCTCTGGTACAGTGCAACAAAAGTAAAGAAACTAGCTGGCATTAGCGAACGCTTTAAGTCCTGTCTGGCAATAACTTTCGATAAGTTTCTTTACTTATTTATTTTATGTTGTTGTTTTTTTTTTTTGGCTAGCCGCAGCCAGACAAAGACAAAGTGGATGAAGTAGCAGAAACAAGGAATATTTTTACACTGGAAAGGGCGAAGAGGTTGATGGGTGGGTGAGGCTGTACTTAACGAAGGCTTAAGACTCTGTGCTGCGGCTGCTAGTGCACCTGGACATCGGTTTATGTTTGTCGTGTGCAGCGAAAAGCCGCTTTGGCCAATTATTATTGGCTGGCGCAATTAAGTTTGTCCTGTTTGGCTGTGCCAGGCCGATCCACTCCGTCCAGGTCCAGGTCTGACCTTTTTGGCCCAATCGAAGTGGCGGCAGTTAAGTTTTGTGACTTGTGAGACAGCATTCCAGATATGCGCACACATTTAATTAATTTCGCAATGAATGCCAAACTTTCACGGTGCCTTATCTAGGTACTTGGCCAAAAGCGAAAACTTTAAAAGGTGCCTGCCTGCCTGCCTACAACTTTTGAGTTTCAGGGAGTCCTGCAAAAAGGGAATGAAGTTGACTTTCGGCTTAGCTTGAGCCTAAAAACTTTTGGCGTTCAAAGTTAAGTTGCATAAATTGCGTCGTACACCGTTTTTTCTAACAACTAAACACCTGAGTATCTGACACTGTAAACTTTCATGTTTTTGGGCTATTTAAGGCACTAGATGTGCTTTTTAATTAAATCGCATAAATATTTATACAGAAAAGCTAACTTGATAGAATATTTGGTATTACTTAGTAGCATGGTAGAACTAAACTAAACAATTTCAAACGAAAATACAACTTATAAGTAGAATTATCTTTGCTTATATCATGAGAACTTCTAATTGTTGTTACTTTACGTACCTTAAACCAATTCACCGAATTTTGCAATATTGTAATGGACTCTTTTGCCTGTTTATATGCAGTTAGTTGGGTAGGCACAATAAATCCATATATATTTATATGGAACACCTGTGCTAGTCTAATCAATACGCCAAACTCAGCAAATGCATTTTCATGCATATTGCATTTTGCATTGTTCACTGTTGGGTAAAGCATATTGATTGATTGGCGCTGGGTGGCGGCGGGGTAAAAGCAGTGTGTGTATGAGCTCGTAGTATGTACTACATCAATGGTTATACGACTATATAATGAAGTGCGACCGACAAGTAAACTCTTCATGCAATTTGTACCAAATCAAATATACACACACGCACAAGCACACAAGTACATACGCACATACGCACACACACAGAGCGGCAAGTGTGTGTAAATAGTTTGCACAGATTTTGGCAACAAAATAAATTGCAATAATTATGCTGCAAACGGTTCAGAGTCGAGCACTTGCCACTTGCCACACACAAATACATGCCCTACAGCAGCATATCGGCAGCGACGACGACTATCGCAATACAGCACAAATAAATACAATGTAATTATTGAGGTATACAATGAACTGTTCTATCCACACACACACACACATGCACAAAGCATATTGAAAATCTATTTGCAAAGCCGTGAATCACAAAATACGCGACCTATGCAAATATCAAACGGTTCTAGCTTTCAGCTACAATCGACAACACCATAAAACATTCAACATTACCAAATGGGGTATATGAGTTTTGTAGCCAAGCTATGAGCATAAATTAGGATATTTAACATTTTTATCAAGTTTAATTAAGAAAAAAATAAAAAGTAAGAATTGAAATTTATTATTGTGACCGAAAAATAAATTAATTTATACGAAACCATTTTTTTTAATACCTCGCATATACTTTAAATCTGTGTATATTTTCTAATACTCTAGAATACATCTCGCGGATCTTACTTATTCTCTGAAGAGCATTTGTAATTCATCGTTAATTATACATTGGTGCAGCTCATGATGTGCTAATTGGTGTTTGTGTAAATATTTAAGCAGTTTATTAAACAAAATCGTTGCAGACTTTAGCGCATTTTTGCTATTACTGTGGACTCAATATGCAATTTGCATATTGGAAAGCGCCGGGGCAAAGCCTATTTAGAAATTAACCAAATATGTCGGTGATTTTGCGCGCATAGCGTTAATTTATTTGTTTAACGTTTTTACAACACTGTCCGCATTGAATGCGAGCATATTGTGAATGTTTTCCTGCCTTTCCGGTAATTCCCTCTGCGCCATATTCGATTTTCTATTGTGTGCACACCTGAAAAGTATGCAAATTATGTTGCCGCCTTTTGAGCGCGCGCTGTAAATATTATTATTACTGTTTTCCATTTTATTTCTTTTTTTGTGTTCAAACCCACCCTTTTTCTTTTTTGTTTACGTTTCTGTTATTGTTTTTGTTTTTATAATATGTGCGAGGCAGCTAAAAGCTGTCAGCCACATGACAAAATTTATTGCCAAAAATTTTAATTAGAAAATCACCGAACATTTTACATTGCAGCGAAAAAATAGAAGAAAAATATTGAACATGTTTACATGTGTGCGTATTCAGCTGTTGGCCAAATTATGAAATTGTTTGTTGATTTTTGGACAAAAGTCACATCATGTCAGCAACGTTGACAGCCCTCTAATATATATAGCATATATACACAATATATCAGAATTATGCCGAGGTTGCGCCGAGTTCATTTTTTAATTTAGCCGACAGTTGAAATCTGAAGTTAAATAAACAAAAATTCATTTGTTGTCTACCAAAAAATATTTTATTTCTTTCACGAAATGACAAATTAGCTGTCAACTGTTATTTAAAAATCTTTGTAAGCTGCAAAAAAATTATTTGCAAAAATCTACAAACCGAAAAATTGTACAAATATAGATGCAGCTGTCAACAAAACTGTCAATTTTATTCAAATAAACCAAATCTGCATTTATCGTATAAGTTAACAATTTTTTATATGCATAGTTTATATCTAAATGTCTTTAATGGTTTATATTTCGGTTTATTTGCCAATAATTATTGCTAAGCATTTTTAGTTAAGCGTTAATCTATTAATTGCGATTTTATATGCGTTTTGTTCACCTTTTTGTATTCTTTTTTTTACTTTGTTTCGCTTGATTTACGCTTTTTAAATCAGCATTTTAATTTGCATTATTTGTGTATAAATGTTAAATGCGGATATTTATTTATTTAACGCTGACAGCCACAAACGTTCAACTAATTACGTTTTTTAATTAGGCGTTAAACGTGATTTCGCTCGTTAAACAAATTAGCTGTATTTATGCGAAATTTACAATAATAATGTCTCGGTTACTGAGTGCATAAATTGGGCCAATCAAAACTATAAATTTAATTATGTCGATCAAATGAGAAAATACTCTATACCTGTGTGTAATAAGGATTATTCTGTTAAGCTTAGAAATCTAATATGTCAAAGGTTAAAATTTAAGTTGAAACACCAATTTATTTAAAAAAAAATATATTTTATTTACCTTTCACTTAGTTCTTTCAGTCCTCCCTGCCCCATATTTGCTTCCAACTATTTGCCACATGCAATTTACTCATTTGGCCTTTAATAATACTCGTAACTTTGCTCATATTTTGCATGAGTTTTGGAAAATGATTGAATGTATTTCAAAGTCACAGCTGTGGCTGCAAAACTTTAACCAAAAATTTCTCTACCCAGAAAGGGGGGAAAAAAATAACAAGTTACGTTACAAAATTTTTAGTGACGCACGAAAGCAGGCCAAAAGTAACCTTAAAGGACAAACTGCCAATGACAAACTATGTGTTTTGTTTGTACCTCAAGGTAAACCTCCTTCTCTCACAAGAGGTCTATAACATTGTTGTTGTTGTTCAGTTGTTGCGCGCCTCATTCAACTCCCACGCACGCAAGTTTTTAGAGGCTTAATTAAGTGCATAAACTTCTAAGCATAAATACAGTTGCCATCTTTTTCCCACTCTATGTCGCTCTCTCTCGCTTGCTTGCGCAGTTTATGCTCGTCATCAGTTGACGCTTTTCATTCTACCTAGCTACCTATGTATGTATATCAAAGCCCTTAAGGGCAACTTTTTTGAGGTTCACGTATAAATTTGGAACGCTTTACATTGTTTACGTACTTTGTCATACTAACTTCTCTGCATGTGCGTTCGTATGTGTGTGTGTGTGTGTCTACTTCAGGGTTGTTTCTAGCTTTTGGTAAAGTTCTTAACTAAAGTGTTGCAATTATATTGATTGAATTTTGCGGTGCCGCCTTTCGGCAACACAAGTGCTCCACCATACACAGACATACACTCACACACAGTCATCAAATTACGCAACATGCAGTTTAAAATGGCCCCAGCGGGAGGGCATATTACTCACTGAGTTAAGCTTTTACACGCTAAGCGTAAATTGAGATGTGATAAGAAAATGCTTAAATATATATTTATATTTTCATTTGTATATCATAGTCGTATACTGTTTACGTATACGCAATTAATTTTTTCTTTGTGAATTTAGTTTTGCTAAGCAAATGTAAATAATACTAAATTTATTTGGCAAATATATTATTGATAAGTCTTTATTGATTTAAAATGGATGTAAAACATGTTCAATTTTTTATTTGCATACTTAAATAAGTTTAAAGAAAGCCACAGCTCTATACATTTAGATAAACAGTTTTCTGAATATATCACAAAAAAAAACTATGTGAAATGAAAAACTTTATGTTTATTTAATAAGTATTTTGGTATTTCTGCTTACATTTGACCTTTTGTTTGTAGTTGTTGCTCTCTTTTTGTCTCATTGTTTTTTCGTTAGTTGAAATCTATTTGAAATGCAAGTTTTGCGCCAACGCATAAATCTTTGGCACAAATGGCAAACAGCAGTAAATGTACAAAAAGAAAGAGAAAGAGAGGGAGAGATGTAGAGGGGAGAGAGCATTTCTAGCTGCCAGGAGGCAGCAAAGCATAGCTGCGAAACGGCTGTAGCATATGTTGTGCTTTTCTATATATTGTCGCAACATCAGTCAGGATTAGTTGCAGAAGTTTACCAGTGCGACTAGACCCGGTTCAAACCCCCCCTCAACCCCTACTGTTTGTCGTCTCGTTACCCATGCCATTGCTCATTGGCAATGCTCGCAAGTCGTTCTCATCTTGTTTGCCATGCTGTAACCGTCTCGCTGCGTGTCTCTAACATGGCAGCAGTTGCCCCAACGATTGCTGCTGTTCCTGTCCGTCTCCCAGTTGCCTATACAGCCTGCTGCTCCTTTGGCATAGCAACCACTCGCCCCTTTCTCCTCCACCCACTCTTCACTACCCGTTCTCAGCCTGCTGCTGCTGTCTGTTGTTAGCCTTGTCCTTGTTGTCTTGTCAGTTGAAGTTTTGTGCCATCGCATTGTTGTTGTTACTTGGTTTTCTGTTTATGTTCCACGCCCGCCGCCAGTATGCATGAAAAGTTGCAAGCATTTCCTTTTGCTGTTTTTATTGTTGTTATAGTTGTATGTTGCTGTTGTTGTTGTTTTAATGCCATTACTTTTGTTGTAAGAGCACTCCACGTATATGTTTGAGGCCATGGGAATTAGTTGCATCTAAATTCTACAAATCTCTTTGGCCTTACTTTTAAATGTAAAACGTGTCGCGATTTCACCAGCTTAGTTTAACTATATATGTTTGTTTCTTTGTATGTCTGTAGTTTGTAAGCACTGCTAAAGGTTAATTATATTATATAACTTGCAGACATAAGCGGTGAAACCCAGCAGAAAGCTTAAGTGAACTTTAAACGTTGATAGATTTTGTTTAAATGCATTCAATAAATTCTTTATTGATCTAATATTCAACTATGTATTTTGTAACGATGCAGTTTGTTTAAAAACTATTTTAGATCCCCTTATTTATTTATTTATTTATTTGATCAATTATTATTATTTTTTTTTTTTCATTTATAGACAACTTATTAATATAACAATCACAAATATTTCCTTTTCATAATCAATTTGATTCCTTGTTGACTTTTAATCACTTAATTTCATTACAAACACCCTTGAAAATTTAACGATAAATAATTGAATTACAATAAAAAGCCTCACAAACTTTTATGCCTGTACGATGCGTTCCATTTTTTAAGCTCCACTTCCAAAATGAGACCAACAAAATAAAGCATATTAATTAAATTTAATGGCTGTCTAGAGCGACGAACAAGGAGCCTCAAGATATGAGAGGCTGCAAAAAAATAAGAAATATAAAAAGGAGTAAACTCCTAACCAGACTCTTACTACCCGTAACCGGCAACCAGCCATGGAAATAACCGCTGTGAAAACTTTTCCAGCTGTATTACATTACGCCTTTAATTTCATTACATGCCAACGAGATGGGCATGGCACTGGGACAGAGAGAGAGTGAGAGAGAGAGAGAGGGGAGCGGACACACGCAGCGCCAGTAGCCCATAAAATAGAACAAAACACTTGTAAAGTCAGTAGGCGATGAGGAAAGAGGAAGGCGTGTTACTCGGCTCAGCTCATATTCGCGAGCGATGTCGTCGTTGACGCCATTGCAACGCAGCTGGAGACTACAGGATGTGGCAGTGGCGGGAGTGTGGCAGCGGCGGGATCAGGATGCTTTTTGGTGGCAGTACGTCGCGCTTAGAGTTTATTATTTAATACTTTGAACGTCGTGCGTAGAAATTAGCAGCCATAAATCAATGAAACGACTCGCACAAGTCCACAATTAGCTGCCCGCTCGCCTGCCAGCCTCGGACGCTTCAAATTATAAGAACTGCTTGGGTAATTAATTTTTATGCTCTAACAACAGTATCCATGAGATACTACGGCTCGCCGACTCTCCGACTGTCTGTCGCTGTCTGCTTAACGCATTAACAGTTGCTTGAGTTTGGACAAACAAGCCTTTAAATAATGACTAGTTATTATATAATTGGATTTCAAGTCATAAACAAACATTTTTAAGACGTGTAACAAGCCTTAGCACTTAACACACTACTGAATATTATATCATAATTAAAGGATTAGCTCTAAAATAATTTTAAACTTAAAGTTTTTGCTAAGCAGACAATAATAATTATTAATTTCATCTAGCTTATTAAGTTTAAATTATAATTAAACTTTATTTCTTAAGCAACTTTTAAGAAAGGAAATTGCCTAAATTTATATGACAATGTTTCCTGTAAAAATCTTGGCACAATTTTATAGAAAATCTCTTAAAGTTCCAATGGACACTGAAGCACTCAGCTCTAAATTCCCTAAGCAACCACACAAATTGCTTCAAATACCAAGCATCTGAAATATCTTTGCATAAAATTGTTTAATGAAAAACGGAAACTTTGTGATTCCTATTGTTACGCAACAGATAGAGAGTATGATGAATTTAAAAAAGATATGAAAAAGTGTCAAAGCTAAATATGGAATATTTCATGGATCTTAAATAAAGAAAATATTTATATCCAATAAGTGTGTTCAAATAAATAACAGCTGCTTACTA
This sequence comes from Scaptomyza pallida, assembly GCA_018152965.1. Classification (NCBI taxonomy): domain Eukaryota; kingdom Metazoa; phylum Arthropoda; class Insecta; order Diptera; family Drosophilidae; genus Scaptomyza; species Scaptomyza pallida. The sequence goes on along the minus strand of JAECXP010000051.1, from coordinate 2,111,149 downwards.
CAGGGTATCATATGGTTCAAGTAACATATTTTGTCAATTTGTTTATGGAGTTTATGGGGAAGCAAAAAGCATTGACTGCTTTGTATTTTTACTCTTTTTCGATTGAGTGAAAATTGCATTCTGGCCAGCAAAAATGTTCTGGCCGAAAACAAAAGTTTTCAATGCTCCAGTGCAAAGTCCAGTCTATAGACAACAACAATTTCCTCCTTTTTTACTTGTTTTGCAAATTGTTGAAACATGCATCTCTTACTTTGTAATTGTTGAAGAATTTTCAAACCATATGCAAACGCTTTGCTAATTGCATTTGTTCAATAGAAAACCTTAAAATTAGTTCAGGAATTCGAATATGAAATATGAACATGGCAAAATGATAATGTTTCACTAGATTTGTAAATTTGTCTAACGTAATAAATTGGTGCAATAAAGCGACTTATACGTGTCCAATTCGTTTAGGCTTAAGCTTATTAAATTTGCATTAGTCTAACGTTAGTAAAAAAAAGCATGATTATATAATCTGCACAATTGCAGACAATAAACTTCTTTTGGTGCAACAAATACCACAAAAAAAAATGGAATTATCACATTGCCACACAGCTAATTTGCAGCAAACAGACTGCGAAAGCGAAAGAGAGAATGTGAGAGATGGAGAGTGAAAATGGTGCAAAGGAAAAGCACAGTGAATTATATTTTCGCAATAACTTGGCAGCCGGCAGACGCCTCCTTTTGTGTATGTTTGTTGTTTGTATCTTTAACAGTATCTGCAGCTCTGTGGCACCAACAATAATAATAATAATAATAATAAGATGCAAACAAAATGCCTCGACTGCTGCTGTTGTTGCTGATACAGCTACGTGCAGCTGCAACACGAGAGAGCTGCACTTTTGTCTGCCACATATAATAAGTGGGCCAGATAGCAAACGAGAGTAAGGCATATAAAGAATTTTACATAGATTCTTTCTTTTTTCACATATTTTGCAACCGCAATAAGCGAAATGTGACTGCGAAATCCAATTTGTAATGAGACAAGTGTGTAAGTGTGTGTGTGCGAATTGTATGCGACTTTTGTAGGCAGATCTTGGCAATAATATATTGCCGCATACATTTTCAGGCATATTTATGGCATGCACTTTACATTGGAGCGTGCTAAAATTATGCAATACAATTATGGCCCAAAAGACGCAGCGGCCCTCCCGCAACTGCTGCAACTTGTTTTTCGGGTGAAACTATTGTTTTTTTCGTTGGGTATTGTTTGTTGCAACTGGTTAAAAACGTGACTTGTTTGGTGCGGCTCAGTTGAAAACTTTGTTTAGGCAAGGAGGAAGGATATGTTTGCATTTTTGGGTTACAAATGCTAACTTACTATTCTCAATTTTGTATGCGTATTTCTGGTAAAAGTTGTGCTCGGCTCAGCTTAGGCTTCAAATTTGAATACAGCTTGTGGATTTAGGTTGAATTCGTGCACAGGGTTGCATTTGAAAGCCTTAAGAGCTGGTAGCTTTATTTATTGTTACAGTAATTGTAAGCAAAAAAGAAAGAACTGTTGTGCAGCAAAAGTGTGACCATATTGTTAAGTGTGATAAACAAAACTCGGAACTTTATTTTTTGTTAAAATTTTATACTTTCTTTCATGCTGGCCTTTTGCCTAAATAAACAAGCACTTGTTCAGCTTTATTGTCTGCTCTTCTCTCTGTCTTTCTCTTTCTCTTACTTCTGTCTTTCATGCCACCAGTCTGTTACTCTTTTATGGTTTACAAACACACTCAAAACTTTAGCACATTAGCTATGATGCTTGTTGGCGGTTGTGCAGAGCGTCAAAAAACTCATTTGAGTGGCAACCAGAATGGTTGTTGCATCTCTTTCACACACTCATTTTACATCTCTGTCCTCTGTCTTGCACTTCTGTCCATTTTGTTCTCTTGAATCTCTTTTGTGTAATTGCAAAACGTGATTTCTTTTTACCATCTTTTTTAAACACATATATATATTTTTTCTTTTCGTTTTTTATGTTTTATGTTAATTTTTTCGTCGCTGGTTTGTTTGTTTTTTGTTTTTACCATTGTGCTCTTGGCTTAAATTATATAAGAGCCGCTTGTGCTGTGACCGACGTCCAGTTTGAACGACAATTTTCAGCATTGTGTTGTTTTGCCAGCTGCTTTCGAAGGTGTCGTAAAATGAAAATTCATAAATATTTAGCGCACGTTTTATTAGTTGCCAGGACGAAGCCGTTGGCATTTGATAGCCTGGAGGAAATGTTCGTGTTATTGTTGTTGTTGTTGCTTTTAAATAAATGTATATTTATTTAACCTTTTAGCAAATATCGTTTGACATTCAACATAATCCTGGCAGCTTTAAACTCTAGCTATAATCTGAAGTCAATTTCAGTTCAGTTAAATACTTAACATAGAAATAAAATATATATATAGCTCTTACGTGTTGCTTTAACCTTTTTTAGAAAAAAAATATATATATATTTATTGAAGTCCTTAAACTATATACTATGATACTAGATTATTCAGATAAATCTTAATGCATTAGAAATTCTTTATGACTTCCAACTCTCAACTTGCAGCTGTAAAGCACATTAGCTAATTGCCAATGCATTTGCGTCAAAAGTTAGAGTCAAAGCCAAATACAAATCAATCATACGCAGCGTGTGCAGCGTCAAAGTTCTGACACTTGCATGCACCAAGTAAAGGATGGAAGGCTAGTTTGACATTCATATCAATGGATCGACGTCTGGCAGCCCATTGAACCGCAAATGCAATGTCAAGCAATGCCATGCTACGGAAATCTTTCAAAGTTAATTTTCAACACTCGAGCAAACAGTCTACGAATCTTAAGAGACAAGCGAAGAGCGAAGAAACCGATGGCCACTCAGCTGGGGCGACAAAATTGTACAAATTCAACAGACTTCAAAGCGTCAATAAGCACACAAATCGAAGCCAAAAGGCAATGGGCGTGGCTGGGCGTGGACGTGGGCTGGTCTAAACTGGGCTGTGTCTGGCAAACAAGCTGACTGATAACGGAAGCAGGCAATGCACGTGTTTACCTTTCGATATTTACTGTCCCCCGGTCCTGCAGAAGCTGCTTACTGCTACTGATGATGATGATGATGATGATGATGATGATGGTGATGATGATGATTGTTGGGCCCGGAGGGGCAAAAGCCTGCAAGCATTGCTGATGTCACACATTCATGGTCATTTTGCTGAGTCAATCGTTTGAAAAATTTATGTTGCCTTCAAAAGCAAAATTTGCCATCGCCATCCACATCCACATTCACATAGACATCGACATCGGCATTGCCGTGGCGAGATAGTCAATAGATGCGGTTCATTTAACTTGACTAAATGTGCAGCGCTTGCTGCTTGCTGCTTGCCATAGACCTCTACCTGCTGCTGCTGCTCCTACTCTCTACTATGTCTTTCTCTTAACGGCTATAATCCCCCGCCGTGTGCAGCTGCTTTGGCATGAATCGACTGTTGAATCTCTGCTTCGCATGCTATACACTATACACTATGAATGTATGTATGTATGTGCTTATGAAGTGTTGATCTGTGTCTGATTTAATTGAAATTTGATGCAGTTCTCCATGACATGGTCATGTGTGAACGAAATGATGGCATACATGTCAGCACTTTTTGACTTTGTGCACAGTTAAACTGCTTAATTGTCAGTATGACACTGGTAAACATGAATTTTCATTGCCAATTACACAAATCCACAATATTCATTAACATAAAATCGATCAGAAAAACGTTAAAAATTTATATTTAGAGTTCCTTAAAGTAAATATCATATTTATACTATGGATTAGTATTAATAATCGAAACTTACCCTTGGTTTTATTTCTGTTTAATAACATTTTATATTCCTAATGTAATTTAACCACATAAATTGCGGGCTTAGACATAATTTTTTTTGGGACATCATTAATTTTCTCATTTTTTTGCTTTTTGTTGCAGAGTGTAATTATTTTCAAGGTATTTAAGTGGCGAGCACTTTAAATTCCATTTAAAGAGTTGTTGCTCTTGCTGCAGTCGCATTTAATGCGCTTAGGGCACCACAAGGACATTGGAAGCAACAACAAGTATTGTGCAACAACAACGAACGCAACAAAAATTGGCCACCAAAGTGTCAAAGGCAGCCGCAGGGTTGCTGCCACGCCCTTCAATGCTGCGCCCACTTCCTGTGCCGCTGTGCCACCACCCTCTTAACGCTTGCAGTCATAATAAAAGCGGTGGAAAATGACAACAACAAAAGAGCGGCAAGAGAGCGAGAGAGAGAGAGAGAGAGAGAGTAAAACTTAACAAGTTCACTTAGCAGAAATTAAGTTTTCAGCATTTATGTAACGAAAACTATAAAGAAAAACTTTCTTAATGAAGCGGCGACAATGTGGTGAGCAATGGGAAAAAATTCTAGAAAAAATTACAAAACTAAGAGCCAGAGCACAAAAAAATCGAAAAATCAAGCGAGTAGAAAATGAAAAGAATATTTTTAAAGCAGCTGCCCATTAAAATAAAAAATTCTATTGTCAATCGAATTGAGAAGCAACATTTAATGCTAAAGCCCTAAAATTATTTTAAACATATCATAATTTTACAAAAAGGATATGACTGTTTGCCATATAATGAATTAATGCCAGAGCACTATGGGAAATTTTGCCAAAAATCGGGCATTAATTAATAACTCGCGAGCCATGCAAGATAATTTGATTTGGTTTTTTGCGTTAAGTGTTTAATCTCTAAAGGAAAATATTTGTAAAAAATGGGCGTGTCACCGCCCCTTTTACAAAATATAGGTTATGTATTTTCTATGTTTGTCAACCTATCACGACCAAAATTAGCAGTTTTATTGGTTATTATAATACTAACATCGTTGCAAAAAATGAGCGACATCGGTCAACTATATCGTATAGCTCCCATAGAAACAATCGGGAAAAATGTGATTTTTTGTATGATAACCTTTTTGTTTTTGAAGATATTTGGTTTAAACTTTTTGAAAATCAGTATATTAATGTTTCTTACATTTTGGGTAAAAGTTATAAGCATCGGCCCACTATTTCATATAGCTCCCATAGAAACAATCGAAAAGTCGTAAAAAGAAAAATGTACAAAATTGCTTATTATGTCCCAAATATAAGGCTGAAACTCAAATTTATAAGCGTTCTTATGATATTATTATGTATTTGTAACAAAACATCATCGTGTGACTGAATAAGCTACTTTATTGATACAGTGGACGCTCACAAATTAGAACTCTCGGAAATTAGAATCTTCCAGAAATTAGAACCAGTGTATTTAGTTCATTGAACGCTCTGAAATTAGAACCGCGGTTTTAATTTCAGAACGTTTTTTTTTTTTTGAATTATTATTTTGCGTGTGTTCCTATTTAATTTGTGTGTTTTTGTTAAACGCACTTACGGTCATTTACTTGCAAACTTTTGACAAGCACTTTGACGGCAATGGAAACAATTTAATAATAATTATTTGCTTAAATGGTGCAAAAGTAGTGGGACGCATAATAGTAGGCACATGGCTAATCTTTTGGAGCTCCGTAAAGACATTGTTAAAGAAAAAAAAAAAAAAAAAAAAAACTAACATAACAAACTAATACAGTAAGAATGATAACTATAAATGATAAAAAAAAAGCCTTTTTTGCTCAATTATGTATGAATAAATTTTTTTTTTTAATGTTAAAAACAAATTAATTTAAATTAAAATAACATTCCCTTCGAAGCCTATTAAGCAGAAAAGAAGCCATTTATTGCCTTAAACGACATTTCAAAATGCGTCCAGAAATAAGAACTTTTCAGAAATTAGAACTACCCCAGGAACCAACTGGCTCTAATTTGTGAGCGTCCACTGTAATGACATTTTAACAGTTTCATCATTTTGAACAGAGGTTGTGCTCTTAAAACTTGAATTTCTCAAAAAGTGCACAAAAGTGCACATTATGATTATATGCGCTGGATTCAGAATCAATAGACCTACAAAACGGTGGTAAACTCACATTTACCAACCGCTAACATTTTTTTAAAAGTCTATGCAAAGTTAAATTTTGTTTTTAAAAATTACTGGTGAAAGCCACTTTTTAAATATACAAGCAAATACAAATACACGAACAAAACATTAAACTAATGATGCAAAACACACAGTACAAACACGTATTATTACCTGCCATCGTTTGTTTGTTGCTTAAATTTGGTTAACTTTGAGTTTTCTTTACTTACGTGCTTTTCTGTTACAACAGCTGACTTTGACTGTTAATAACATGACCGGCGTCTGTTAACTTAACATTTCCGTTATGCAACACTAAAGTCCAATGTTTTTACAACATGTTTGCATAATCATTTAGTTAACTTAAGTATATGTAAAATTCGAATAAATGCCCGATTTTTGGCAAAATTTCCCATAGTGCAGAGCACAGCCATTTGGATTCATCATAAACCAAGTTTTTTCTTGTCCCTTTGACATTCGCTATATAGAAGAAAGACTTTATATATGTACTTGTAATCAGTCACATTGATAAATATATTCCATTTTTGATTTTATAACAATGTTCCTTTCCACTTAATAACACTTTGATATCATTAAAATTTATGTCTTATACTTTAAAAATTTCAATACACAATTTAATTTAGTTATCAAACACAAACCGCTGCTTCAATAAGAAGTATATTAGCTGTCTGACCACCTGAGGCATTTTGGAGCTTTAAACTTTGCCACGGAGCAAAGCAGATTTTATTAATTATTTGGCAAGTGCTTTTGGATGGTATCTCATCAATCGCTCGCACACCAAATTAACCTAATTTTTTTTTTTTTTTAGGTCTCACACAAACTGATTGAGAGTAACTGCAAGGCCCAACACACACACACAAACACAAATCCATGGCATGTTTTTAAATGCCGTGCCATTTTTTAGCTAACACCAAAACACACACACACATACGCATACACTTGGTTTTGCTAGCACCCCTGAGTATTTTTGTGTGTGGCAAAGTCGCAAAACTTTTAGCACGCACGCAGGAAAAGTGGAGCTCAGAGCAACACTAAGCGATGCTGCCGTTGCTGCTGCTGCTTCTTCTTTATTTTTGTACGAGGCGCGCTTTTGAAAATTTACTTGCCTGAAGATAAATTATATGAGCATTTCCCAAAGGTTAACGTGATAAATTTCCGGCAGCGTAAGCAAAAATATTCACAAAAATAAAAAGAAAATCTATATATACCGTATGTACATATGTATGTATGTAGAAAGAAGAAGAAAATGCATGTCTGCTGCCGCCGTCGAAAAAGTTTTTGACTTCGATCTTGCGGGCAAGTTACAACAAGGACACACACACACAAGTGTGTATGTGTGTCAGATAAATTGTTTATGTGTCTGTGGGGAAGCGATTAGTGTTAATGGGTTTTTCTCTCTGTGTAGGAATGTGTGATTTTTGCCTTTTGGTATTTGGTATTTGATTCAACTTTTGTGCACATTTTCATTGCTTTTCCATTCTATTTTACACACAATTTTTTACTTTTCTCCGTATTCTTTTGCTTTTCAACACTTTGGGACAACGCGACGTATGAGCAATCGATAAGTGCACACAGACATGAAGGCAGTGCGCCGTCCAAGGCATATAGACAGTTAGATAGACAGTCATATGGGGAATACCTACGAAAGATACATACGAAACCAATAGCAAGAGGGAGGGCGGAAGGCACGGAGACGTTGGATGCTGTTGACTATTTTCAATTTCTTTTTCAACTGCAGCTATATAAAGTTTGCTTCAAAATGCTTGCAATGCTGAGATTGCAGTCGTGCAGCGCTTGGAAAAATAAAGGCGGCCAGCTGAGGGTGGACGAGGTTTGAGAGGGTGTGCAATTTGCAGACATATAGCCGAAAAGTGGCCGGGGCCCATTGTTGTTGCCATCGACTTTGGCTGGAATTTCATGTTTAAATGTCAATTTCTCAACGAGCAAAAGTGACCAACGATGCCAGAGATTCTTCGACTTCTCTTTCCAGTTGTTATTGTTGCTGTTTGTGTTATTATTGTTGTTGCTCATTTTGTTCCGGAGTCAGTTTGGATTTTTCGCATTTTGGGCTTTGGCTCTATGCGCATTTTGCCATCGCAGCTGTAATATATGCTTCGTACATACATACATAGTTTTTTTCCTTGGTAACCAACATTGCTACTAAGCCTGACAGTGGTTAAAGTGAGCCAGTATAGAGGGGTAAAGGGTATTGCAGTTGAAGTTATAGAGCGGACAGTTCCTGGCCTGCATTGGGGGAAGTTATTTTTTCAATTACTTCATTGTCGTGAGTCCAGTTTGTGTGTGTGTGTGTGTTTGTGATTGTTTGTTTGTGTTTGTGCATTGAGATTGGTTTGTTTGCCCAGCTCGATTAGGCGAGCAGGCGTTGTGATTTGTTGTTCGAGTTGTTTGGACTGCATCAGACACCCAAAAGAAACGAAAAAGTCGCAACATAAAAAATATTGCCATCGTATTGCAAACAAATAAATAAAACAGTTTGATTTAAACGCAAAGCATATTTAAATTATATTTTACACATTATTTATTTGATATTCCTCTAAATTAAATCTTTAATACAAATGCCTAGGAGTAAACTGACAGTAAAAAATACTTCTACAAATTTAACGATTCTACCCTCAAATCGATCGCAATATGAAAAGCAATTGTCTCTGGTTTCGAAAGCTCAACTAATAACACTCTATGACCTGCAAAGCGGAACAAGCCAAACGACAACTCAATAAATCAAATGTCGGCTCATTGGCTAAAAAAAAAAAAAAAAGAAAAATGCACAGAAATTAACTAGGACTAAAAACATTTTGCGAGCATTTACGAGTATTCAAACCCCTTGACATGACAATGAAACATAAACTAGAATAGGTTGGTTTGGGTTGGGGGGCTGCCAATTAGCGGAAGCCAGGACCACAACACAACTCCAAACCATTTTTCCTTTCCTGGTGCTGCTCTTGTTTGCTCGGCTGCTAATTTTCAATTTTCATGGCACGCTGCCTGCAATTGATAGGCAGTTTGATGTTGATCCCCATGACGGCATTTAAATTGAGCTGAAGCACACAAATCAGTGTTTCGGTGGAGGCAAGGGGGGGGTGTAGGTGTTTTGTTTTTGTTTTGGCATTGTTGAACCCATTTGGACATAAGTCGGTATTTTAATTGAAATGGGTTCGCGCGACACTGAACGAAAAGCCCCACCAACAACTGGCTGGCCAAAGCTCACGGAAATGACTATTTTGAATAAATTAAATGCCTGGCACAAAATCTTTATTTATAACAGCTGCTGTGAGCTGTTGATTTAAGTAAAACACTGTCTGTCTGGCCCCAACCAGTTTTTTTTTTGGCAATGCGAATGCGAATCCCAGTAAAATATTAAATGAAACGAAACAAATCCCATTGTCACCGGGGCCAATGAAATTGCCAAATAATTGACAAGCTATTTGGGGCGTGCTGATTGGCAAAACTAATGCCAAGAGCAGCAGCGGCAGCAGCAGCAGCAGCAGCAGCAACATCACATCACACAAAATGGCAGAAATCGATATATACATTTTGACTGATGGACAAATGTGGGGAGGTCAGTATTGTTCTGAAACAATTGTACCAAACATCCACGAAAGAAACAAGAAGCTGAAAAAAAGACAACACTGAGTGCCAAAACAAAAACAAAAACAAAAAAAAAAGTGCAGACAATCGTGACAAGACCGCATGAAATAAAGTGACATTAAGCCATTTCAACGCAAAAGGGATTTTCACGTTCCAGGATTCTCTGCTCTCTTTTTATTTTGTTGATTGTACATACATACATAATATATATTATATATATATATGTATATATTGAAAGTCGCATAGCAAATGGCTGACACATTGTATAAATTTACTCGCAAATCTAGTTGAGCCTACCTTACTCCTCTCGTCCTATCCACACTCAGCCTTCAATCATTTGATATGCTCCATGAGCTCCGTTGATGCGTTTTGTCTTGTTAAAATAATTGACAGGTGACCAGGCGAGACATTTAGGGTGGCAGTCTCGGGCCTAGGCATTAGTGCAATTTATGACAATGGCCAACAAATTGCGGCCATTGAAATTGATTGGCTGACTGAACAGCGCCGAAATGCCAAAGTTGGCCACAAAATCAAAATTTATATATATGTAGGGAAACTCTTTTCGATTATATTTTGGGTCTCCCTTAAATTGACGTTGCTTCAGTTTCTTCGAAAACAAAAGAGTAAAAGTTAAACATTGAAAGCTTAAGTTTTTGGCTTGTTAAGGATAATAACTAAACTTAAAGCAAAAGTTTTCATTCAAAATAATTTGTAAAGGCAGAAAAAATCAGTTCATTAAATAACTTAAAGTTTTTTCTTTCGTTTTTTGGCTTAACAAAGTTTCGCCAGGTTTTTGTTGAGCTTTAAAAGCGGTGAGCAACAAAAGCAAATAATAAAGGAACATCTTAAAGACTACTCAACCAGAAGCAGCAAGTATTTAATTTTCATTTACTCTAACAACAACACTCAATTTAACAAACTTAATTCCAATAAAATTCAATAAAATATTCCCACAACACTCGACAGCTTTAGAAAAACTCAGTCAGCATGAAAAAACGGCAGTCAATTGGAAATGGAAAGTAAATATTTATATAAATGAAATTAAAAGATCATGTCGCCGGCATCTTAATGAAATAAGAGCTTACAGAACATGGACATCGTTAAGCTCAAACCAACTGACGGCCATCCGCCCCCAACATTTGAAATCAAATGTTTTCATTAAATTTCATTCGAGACGTGTTCATGCAATTTTAATTAGTTCCCAGGCAATCAATTATTCAATGCCACGTTATACGTTATATAGCGACATCATAATAGACGATTTTTTTTGTCGCTTTATACGAACTAAAACAAATTGCGAAAGTGAAATATGAAATGAAGCTTAGTAAAATTAAACTTTTAATAAAGAAAAAGAGAATGATTGAAAATTATTTAAAATAATATACTACTAACCATTCTAATGACAAAGTATTCGAAGTTTGAACAACTTTTAACTAGCAATGTTTGCAACTACAAATTTTTGTTGCATGTATTCATTTCATACTCAAAGCCGTATTTATGTACATGCATTGTAGAATTTTTGGCATTATAATATTTAATCATCAACTAAAACTTCAACTTAAGCTAACCACTCGTTTAACTTTTCAAATTTACACATGGCCCCCAGAAAAACAAGAAAAAAAATTAGAAGAAAACGAAACGAGTCGAAAATAAGTTTTAATTGACTTGCTTCAAGCTAAGTAATTTTAGGAGTAGCTATTGCCTTACCTGAGCCCAAACCAAAAACCGAGCCCAACCCTTGTAAGGCTTCCGGAATCCAAATAGCCAAGTGAATTTCTTATCTTGTACAGAGCGGAAGTGGATCACCAAAGTGTGTGTAAAACAGGCAAACCAAAAGGAGCAGAGCAAAAGGGGAATAACAGTTGTGTGGTTTACATATGTGTATGTGTGCGGTGTGTGTGTGTGTGTGATGTTTGCTGGTATGTGGCATGTTGTTGTGCGTGTGTTTTATGCTTTTGCGCCCTGCGCCAACTTAAATGCTAACTTATGTTTAGATTTTGGCCATGCTCACAAAAAAGCCCAGAACCAGCAAGCAACTGACGCTAAAGCCACATTGTTTGCATGTGTCTGTGCCACACTACACATGTGTGTACGTATGTGTATGCCTGAGATTTGCCAGCTTTTTGGCTACTGCATGTGCAACACCAGCCTCAGAGGCAGCATCTGAGGCAGCGGCAGTCAAATTGCAAAAGTTTTTTACTTTAAGCATAAAATATTTATGTCTGCATTTAGTTTTAGTTTTCGTTTTAGCCACGTTTTGTTGCTTTTGTGAGTTGAAGATTTCTGCAAATTGTTTTTGTTGTTGCTGCCTTTTTATACTTGCCAGCTGCAAGTTTGTCTTGGCTGGCAATTTTATTAAAACGATATTTACTTAAACAAAACCCGAAAAAACGGATGTGAATGCAAAATGTTTTCAGCACTTAAGTGCAGCTCCTTAAAACGGATTGATTACCTGAAATTGAACTCGTCTTGAATACAAATTATATAATTTTCTTTTCGAACAAAGTTTGAACTTAAAATATATGTAACAGAAGGTTATCTTCGTTTCGAGACACAAATTGATTGAAATATTTAAAATAGTTTTAACAATTTTTTGAACTAATTGAAATTATTGGCATTTATTAAGATAGTTTGATTGCAAATGCCAAACTCTTTAAATTGCTAGAATGCATTTGATTTAAAATCTTTTAAAAAAAAATTTATATTTATTAAGCCAATTATTTTTAAGACTACTTTTAGCATTTGATATATAAAGGTATACTGTTTTGTTATATTTTGTTGTTGTACTTATTAAAAGCAACAGTGTGATATTAAAAAAAAAAATTAATCTGAACTGTGGATAACATTATTAATTAATAAGTGTCTTTTGCAGACTGCATACACAAAATCATAGCATTAATATATAATTTGGATTATTACATAAATACGACGGCAGCATATTTAATAAGTATTCGATATTACGCGTCTAGCGAATTAATTAATACAAATGCGGTCTGTTAATTAATAACTAATGGCTGCGATGTGTCAGCTCCATGTTGCCATGGACTACGTGCCCCACCACAAAAAAAAGCAAACCTAACGCGTTTAATTGGGTTTTAAAAAATTATCATATATTGACAGTTTGATAGGGGACCTGCACAACTGGTTGGCATTAGTAGTTGGCGTTTTTTATTAATTTTTTTATTTTTGTTTATCAATTATATAATTGTGTGAACTATTCTTGTGTAAACAAATTAATCAATGTGCCATAAGCTGATAAAAAGTTGTATACATAATATGAGCAGCTAGTCAACCAGGGATTGCTCATCATATATTAATGATTGTTTTTATTGGTAAACAAAATTAAAATAAGTTAATCAATATAGCTACTTGATGTGTGTCATTTAAAATGTTGTAGAAAGGATTTCAAATTAATTACCAAACACTTATTACCGTCGTAAGTAACATTTTTCAGCTAAGAGGAAAATGTTAAGAAAAACAAGTGAAGAAGAACATATTTGGCATGCCAAATATAATGTACTCTCGAAAAGATTAGTTGATATTTTTGCATAGCAAAATAATGAAGAAGAACTTGACGGTATCAGCTCACGTGACTTTCAGAATGACACTATTAGGATGTTCACTTGCCTTTTCAGCATTTCACACTTAGTTTTTTATCGTATAGCAACAACAACTTGCCTATGTTTACGAAATGTGTTTTACGTGTTTTTACGTTTGAAATAAAAATGGGAATGCACGATATTTTCACCACAGCAGTGTGGGATATCTCGATATTCAAACGATATTGTCTATCGATGTTTGGTATATTCTATACGATACTTCTAGCGCGAAACATATGGCAGCTGCAGCAATTATGCAAATATTTTAAACAGAAAAGTTAACCTCGCCTTCAGGATATTAGCGATCTTGCTTTGTTTCAATAAACTTTATCGGTCAATTACTAGCGCCGTTTTCATTGTTCCGTAAATGGACCGCAGTCGCCTAATCAGCTGTTTGTGTTTTAAGCAATTAACCAAGAACAATTAAAAACATTTCTTATTGCAAACATCATATTGCCAATTGTAATTACATATCTACAACAATCTATATTTTATTATATTGCGATTACTTATTCACATGCAATCAGCTGTTATGCGACTTCACCAAAACAGACACCATCGTCAGCAATAGCTTATCGTTAAAGTGTTCAAAAGAACCAGCGATCGTTCGCAAAATCCGAAAACGATTTCTTTTTTAGTTAATTTTCTCAGTTTGTTTACTTTAAAAAATTCCTCATGAATGAATAAATATATAAATTGGTTGAAAATATATCTACGTCTTGTTTTTGTTGCAAGACGAAAAACAGAATTCGCATTCAATAGCTGATAATGTTTTATTACATACTATTTTAATAGTAGCTAACAAAACAATTATAAAATATGTATTTACATATATTATACTCTTTCATTCTAATAAGTATTATTGTCAAATGTTTTAAATCGAATTTCTGTTAATCAAGTAGTCTTTGTATCACATTTTACTTGCATTAGATTTCTACCATAAATATTTTAATTATTACTTAATCATAGCTCCAAGTGATTTAACGTGTTCATAAAATAATTTTTTTCACTACGAAGCTTATTCGTGTGCCATATATCAAATTCCATTCTTCAAAAGGTGACGCTATCCTGACAACAAAATTTATCGAATTATTTCGATTTTAAAGGCATCAGCTTGTTAAAGTTTGGCAAAAGTCACGTTGTAAGAGGGTTTCATTTTAGTTAAACAATTTCTGTTGAGTTACAATTTTTGGAGCCGATATAAGTTCTCGTGACTTTCTTGTAATAAATATGAATCAATTGGCAATAGTAAGTAAGGTTCTGTAAGAAATTATATATTGTTAACGTTGCATTTATTGGTGCGGCAGGGACTTGTGAACTTGAAACCCAGGGTGTTTCCAAATGCAGGCAGCATTGGCGTCTACACAAATAGGATACATTTTTTGCGCATCAATTTGGTAGACGTGCTACCCCAACTGACGTTTTGTGCGACTTTTATGAATCCGGTGGATCCGCAAAAAGAACCAAACTATTACACCATAGTTAAAAAACCAATGGATGTGAAAACGATCAGGTCACGTCTCGCCAACTTTTATTATAAGTGTTCCAAAGAATTGTTGTTGGATGTTGTGCAAATAATTGCCAACTGCAAGATGTACTACAAGCGGGATGATCCCGAGTACAATGATGCCCGCCAATTACAAATTTTCGTTTTCGATGTGGTTAAGAGATTGCCTAGGGGCCAGGAAGTCCCCCATAAGATGGGTCGAAACATGTTGGACAGAAAGACACTTATACATTATTATTATAAGTATCAGGTTGTACAAAATTTCGTTTATCGCTTTAATAACTCGTTCTTGCGCAGTTACTTTGACGTTAGAGCTAGGGACCTAATAGGTAAACTACATGGAAAAGTACATGGCAATCAAAAGCTAAATATCAAAGAGGTAAATATTGAATTGAAGAATCTTATGAATGATGTTGTGAGGTCCTCACAGTTGACTAAGTACGATTAGTTAAGCCTAATAATCATTTACCATGGTATTAAAACAGCTCAGATCTGCAGCCTTACAGAGTAAAATACCATGAATACTTTTTGAAATGTAAATTGAAAAATGTTTTCTCAACATATATTGTACTATTTCAACACTCTTGCATTAAACAATCAAAGCTTAAAACTGAAAACATTCCATGACCTCACTTATAGCCAAATTTTACTTTCAAGTTGGTTTTATCTATCAATCTATCTACTGACCATAAACTCAACTGCAGCACTACAAAATTGTAGAAAAACTTTTAAAATGTTCAAGTGCTTGAAGTACGAGTTTATCCATTTGTCATACGGATTGTTGTCATTGTTCTTCAACATTGGCCGTAAACAAATGATTTCCGTTTATACACTCATTTCTCAGCATGTTACCTATTAAACTTTTGTGGACAGGAAAATTTAATTAAAACCAAAGCACAGCTGCTCCTTCAAGTAGCACCCACACACACACACAAACAACAACAACAATATTTTCAATTATAACTCAAGTTTATAAAGCAAAACTTGCTAAACCGAGTGAGACAGCAATAGCTGAAATGAAAGAGATGCCAGAGCTAAACGGTTTTGGCTTAGACAAAGCAACAACTGCAAAACCAGGAAAACAAACAAATTTTCCGGCCCGCAGCGAAGATGGGCGGCCGAATCGAGGAACACAATAAAGTGTGGAACAGTGCGAGATATTGGAAAAATAAAATACAAATAAAAATTACTTCAATTTCAGTTAATTTCAGTCGGCAAAAGCAGTTTCGAATTTGCCGGCGACTCGTGTTCAAAATGCTTCGGCTAACATTGTAAAATAAATGTACTAAACAAATCAAAACTTTTCACATAACTTTCACATCAATAAGCCGAAATAGGGTGCGGGGAGGAGTGTTCGGGACTCGATGTATGCCAAGTAAATCAAAATGTGGCCAGGATGTTCTACAAAGTGGGGGATTTTATAATGGCAAATAGTTGAGCAGGAAATGCTTACAAAATAGCAACAGCGAAAGCGAAAAGCAAAACCAAATTTCAAGCTCAAGTTTAAGCAGCGTCCTCAGCGCATTGTTCTCTCCATTGTGTTTTGCTAGTTGCGCGTGTTTGTTGTTGCTGTTGCTGTTGTTATTGTTTATCATGTGACTTGCCGGTTTTTCGGTACAGAAACATTTTTGGTTGCTTTGTAGTCCTGATGACGTGTCAACTCTGAAGCGCACAAACTTTGAACAAAATGAAGCGCCAAAGCGAAACCTTAACACAGCAAAGAAAATGAAATATAAAATTGTACAAGTATAATAAAAAAAAAAAAAACTCAACTCAACAAAGTTTCTTCTTTTTTTTGCTTTAAATTGAATTAACTTGAGAGCAAGTCCCAGCAGAAGTAGTAAAAAAAACTAGGTGTCCAGGATGATGGACTGCTGGTGGAGGAGGGGCAAGGGGTTGCGGAACTGCCCTTTGCACCGGCTGAAAACTTACGATGATTTATTTGCTTCACATGGCAAAGTTGAGTGTCACTTTTCGAGTTGAATGTCGGCTATAAAATTGTCGTACAGCAAAAAATTGCCATGGACTGACGGTAAGCGGAAAAGAGATCAGGTACGTATGTTTGTTTGTGTGTATGTATGTATGGACGGATGGCTATTTTTGTTGCTTTTTGTTGACTTAAAAGCAAAGACAAAGTGTAAATAGTAAATCGTCATTCACGACTGGACACTGCTTAGGGCTAAGACTTTGCTCAAAGATAAAATTATCTATTGTTTCACACTGCACGTTTTTTTGGAAACAGTTTTGATAAGTTTAAAAAGCATTGAAAATGTATTTTATATTGAACATTGTTTATTTTATTTTTAAAGACAACTTGTGCAGATTAAGTGCTTGAATTCTTATCGTCTAAATTTTAAAAATCAATTTTTTATTATGGATATAACAATTTGTATGCAATTTTATTATAGTATGAATGTTATCTATAATGACTTATAGGGTCTCCATAGCTTTTAGTGTATTTTCAGTATTCAGTTGTTTTCAGTTATTACCATTTTGAGCAATTGTAATGGTAATTGAGAATATCTGGTAATCAACTATCGTAAATTTTTAATGAGTATCGCAAAAAGATCGCTGTTAATATATAACATGCAGTTAACATAGCGACAACAGCTGATTAAGTCAACGAGCATTGATGTCATCCCTCGTTATGCATTTAAATAATTTAAATTAACTAAAAATAAATGGTTTTGCAGTAATTAAACAATTTTGTTATTACGTGCTTAAAGTTTTCAACATTTAAATATTTGTCATGTTTGTTTAACTTTATCAAATTCGTTATAGTCCTCAAAATGCAGTGATTGCAACATGGCAACTAACTAAATCAAGGCGACACCTCATTGAGCGTTAACCACCGTATCCCAACGGTAACTGTGTCTGTGCTGTGTGCTGTGTGCAATGCTCCGTGAGCCATTAAAGAGGCAATCAGGTTGTTGCTGTTTGGATTAGCTTGAATTGTTGCCTGTTTGGTGGTTGGATGACTACCAAAAAGCGGCAGCCACTTAAAATTTAATATATATATATACGTAAAACGGACCGATTGCTTTGGCATTAAAATAAGAAGCGACATCGTTTGCCAGCGAAAGAGAGAGAAAGACAGTTAAATAAGCCGCCGTCTCAAAGAAAGCTTAACGAGCACACACACTGCACCAAAAAGCAAACTGTCAAAGCAGCAACATCGAGTTGCAAGTAGCAAAAAGACGCACAAAGCATTTTACGTGCAGTTTACTTGAAATCGCAAGTCAAGTATGGTGCAACAAAAAGAACAAAGTCTTCGCAACATGAATTTACTTCTTTTCCACTTATTTTTCATCACAGAAACGTCATTCAGGTCGACAACGAGGACGAGGACGAGAATGCAGACCAAGTCAAAGTCGAAGACATAGCCAAAAGTCGCTAGTTTGCTTTTTCTAGAGACGTCGCCCAGCTTCAAAGCAATGACGGCTTGGCAGTGGCCCATCGGTCGTATGATGGATGCTTGACATTTTGTGTTGCACATCGTCAGCATCAAATATCGCTGGGGTTGCTCTCCCTCTTCCGCGCTTTCAATGACAAATAAGCCAAGCAACATTTTAACAAATTAGTTTTCTTAGATAAGCCAGCAAAACTGAAGGCAGACCTGTAAATTTATTAACTAAAAAACCTTCAAGATTGCATGTTTAAATATTACATGGAGCATAGTTAACTAACAACTTTGAAGGACCCTTTGCTTAAATCGTTTTCTATATTGTAAAGTAAAACTTTTGTAAATGAAAACTCATACATATGTTTGGCACGAGTTTAATCAGTAGTAAAGCTTATTAAATATTAATGAAATACAATACACCAAAATATATGTATACAACAAATGTAATAAAAGTTTTGCCAACGCTATGCTTCAACAAATCTAAAACAGCAGCTCAAAATTTTAACTACTTTGACCTTCGGCCGCAGCTGGACAAATGCCAGCCCTATCTCTCTCTCCCTCTCCTACAACCCTCAATAGCAACACAGCTAGGTCATAATAAATTTTACTTGCATGTGGAAAAGTTTACGCTTGTCAGCGAGTTTACAAAATGTGTAGAATTTTCGTTGGCCGTTGAAAACTCGAAACGAAAAACTCGAACAAAACTTTTCCATGCATGTGCAGACATATCACTCTCCGTGTCTGTATGCGTCGGTGTGTGTAAGTTTTGTTGTAATATATTATGGTCAGTGGCAAGTGAAGCAGCGCAACAACATCTCATGACCCCTCCCACTCACACCCATACACATACACACAAGAGCCATCGCACCGCAAAAGTTTGCAAACAATGCCACATTAACACATTTGTTGAACGTATAATCAATTTGTAATTTGTAGCCGCAGCAAATTCGTGGATATATGTGATTGTGTGAGTGTGTGTGTGTGTGCGTGGGTGTATTTGGAGATGTATGTATGGGTAAGTCCACTATAAAAACGAGAGATGCTGCAACAAACGAAAAAGTTACACCCAAAAAGCGGAAACTTTTATGTCAACAAGAAACTCACACACACACACACAGACATAAGCTGCTTGAATAAGGAGGGAGAGAGAGAGGGGGTACCCTCTACATATGCGGCAAGAACGAAGCAAAATAACAACCAAAATGCACAACCAATGAAAAAGTTAAAACTTTATGCTACACTTTTGTCCTGACAAGCGATTGGGAGTGGGAGTAGGATTGGGGTGGAGAACTTGGTTGGGTTCCTGCCATCTCCCCCAACCTCACCACTACAACCGATTGTAATTTTGAGGGGTGTTTATGTGTGTGTAAGTGTGCCAAAAGATTGACAGAAAGTTGCCAAATTACACAAAAACAAAATGAACATAAATTTTTTTTATAAATAGCAAAAATTTAAAGTTAGGTTTTCAGAGAAAAAAACTTCAACTTCTGGAACATTCAACTCAAAATAAAATCAAAGATTCCAAGATTTATATTTTGAATATAAAAGAAAGTTTTTGAGATTCTATTTATTGATTTTTCATCTTTCATTTTTTCGGCAATCTATAAAAGGACAAACGAATTGTGTTGAACAAAAAGCCAAGAAAAACAAATCAAACTTTTTTTTTTTTCGCTCTCGATTATTTTCAATTTTCTTGTCAATATGACAAAGCATTGACAGGTTTATTGGGGCAAACATGTTGACAATATGCGACCAAACTGCGATAAGAAAACTTCCATAATTTATATGATTTGCATGCAAAGTTTACTCTCTCTATATGAAGTAAGTATATAAATATTGCTGGCATTTCGACGATAACACAAACATTTCACACATTCTCACACACGCAAGGACACGAGCGCCATGCAAATGAAGTGCAGCTGTTATCAGGTCGAAAAAGAGAAAATAATAAAGAAAGGGGCGGTGACAAGAACAAACAGATAATGCTTGATAAATGTGATACAATGTGTTGGCACACAGAAGACAGGAGAGACAGGACGCGGGACAGCAGACAGAGTTTACAACATAAAGCGCCTTTTAACAGCTCAAAATGCGGCTCGTAGCCCGTTAACCTCAAACCCCTTCTCCCTCTTGCCGCACAGCCCGTGACCAGGAAGAGCCTCAAGCGGCTTTTTATATGCAAATTTGTTAAGGGTTAACATTTGGCTGAAGGTCAGTTGGCATTTTGTATTGCCACAATATATATTGTATATCATTTTTTTTAAGCGACAAAATTGATTGACATTTTGCACCCTTGAGGCTGTTTTTTCAATATTATATATATACGTTACGCATTCACAAGATGATTTTGTGCTGATAAAACCCTTTAAGCCATTTTTAGTTTATTGTTATACACACAACAGAAAGCAAGAAAAAAGTAAATAAATTTTCATATAAATTGAATGTGAGGACTGGATGAAATGTATATGCGTGTGTGTGTGTGTGTGTATTTGCCCTTGCCTCGAGGCCATTGTGCGTGTTGAAGTTTGACATTAACTGGGGAAGAGGTGGGGAAGTGCTTATATGATAGCTCTGAATGGTTGTTGATTTGACTTTAAGCTCTGCAAGCGGTTTTTGATCGGTTGCTTTATTAAATTTTATACCTAGCGCTTTCCAAAACTAACCTGTTATGAATATTATAAATATTAAGTTTTTTAAATTCCTTTATGTAATAAAATAAGTCAGGGAGGGCCATTCATAGTCTAATATTTTATGCTAGCTAAATTCATTTTATCTCAAATGTTATTGATATTCTGTCAACCTTTTTGATATTTTTTTTCTTTTCAATGTCTCTCACACCTTTTATGATTTAAACTTTTTGAAAATATTTGATTTTATCAAGACGAAAAAACATTTTTACTTGAAGAGACGCGTCACATTTCTTTTTTTCTTTGTTATTGGTAAATATTTTCTTTATTTGCGCGCCGTCTACCATGTGTTGTTTGTTCGATTGAATATTCCATACATAATGCAACTTTCTGGTTGCCAAATTTCTAATATTTTAAAACTTTTTGTGTGCAAATTGTATAAAAATATTTTTTGCAGTTCAGCAATCAAATTGCTCATTAATTGAACGAGCCAAAATAAAACCAAGGGCAAACAGCATTGAAAACTGCGACTACATGCACATATACACCCAAACACACACACGCGCACATACACATGTACCCAGAACTATTGGGAAAATCCAATGCAGTGCAAAATGTTGTGGAAATCCAATTCCATAACCAATTCAAAGTTCTGCATTGCGATAATTCATTAGAAAGTTCAACGGCGCGTAAAATTGAATTATGCATTTTGTAGATGATTTCGTTTTCGATATTTTCGATTTTTCGGCGTAAAAGCGAAATGCGACTATGTAATTAAAAATGCATATACAAATGTGTGTGGGTGTGTGTGTGTGCAGCTTAAATTGAATAGAGCCCGTTAAACTTTATGAAAGACAACAATCTTTTGTGTTGGGGACTCTATTTATAAATACATCAGCAAAATTTTAGTTGAATTATTGATATATAAATTGGATTGAAAAATATTCTATATTGAAATCGATTACAATATTTATTTTAATTAGCAATCTGAACATACTTTATAAGGTTTTGCCAACCCTAGTTCTATATATTTTACAAGGGCATCCAGTTCTCGCTTGTTTTTAATTGCTCATACGCCACGTTTAACGATTTGCTTTCGATTCCTCTGAACTTATTTTATTTTTTCGTAGCTCGATGTCACTGCCTTTTGCGTTCTTGAAATAATTTAATTTATATGCACATTCCATGCCAAAATTTACATACAAACTCAAAATTCAGCTGAAATAATAAACGCATCTGCTGTTTGAGTTGAAAAGTCCGTCAGTTTTTCTTGTTTTTGTTCAACCGCCTGCGCAGTTCAGTTCCAATTCAGCAACTTTTTCTTTGTTTTATGTGTTTTCAACGCAGTTTTCACTGCTCTTTTGAGCTTTACACACATTTTGGAATGACGCGTGTGGCGTGCATTGCCTTTGAGAGCAGCAATCTATAGGACTTGCCAAATACGCTTATGCAGAGGTAAGACGGAAAGGGGCGTATCGATTAGCATGCAGTTATTAGCTTTGGTGGGGACAAAACTAGACAAAGGAATTTCATTTCAGACCAACTGTAGGTTATTGTGGTGCATGCCACAGGCTTGTTGCCACTTTAAATGCCAAGCTTAAAAACCCGAGCCTTTAAACTTTGCACCTTTATATTTTATACATACATTTGATAAGGATACCCTTGAAGAGCTCAAAGTGTCTATGAGAATTCGCATTGTTGTTTTTGGCCACCAACTTGATTTAGCTGTAAGCTGGCAGCATTGGAAACCATAGAAAACATATTTTTGTTTACCTGTTCGGGAAAACCCACAGAGGAGCCTCAAGTGCTCAATGCTTTGGCTTCGTCGAGCACACTGACCAGCAGCACCACCACCACCATCACCATCTACAGCAACAGTAGCTGAAGCAGCAACAAAACGAGGCAAACGATTTAAAGGATTTTCACGTTAAGCGTTGCCTGTCAGCGTTTGGCATGCGGCTTACAGGTGGCTACCAGCTTTATGGGCTTAAGCAGCAAATGACTCTGGCTAAATGAATGGCGCAACTGTTTCACAATCTCCCACTCCCTTTTTTCTCTTCCTCTCTTTCTCTAACTGATGTGTTACTGCATTTTGTTGCATTGAAGCACTGGGAAGCCGTGGAGAATTCCCCTTGAATTATAATGGGTAAAAGCTTTGTGAAAAATAGATGAGCTGATAGAAGTTGCTTTTATATAATGAATACGAGTATAAGCATTAGTTTTAGTTCTGCAAATACGTTACCAAAAAACACAGAAATATAAAAAATCAGTTGAAGAAAGGCTGTCGATCGTTTACGATTCACAAATACTCTGACAAATGTGTAAATGCAAACGTCACCATTAAGTATATATTATGTGGTCGAATATGATCTCTTTTCGGAGTTACAGATAAATGTACAAAAATTATATGTATTTAAATAATATATATATATTTAAAGAAATACTTTCTAAATAATATAAAAATAAATTTATTAACAACAAAAAACGTAGAAACTAATCCTTTTCTTTACATTAGATTATTTAAATACCAATCAAATTTAAAAACAAACTTTAAAAAGTCTCGTAACTCTAAAGCAAAATTAAAGAGTTAGCATTTTCAAGGCTTTTAAGTAAAAAAAAGCAATTGAAAAAATGCCCAACACGAAATGATTTTCAACGCAACATTTAACAGATGCGCACACGAATACACGGCCATATTTCCGGCCCCAATGGATGGACTCCCCCCAAACTTACCCCAAAAAAGGCCAATTGGTTAGGCAAAAAAAAAAAAAGAAAAAAGCGAGCAAAAGGGTAGCAAAAAAAGGCAAAATCGGCTTTGATGTTATTGCCGCAAATTAGCTAGAAATCTTTTGGCTGTTTTCGCTTGCACCTTAACCATTTACCTTTTGGCAGCTTATTTCTCTCGATTCCCTTTTCTCATCGCTTCGTTAGCCACCAACAGCTGTGGGTGTGAGCATGTGAGTGTGTGTGTGTGTGTCTGCGTAGAAATCTATAAATTGGTAAAAAATAATTTAACTTAAATTGAGTGAAAGCATGTGCAGAATTTTAAATACATTTTCTCTGCAGCAGCAAACGAGACTTCAAAAATGTCTTTATTTCGTTCACCCTATTTTTTCTCATTCGATTTTTCACTGCATACTTTTGGGCAACTTACCAAGTGCAAGAGGATTTTTTGCTATATATAAAAAAAATCTTACTCTTTCTATATATATTTTCAACTGCTGCCTTTTGCCAAGTGCATTACAGCAGCAGCAGGAGGAGGGGAAACAGGAACAGAAGCAGCAACAAATTTTTGCTGCTTCAATAGCTCAAATACTATTTTATGCTTAGTTGATTATTGACTGCAAGTGGAAATTTACTTTTGCCTTCCATCTTCCATTTCACAACTCGCATCTCCGTACTCGATTCTCAATTCTCGTTTCTCAACTCAACTCGACTCGACTAGCACTCGATTGCATTCAGCTCCTTATCGTTGTTATTGTTGTTGTTGGGTTAAGTCTGGCAGAACGTTAAAAATTGGCAGCCAGTTTGTTTGTTTTTCAACTTAACACGGAAATTGTATTTTGCCTTAGCCCCAAAAAAAAAACTTGTAAACAAATTGCTAAAAACTATGCACACTATTTGCAGAGTTTTGCTTTATTGTTTTAAGTTTCTTCTTCGTTTGCTCTGAACGTTCGAGTCATTTATTAAAAATGTTCAAATAATTTTCTGTGAAAGTCTGCAAATACATATTTTAATGATGAGTTATAAAGTAGTTTTAATATGGGGCTTCGATCAGGCTTAAACCCATTATTTTGTGGAAAACAATTTTAAGCACATTATCAAGTTACCAAGTAAAGTACATAACATATTCAAATGCTAGCTTATCCTTTCATTTTAAGCATTCATCCCAACCTAATGGGCAATAAAACATGCACTTTAAAGCACACAAGTATTGCCACTGAGGAAAAACTATCAAATCAACATTTTTAAATGGCAAAAAGGAAGGCAAACAATTTGCCAAATCAGCGCTTATAGACGACACAAAGAATGAGAGCAAAACAAGTTGAAGCAACTAAAAAAAAGGTAAGAAAACAAAAATACAGGAAAGCAGAAAAAATACAAATAAATAAAATACCAAACAAATACAAAACAGAAAAAAAAAGGAACCGGGAGACCACAGAAACACATGCAAACAAGATGAAAACTGTCTGACGGCCAAAGGCGAACGATGAACAAGGAAACGAGAAAATGGGAAAACGAGAAAAATGCCAAAAGTGGAACAGCTGGAAAACGCACTCGGAAGGTCCTTGGGTCCTTCACTTGTTGTTTCTTATATTAAAATTGGAGTACGTTCTCTTTTTTTTCTTTTCTTCCTTGTTTCTTGTTCTTATTGTCGGTGTTGTTGTTGTTGAGCAGCTGCTGCTGTGTGGGCGGAAAAAAATATTTTAGTTGGCTGTTTGAAATCAAATTCTCAGTTGGACTTCAATTTCGTCTGTGTCCCTTTTTTTTGTTGTGTGTTGTTTGTTTGTTTTGTTTGTTGGTCGATTGTCATTGCGGTGACTGCCGCCACCGACGCCGCTGCCGTTGCCATTGCCATTGCCGCTGTCAGTTTCAGTTTCCGTTAGCTGCCAACTTTTGACTTCCTGTCAATGGCGACAGCTGCAGCGGATCTATATGTATATGTAAATGTGTCTTAGTCAAAAAATCAAATGCCATTTAAATTTAACTTAAAGACTTCTTCCTGCTAGCTTTCAACTTTCTTCTCTTTTTTGTACTTCGAAGCTATTAATTTATTTTGCTCATGCTGGCAAATGCTCAAACCTGACCTTTCAAAAATAAGCACGCTGCCCTTTTATTTTGACTATTTTGTTTTTGTTTTTAGCGACTTGCATAACGAATGGAATGCTTCTAAGGAATGCAATGTGCGCCTTCGTTAACCTAGATTTTGTGCAAATAAGTTCCCATATATGTGGATTTTTTTGGTTTCTATGAAAGAGCATTGAAAGCGAAAGTTTCAAGTGGATGCTAGCGGGTGGGGGGCGTTGAGCGGGCGCCACGGTATGCGACGCTTATAACCGTAACTAGACGCACAAATGCGCAAGCGAGCACAAAAGTGTTGCATACTTTTGTGAGCTATGCCATTATTGTGAAAGAAAACAAAACAAACAAAACACACATAACGATGTCACAGAAATATGTTGTTTTTTTTTCAAGAGAAAAAACAGCATAGAGCTCTACTAATGTACGTTAGCTATTTACGAATTTGCAGGCATTAAATCTGAAATGATTTGCATTGCAGTCAGTGCAAAAATAACATGGCAATCAAATCAATCAGCTGCTCGTATACTGTTCGTCTGTTATTCCATATCATAACATATCAAACGCAGCAATGCAAACACACATATTTGGAGACTCTGGGCCAAACTGGCGAAACCCAATTTAATGTTGGCACATTTAAAAGGACAAACCAGAAATAAATGCATGCAAAAAGTGCAGAAAAAGTGATATGGAAATTGTATAAAAAGTAAAAACCATATAATACGAGCGATTCTCCAATGCAATTCACACTTTTTTGTGCGTAACTTTGTTGCACAATATTTTTCACAGTCAACAAAAAAGTTTTTTGTGTTCCATTTTAAACATATACATTTTTTTATATGTTTTTTTGGCCGCCCTGTAAAATGTATTGCTCCATATTTGCATACATAGTGAGCGGACACACAGACAATCAAAGAGAAAGAGAGAGAGGGAGAGAGACGGAGAGTAAAGTTTTTAAATTGTAATATTTATATGGCTCATGGTCAAACGCGAAAACTTTTTTTGTGTGTGTTTAGTTGGCTAAAACTGTTGGACATGTAATTTATTTTCTAAATGTGTTTAAAAAATTTTACGGTTTTTTTCTGTTTGTGTTCTGCCATTGAAGTGCGAATGGAAATTAGTCACTGACCGTTGAAAAAAACATTTACGCATATTGTATTAATATTTTATAAACCTAAATGGCAGGTGGGCTGGGGTTAGAAAGCTTAAAAAAAAAACATTTTTATGGTAAAGAAACTTGATTTTATTAAATTCTATGCTATTTTCTTACTCGATTTTTTGTACTTTAAGCCTAAACTTTCCACTTTATAATTAAATTATTATTATTATTTTTATAACAAATATTATAAATAAAGTTTTATACTCTCTGTGTGCTTCAACCTTCGTTTTTTGTTGTTTTCCTAGTATTATGGCTCACTTTTAATTTATTCACTTTGTGTAATAAATTTGACCACAAGTTTAAAAACAGTTTGCTATCTGCAAAATACATATCGTATACATATATATATTTTTGCCCCCCATTTCATTGAAAATGTTGCCCTCTTGACACCCCCTGCCCGACCAGGGCCCAGGGCCCTGTACACAAATTACGCGTAATAATTTTATTTGCATGTTTTATTTAATTTTTCATGCCACTCTGATTACAAAATTGAATTGGCAGCTTAGTTTTATGCGCGTCAGCTACTTGGCAGTGGCAGCAGTGGCGTTGGAGCCGTTGATGGAGCATCCTGGCCAGGTGGGTGGTCTGGCAACTCCCAGTTGCCATACAATTAGCATGGTCGGGACGCAGGCCCCAACCTCTTGAGAGGCCACGAGTTTCTAATGATGTTCCTCCAACTTTTGCCTTGTCTCGACAGTTTCATTTTGGTTTCGACGTCGTCTTTCGTTGTTTGCCATCCCAATGATTGTTGTTTTTTCGTTTGCTCATTCTCTCATTCTCTCATTCTCTGTCTCTTTCTCGCACTGTCACCCGTAACATTTTCGGCAGAATCATTACGTTGCCACCACCACCCACTCTGCTGCGTTGTCCCATCCTTCTGGGCCAACTTAAATGCGCTTAAAATTAAATCTGATTTCATGAATATTGATTGATTGCTTTCACCTTGAATGAAAATCCGCTTTTGTGCTACTTTTTGTTTACTTCTCGCTCTCTTTTCTGTACATCCTTACCTGGCCGCACATCCTGCCCGCAGCAGCTCCTTTTGCCATTTTTTCTTTGCCTTGAACTCTTAAGTTAAATTAATGAGCTCCAGCGTTCGTCTCGTATTATGTAAAATTATTTGACCAAAAATAAGTTGATTTAATTGAGTGTGAGTTAAGGCCCTGACGGCTTATGTAAAGGCCATTATATCAGCCATAGGCAGCAGCAGTAGCAGCAGCAGCAGGAAGTTGCCCGACTGACTTAACGATGAGCGAACATTTTATCGGCATTGTAAATCATGTCAAACGCTAAGAAGAC
The DNA here is from genome assembly GCA_018152965.1 of Scaptomyza pallida. Classification (NCBI taxonomy): domain Eukaryota; kingdom Metazoa; phylum Arthropoda; class Insecta; order Diptera; family Drosophilidae; genus Scaptomyza; species Scaptomyza pallida. Next base: position 2,083,129 of record JAECXP010000051.1, on the reverse strand, counting down.
CTTCAGCGGAAACATTCGCTCGTCTGTGTGTGTGTGTGGGTGTGTGTGTGTGGTCTTAAGGAAATGTTTAATACAAAATGCTTATCTTTATATTGAAAACACATACATATACATATTGAGAAAAGGGTACAAAGACTTCTTGTGGCCACTTTTAGGCGTAGAGATAATCTGAAACAGAAACGCGCAAGTTATTTACTTTTACTCTTTATTACACTGCAAATCAAAAATGCGTTATGTTGAGATTATTTTTAAAAATATTTGAATGAAATGAAAAATTTATATTCATTTTATATTTTTACTCAATTAAGTCTTAGTATTTATTTCTTATTAAAATTATTGGTAATTAAATTATTAAGTTGTTTTTACGTTTATTTTCTCAATTTATTTCCAAGTTATTACGATTACAAAAATAATTTACTGATTATTTAAAATTATCGAAAATAATCAAAATATATTGAGAAGTTATAAAAACCGTATCCGGCTACTAAGATCGTTTAAGAAAAGTTTAAAGTTTCACTTTATTTTTTAATTTCTTTATGTAAGAAAATATTCATCTGCTACTTTTTTACTTTAAAAAATGTTATATCTTTTATTCTATATATCTTTGAGTATTTAAAATATTTTTTCAAAAACAACAAACAAGTTTCAGCAAGTTTTTCCATATATCGTTCCCCAAAATGCACTAAAAACTATTAAGTAACCTGCAACAAAATACATTTGCATAATTATGAAAGATAAATTCTTTAAAGCTTTATTAACTGTTATGAGCTTATTTCGCATATTACCTCTCCCACCCCCTTCCCCATCCCCCCTGAAACGCAGGCGTATTTCACTTTTAAAACATTTCACATTATCTTTTTACGCTACTCAACACTGCTACGTTTTCATACGGTTTTTGTCAGCTTTTTGAGCGTATCTGTTTTTTATTATTATTTATTTTTATAATGCTGTTATTTTAAAGCTTAATTAAAAGGTAATGAAACGAAAATAATTCATAATACCTACTCTCGCAAAAAGAGAAGAAGAAGAACAACAATATTAAAGCTCACACAATCGCTGGACCCCGGGGGCAAGGCACTTATCAGCTCCCGTAGATACACATAAATACTATATACGTATATTTATCTGTGCATATGTGTGTGTGTCTGGGTATACCACATACATACATGCATACAAACGTGGTGCACACACACGCACACACCATAACAAAAGCAAAGTTAATGAAGTCTTTAATTAAGTTTTTAACTGCATGTGTGTTTGTGTGTGTTATGCTTTGGTTTTGCATCTTCTTCTTCCTCGTTTAAACTCTCTTTTTCGAGTGGCCGCAACTATGAAAAGCGGGTGGCAGTGTTAATGCAACACTGCGAATGCTGCAAGAATGGGTGCTCCAAAAATAAATCCCCAAAAACAAAAATCAGACAGCGCGCTTTAGCCCCCTCCCCCACAACCAACCAGTTGCCAGGGTTGCCCAACCGGCTAATTTAATATGTGTGGCAGCCGATTGAAGGAGGGAAGGGGGGGTGGGGGGGAGGGAGAGGGAAGTGACGGTAGCCATATTCAAAGTGGTAGCTCATTTTTCACATTCTGACCCTTTTTCGCCATCCTGTTGACCTTTTTTGTGGCAATCGCTGCCCCCGCCGCCGCTCCGTTTGGTGTTCGTTTTTTTTATGGCTATCGCAACGGAGATTTGTAAATTTGTGAAGCATTTTTTAATGTGCTTAAATTTTATTTCAGTTTTTGTGTTTTTTTTGCCTGTTTTGGGTGCTTTTGTTTTGGGCCATGTGGACATGTGTTGCTGGCCAAAAACTTTGTCGTTGTCCTTGTAGTATATATCACACAAGCGGCTTTATTGGTCAGCAGGGGTTAACATAGAACAACTACAACAACAACAACACAACAGCAGCAATACAGTTAGTTTTGTGAGTGACCCAGCATTAAATACGCTCTAACCCATTTCCATTTCCATCCATTTGCAGCTCCCTTGTATCGTTGTTGAGCGCGTCGCTAGCCGCGGGGTTATTTTTGTTGGTTGAGGATTTGGCCCCCATGCAGCGCATCCGACTTTGGTTTTTGGCTTGGCCTGTATTTCAGTTTCAGTTTGGGGTTTGGTTTTTTGGTGTGTGGCACAGTGTATGGGGGCGTGGTCGTGGGGCATTATCCCCCGTTTTGCGCTTATTTAGTTCGCTAATGGGGCGTAAGTGTGATTTGGCAAGTGTTTAATGAGCTTTTCACCTTTATTTTTTTCTCCTGCTTTTGTATTTTGTTTATTTCCCATCCCAGGTGAATAATGCGCTGTGGGCGTTTCATGGTATTGGATGTATGCATAAACCATAGATAGCGTAAACAGGATGTTAAATAGCAACAACAATTGAGTTCAAGCGAATTTGATGATAGACATACTTCATTACATATAGGAGTTAGTAACAGTTAGTAATTTAGTTAAATGAAATACAACAAGTAATTAAGCTCTCTTTCTCTCTCTCTCTCTGTATTGCAGTTATTAAAGATTAAAGCGAGAGAGAGACAGCACTTTGATGAGCTTTACGCTAAGCGCTCCTCAGACTTCATGCTGTAATGCCTTGAGAAGCTAAATAAAATAAGTGCATTTTGCAGTTCAGATAAGAGTAAGTTGCAATTAAGTTTGCCCAAAAGCTGACACAAAACTTCTTTTAAAGAGCCTTGCCAAGTGCAAAACTAATTATTTTTCACCAACCAGCTACTAACGTCTGATCAAAATGGTGAACAATACCTTCTTGTTGTTGCAAAGGATGTGCTTTGGCATAACAAAAGCCGATTAGTAGCATTGATATATATACGAAGTGACTGATGAGAAAAAGAAAGCCCAGCAAAGTCAAGAGCAGACACACACACACACATACAGACACACAGAGAATTTTGTTGCTTTTGCTTAATAGTATCTAGGTATATCAATATTTTTTGCTACACACTCGATTACAATGAGTTTTAGTAACTAAGGAAGAGGAGTTTACATAGTGTGGAATAGGCGCCTACACAACTAGTACTATCTACCTGCCCCAAAGAGTGGCACGAGTGGCAGAGAACCCGTAACCTATCACAACATTCGAAAAGTAACTTCATGTATGACCTGACAGTTACAAACTGTTGTAGGTCAGTAGATAAAAACCCGAACTCAAGAGACGAATGGGATATTTTCTTTTCGCAATGTCAGAGAGAAAAATATGCGAGAAGAAGTGAGAACAACTGGGAGAGCAATTGGGAGAGCAATGGTAAAAGCTTTTTCGAACTTGATTTTGGGAACATTTGAACGAAGGGATATTTGTCCCAATGAACAATGTTTAAAGGGAAATTTTAACAGAGTATGCAAGCAAACGCGTTCTGTATGTTAATAACATTAACAGCTTTTGGGAAATGTACCAAACCTTAGAAAAAACATTTTTCGTTCAATCACAGAAGATCCCTCTACGATATATGTGTGAACGCAAAACAACAAAAAAAATCATCTTTGAATGAACAATAAGACTGTGTTTACCCGAATGACGTGCGACAGTTTCCAAGAAAAGAAGAAAAAATTGCGCTTTATCACTTTCACGCAATACTTCCATAGGTTTTTCGCTCTCTGTCTGTCTTCTCTACGCCAAGATTATTATTTCGTTTGAGGCTTTGTTTATTTACATACGACACGCACTCACAGTCAAACTCGAACCCAATCAATTTAATCTATGCTACATACATACATACATACATAGGTACATATTTTAGTTTACGTTTGCCATAAATTGAGCAACGCAGATGTTTAATGAGATGTGTTCCGTTCCTGTTTGCACAATATTGGTGGGTCCTCACTACTGTACTTCTTCTTCTAGTTTTTTTCTGAGGCACAAAAAATAATAGGACTTTCAGTTTGTAGCAGTCATACAAATTAAATTAATTATTTTCTCACACAAATTCAGTCGACCCATAAACTTTAAGCCGTACTTCTTGTTGTTATAATATTATAAGATTATAAGATAATCAATAAGCGGCAAACATTCACTTTTCTAAATATGACATTCGCTAAACGATGATTACACCATCGCCAATACATCGATATTTACATCGCATTTTTAAAACCGTTTTTGTTTCAGACAAAATATTATTGAATAGAGTAATTAATCTGTCCTGATTTAAATATTAAATATTTAAGGAAGGCAATTCGATAATTCGAGATTGGCGCGGCATTAGTAAATATTTTAATGTGTATTTAACCATCGCATTGACGCAGATTGCAGCTGTGCGATGACACTTACGTAATACGTAAACAGCGTACGTGAACACGTTGCGCTGCTTTGCACTTCATCGCAGTTAACTGTACATTGTTTACATTTACGTGCTCCGCTAACTGTATATAACTGTAAATCTGCTGCTATGCCTGCAAACTGTTCAAACTAAAAGCAATATTGAACATGAAAATGTTAGAGCGTTTTATTTATCCTCGTTACATTCATTTTATTTGCAAATTAAACAAGATCATTTTATTAAGCTTAAATCCTTTAATGCACAAGTGATAAGTTGTTAAATAAAATACAATTTGTATGAATATTTTCCTACTTACACAAAAATATGTACGCAAATATTTTAAAAAAGTATTCGTGGTATTTCACTTCGCAAATGTGCAGATTTAAGCTGTTTAGATCTCAGGGTAAATGATTATTTGTGAACAAGTTTTAAGCGTAAACTATTGAAAGTTATTCGACTTTCACGTTGTTAGTAGCTGCTTCCATCTTATCATTGGTAGTATTGATAATGTTCTCCATTTCAGTATTTATATCTTTGATACTTGAAATCTGCATTTCCTTCATTTTGAGTACCGAGCGCGTTATTTTGTTATCTAAGTACATTTTAACGTGCGCATTACCCAACTGCTTAACGGAAACATCCAAGCGAGAAAGCGTATCAAAAATGTTGTAAAATGTTCCGTTTGTAAAACATTTTTTCATCCATACCAAAGGGCACTTCCTTGACTTGCGGCATTTTCTCAAGAACCCGTTTAAGGAAAGGCCTCCAGCTTAAGACACTGGCGATACACGTCATGCCCCGGTTTGTAGAACATCTTGCAGTTTGAAATTATATGAAATATGTCTTTTAGCATATGATCGACAGTTTTATAAAGCAAGTTTTCGGCACGATTTCCTGATCATATTCACATCCACTGGAGCTTGAATAATGTTGCGTGTTATTTTAGGACCCACCGGACACATAAACTTCTTGCCGAACTTTTCGCGCTGCAGCCTTTCCAGCAAATAATTGCGCAAATAATTAATCAAATTTGCGAAGACGTCAAAATGCTCCACATCCGGAAACCCTGAGGGCTGAGTTGTTTTATTTGGTTGCATGTTGCGACGTATCTGCTGCACAAATGCAAGCAATATTAAAAAAAAAATCAAAAAATATTTTACCGCATCAAACTTACCTTTGCAATTTTTATAATTTCGTATGAAAACCACACAGCAAAACTTCTTAAAATGGCGGCACGACAAGTAGCAGAAAAAAACGTGAATTATGCAAAAGTCTGATAGTCGATCACAATCACCAATCTGTCGATTAATGTTGTTGTCAGGATAGTGTCGCTTTTTAAATCGGAATTTGATATATGGCACAGAACCAAGCTTCGTTGTAAAAAGAAACGTTGTTATGAATTCGTAAATCAGTTGTAAATATGAAAAAACAAAAATTCAAATCTTTAGTGGTAAAAAGTAGATGTAATTTTAAGTGATACCAAGACCTAATCGAAACAATAACTTTTTAAATGAATATTCCATACTTGTAAAAATAATCGAAACAATAACTTTTAAAAATGAATATTCCTTATAAAAATAATTTAATATATTATTTGATTACAATAAATCCTTCCAATTCTTATTTGTTTATAGTTTTTTTTTTATTGATGGGCTCTGATTGTCTGTTTATTCTCCCATTAGGAATTAACGCAATATATACATAGGTATATTTTGTATATAATATAATGTAAATATTTTGTTCTGTAAATTTGTCTGGTTTATTTTTTATTATAAAGGTATCAAAATATCATCAGATATATATTCTGATATTACAGTCTTACAATATAAACGTGGCAATACAGTTATTTTCAATGGCAAAGGTATCAAAATAATAATAAAAATTATAATAATGATAATAATAATAATAAAATAATTTTTTTATTGGTCTTTCTTAAACCATCGAGAATATTTATTCACTTTAATACAATTAATCGAAGCTTGGAATTGGAACTTGTGAACTAATGGGCATGAAACAAGCGATGATTTTAATGACGACTTAAGCCATCGATATATTTGCTATCGCAATCTCGTTATCATCACATCCCTCGTTTTCCTGAAAGCATTAAAACATTTTGCATCTGCGTATTTGAGAGATTGTTTTAACAGTATTCATCTGTTTTCTGCTTTCTATTTTAAGAATAATATATTATTGTGTGAAAAATAAAACTTTAACGTGTTTGCAATGGTAAGTTTGGTCTTGTGAATTTTTGCATATTGTGAACGTATATTTTTTTTTTTACATATACATATGTATGTATGTTTGTGCCGCAGGAAGGACTGCAGCCCGAAGTGTTTCCGAATCAAGACAAGATTGGTGTCTACACGAATAAAATGCATTTCGTGTACATATATTTCCTGGAAGATCTTTCAAACCAGAATTATAGCTCGGAGTTTATGGGTCCGGTGGATGAGGAAAAAGTACCAAACTATTACGCCATCATTAAAACTCCAATGGACATTGGCGCGATCAAAAGTCGTGTCGAGAATTTGTATTATGCGAATGTAAATGAATTGATTGCTGACGTTCAGCTTCTAATTGACAACTGTAAGAAGTTTTATAAGCCGCAGGATTTTGTGTACCGTCAGTGCCTAGAACTGGAGGATTTTTTTTATCTTGTCCTTGACCAATTGCCAACTGGTGAGGAAAAGCCTGAAAAAACACTGCATGAGTGCATGACAAAGCTATTGGGTTTGAATTTACGCATTTCACAGATGTCTCATGCTTCGTTTTCCAATTACTTTTGGTCCAAATTTAAAGACTTGGCCAAACAAGTAAGAGCCAATCATTTCAAAGCTATCGAAGATTATGACTTTGAAGTGTATAGCATTCTTATTGGCATCAATGCTGAGTTAGACTCAGTTGAGACCGCTTTGAATCGCTTGAAAGAAGAATTATATAATCAGCTAAAACATTAGTTGCATCTTACACTCCCAAAAGGTGCTATTGGATTCTTTTTATATATATGTAACCCACAAACAAGAAATATAATCATTCTTTCTGTTTCAAATTAATCTTCTTGACTGCCTTCTTTGACTATACCCAAACGCAATGGGCTAATATTTACACTAATTTGATTAAAAGCATTTTAATGGCTCAATGTGCAGCATATTCAATGCGCTGGGTGGCGGGGCCCTTGCCTGGGCCGGAACTGTGGAGTGCGGATAACGGAAATGCACAATCCACGAAAACGGCCGCCCATTTAACGCATGTGTTTGCATGCAAGACCTCCCCGCTGAGGGATGGGGTTGCAAACGAAGGGATTTTGGGGTAGACACTGAGCTATGTATGTCTTTTCTTCGTTTTTCAGCAATTTCAGCAGAAAACTCGTACTGCTAAAAGGCGAAAAGTTTAACAGCAACCGCTGCTGCTCAGCAGTTTCTTCTACCTGACTGCAAAAAAGTTTTTCATTTGATTTCTGGCACTGCATGTGTGTGTGTGCGTGTGCGTGTTTGAGTTGCCACAGCACAAAACATTTTTCTGGTCTTTTGGATTTGGGATCTGGTTTGATGCTGCTGCTGCTCCTGCAGGTCTGTTGAGTTCTTTGGCAGCTGCGGGCTTTCTCTCTGCTCTGCTTATCGTGCTCTGCCAAACTCGTAATGTTCGAACTGCTTCATGGATTACTTGCGGATTTGTCCTTGTCCGCTGGCCAGTTAAGAATTTAAGCTCCACTCCGGCTAACATTACACACCGGGCCACCTTAACTCCACCATCGTTTTGAGAAGAAAAACCTCAACTCCCCATTGTTTCAGTTACGCCCACTTTATTTGTTTTTCACGCTAAGCGTCCAAGTTGGGGCCATCAAGAAAACTTCAACTGCAGTGCAAGTCAAATTTTTGACCAGAACAGCGTCAAACTTTTCCACTGACGTTTTGCACTTTTGCATATTTCACCACTGCACCAGCTGCAAAAGAAAACTCACAAACCGAATAAAAGAAAGTTGAAAAACCGAGGATGAAATACACTATTGAGTGTAAAGAAAATTCTATTCCAGCAAAATGTATAATGATGATGCAAACATCACATCAAGTGCACTATGCTCTCAGTTAGAGTATAAATATTTTGTTGTACCTTGCCGGTTCGCCAGCATCGTTTATCAGAAGGTTTTTTGCCCCATTCTCTTCTCGCTTCTTTGCATCTTTCTTTTAAACACTTACTTAACTAGAAATTTATGTTGTTTTTGTGCTGCAGTCGCTTGCCTTTTAACCACCCAGCCCCACCTCTAACTTGTCCTTGCTCTATCTAACCATAGCTCTTGCTCTCTGTCTCTCTTTTGGGTTCGAAGTTGTGAAGCGATTGGCGCAAAATGTTGCGTTTCTGATATGTTCTCGACAAGCGCCCAGACATCGAGCATAGCCAAGACATTTGTTGATGCACCCGCTGCACACGCACACACACACACACATTTACAGATGTATCTATGTAAAGGCGAGTTGGCAAAAGTTGAAGTTTTGCTTTAACAAGATAACACGCACCAGCATGAAAAACTGTGGCCAAAACTTTTTTTGCACGCCGCTTGTGTGGCTAAAAGCAGCATGAAAATTAAAAATAAAAAAAAAAAAAAACGAGGAATAAAAACGGAAGAACCAAAAGAGCAGTGTTAGAGCAAAGCAGAGAATTGAAATTATATTTTTTTATATACTATATGGGTAAATTTAATACGGATTTTTTCAGAATTTTTAAATCATGTATATAAATAAATGATCATGTTTGTTCTCTTTAAAGAACCAAATCCATATAAAAACCAAACAATTCCGCACTAATCTTATATGAAATACTCCATAAAAACTCCAAAAAACACAAACTCAATTTAACACAGCTCTCTTAACACGTAGCTTGTATGTATATTCAGTAAGCCACAGTGAGCCACAAGTGCGCTTCAAAAATTAACAAAACTCGATCAGAAGTCATTGAAAAAAGCCTACAAAAATGGCCAAGGCCCCCCATGTTAACGGATGAGAACAACTAAAACTCTACAATAACAACCAAAAGTTCCCAAAAAAAAAAAAAAAAAAAAAGAAAGAATCACAGAACTTTGCACAAAAAGCACTCAAAATATTGTTGATTATGACGGCGTACACACACACACACACAATACAAAAACGCAATGCACGAATGCATCTCTGTCATATGGACTAAAGCAAAGCCTGTTCCATGTCTATAGGCAGCGAGTAGAAATAAAACCAACAAAAAAAAAGGACAAACTGAAAACTGAAAGAGCAATGAAAAACGGTTATTTTTTTTCTTTTTGGTCGCGAGATTTTTGTGAATGTTTTTCGGCTCGGCGCATGTTTTTGTTTTTCTCTCATGTTTTCGGTGCGGTGTTTAGTTTTGGGTCATTGCGCATTGTTATTGTTTCGCAGGCATAGACTGCATATTTGTTTGGCAGCTGCCCCGCCCGCCTGCCACATTCACCCACACGCATAAGGCCCATTGCAGAAGGAGAGGCACAACATTGTGACAGTCCAACAAGCCCAAATGCTCACGTTACCCAACAACGCGGCCTACTTGCATGTTGTTTGCTTCTCTGAATTCATGTCTTTAAGAAAATTTTTTTTAATGAAACTAACTTGTATTTTAAGCCAAGCCATTGCCCTCTATGATAAGAGCCACTAAATAGTTAAGAAAATAAAGTGTGCAGCAATTTTAGACATTTAATTTGCCGTCTAATTAAAGATGAAGTTAAAAAGCTTTTAAGTAGCTGCGGCGCTATGTCAACTTTGGAAAACAACAAACTAGCATTTTAATGACTTTTGGAGAGTTTTAATTTAATTTAGCGCTCACCTGAAAGTAATCCTTAGCATTTAAGCAGTTCACACTTTGCCCCAAGCTACCAAAATAAAAGAGGAGCTATAGTTGTTATTTTTGCATAGTCCGATATTTTAGAGCGAAAAGTGCATTTGCATTAAAAGTTGCGAGAAACTTTTATGCGCAGTTAAAAATAACATTACTTAAACGAACGAAATTATCAACAACATGTCAAGCTGCCAAAAACTGTGCGATGTACGAAAATCTCTTGAGTGCGGGCTTCTACACACTTACTTACATATATATTTCTCTTTCGCCAAATCAGTTTTTGTTAACTCGCAACTTTGACTAATGCGCTCGGACTAACAATTAAATTGGCGCCAAACAGCTTAAACGGAATATTGGGGATATTTTAAAGCGCTGTATATGAAAGTATATAAAACTGGTTTTCCGTACGTATATTCAATTAAAACATGTCGCTTTAATATAATTAAAATCTACTTATTATGATGATATTTTCGTTTCTTTTCCCATTCTTTTTTTTTTAATCTGCAAAAGCATCTTAATTTATTTTACATTACATTCAAGCCTTTTCTTTCACATGCTTTAAATAAAAATGCTAATTTCGCAAAAGCTTATTAAAATTAGGCACATCAATTTAACCATACCTTGAGCATTTGGCTTTCGTCTGTCGTAGGTCTAATTAAATGATTCCTCAGCACACACACACGTACACACAGCAATTATATGCGTTCTCTGTCGCTCAATCACTTTCGCTTAATCAGCCAGGCTTGGCAGCCAGGTTACCAGACAGAGGTACAAACAATCAAGCGACATCAAGGCCCCATACTCCATGTCATATGCAAAGCTGAGCCCACGTACATACCATGGGCAACCCTTAGCCGCTAATAAAAATGCCAAAAAAAAGAAAGCAGAGGGCGCAAAAAATTTGGCAACCACAGCGGTGTAGACGGGCAAACAGAAGTTGATTGCTTAATAATATTTTGTGATGATGTGAATTTACTTTTATTTCTCATTTGGGAAAGAAAAGCCCCCTTTCGACATTCTACCTCCTTGCATACATACTTACACACACTCATGCATACACATACACACAGAAGCGAGCACGCACAACACTCATTCATTGGCTTTTTAACAAAGTCAACTAACTCAACCCACAAGCAGGTGACATTTTTTGAATACCCTTCACTAAATTAAATGCATGGGGTATTTTGTTTGTGAAACGAGCTTGAAAAGCAGTCAAAACAAGTCGAGTTTTAGGGCAACAAAGGTTTAAAGTATTGGAATATAAATTCCTTCTAAAAATTGGGTAGAAATTTAAGTTAAAATAAAACATATCAAAGTTTTTTTGTTATATTTAAGCTAAAAGGAGATATTAGATATTTTAAAATTATAGAATTTGCATTGAATTCCAAACGAATAACAATCGAATCATTTTTAAATGTAAAAATATTTAACAAAAAAAATATTAACCAATTATTTACAGCTCTAATAAGTAAGTGGAATCTCAAAGTCAATCAATTATTTTGTTATTTTAAGGCTTTTGTGCTTTTTTTAATATTTTTTGCCTGCTGTTTGCATTATCAGCAAGGCTCGAAAGCGAACCAAAAATTTGAAATGTGCGAAGCTGTGGCGCCAAAACATGTGTAAATATTCATAAGTGTGTGTGTGTGGCGAAGGTGTGTGTCGCTGTTTTGTTTACTTGCAGCTCGCTTTGCACGTTTATTTGATATTGTTGTTGTTGGTTTTGTCAGTGCTTTTGGGGCTTTTGTTTTTGTATTGTTTGCCCCTTTTGGCATTTGTTTGTCCCAGCGATAAAAATGTAAATTTATGAAGTTTTAATCAATTTGGGGAATTCGCTGCTAACAATTCGTTTGCCTGCCCTCCTTTTCATCCCCTGTTTTGCTTTGCTTTTGCTGTTTGCTGCCTAAAGGCACAAATACATACAAACATACAATTGTACATAGAAACAAATGCGAAGAGTTTGTTGTTGTGTTTTGAGTGCGAAACATTTAAAACATATTCCCATTTATTTATATTTCTTTCTCTCTTTTTTTTCACTGGGCGTCGTTGGCGCATTTTTCATTTGGCTTTGTATAAAGCGACGGCCAATAAAAACCCTAATAAAATTTTAATTTAGTGTTATTTGTCACTAGAGGCACTACCAACAAGGGCAAGAATGTTGGGAGCGGGGGCTGCAGAGACACATATCCAAGTACGCAAATACATATGCACATCTACATACATACACATATATCTTATTTAGTTTGTTGCGTGCAAATTGTATTTTATATTGGCTGCCTAATGTGGCAAAAAAAAAAAAAAAAAAACTTGAAAAAAAGTTTCCATATAAATTGTGCAGTCAGGGGAAAAGTTGTCTATTTTCTAAGCTATTAAAGTTTATATACCAACAATTCCTTTGGGTCCATTCGCATTGGAATAACTTTAGAAAAACTTGAAAGAGGCAAAAAATTTCAGAGGTATCGAATAGAATATAAAGATTCTAATACCTAAGCGTACTTCGATTAATCCGATTTTCATAGGTTTTCTTCAGCTTTAAATCTTCTCTTACCTGCCTTGTTTCGAATGACCTCTAACCTCAACTCGTATAATGTTTAATTGAACTAATTGACACATCACATCAAGCACATAAACATTTGCCCCACCTGCCACACATCGTCTTTATTTATCATTTAATTAACATAAAGCAAAACAAAAATACAAGAAACAAGAAATAGAAATAAATACGAACAGGGCCTCGAACAAATTGATTGTTTATTGTGGCCACATTAACACACACTCACACTCGCACACACACACACAGTAACTCACACAACCATCACAGATTTACGACTGTTCAACAGCAGCAGCAGCTTGCGGCACATGCGGCGTATGAGCAATGCGACACACATACACATAGGGAGAGAGAGTGAGAAAGAGAGACAACAACCACAAAGGTTATGAAACATGACCGCAGGCCAAGGCAAATTATGGCCGCACAAACTGTGACAACTGCGTAACGGTAATTTCCCAATGTCCAGTTTGCAGATTCCCAACAATGCCAACCAACCATTTCGTTTTTATATTTATGTGCGCTGTGCAAGAGGATGGCGGCATGGAGGGGCAGAGAGCGGTGTAAGACAGGAGCAGCGGGGGCTAAGTGTTTGGCCGAAGCACAGCATAAAACTACATTACTCAGAGCATAATTTTAATGTGCACCGCAGGCAGGCAAACAGGCTGGCAGGCCAACAGGCAGGCAGTTGGCCAACTAAACAACAACAGGCATAAAACAACAATGAAATTGTTGACCAAAAAACATCAAAACGAATAGTTGTACACACTGCAATTTGAGCAGGAGGCATAGTTAATGCTGATACTGTATACGATTACCATAAATATAAATAAAAATTTTAATTAATAGTTTGCAATTGTGAATGTCTTTGCATAGAGAAGAGTTTTTACAACTTCGTTAAAATGTTAGAAAAACCAGTAAAAAAAACCATGCCCTTCTTTTGTGCATGAGTTAGAGCGAGCAAGAGTATGTTTTTGTGCGCAATGTGTTGTCACTGTTTAGTTAGTAGCTGTTAGTTAGTAGCGGTAATTTATGTTGCCATTAGCGGAAACCAAACGCACTTAGTCCAAACAAACAAACCAGACGAGCAAGCAACGCCAAATAGAAAACTACTGAAGGCCACGGTGTGGTGGAGGGGGGGGGGAAGGGGCGATAGGTTGTGTCGATTTATGCCTGCTAACTAAAACACAAAAGCAACATAAATAACGCACAAAAGTGTATGATGCAACTGGTTTACTCATATTCAAGAGCCTGACTCTGACTGAAGCTGTCGACGACGCACGGCTCACATCTCTCATTATCAGGCATCATTTAAGCCCTCAGACAGGACACTCGACTCAACTCAACTCGACTCTACTCGGCTCTCACTCTTTTGGCTAAGCTCTGTAACAGCGCGGGTCTTGTTTTATCGGCGTTTGTTTTACTTCCGACAGCGGAACCAGAAACGGAAATTTCTCATTTCACTACATTTCCGCTCGCGCACACACACACGTACACACACCCAGATAGAGAGAAACATGCAGCTCATATGCATAACATGCTTAGGGAAGCGTGGGGACGAAGCATTTGTTGAAGGACCTCGCCTCGAAATGAAAAATAAACAAAGAATTGTGTGTGGCCTGAAATCAAAAGGCAATGGCAGCATTCATTCTAACAAATATGTGAATAATGGGGCAATAAAACAGACAAACAGCTAAAAATAAAAACAAAAAGAAGAAACGAATAAAAGGAAACATGCATAACAACAACAACAACAACAATAAGCAGCAGCAAACTAAGCACAGCAAATCGCACAAAATGTTAAAAACTGCCGCAAGGCATAATTTTACCAGCTTTTTGCTTTTGTTTCTTTTTAGCCTGGAATCTCCACAGGACAACACTGGAACTGTGCTGAACAGTTGACAGCAGTTTATTTGTTTGTCTTTTTGGTATTGTAACCCTTAGTTGTTCTTTCCACTTGTTTCTATTATCTATTTGTGTCCTGCTACTATGACATAGATTTGTTGAAACTCCAAATAGGGAGCATAAGCTTTGCCAACTAAGCAAGTGTTCATGTGCTTTTAAGAACAGGATAATATGCGTTATGAGATAATAAAATCGTTTGATATACAATACTTACTAAAGAATCAGTTTTGAATTGCTTTAAAAAAGCTATTTGATATAGTTGTTGCACTGAAAATGTTTCAAAAATAAAATCGTATTTAATACTTTCACTTTTTAAGTTGTCAAGATATTTTTCTATAGCTTAAATTTATTTTCTGTGAAAGTTTATTACAAATAAATTGAAAAAATTCTATTTAAAGCACTTTAAATTATATTTTCTCATCATATTTCATTTTAGCTTTCACTTCTGTTCAAATATACAATGTTTTTATAAAAAAAACATTAACTTTAAAAAGGGTTACGGACATCTTTCAATTTGTCGATTTGGTCACCTGTTCATTATTATTATTTTTTGCACTTTTGTTACGCTCTAATTTGTAAGCGCTAAAATTGCCACTTGAATGAATTTCTCAAAAAAAAATCAACAAATTCAATTTGCATTTTCTGACAGCTGTGAAAAAATGAGAAACGAAATGAAAAGCAAATCAAAAAAAGGCGAAGCTCTGAAGAAAAATGCGCCTGTCGCTAATTACGAAAATTTATTGAAATCAAAAGTGTCGCCTTCGGGGCAAACTGGGGGTGGTGGGGCAACAAGGGAGGGGTTAAAAATCGGCTTTGCCGCTTCAGTTGCTGACGGGTTTTGGGTTCTCTACTTATTGACACTTGACCAAACGACCAGAGGCCAAAATGCTAATTTCTATTAAAACTTTACGGTAATTTTTGTTGAAAAGAATTTTATTTTGTGTGTTTTTTTTTTTTGCCAATTCTTTTGAACCCGTAGAAAAGTAATGAAAGTGCTGCCAGAAGAAAGTTTTCGATTTCAGCGCTTACAAATTGGCATTAATTAATTTTCAATGTTTTTTCTTACTTTTTTCCAACATAAAACCTCGAGAAAAGCTTGAAACTGAGTTCGTTCGTAAATGAAAAATGTTAAACAATTTGTGGAAAGCTGAAAAGCTTGTTATTATAATGAAAATATATATTGGTTATATACAGCATAAGCTTAATTTAATACCTATTTTTAATAACCCATTTATGTTGCTTTCAGTGTGCGCATAACCCATTTACGATTCAATTAAAAACTAAGTAAAACTCAATTAGTCAAGTTGCGGCTAAAAATGCCAGCAAAACAGGAGTGCAAAACACAAGATATACCAAATATACCGCACTTTGCATACTTTTTCAATTAAACCCGGCTATAACCAGACCGCAAAACGAGTTAAAAGCTGAGCCCGTTGCACACCAAAATTATATGTATATAATTCTCATTTAATTTTTCTTTTTTCGAGCGCTCCAAATAAGTATAAACTTTCATTTCGCTGACGCTCGTCAGGTACGCCAGCCCCAAAAAACCTTCCTGAGCCATATAAATAATTCCCTTTCATTACAATTTTTACTCAGTTCTTTTTTATTTTTGTAGAATTTTTGCGCGTGCTCGCCTTTTATTTTGTATCTTCGCATATCATAAACGAAACCAAGCGGCCTTGCGACTAATATGAATTTTATGCAAAGGGCTTGAGCTAAGCAAAGGGTTTGCGCCGCGGCTTATACTGGATATTTCGTGGTATTAAAAAAAATTTAATGTGTATATTATAAACGGCCAAAGGCACTGAATGTTAACGTGAGATACTGGAATTGTTAAAAAAGGAGTAATAATACTTATGTTCAATCCTGGCTTAACTAAAAATAATTTCCAAATGGTATAGAGCAATTTCTTGATTTCAAAAGTTGTTGTGCAAACTTTCTTTATGATGCCAAACATTAGGAAATTTCCGAAAACAAAAAGAAAACTTTATATGTATACCCTGTAGCCATTAAGGAGATGAGAGGTTTGACTAAAGCCATTAAAAAATTTGTAAAAATACATTGTCTGATGAAAATATTATGCATTAAAAAGATACAAATTTAATCAAGAAAGTAAAAAAAAATATTTATAGCAAATAATTAAAGTAATTTTAAGCTAAACAGCACATGGGTAACTTTAACTTCTAAAAAAATATCTCACATGTATAAAAGAGTATCTCCAAATCGGATTACTAACACAATAAAACTTTTGTTGTTTTATTACTTGAGGAGCATAAAAAAAGAGAAAACTTTTCAATATATATTTGTGGAGACCAAGAAAAAAGTGTCCAGCTGGAAAGACGTGTGTGAGAAAGTTTTGGCAAAAGCTATAAACTTGCGTTACGGAGTGGATTCGATTCCCTTTTACGATTCGCCTTATTCGCTGTTGGTCAACTAAGGAAAACAAATGTCGAAGTGACAAAGCGCGAAAAGCGAAAAGAGTTGCCGAGCGTGGATAAAACCAAGACAAATGATACAATAATAGAATAAGTATTACTTTTGCTTAAAGCCAAAAATGTTTAACCATAAATAAGTTAGTTTTATTATCGTATAAATAGTACTTGTTGCATACTTTAATTGTTATTAGCGACATTTTGTTGGACATTTAGTTACCCACAGTCGAATGCCATAAATCACTGTCAATACAGGCTGAGGCTCACTAAAACTTGCCCACAAGGCAAGTCAACACATTTCTCTGCACATAAAAATGGAATTGAATGTGATTCGGCATACAATGGCAACGCCAAACTGATAAGAAGTAATCATTTGGAGCTGTGGAATTCGGCACAACAACACACACACACACACACACAAAACACAACTATAAATAATAAGCGATTGTATTGTATTTCATTTGAAAGGACGACGATGACGACGACCCAGTTTGCACTTGGAGTCAACACCAGCATCAACAGCAAAAGCATCAATAAGCAAAAACCCTCTGCCCAATTTCCATTGTTTGATCTCTGCTTCAGTGCGAACAAAGGATTCCAAGCTCTTCACAGTGCTTGGCATGTTTAAGCACGTGTTTGTAGTGTCCAAGTTTATTGATGAGCTCAGACATTGTTCAATGACGACAATGCTAAAATGACAAAATGACTTTGACTCAGCAACGGGCGTTGTGTATTTCTATTAACGTATTCAAGCAGATGTCCAAATGAAATTTCTTTACTATTTTATTGAACATTTATTGACAAGTATTTCAACATATTTATAAATACTAAACAGTTCTTTGAATGTATGTAAATTATATATTGTCTTGGTAACTTTAAGGTATATTTTATACAAAACTTTATACAAATTAAATATTTTTATTATTTTCAGCCTTAACTTTTAACACCGCCTACACATTTTTACGAACAAATATTTTCTATTCCGTTTCTTAGTATTGTCGCACCAACACCTAAAAAAAAAGGACACATATTTCGCGAACATAAATTTCGAGCACCAAAAAGCGAAAAAACATACAATTTTACCACATTTTTTTTCCAATTTCAATGCAATGCAACGCTGCCAGTTTTTTATAGCGCTTTACATAACGGTCCTTGGGCATTATGTATTTCCAACATGCTAATGCCAAGCCACTAAAACACACATTTTGCTTCCGCTGCAACAACAACAACAACAACAACAAGAACCAAAGCATTGCCTAGCACCTAAAAGCCAAAGAGGCAAAAATCGCCAGCAAATTGAAAACGGCGCGCTAAGGGTTCGCAAGTTTTTCATATAAATCTGAAACAGCTGGCACACAGATTGGTTACACACCCACTAACAAAAAACAAGAAAAAAACGAGCTTCAAGAAATTGAAAGTATGCGCGCAAAGGTACAAAAATTGTTGGCACAAAAATAGCCACAAACAAAGTTTAAACAAATGCCTGGAATTGCAGAAAATTATGAAATCCCAACGGAATTTGTTTCTATGAAAATTTACGAGCATTTTACTAACAAGCCTTACGAGTTGAAGCATGCAAATATCAAATATATATTTTTTATTTAAAATACAAGTCTCTGAAACTTTAAAGCAAGTACAGTCGAAGTTTCACATTGAAAATCTTAAGGGAAAAAACCTCGTTGAAGGATATATAGGAGCTGCAATACTCATTATTTCCTTCGATTTGTTGTTTTAACTCAATAATGATAATGTCATAGTAAATACATCATACTATTAACCTTTTCACCTTGGGCACACACATTTTATAAGCTCACACCTATCATCTTTTTAACACCCAAAAGCTCATTAGTTTCAAGTGGCAGCAGCAGCAGCAACCAAAACGACTTTGCACCTTGCTTGGGCTTTTTTCGAAGAGTCTATCTAGATGCTGTTGGTGTGGCAGCCAACGCACACAAATCCCTTCAATTATGCGCACATTACAAGCTAATAATATAAACTAAAGGATTACCCCTTGGCGCTATGAGCAAATAATACATATGAAATAGACGCCCGCCACTTGAACCAAAATGCCATCAAATTGCTGCTAACGCAAAAAAAAAAAAAAAAACCAAACCCCAATAGAGATGTAGGGGCTTTAAGCCAAAGCTTACACATGTGTGTGTGCGAGAGTGTGTGTGCTCAGGACTTTGCTTGTAATTCAATGCCTGTCATGACAGCCAGCAAAAAAAATATATAAGAAAAACGAACAAAAAATAGCAAGAAATGAATTTAAGCGCATTTCAAATACGCACACAGCGCCTAAAAGCGCGCCCGCTTTGCACGTTGTGCTTAACGCATTTATGCTGGAAACGTGATATAATAAAGAGAAACACACCAACAACAACATTTATATATTTATGTACACAACATACTCGAAAAAAACTAACCCATGCATGGAGTTTTTTTTTACAAAAACCCAACACAGCGGCCTCCTCTTTTGATATCAATATCAGCGCTTCTTAAGGCTCACAACCCTTTGCCCAACAAAATATTACTCATACACCGCATTGAGTCGCCGTCGCGGCCCCCACAATGCCAGCCTTGAAGCCAAATCAAGTCAGAGGCAACAAAAAAGAGAAAAAAATATGCTTTAGAAATTTCTTCGCACCCTCGAAATTCGCACACGAGTCGGCTGTAAATTGAATTGAAATTCGATGGCACTTAGCCTCAGGGCATCATGTCTGTGTGTCTGTCCGTCTGTTTGTCTGCCACTGTATAGGTCTTTGGGGCTTGCTGTCTATATTTGGGCCGGTCTCAGCCTTCATCCGTTTCAGCTGAACTGCCATCATCATCATCCCGGCGCATTAGGCGCGCATTTTCGAGTGCCTTTCCCAAGGATAAACGTAAATTTTATTAGTTTTTCACTTCGGCTGCTGCTGCTGCTTCTTTCTTGCATTAGCGAAAATTAGTCAGGCAACAGCAAAACCAACAACAACAACAGTATCTCAAAGGTTACTTGACGAGCCAATCGACTTCGAACTTAAACATACAGGTCGGGATATATATTTTTATATAGAATGTTTAAGCCGCTCTGAGCTGCCTGTTTTATGAGTTTCCTATTTTAACTTTAAAGTGGCTTATTCGATATGTGAATACTTAAAATCAAGGCACTTATTCTTCAAGCATGTTTATTCATGCCCAGCACACAATTTTTAATCCTTAAATAAAGCTTTTTGATTGCTTTTTGACCTTCGGCACAAAAAAGGTTTCAATTTTAAGATGCTTTTGTGTAAAGCTTATACTCTAAAACATAAAGGAAGAGGTCTTTTAATAAAAGACACAAAAAGATATTTTCTAACTGTAACCAATCTGCATCCTTCTTATATTATAGTTAATATTTAAAATTGTGTCATCTTTGCAGTTGGTAATATACAATTTTATATTCCAATTAAAAGTAAAAATTATAATACAATTTTTTTTAAATACTTTAAATAATTTTGATTGCTTAGAACTATTTTTTAGCTTTATATTAATAATTCCCGGCAAAAACTCACACTCTCAAGGAATTCCATTTGCACAAATTTTTAAATTTGCTACGCTAAGCGAAAAGTGTTGACAGCTTAGCGTTAAAATGGCAGAAAAATGGTGCGACATTAAAAAAAAAGAATCTAAATTAATGTAATATAATTTGACATTTGTGTCATGTCAAATGAATGCGAAACTTTTTCTTTGTTCTATTGGAGGAGGCACAGACAAATATGCCAGGGAGGGGAGTATTCATTTACAGAATTGCAATCAGGCATTTCAGTGAAATTGCTTTCTAATGAATTTGCCTAGCGACAAGTAAAGTTTCGTTTTCATATTGGACAGCAAAGGGGCAGAAGGGAGGCTTAACGATAAACGAGTAATAGATCCGACATTTATTGGACAGGCTAAAGGGAGGCTAGCAGGCAAGCAATAAAAAGGGTGTCATGTGATTTAATACAAATTGGATTTTTTAACTATGTTCGGCAGCAATATATGGCAAAAAAAAAAACCTTACAAAATGATAATAATGCTTTTATTGAAAGTTATGTTTTAAATTTGATTTAATACTGTTTAAAGGCCCATTCCCAGCAAATAAAAATTTCATTTATGAAAAGTGCTTATTATTCGTTAGGTCCACATAAAGTTAGGGTGACTAGATGTACTAAATATTTTTTTGGAAAATGTAAAAATATTTATACCAAATCCAAATCGGTCATTTGTGACAACAAATATCAAAACGCTTCGTTTTAAAATTTTTTCATCCATTTTCAATCGTAGCTGCCCGTAATAATAGTAAACTTATAATCCATTTTTAAGAACAGCTGATTATGGAATCCACACTGGTTCCACTATCGGAACTATCAATTAAGTTTGCTGATGCTTGCTGGGAATTGAATAAAATTAACAGGCAGGAAATTTCTGACAATTTTTTCTATATAGAGTTGAACATAAAAATTCCATTCCGGGCCTGCTGGGATAAAAAGACTATATTCGGATTAAAAACTTTCCGAATTTTTTTTTTACCGAGATAAATAATTGCAATAAAGTATCAATACAATAACAAAAATATTATATTATTTATATTATATTTTATTATTTATTTATTTATAACGTTAAAATAAAGCTCAAAGCAATCTTTCACATTGATTTACCCCAAGACACTTTGCACCCTATCAACTTAAAACGCTGTCAATTTGATAAGCATTTACAAACGAAATTTACACACCTGCACACACGCAAACTCAGGGATACACTACCCTAAGCACACATCTATTTAAATTGGCGAAAATTGTAGCTAAGATTAGGGGAAACGATATCGTCGTGCTTGAGCCAGAAGCCAAGAGTTTGGCAAATACCAAAATCTGTCCAATAGCATCTTACACTAAGCGCTCGCATTGAGCAAATATTACAATTACACTTGGCGGACACTTTTACACGTTGAAATTGTGCAATTTATTGCGTATACGCAACGTGGAACTTAGTGCAAATCCAGCAGACAGTTGCTTACCTGACCAAAAGATAGGGTTGAAATGGTTCGAAATGGTAAATGCATGCGCAGCGATATCATTTCCTAGCTGACACTTGGTTAAATATATATAAAATGGAATTTGCTGAGCTTTATAATATTACTGTATTGTGTGCGGTTTGCGTGTGAGTGTTGCATTAAGCTGCAGAATAATCATAGCAGTCTTAACGAAGCTAACACACTTTTGAGTTACTTTGCTCAGCTTCAATTGAAATTTATTGCCTCAAGAGCTGCCCCTAGTTCAGCAGGAACTTGCAAATGTGAGGCATTAGTTTACCTAGAAACATACACACATATGTGGAGCTACTTAAAATCTAAAAATTTCACCGTCTTCATTAGGGGTTTGAGTTGAGTTAATAAAAAGAAAAGTAAGGCGTTGTATTCTGGCCTAAGACTAAAGCATTTAAAATACTGGAAAACCATAAAGAACATATTCTAAATCTGATTAAATGCCTTTGATATACTGTGCTGATTTTAATCAAATTGAAGAGCAAGCAAACTCCCCATGGTTTTACGAACTGTCGTTGCTCCAGGACCATCGAGTCTCATTATAGTTATCCGCACATTAATGAAATCTCTAAAGGCATAAGAGAGAGTGTGTGTGTTTGTGTCTTAAGAAAGATAGCTGCTCAAATTTATATGCCACAAGCTGCATAGACGCATGTAGCATATGTGATAAGAATATCGAGACAGCGCCAGGGGTAGAGAGGAGAGCGTGAAAGGTCACCACATGAGTTGCCCCCGTTGTGACGCAACCACTTCGACTGACGCTGATTGATTTGAATAAACGCGCGCATATTTATCAAATTAGCCACAAGACCCTCCGTGAGTAAGTGAGGCTGACACACACTAACATATCGTTGTTAATTTTTCAGTGGCGTAGCCAAAAGGAGCTACAAGAAGTAAGTTAGGTAGATCTAATGTACTTAGCACTTAGATCCATTCAATAGCTTTTAGTTCATAGAATTAGAAAATTTCGCATATAAAATGTTAATCAATAAAAAAATTAAATTGACCCTAAGCCAGCCTCAAAACTAAATCACAATAAAATACTTTTAAATACTTTAATCTTATTTATCCCCTTGACACTACGCCTTTTTACTCTACATAAACATATATGTGTGCACATACAAAATGTCAACAACTAATCAAGTAGCATTTTGTTGAGGGGAAAAGGAGAGAGAAAGAAACTTCTAGTGCGAGCAAACGAGAAATGAGAATAAATCTTTTGTGGTCAGTGGAAACATATATTCGAGCAGAGTCGAGCACATCGAAATGAAAAGAAAATAAATAATAATAAATAGGCGCATCAAATTGATAAAATACGTAAAGACATTGCGTTGATTTTGATTTAAATGGTGAAAGCTCATAAATCAATAACAGCCAAATGAATAAATATTACAATGGTTAGCAAATAATCATAAATAATATTGTGTGGCAAGTTCTGCAGTTTTTCAACACTGTCCATTAGCAGCACATAAATAAAAGGCTAGCCGACAGGCAGGCGTTCAGGCATTCAGCGAACAATGGACACCATTAACATACTTTGTTTAGCCAAGAAAATCATAATACGAATAATAATAATCAGAACAATAACCATAAAATGGGTTAAGCTTGGTTGCTGCTCAGAGCTAACTGACACAATTTTTTAATATGTATTTACTTAGCGGCTTTTTATGCATTTTCTTAGATTTTACAGCCGTCAGCTGCCAGTTGCCTCAACGCTCCTTTTATTAATAAAAACTTGGCCAAATATCAAACACGCACCAACAGGGTTAACATGCCGCCATCACCAGCATCTCAAAGATGGTTTCATAATTCTGAATAATTTTATTATTCCCTCTTTTTTTTGCGCTGGGCTGACCAACCACAAAGGCCAAGCGAACAATAAAATTAGTGGCCCAAAAAAAGGCAAGGGTGGCAACAGTTAGGGGTGGTCGTAATATATTTTCATTAAATTATATACAATTTTATGGCTTTTTAGCCAAGGTACTTTACCTCAAGGAATATGCATATATAATTAAATGAGTTTGCAAATAATATTCTAATATCTATATTAACAGCAAAGGGTAAAGGTCAAAGGTATTTATGATCCCGGTTAGGGTTACTCACTATAAATCGCTTGAAGGAAGCTTAAAAAAAATTCTATGGTTCTTTCATTGGATAACTTTTACCCCAAACAGCTTTATCTTATAAATATGTATTTATGTTTGTTTTTGGTGTTTGGTCATCTAAGCGATAAACTTGTACTATTTATTGCACACAAAGTTTTTGTTAGCCAACACTGGATATGTGAAGTGCTCTTGGCACTTTGTAGCCATAACAATAACACTGTGAACCAAACAAAAATAATACCAACAGTCAAGTGAAAAAGCAAAAAGAAAGGAAAACACACGCACACAGCGAGAAAGTGCCCGTCTAAGCGGTGTCCTGCGGCGTATACGCAATGCCAATAAAATCGCAAATAAAAGCCAAACACATGCGAAGAACAATACGAGAAATGCCTTTTATTGATATTTATGACACAAGCTAAAATTTGCACACACTTCAATTAGTTTCAATTTGTTAAAAAGCCAAAAATGCAATTGAATTGCAGGCATTGATTTTTGATTGTGTGGCGCATGAAATTTATGTAATGCATGCGCATTGTTTAGCCGCTAACAAAATATATACGATTACAGTTGAATATTACGCATACGCCTTATACATATGTTGCCACAACAACGAACCCTTTTGGGGCTACCCAACATTGTTTATGGTTTGGAGGAGCGGCAAACTGTAGCTAAAGCTGAAGCTGAAGCTGGAGCTGGAGATGACGGTGGTTAGCAAGCGGTATCTATGACTGTGGCAACATCCGTCGCACATTTGTCGCCAGCTGCGCTGCCCATTGAAACGGAAATGAGAACTCAACGCAGCGGAAATTTAATAACGACCAGCAATTTAGCGACAAGTGGAGGGCCATGCCGAACGACATATTTATGCGGCCATTTGACTGACCACAGCAACCGACCAACCAACCATCCAACCATTCAAGCAAGCAACCAGCCCAGCCACGCCTCCTTTTCAATTGTTTTGTGTGTTGGTGTGTGTATATCTGTTCATTGACAAATGACCATTTCATATGTGAAATGGCAATTCAATTGATTTCTACGCCCTCCACACCGCCATAACCATACCCAACTGTGTTTGCAATTGAAATGAAAATAGTTCAAATATGTTTGTCCCGGCTGCTGCTCCACAGCAATAATGAGAAGTATTTCATAAAGACCAGCCCACTCCACCAGCACCGCCACCCTTTTGCAAGAATCCTACACACATAAATTGTGTCTCTCTCTGTTTCTCTCATTCGTTGAAATATAAAAATATACTGACAACAAATTGTCAATAACAATGGCAAAATGTTAAACGGCCACCGAGCAAGGCAAACACAAACACAAACACAAACACTGCACGGAAATTTATTGCTCGAACAGATCAAGCACTCATAAGTCATGGTCATATTAATAAATTTTATAGTTTCATTTCGAATTGCACAATTACTGATGCGGCTGATGCTGCTCTATAAGTGACTGTGTAAATAGTGTAAATAAATATTGGATCACAAGTGGAATAAGCGACAACGAACATAAAGCAATCAAATATGAATTTCATTCTAAAGTAGTGCAGTTATACTTGAACAATAAACAAAATGATCAACTTTTTCCGGAACAAGATTATTACATATATTCTTCACATTTAATGTTTGCTTAATTAGTTTATTGCTTTTTAAAAACGCGTATTTATATTAAGATTCTTTTTAAGCCATATGTTTTAATTTTTTAGAAAATCGTTTGCAATTTGTTGAGACTTTATTGACTACTTTTATGATTCCTGTTTTCTTTTTTTTATATTTGCCAGCTCCACAAAAAGGTTTTAATATTATATTTTAATACTGATTTCTAATTTCTATTTGCCAATATGTACGATTTAACATAAACTTTGCGTAGCATAAGCTATTTGAAATAAAATTGTGATTAAATACATTATTTATTTTATTTTCCTTTTTTTTATGGTAAAACTTTGAAAGCTTTTTGCAAATATCAATTAATTTGGAAGCCAAAAAATATGAAAATATGTAATGGTCTAAAGTAAAAAATCAAATTGTTACGCGGCAGTAGTGTTAATGAGTGTGTGAGTTGCGTCTGTATAAAACTCTTTTTAATTAGCACATATTTTGCAGAATTTTATAGCCAACAATTATGCCAGCAATTTAGATGAACCAGATAAGAAAATTCTACTAAATTGACTTATAAAAAAAAAATGTACTTAATTCTTTTGGTGACTTAAAATTTCGCTCCACACAAGCACACACTCGCACAAAAGCGATAAAAAAAAAAAAACAATTTTCTATGAAATTAATTTTCCTAATCAGCAGCAAGTGAAAAGTCACTCACATGTCTTTTGTTTGCCTTTGCCGTCTAAAGCACACATATGCCAAAAAAAAAAAGAAGAAGCCCCTTTTCCTCCTGGCTAGCTTGACTAAAGCTCATATTAAATGCCTGGCTCAATTATGCTCCTTTTGACATTCTTTTTTTTTTTGAGAAAAAACAGCTAGCTGCTTATACATTTAGGAGTGGAGTCGGCCGCCCCGATATGTGGCTCAGACAGAAGACGTCAGCAGCTGTGCCTGTCAAGATAACAAAGAGTTTTTGACTTGTGTAAGCTGCTTGCCTGCTAGCATTTCCATTGTGCATTTCTTTTGCACAGATTTTGCAGCTTGATATATTTATATATGTATGTATGTTTTTTAGAATGTGAATTAAGTTATGCAATTATGCAAAAGTTATGAAAAAAACAAGTATTCAATTTGATTTAATTTAAATTTTGTTGAAGTAATTAAATTTGACACGAACTCAAAAGGGATGGGGGAGTTAGACTTGGAATTTATTTCCCCAACGCTTAAGCCAAAAAGTAATTATCCATTATTTATTTTATTTTACACAAGCTCTCATACACACACACACATTCAGACATTCTGGCATTGCTGGCATTGCAAGTCACTTGTACATTGTACTGCCTGAATCTATTCATTCTGTATTCAGCTGTATTCACACCAGAAATTAGCATAACAAAAGGCAGCTGCACAATCCAAACATTGCTAAGTCGATTCTTAATTTTCAATTAAAATCCAATTTGTGCACAAAAACGCCAAAGAGTCGAGTTTTTTTTTCTGTTTTGCACCCATCTTCTTCCCATCCATCCGTTTCCGAATGAATTATAACTTGGTAAACACACACATAGCAACAACATACATATTTTTTTGTTGCACAAATCCATTGTCAATTCCAAAACGGACACGCAGCATTGTGCATGAATTGGTTTAGTTTGAATTACTTGGATTGAAAGCATTGTAGTTGCTCAAGCGAGCGGATTCAACAAGAAGGAACAGAACGTGTGAGAAGAACGAAATGTGATGAATGGAAATATGTATGTGAGTGCGTGTGTGTGAATTTAAATTTAATGAAAGCGTCGGATTAAATGATAGATTCTTAATTTGGATACCAGAATGCAACAGCTGTTATTATTATGTTAATTGAAGCTAGATTTGTATTCGTTTGTTGATTTTAATATTACAATAGCCATTTACTTAATAACAATATTGGCTATTGAAGCTTAAACATAAAATGCCAGGAGCTAAAATTTTTTTTTTACTTTTGGTAAAATCTTAATCCCCCCAATAAGTTAAACATAAACAAACCAGCTTTCTGTTATAATTTTTTCCTTTAATCTGTTGAGCTAAAAAATAAACATGTGGTATTAAAATTTATGTGTTTCATGTGCATTGAAACGTACAAACAAGTGACAAGCCAAAGTGTCCAAAAACTACTTAAAATTGCGTTCCTAGCGGGATTCTAATTTACGTTTAGGATTTGCCATGCGTTGGAAATTAGCCATTTGAGTATAGTAGCCATTATGGTCCAATCTTTTAGCTAATTTTAAAAGCTGTGGGTCTCTTGTGCAAAATAAGCTTAGCAATAAGTTGGCCTTGTTCCACTGAAACTGTTTCTCCATGTCGCTAATAGAGTCGCTACTGTTATGACAGGACCAACGAAACTCCTGGCGACCCTCAAGATTAGTCGAGCTCTGGTTGAACAGTTGACAAAGCGCAAAGAACTTTTGTTGTATTGTGTCCAACAGCATTATAATGTCAAAGATTTTCTCCATGTAAAGACGGGACTTATGGTGTAGTAGTAGGCCCAACTCGATGCTTTTTAGATATGAACCATGTTTTTCGAGAAGCTCATCCAATGTGCCTGCCTTTAGGCAATCCAGTGTAAGGTCCCTGAGAGCGTATTCTAGTACATCGTTAAGCACATAACTCCTCACATTGTGCATAAACTTGAGCAGTTGTTCAATAAATGGCTTGAAGCGATCCTTAACATTGCGTGCCTCCTGCGAAGCTTTCAAATTAATGCGTTCATGGAAATGCAAGTGTTGGCGCCTAATACGTTCGTGGAGTACGTAATCAACGTAATGCATATGCCAGATGAACATAGAACATGATTCATATTGCTCCAAACTATGTCCTAACAGTGGTTGCCATGGTGTTGAGTGTTGCCAGCTTAACAAAAAGCGTTGCCAACAAAAAGTATTTTGTGGATGAGAGGAACTGCATGCAGTTACATAAAGTTGCTTATTGCCATCAACAAGCAGGGGCTCCAACATGTTGTTCAGCAGATATGTATCATAGTGATCTACAGGCTGTTCCAGAGCTGGCTCCAACAACTCAATGAGCTCTCCAACAAACTCAACATTGGTGAGTAGCAAGTATTGATGCATCTTAGTAAGCAGATCCAGTGGAGCGGGTAACAATGCTTTGACTTGATGAAATAGCTCATGGGCTGTCTGAAGCTCTAGCCTGCTGATAAGCTGCTCCAGTGGCTGCGGCTCCAACTGCTTATGGTGTTGTGTACAGGCATTACTCAGTTCTAGTTGCAACGTCTCAACTGCAACTCCTTCATTGAGTTGCGAGCCCAGAAATTGTTTGGCATAATCTTGACATTTGCCAATGTTGAGCACTTTTTGTGCTAGTTGTCTATCCAAAAATGGAGGCAACTGCTGTTTGTCCAGATCAAAATGTGAATGCCAATAGTGGTTTGGACTCGTATCTATGTTTTTGACAATGAAGAATCCCTCCTCATCGGACAGCTCACCATTCACTAGCCAGCTGCTAATCCTTGTGAGCAGTGTCTGAGTGGCGGCTTGTAACCAACGCTCCAGCAAATCATTGTATTCCTTGTTGCCCACATTAAGTTGCAGTTGCAAGTATTTTAACAGCGATTGGCGGCATTTGAAACCATGACACAATTGCAGTAGCCAACAGAAACGATAAAAAAATCTACGTGTTTGCCAAAAGACTTGTATTAAATTTATATTAGCTTTTGCCTTTTGTTGATAATGGAACTTTGAGTAGAGCTGAAGCTCGACAAGCAGAAAGCTAGAGAGCTCTTTACCTATTCCACCCAGCTGCTGTAAACGTGAAAGTTGCAAGTGCAATTCCTTGTAATAGAAGCCAACCTGTCCAAGTGACAGCAGCAGATAGGATTCACTTATGTTGCTTTGGTAACTTGGCCAACGTAGCATAAGGCTTTTATTAAGGGCAGAATACCGCAATTGCTGGCATTCGTAGCCCAATAGAGAATGCAAAGCATCTTGCAATTGATTCTCTTGTGGAAAACTAAGGAAATTTTTATAATCCTGCAGTTTCCAAAGGAGTTTCTCATATTCCATTTGCTCGGCAGTGGTGAGCACCTGCTTCAGTTGAATCCTTGCCATATCTGCATCACTTAATGGTTTCTTAATTATACGATCTACAATCAAATTTATGCGTTTCTCCACAGCAGCAGCATCAATTGTTGAATTCGGGGAACTATTAGCCATAACCTCAAAAAACTGTAATAATTGCTCATTAAAATTGGGAGCATTGCGATCGTTGCTAGAACACTGATAGGCTGGATTACATTTGAAGAGTCGTATAATAAAGCGAGATGCTGCTATAATATGTCGCTGGTGTTGCCACTTGGCTGTGGCAGGCTTCCTCTGACTCCGCACGGTGTCAACCCTTGATTCCATTTTAACTATTTCCAGTTCGACTTTTGATGCCAATTCTCTGGGATGTGTTTTAAGTGTAATTTTTGAAGGGATTACTTTTTGTTGAAGTATGGGCAGAATTAAATTGGGAGATTCAAAAGCCTTATCAATATTACGTATAAGATAATCAAGTCCGGTATCTGAGGGTTTATCTTGTTGCAGTTCTCTTGACTCTATTATTTTACTTGTAGCTCGATTAGCAATCAAATCCAGCTCCTTCACTTCTTTATCACTAGACTTGGAAATGCTATCACCAATTAGTTCTGTTGCTCCAGATGTTTCTACAAATTCCATTTCAGATGAGCTTGTTGGTAATTTTTCATCTGCAGCATGATCTGAGTCACACGGGCTTGCGTTTAAATCCGTTCCAGACATATACGTCTGCAATAATTGATCTCTTGCATATTTCAAGTTAAAAGATTCTTCCGCATTATAAATTGGCGTTGAATTTGTTATTTGGCCATCTTTTGTAGAAAAAGTTTGAAAAGTATGCTTAGGTAGCTTTCTTATAGCACTATTTTGAGAATTTTGTATTTCCGCAGACTTGTCCAATCCGGTTTTATCAAGTTTAAAATTGTTAGTATCCGGGAAGATTGTTAAAATTTTAGATTCTATTACATCATTCTTTTCGTTTAAAAGTCTTGCAGAATTAACCGGAACTTGCTTTTCTTCGGATTGTTGAACATATGTATCCGGGAATACAGTTAAAATTCCAGATTCTTTTACATCATTTTTATCATTTAAAAGTATTGCAGATGTATCAAGAATTTTCTCATCATGCGGCTTTGAAACATATAGTATTTGGATAATCTCACATTCGATTCGCTTATTTGTTCGGATTAAGCGTAAACGGCAAGCAAGATGTATAGTATGCGCAAAACCCATTTCAACTATTGTTGCACGAGCTTTATCCCAAATTGTCGTGATTAACTGATTTATACTGTCTGCTAGCTTGATTAAACGATCACTGTGTTCCTTTCGATGCTCAAGCGATTCTTCTAACTTCAATTTCTTTTCCACCGGGATCAGCTCATATATAAAAGACATATACATGTCCCGATTAGTTTCGTTCGGTTCTAGCTTAACAAGCATTCTATACAGATGTAAAAGCATCTTATAGCGAAGTTCCTGCAAAATGCGCTCATCGCCATCCATCTCAGTGGCGTCCTGCTGTTGCATGAATCGCTTGCGAAAATCATATGGTCTTATAATATTATGACAGTTTGATTTTGTGGTTTTCGGGTTCTGCATCACATTCATCCGCTTTAATCCTAATTCCTTACCTAATTTACATAAGAGAACGGGTATGAAATAACCAACATCCGGGGGGCAGGGGTTCAAGATAGTCATTATTTCAGACATTTTATCAGACATTTCTTCGGCCATTTCAAAGCAGTGGTTCGCAATATACGGTTAAAGATGAATGACGATTTCAATTCAAAATATGACTCAATTGGTTACCTAAAATGGCAAATAAAAATACATTCTTTTAAGTTGTTTATTTTTTCACTCTATGCTTTTATCTTACCATTAAAATTGTATTCAGCGATTACTTGGGATTTGGACTTTTTTATTTGTTTTAAAATTTTTGTATCAAAAAATAGTTACACAAGCTTGTTTGACAAGTTCAATACAAATGATTAAATCTCAACGGAGAACTAAATGGATGACTAGATCTTTGCACTTGAAAATCGAGTAAATTTTGGTGAAGTTATGGCAATCGAAAGTTTTTTCCAGCTTCCAGTCGATAATTGGTTACAAAAATATGACATGAAAATCTGGTAAAAATTAAATTTCTGGATTTAGATATTTTTCTAAGTCGATAAAAGGGCACAAATATTTGAAATCGCGTTTCTAGATTTAATATTCTAAAGCGAAATTAAATTCTTTTCGAAAATCGAATGAATTGTGACCTGATCCTAAATAAATTACAAATACTTTTTTTTTAAATAAATGTTTTATATAATCTAAGGATATGTTAGTATTTTTCTTTTTAACATTCGCAGTGTAATTAACTCATAAATCTGTCAAAAGATTGTCGACAGTTTACAAAACTAAAAGATTCAGTGCAAAAATTTTGTTGCATTTGCACCTTTTGCAGCCGCCGCAAGCTTTTGCAACATCTCATTTATTCATTTCACAAAGAGAGACAACGCTAGAAAGAGAAGTACAGAAGAAGCGCTCTCAAAATGTATGAAGCTACTTTTAACCTCAGACCGTAAAAAGTTTTTCACCGCTTGGCAAAAAAGAAAACTATGCAAAGATAAGTGAAAAAGATTATATATGTTAGCATTGTAGTAAAATTTACCGCCAAGTGTTGGTAAAAAAAGAAACTCAGTGACTGAAATGGCACACAATTTACGTGCAGACAAGTCAAACGTAACGGAAACGGAAGCGGAAACAGCCATTTAAAAAACTGTCACCAGAAACACACACTCACTCGAAAGAGATAGAAACGATGAAAAATGCAAAGGAATGAGAGCATGTAGGGCGTGTAAAAGTGTTGGCTTTTTGGCAACAAGCAACAGACTTCTTTTACTATTATTTTCTAGGCTCTGTGCTAGGCGGATAGATAAAAGTTAAAATTTTCTGGTTTCAGTGGAATAAATATTAAACGCGGTATTTGTTAATGCAAAATGTTCTGTTAATGGTGTTTTTGCCTTAAATGAAAAACTCAAAACAATACCTTGAAATGACTGTAAATATTCCATGAATCTCTTTGAAGATAATAACGTTATAGGGCAAATAGTCCTGTCGTTTACACGCTAGACCAAGGTATCAACATGAGTTTTTATAACTTCATCATTTGCATCATAAAGTTGTTAAATGGTCTCGATTTATTGCTACACTCCTTAGCATTTCATGATGCAAATATCAAGATAAAATATACACTTATTCATACATAACAGACAATTGGAGATGGGAAGTGTGAAATGTGAAAGAAGTCGTCACAATAGATGTACATAGGTGAGCGCACCTAACTAACCAAACCAACTAAGTAGAACTGCTCAATCTATAGACACTTAAGTTGTAGTTGCCGATTCATGTGCATGTTGAACAAACGAGCAAGTCGAACAATGCAAATAATTGTCAAACATTGCACAAAGGAGGCTGGCAAAATGTCTGAAAACACGCCCCCTACGCCCACCTTAAACGCCTGCTGCAATGAATGGAAGCGTATGATTTTTTATGGAGCTGCCAGCAGGCATTGTGCTAAGTTGTGGAAAATCAGAAGAAAAAAATGGCGTTAAGAAATGTGAGATGTGAGGAGAAAACTTTGAGTACTGCCTGCTGATTGTCTATGCTATTGGCTCTATCTCTATCCCTTTCACTGACTAAGCGGCGCTTTAATCGTGCACAAATACACACAAAAAGAAAAAGAAAAGCGCAAAGCGACTGGAAAAAAAGGTGCACATTATGTATGACTAAGAGGGGAAGATGCTTTGAGGGTATTCCCTCTGTCATTGGCTTTGCACATTTGAATGAACGCAAAACTGCGGGTTATTCGTTAGAGCTCTAGTGTCATTGTCGTCGAGCATTCACCCCCCAAAAACATTACAATGAAAGTCAATAAATTTGATTAAACATTTGCCTCGGATTTTGCTCATCCTTGCGCTGATTCAGCACATTTGCCTTTTACTTGTCGTCGAGCTTCAATTGTAATTTTATTATTGCTGCCTGACAAAATGTCACACATTCAGTTTTTAATGAGCAAAGGGTCGTTGCAAACGGTTCTGCAAGGACTGCTGAGGAGTTTCATAAATAAGTGAAGATCGATTGGGTTTGGACAATAGTTTTGGGATTTTAATATTGTCGTGCTTTGAAGTTATCCTTATCTCAAACACATTTGTACAAATTTAACTAAACAAAATCGTTTATTTAAACCTCATTTAATGATAAACTTGAATCGAAATTTTCGAAATTTAGTTACCATTGCCATTTGCTAATTTCCTATAGTAGTTCAGCAATTAGTTTAACCACATAAGTTATATTTTCCTGTAGCATAATCAAAGTTTAACCAATCAAGATAATTGTGTATTGGATTGAATTTCCTAGCATCTCCTACTCTCTCTCCATTAGTCATCCGAGTCAATGGAAATTCCCCAAGCAAACATATTTTGACCAATTTCATCTTACTTGCTACCAATTAGAAATTGACCTACACACCACATATATATAATTAATGATTGCTGCTGCTGCTCGGACTCTTGTGCCTGTGGCTTCAGCTATGGCTTTGGCTTTGGCTTTGGCGTTGGCTTCATCTCTGGCTATGGATTTGGTAGTGGCTCTCTGTTTTAGTCCTTATGCACAAATTTATGCATTGCAGCTAGTCGCACGTAATTGCAACAGAGCTACCGCCTTGAAGCTGAAGCTATTGCATTGGTTACTCATACGCCATGTGTGTCTGTGTCGAGCGCTGCTCGGTCTCAAGTTATTAATTAACTGATACACGACACGGGCCAAAGTTAAGTGGAACAATGACTATAGTCACGGTATCATATCTTGATTTTGTTACTATTCAAAAGAAACTGTTTTTAATAACAACTTTTAAAAGAAAGCTTAAGCAAAAGAATCAAGAGTTTCCAAGAATTGAATTTAATGATAATAATATTTATTTGTATTATTAAAAAGACGTTTAAAAAAAAAAAATAATTTTGTATTACAAATAAATTTTTAAAGTTGCAATATATTTCCCATCATCTCCCATCTTAACTTTGTTTTAACTTTGAATTATTTAAAGACACCGAGACTTACTTAACTGGCGGCTAGTCGGTCCGACATAAGACACTTCAATTAACTAGCAAGATGGCCTGCTTAAAATCCTCAACCAATTAAAATCATGCAAGCCATGATACGAATACTTGCGGCAATGAGAAACACACACAAACACGCACACATAAAAGGATATGACGGCAAAGGACATGGCACTTACGTGCAACATTTGAAGCGGTATTTTATTAGACGCAGACAGTTGAAGTGGCAAACTTGAATCATACAAAATGTCATAAGCTGATACTTAAGCGAGTTTGCTTGCCGCCTCCCACGTCCCACGGTCAACTGGATGCATAATCCCTACTGGCTGTCCCACACACATTAAGTACACAAGTTTAAAGCATTTTGCTTAAAGTCTTTGTACAAACTGCATTCCCGCCGGAGCTGTAATTAAAATCATAAGTCCACTTCATTACAAATTAATTGTAATAAAGCTCAAAAGTTATAACGCTCTTAACAGGTGCATAAAAAAGTTTAGAATTCTGATATGAAGCTTCTAACATTTATATTTCATAGAATAAATACTTGTTTTGAAGTTCAACGATAAGTAATAAGATGCATTTGCTTATTCCATTACTAAAAATACTCTTTAAAACCCATTTCATCATGTTTATGGTAGGAAACAGTCGTAAGAGCATTTGTAGTTCGCTGTAGCTACACTCTAAAAACTGTGTGTAAATTTACTTCACATTTACTTTTAAAAAGATAGCAAACTTAATACAAAATGTGTTTAATTTTACTATAAAAATGTGTACGGGCTGATTTCTGTTTAATATTACACACATGTGTATTAAATTTGCAATTTTAGTTTATTTTTAAACATTTGTTGGTGAATATTACTATTTTTAGTTTATTTTTAAACATTTGTTGGTGAATATTACTATTAAAATGTGTAAAAATACTAATCAGCAGTAATAATGAACATTGTGTGTTTAAATTTGCACAGACGTAATGTACTTTTGCGTGAAAAATCTCGTTTTTTTATAAATCGAGTGTGTATTTATAATATAATATAATGCGCATTTTTACATAAGAAATGTTTAATAGTAAACTGTGTGTAATTTTGCACACATTATAGGAGGAAATTGTTTTCCTCCTATAATAGTAGGAAACATTTTTTAGAGTGTAATTTGACCTGAAAATTCATGTCTTTATAGAAATTTATCGCCTGGCAGTGGCAGCGGCAAACGCATTTGAAATTAGGCTTATTACAAGCCCTAAGAATATTAGTCCTATATATTTCTACATATATATGTACGATTATTGCATGTGTATTTGTGTTTGTGTATGCGTACTTAAACCTAAATATTTATTCACATGTATAGATTTTCAAGTATTGCTTGAGCATAAATTTCAATTGCAATTTACTTAAGGTCCTCGTAATGCATAAATTTATTTACATAAAACATATGTACATTTGTCTGTATGTGTGTGTGTAGATAATGTTAAAATTGAAGTTTGTTTTGTTTTGCGGCTACTTGAATTATTATTATAACATTATTTATCTTTCAAGTATGTATGTATGTCTGTGTATGTGTGTAGGTTAATTTGCGTAAAGTGTGTGGTTATTTGTGGCTAATTGAATGCATAAATCTAAATTGTGAATTGTGCGCAAAACTCAAGTGTAATTTTAGTTTAATTGGCAAACAGACGACGCATTGCTGCTTCTGCTGCTGCCGTTGCTGCTGCTAAACTTTTCCAAAATTAAGTAATTTTCCTGCTAAGTCATAGGCAGCTGCCCCACCGCACCGCAGCCCGACACCCATTTTAGATTAAAATTCACATTGCCAGAGACCAGCAACTCTTGCTTTCTATCTTCTGCCGTCAAGCAACAAATTAAAAAATTGTGCAACAATTGGAAGCACACAAAAAGCAACAGCGGCAGCAGCAAAAGGAAATTGTCAGGAAAATGCACGGCGAATAAGAAAAGAAGAAAAAAATAAATAACAAGAAGTGGAGATGAAGGCAAGCGCGACAAGAAATTAGAAGCAGAAGAGAGCCAAGCCAAACGCCAAGTAGCAAAGCAGCACAATAAGATGAGCAATCTGTAGCTTGTGGAGCTGTTGGGGGATGGGAATGGGAATGGGTTTGGTACTTGTGGCACGTGCAACACTTGCCACAGTAATTGATAGCACGCTAGAGTGATTCGTAGTGCAATTCAGGCAGCAACATCTTCACCAGCTTACCGTCCTGCCCCTCTCTCACTCCACTTTGCACGACAATTTTTTAATAGTTGCGAATGTATTTCTTAAACATTTAAAACTCTTTTCTCTTTTTGTGAACAATCTGTAAACGAAATAGTTCAGTTAATATTCAACAACATAAAGCCATCAAGTGACGACAACTATAAATAATAACCCAGAAGTATATCCTTTTTGAGCTCATTTCGTGCGCTCTGTTTACGATTTTCGCGGTTTTGTGTACTTTGTATTTTCTCAATTTTTTTTATGACTGCGCTTTATGTACACCAATGGGAGACTATGATATAAGTTGCCTGGAGGAACATCAACTAAAATATATTAAACAAAAATACATTGTTGAAAATACATACCAAAAATATCTTACTCCTTAATAAAGCCTGTTATAAACTAACTTTAACTTTGTTCTACTTATATTTTGATGACTACACATATTATTGTATCTATATTTGTGTACTCAATCGTTTGGCATCCAATCAACGCAAAGCTTATTCAGCTTCATTTCCCTAATCTACATCGTTATAATCTTTTCAGTGTACTACTTCTACATGGGCCATTGTCTTTGCACAGTGCACAAATCTATTTTAATATTTTCTTATTTGCCACTGACATTTACGAAAAAATCACATAAATTGGTGCACACAGCCATTTTGTCTTGCCATTGTCATCACTGATGTGCCTTGGGCCGTAGTCTGAGCCTCAAGCTGAGCCCAAGGCTAAGACTGAGGCCAAGATTGAGGCGGTGGCTGCCACTACATAAACACAAACAGACGGGAGTAAGAAGCCTGACTGCAAATACCTTACTGTCTACTGTCATAAAGAGCGCAGGATGTAGAGGAGAGAAAAATCTACCGCACAAAAGCTTTTTACTTTTACTATTATTCCCAAGTACTCAAATTTGTATACCCTGTATAATGAAAGAATTGCATGCATGTTTTGTAGAATATCATATAAAATAAATATTTTAAAATATTTTATCTTTGTTTTACTTCTTTTTGGGAGTTAATTTTTGTGTTACACATGTAAATTAAATATTTATTATGGATAAAGTATATAGATTTAATAAAATATATATAAGGTGTAGTTCAAATTGATATTCTTTTAAATATATATTAAGTTATAGATACAAACTGTACTCACCAACATTTTGGTCTTAGGGCATTTATGGGTCGGCTCCCGTTAAACAAAGTTATTGTTGTCGTTGGTATTTTTGTACAACAACAAAATTTCCACACACGCCGAAGACGACGAACGCTTGGCAACGATGTCGACTGAGAGAGATATGCAGAGATATAAAGCAATTTTCTACGTAAATACTTTGTAATGGATTTAGTAAGTAGTAAAGTATGACGCGTTTGCCATCTAGAGCATGTCTGCACACATGTCTGTGTGTATGTGAGTGAGTTAGGAGCTCACTAAGAGAGAATAAAGTACTGCCTGTCTATTTTAGTGTTAGTGTGTGTGTGAGTGTGTCAGATATTGTAAATCTCTGCACATATATATACATATACTTATACCTATATATACATATTTGCGCATCATATAATTGATGAATAAGTATTACAGCGATTTTCAGCGGCATTTCCTTTTTTTTTGTTGTATCCGTTATTGTTGCTTTTGCCTTGGCCCATTGCATGCTCTTGTGCGCTGACAGAAGACTTATGAGAGAGACTGTATGTGCGCCATTTCATATAGCCTTAGTAAATGGAGCGTAGTGAGTGAATTATATTTAATGCTTTGTGTAATTTAAATATAATAAAACCTCGTACATCTTACTAAGCAAGATAGAGATCGACATAGGGCCACATTATGAAGTATGCATGCAGACAAAATAATCATTTTTGTTGCTATTGCAGACATAAATGTTTATACGGTCTATGCACATTTGCCAGCATGTATTTTGCAGAAAAGTAGGCAATAATTTTTATGAGCAACACCAAAAAATTATTAGCTTGTAAAGTAGAGAGTATAAACAAAGCATAAAACGCTAAAAAGTATCTTAAAATTATGAAAATGAAGATGAAAATATGTTGTTTAAAATCTTACAAGCTCAAAAAATTATTTAAAGGTATTTATTTTACATTTTTTTTTTTTTTTTTTTTTTTTAAAATTTTTTTTTTTTTTTTTTTATTTTTTATTTTTTTTTTTTTTTTTTTTTTTTTTTTTTTTTTTTTTTTTTTTTTTTTATTTTTTTTTTTTTTTTTTTTTTTTTTTTTTTTTTTTTTTTTTTTTTTTTTTTTTTTATTTTTTTTTTTTTTTTTTTTTTTTTTTTTTTTTTTTTTTTTTTTTTTTTTTTTTTTTTTTTTTTTAAAATAAATTTTTTTTTTTTTTTTTTTTTTTTTTTTTTTTTTTTTTTTTTTATTTTTAATTTTTTTTTTTTTTTTTTTTTTTTTTTTTAATATAATATTTTAATTTTTTTTTTAAATGTAATTTTTAAAATTTTTAAATTTAAATTTTTTTGAGGTTTTTTTGGGGGTTGTTTGTTGTTTTTTTTTTTTTTTTTTTTTTTTTTTTTTTTTTTTTTTTTTTTTTTTTTTTTTTTTTTTATATTATTTAATTTAAAAAAATTTATTTTTTAAAAAAAAAATAAAAAAAAAAAGAAATTTTTGAGGAGGAGGGGTAGGGGGGGGATAAAAAAAAAAAAATTTTTTTTTTTTTTTTTTTTTTTTTTTTAATATATTTTGGTGTTTTTTTTTTTTAAATTTTTTTTATTTTTTTTTATGTGAAAGAAAAAAAAAAATTCCTATAAAAAAACTTTCTCCTTTATAATAGTAGTAGGATTTTGAAAGTGGATTCAAGTCAACAAGAACTTGCTTTTTACTGCAAACACACTTAAATCAAAAAAAATCTTAAATCGATTTTATTTCAAGCAAAAATTCATTTAAACTCAATTATTAAAGTATCATTCATTCTCCATTCGAATCCATTGGAATCTCGAGAGACTGTTGTGGCTCTTATTGTTTTTTATTGACAACCTGCAAAACCAAAACATCAACAGAAAATTTGGTGCGCAAACAACTTGATTAAAAAACCACAAAAAAGCACACACACTCACAGACACACACACACACACACATCCCCCAACCGCTCTTAGCCAAAATGGCTCAATTGAATTGTGTTGTTGACCAATTCAAAAAGGGCCCTCAATGAGCATTCGATTGTGTGTGGACTGTGGAGCGTGGATACAAACTGTTTCAATATGGTGCACCGCCATGTTGTGACAAGGAGGTCAGCCACAGGGTAATTTAAATGAAATGAACAACAAATGCACTCACACACACACGCACACACAAACACTCGTAAAAACCAGTCAAAAAATGAAAGAAACAACACTCAAACAAACACTCAGAAGCAAGAACGGGTCGTATGGGGCATGTGACATGTGCCGCAAATGTTGGCCCCCGAAAAATAAATAGCAAGTTGTAAATTGAGAAGAAGAGTAGCTGGTTCAATCCCTGATTGTGTGTGTATGGGTGTGGCTGTCCGAGTTGTGGGCGTTCGTGCGTGGGCGTGTCTTTCGCATATTGCTTTTCAAATTGGTCATCGAGCATAATAAAAAGCATGCGGGTATCGAAGTTTTTATGGCGTTAACAAATTGCATTTTATAACACAATTTTGACGTGTGGAAAACTGCAAAAAAATATATATATATATATATTATAGCAGAAAGAGTTGAAAAGGACAATAACATTTGGCTATCAGTTTGCTGCTCACGAAGGATTTATATGAACAAATTTGCAATCAGCATTGACAATCAGCAAATGGCAAAGCGAAAAACAAAAACTGACAGCAATCACTTTGAAAATTGGGAAGTATATACAAAATTTAGCTAAAAATACAAATTTAAACAGAAAGAATGGTGTTGCACTTTAAAAGATAAGTCTTGTCTACTATAATATTTAATATTATATATTTTCATTTTTCAAAAAATATCCTTTTTTTTGGTAATTTTTTTTAATCTTTTAATATGTTTTATATAGTTAATAAGCTCAAGCTTATAATATTTAATATAGCAAAACGAAATTTCGAAATATATTTTAAATTTTGGATTTTTATGCTAATAAAATAAAATGCAGCCCCAGAAAATACACACAAAACAATATTTAAATACTTTTTCTTATTTAAGTACAAAATAAAACCATTAAGTCCAAAACGTTTTCGCTTTCAATTGTTCAACTACACACAAAAAGCGATGGAAAAACTTTCAACGTTTGTTTTATTTGCTGTTCGTATTGGAATTGTATCATTGCAATTCATTGTTGTGTGGCCTTTCTATTAAAAATAACAAATCCCTAAATACGCCACTCAAAATTCAATTAAAACTCCCGACGCACAAGCGCCAACAGATTTACAAAGCTCACAACTCAAACACACACACAAATCCATAGCTAAAAGTTGGCTAAATTGCGGGCGGGGCGGATATATGTACGTATAAATGCTGGCTGTAGTATTTGTGCCAACAATTGAGTGCTTTCAACTGTATTTTCAAATATTTATACATATATCGCAGGTAAATCGACGCTTATAAATGGGCTCAGCGGCTACAAAATGCCTGCATGCTGCATACATACATATATAATAATGCAATCCCATTGGTTTTTGGCGCTAACATTTAACATAAATTATCTGTTATCCGTTTGGCACATTTGATACATTAACTGTTGGTCCATTTGCCAGCCAAAATCTTCAATGGCCAAAGTCATAAAAATAAATGCATTTTCAAACATTCAAGTCAAGCTGCAGGCGGATGTAAGGCTTAAGCATATTAGTAGAGTATCAGGGCTCCCAAAGTTTAAATGGCAAAGCTGCATATATCTGCAGCGGCTTATAAGTGTCATTAGGGGTGGTTATAAGTACTGCAACCAAATATTTGAGGTTGCCTACATCAACAATGAATTAGAGATGGCCGCTCGAGTCGTGACAATTAACAACGATGTCGATAAATCCATTGCTATCAGATGCATTGATATTTGATAGGAATCATCCTCACCCGCCACTTTTAAAATACCAACAAGCTCAACAAACATACTCTGCTGTTGAGTGGCTTTCATTATTGATAATTCTTTTTTATTGTTATTCATGTTTAATAAATGTTTTTTGTTTATCAAAATACAACGCACAAAAAATACAACACACACTTGCTTGTCACTTTTACAATAGAAGAAGATGACAGTTGATGTTAGATGTAAGATGTTGCAATGTGAACACGAGTTTCACATCTTCTCATCGTTCCTATTGATGTGCGATAGTGTGAATAGGCTATAACCTGACCTGAGCATATGAATTTGTCGTAAAAAAATCATCGACGACTTGACGACTTATCGATGGCAAGGTTTCCATTTGCTGCTTCGACTGCAAAATGCATGCGATGTATCGATATTTATAGAAACATGCTTAGATTTGAATTTGAAACCGTTTATTTAAAAAGTCAAGTCAATAATTGTTTTGTATTTTATTTTTGTATATAAAATTTAATAACTAGCAAATCGAAGAATATTTATTATTTAACGATAACATAGAAAAACATATACATATATTTATATTATATTACAGATTTGTTGGATTTCGTTGCCGATTTTCCATTACATTATTTTGAAAAAATTCAATTAATTGCTTTATGGATTCATTTTGACTTAAAACTGTATTCATCGTTCTTTCAAGTTCATGTATACGTGTTCCCAAATCCGGCCATGTCCTTTCACCCGTTTCCTTTTTAGCAATTTCTAATGCACGGTGAAAAGTGACATCGTCAATTTGGTAACTATTAGTTAAGAATAACTTGATGGCCAGCTCTTTTATTGTGGACCAAGCTCCCCATGCTTCTTGCATTTTCTGAGCCCCGGAAATATTTTCACCCACCTCAACATCCATTTCGTCCCTTTGGTTCACCCGTAAGTACGAATATTTTACTGCCTCAGCAATATGCTGTAGATTAGCTATGTTTGATGCCTGTGCAGGTGAGTTAGTATCTGATAAATCATCCTCATTAGTTTTATAAAAATGCAGTGTCATTAGATGGGGATATTGATACTGTGGAATTGATATTTTGTGTACTGGATTATCTAAAGGATTTATATAATATTTAAGTCTTTTGAATATCCAGCGATCCCACAATGGATGATTTAAGAAGTCCTCACAAGTGCTTAGTAAATTGATGTGACTAATGGTTCTATAAATTGCAGCTTGATCTTTGATCATCTGGGAAAGAGATAATAATACTTGTTAATCTGTCAAAATATTATGAAGACGTTTGAGACATACTTGAATATCGCTGACTGCCAGACCCGTAAGTAGATTGAAAAATGATATTCCGACAATGATCACAAACAAGACCAACAACAAAAGATCAAAATAGCTTTTTATCTCAATACTGCTTGCATCATATTCGCCAGTTGACATTACATACGATTTTATCGAAGATAGAATAAAACTATCGAAATTTAAGCTCAAACTCGCAGTTGCATTGCTCGTCTCTTCACTTTTTATTGGATTTGCAAAACGGATATGAAAACAAGCTCCAAATGTTAGCACCAAGAACACAAATAAAAGAACATACTTCATAACAGTACGAGATACTTCTATGAGCATAAGCAGAGGCAGAGATATCCAAGAGAAACGCAACGAGCTCATAAGCAACAGAAACTTAAATGATGTCAATAATAGTGTAAATGTGGCAACAATGCTCTGCGTCTCCTCTGTTCCATATTCGATGCATGTGCAGATTGTCAGTACGATCGCAAGCAGATCCAACAGATTGACAATAAATGAGCGTAAATAGTGTTTCCAACTCAAAACAAACTGTATCACCTCTCGTACCAGCAAATAGAATATGAGAATCAAGCATAAAACTTGTATTATTAATGAGCTGGACACAGTTGTTCGATTCGGAAACCTTGTTAGTATAAGTGTAGTAATAAACACTTGAAATAGTGAATAGATTGCGAAATGTATGTAAAAGAATTTGGAAAACATTTGCCATTTAATGACGAGTAGTAAAGTTATAACTGGATGCTGAAGTAAATGATACAATTCCTTTGATTTGCGTATATGGGAAATGGTTGTCATGTCATTGTATACGAATGGAATGTCATTAATCTTGGGTGGATGCGAAACATTGGATAGATCAATGTCGATATTGCTGTCTTTCGATTGTTCATTGTCGATTGTGATGCAACTATTGAAATGGTCCTCCAAGATCTCAGGGCGTATGAGTGATACGGGTAAATCCTCATAGTTGCTCATCATTCCCATATAGGCACCACT
The DNA here is from genome assembly GCA_018152965.1 of Scaptomyza pallida. NCBI lineage: Eukaryota > Metazoa > Arthropoda > Insecta > Diptera > Drosophilidae > Scaptomyza > Scaptomyza pallida. The sequence goes on along the minus strand of JAECXP010000051.1, from coordinate 2,038,756 downwards.
TGAGAGCAGTTCTTTGACAGCCGTCTCATTGCACACCTTTGCCGCATACAATAATGGCGGTATATATTCTGGATGTATGCCACTGACGTCAACATGTCTGCTTCTTAGAAGATGTCTAAAGCCATCTAAATAGTTGTGAAATTCGGCAAATCCCTCAGATTTTGATGGCATATTGCTGATAGCTTTTTGCAGAAGCTTCACGGATATATGGTAGGGCAGTTTTATGTGCCGAGATTCAAGTAATTGTGCGACAGTTTGCACATTCCTAAACGAAATGGCTTTGAGAATGATTTCCAAATTTTCGTTGTCTGTGTTTATAATGAATGTTTGCATTAAACATTTTAGTGCATTACTATCCTCACGTTTAACATATCTATCTAACAAGGCAATTAAATAATTAAGCCTGTCTGAATACTTTTTCGAATACAAATCCGATAGTCGTCGTTTTAAAAACGGAGCCTTTTGTTCTAAAAATGTATTTTGATATTGTATCATTTCATTAATCGACTTTCTGCCCAACTCCTTGTGTCTGTCTATGTGCTTGGACTGGATGTAAAACCATGCCTCTGTGACATGTTTGCTAACACTGGTGGCTCGCAACAGCAACATGTATGTCAAATTATATCTATCATTGTTTGGCAATTGCTTATTTTGCAGCACATAGTTCATCGGCGTCATGCCCTCATCATCCGTGGTGTTGATCGAGGCACCATTCCGTAGCAAAAGTTCCATACATTCACCCACTTCGCCTGAATTGGATGCATTTAATGCCTTGGCTAAGTAGTTAAGTGCAGTTTGTCCGTTGTACTTGTGATCAACATTGACCACAGCTTCGCCATCTTCGGATGAAAAAAGCAGGACAAACATATTGCAGAAACTTAAAGATTCGGCTGCATAGTTAACAGCCGCTTTTTGAAGCCGGGGATTCACCTAAAATATACAAATTTCAATAAGTTTCTAGCCGCTATTGAAGCTATTAAACGTTGTAAATAACATTAAATTAAGCTTATCAAAAGTTAACAATCGTGTAAACTGTTTTTGCACAGAAGCATTAAAAGCTTATAACGTTTTCAAGGTCATTTTGGCATCGATGACTTATTTACTATATAATTATTTTACAAAATCTTCTCACGCTTATATTTAATAGTCATAATATTCGTACGTACATAGTTCACATCACATTGCGCGTCTATACAGAGTTTCAGAAAATGTATACGATTTTCTCTCTTTGTTGACAGTAGTTGTTCATAAATACTGCTCTTATCGCCTTCTGAATAATTGAGATCCACACTTGGTAAGGCAGCTTTAAATTTTTTATATTTGTTAAAAAGTATATAGTCTAATAATTTTTTATGAATTTGTTCTTGGGTGCCAATAGGCGAAATTGCACTTAGTTCAGTTTCCGACATATTTCACTTTTATTCATGAATTTTAACAAAAAAAATTGTTTGCACTTGAACGAAGCAAAAATACTTGTGTTAATGACTCGTGCTATTTAACATTTTGCGAAATGTTATTGGCGAGTTGCGGGTAAGCACGATCAAAGAGTCAACGAGTATGTAACAGTAACAGAGATGTAAAAAGAACTGGCGAAAAAACTGACCTGACGACGGGTCGTAGGTAGAGAAAAGACAGAACAGCTGCTTTTGTTTATACTTCTGTGGTGTTAGCTATGTTAACGTCATGTTATCCATTAACAGCGATGTTTATCGAAAAATAACGATAGCCGATTACCAGTTATTCCCAGTTACCATTGACTGAAGGTTTACTGCAGTAAATTCCTTATGGGAAAATACACGCAAAATGAACTTCAGTTACTCAAAATGGTAATAAATGAGAATAACTGGATAAAGGAAATACACTATTAAAAGGTGTGAATATGTTAAACGAGACCCTGCCCTCTGCGCTCATCTCTATCACATATTATGTCATCTCTATCTATGTGAATGGTGGTCGACAGGCTGCGACGTTGTTTGAGCAATTTCTAACAGCTGTTTCTGCTGATGCCCTTTCTCTCTATGTTTTTTTGTGTGGCTGTTAAGTATGCAGTTTTTTTCGACTGCTCTATACACTTACATGTGCTTTTTTTGCATGATAGTGTGGGTAGATGAGTGTGGGGTGTTAAATGTGTGCGATTTGTCGTGGTAGCTCTATAATGGCCAGTAGAGGTCGGTATTGCCGTTATGCTTATGGTTTTGCATGGCAGCACGTGTGGAGCATGCAGATGTTAACAACGGAAGAGAGAGAAGGCAGGGTGCGAGAAATGAACGAACGGACCACCCAACAAAGCAGAACTGAAATTGAACAAATTCCTGACAAATTGGAATTTGGTTTAGTTTTTTTTTTGGTTGTGCTTTCCCATAACCTCGCCATCTTTGTTCTTGTTTTCTTTTGTTTTTTTTTTCTGTCCCCCTCATTTCTTTTTGCGCTGCCAGCAAAATTTGCTCACATTTTTCTTAGTGCTCTGTTATTGTTGTTTTTGTCGTTATTTTTTTTTGTGTTCTTCTGTTGTTTCTGCAACATTTCCACGCAAGATTTCGTCTCAAATATGCGCTGGGCCATTATGATTATTTCTACATTGCGTGTGACCCCCTCACTCCACCATCATCCCACTCCATATTGCTGTGCACTTTGAAAAATGACACTTTACAACAGTTGTAATTTGTTTTTGTAGCAGGGTCAAAATGTTCGGGCTGTTGCCACCCCACAACTATGTGGGCATGGCTGTGCGATTTGTGGGTGTCAATGTGATTTGTTGTGCTGGGTTGCAACGATGTGGGCGTGCTGGCCAATATGATAGCATTCTCTAAGTGGGAGAGCTTAGGGTTGGCCAACATCGTTATTGAACTGTGTAAAACATTAAGCCAACTTAAGCAACATGATATCGAAAACGTTTAAAAAAGGGCATTAATGTGGCTGCATATTCTCTTATACACTTTAAACAAATCTGTAGAAGGTATTGGAAAACTGATTTGCTTCGTTCTCAAAACAACCTTTTTGAAATTTTTTTCATTTAAAAAACCTAAATATTTAAAAAAAAAAAAAAAAAAGTGGTGTAGAGATGATATTGCCATTATAACAATTATTTCTTGTCATTTTTGCACTTGGACTAGTTTTAATGTTCCAATTCAAATTGTCACAAGCTCCAAATCTAAAAACTTAACTTTTATTTCATTTATTTTATTTTATTCATTTTCTTATCGAAAACAGCTGCAAATACGTGCTTAATATCATCGAAAATGTATTTTAAAAGAATAAATTAAATTAACTCAGAACTAAGTCCCATTAACAGCACAAGCTTTATTAACAAATGATTGAATTATGTAATATTTATCTTGATTGACACCCTGCTTTAGAAAACTCAAAAATTAAATAAAACAACCAAGCATTGTAATTATACTTTACAGTAAAAAACAAGACTTCAAATGTTTTCATTCATTCTTAAAAAATACTTCAAACACTACAAAGCTAACATTTGTATCATATTTATAATAAAAACAAGAAACTAAAAAAGTGTCGCTATCCTGACAACGAAATAAATCGATTTGCCTGTGTGTCAATTTAATAAAGTTTGGCAAGGCACGTTGAAGAATTTTTTATGCCTTCAGCTGCTGTTCGTAGTTATTAAAGAATTCTGTTTTTAAAGCCGATATAAGTTTTTGTGACTTGCTTGCAATGAATTTTAATTTATTTGGAATGGTATGTTAGATTTCTAAAGTTTGTTTATTTTTGTTAACATTGCTTTTATTTGTGCAACAGGATTTTCTTAATATGGAACCCAACGTGTTACCAAATGCCAACAAGATTGGCAACTACACAAATAAGATTCATTATTTGCGCACAAAGTTGGTAGACGAGCTGCCCAAATTGACGTTCGGCGAGAAGTTTCTGGATCCGGTGGATCCACAAAAAGAACCGAACTATTATACCATAATTGAAAAGCCAATGGATTTGAAAACAATCATGCAACGTGTCTACAACTTTTATTATAAGAATTCCAAAGCTTTGATAAAAGATATTTTTCTTGTAATCAACAACTGCAAGAGGTACTACAAGCCGGATGATCCCCAGTACATTGAAGGATTTAAACTAGAGCAATTCGCTTTGCATGTGATCATGAGTATGCCTCAGGAGCAGGAAGTCCCCTGCACTTTGGATAAAACCATGTTGGACAGGCGCATTCTTATAGGTCTTTATTATATGATTCAGATTGCAAAGAATCTCATTAATCAGTTTTCTATTCCGGCCTTGAACCAATACTTTAACCAACGAGCTTTGGAATTAACGAACAAACTTAAAAGCAATCAGTTCACATGTATTAGCCAAGTGAATATTGAAATGGAAAAAGTTATTCATGATACCTTTATGCGCGCAGAAATGACTAGATACAACTAGTTTTGCTTTTGAATTCGTTTCACAATCACAAATCATACATAAATTCTTTTTAACATGTTGTCAGCTTAACACTTTTGTATTTAAGACATTCAAGCGTAATAAAATGAAATCCAGCAACTAAACTTGAATAATCTGATCATAAAATCATTGAATTTTAATATATTTACATACATTGATTAGTCATTTATGGCAGCTTAATTATGATATTTAATACCACACACACACACACTATTGGCTCATTGACATGTTGCACACATGAAATAAACAAACAATGGCTGATTACTGTCATCTAGCGCAGTTGGTCGAGTTGAAGCCAAATCCTTTTGACCACTTGACCAAGCTAACCACAATTTAATCATTCGAGCCGAAAACAGACAAACAAGCGTAACTGCCAAAACTAACCGCATCAACCAAATGTTTATTATTTTAGCATACAAATTAAATGCAATATTTATAGATTTTAATTTGTTAAATAATTACCATCGAGTAGTAGTACATTTTGCATTGTACCCATTTCAATTATAAACATAAATGCCTAAAATCACATAGAGCTAACTTTGCGGTTGCTCCCGCGGCCCTCATCAATGGGGGGCGGGGGGCATGTCAATTCCCCCCGTTGCTCTAAATTATTGAAATGCATGCAAATTAGTTTCCAGTCGAACAAATTGCAACGTTTTCAAGGATATATATTTATTTACATAAATTTGTATTTCTTTCCTGATTATCATTTGTTATTTATTAAAAACATTTGGTCGCACTGCACTTTTTTTTTTTTTTTTTTTTTTTTTTTTTTTTTTTTTTTTTTTTTTTTTTTTTTTTTTTTTTTTTTTTTTTTTTTTTTTTTTTTTTTTTTTTATTTAAAATTTAAATTTAAATATGTAGTCATAAATAATTTTAATCAGTTATTGTGCACATTATTCTTTATTTCAATAAACAATTTCACTAAATGATAGTTTTGTGATATTGAAATAAGCGATATATTAAATTAGCCAATTAATTTTTTTAAATTCATAAGAATGAAAACAAATATATAAAAATTAAATTTATCAAATTAATAACCCGAAAAAAAAAAAGGAAAATATTTTTCGCTGCCATGGGCGCTAGTCAACCAGGTACGCCTCTGCACTGCACTGTAGTCATAAATAATTTTCATCAGTTATTGTGCACATTATTCTTTATTTCAATAAACAATTTCGTAAATAATAGTTTTGTGATTGAAATAAGCGATATATTAATTAGCCAACTGCATTAAATGCTAGATGAAAAAGTTGCTGTCGACATTTTCATCATATCAAAACCCGAAAAAAAAAAAAAAAGCGTTGGTTCAACCGTGGCAATCATTTAACAAAATAACCAATTAAAACTCCATAGTTGCGTATTGTTATTATTGCGAGAGAGAGCCAGAGAAAAAAGCATGCTGTCGTTGAAGTTTTGTGCCTGCAAAAGAGTCAAGTCATAAACGTAATGATATAAAATGGTCAATGACAAGAAAACTTACCAAATGCTGCAGATGAGAGCAACACGTTGTGGCCGTTAGTAGACCGTGCCACATAAGAGGAGATGTGTGATGTTCGGCGGGGTGTAGAGCATTATTAAGTCACGTAGCATCATGTGTGTGTGTAGCTGACATTTTCTTCAATTATTGTACTTATGGTTTCCTTTCGCGTTTTCCACGACTCCATTTGTTGTTGCATTCGTACCATGTGCGTGAGTTTTTGTGCGTTGCGAAAAGTATCTGTCTGGGAACTAAATGAGTTGTGGCCAAGAAGCGTGTTAGCTACACTTGTTAACTTAAAGAGCTTCTACAAGGCAACATTGGCAGCTGCCTAGGATGTCAATTTCTGATTCTATATAAATGCATCAATAACAGAAACGGCCGAACATTAGGCTGCAGTCTGAGGCGAAAAAATCGCAACTGCCTAGTCCTTTCTTGCTCTTAATGGCTTAAACTCTTTCAGCAGTTTATTTTACTTTTTAAAGCATTTTTATTGTTTATGGTTACTTGTTTTTAGTTAACAATTGATATAAACTGCAATCTTTGTTTATTTACATTTAATTAGTTTTAAAATGTTGTTCAGCTGTTAACTTTTAACAGATTCTGTTAGTTGAAAGCATTGCGCTTCCCGATTAATATCGATACTTAATTGCTTGTTTTGCTTATCGCTCCCCGATATTAGTACATTGAAGAACCGATTCCTATTTTTTTTTAAATATATTCTTGATGAGAACACATGAACTTTAAAACGTGGAAATAAATGCTAATTGTGCGCTGTAAAAGGACTTCTCAGTGCACGTCTTTTGCGTTTACCCACAACCGGGGCAAATCCACCGCCAATGCCAGAGACAGTTCCCAATTGCAACAGCAGCGGATTACTGACCAAGGCAGCGGCTATGCCCAAGACAGCAGCGCTGGCTAGTGGAATGAGAAAACTCTTGGCCAGCAGCGCTTTTTGTGACAGCTCCGGCGGTCCCTTGTGCGTGGCAATATCGTGTGGCTCCAGATACGCGTACTCGCCGCTATGGCCACCACCGTAATGGCCATGATGTGAGCCGTGACCTGGACGTGCGCCATAAACATCAAAGGGTACATCAGTTTCAACACTGCTGCCTCCACCGCCGTAATACGAACCATGTCCAGCGCCTCCACCCGCCGAATACTCGTAAGGATGTCCTTCGTAGGCATAGCTGGCGTGTCCTCCATGTGGATTTTGAATGTGTGTGGTTACACCGCCGCCTGCACCACCGCCATAATGACCTGTAAGTGTGATTATGTTGATATAAGTATATTAAAGAAATTTTTTAAGATAAGATTAAAATTGCGAAATGATTTTGAAGGCTTTACTTTAAAGTCTGTCAAAGTGTTACCCAACTAAACCGTACTTCCTTGCAAGCTATCTCTGTACAGTGTATATTAACTTACCCACACTGATGCGTTCATGTTGCCCCAAGCCTTGACGCCACTTGTTGTATGCCTCGCTGAGACTCTCACCCACGCTGCCCAACTGTGCACCACCAGCACCACCTGTAGAGCCTAGATAGCTGTTAGAGATGGGATTCGAAAGTGTACTCGAGCCGCCGCTAGATGTAGAGCCTGGTCCTCTATAGAATTCCGGTGGTGGATCATAGCTTTTGGCTAATAAAGTGCTGGCATAATCCAAACGATTATTGCTGCCAACATCACGTTTATTATTTGTATTTCCATTGTTGTTGATACTGTTGTTTTTGTTGTTATTGTTGTTGCCAGTACTTGGCTCCCAGACCACTGTGCTAGCGTTTTGGGCTAAACTAAACTGCAGGCACGCAAACAAGACAAAGAGCCAAAGGCTCAGCTTAGCGAGTAGTTTCCGTTTGAATTCGAACATTGCAACTAAGATCGCTTCAAGTCAAGTCAACGACTTTATAAAATATTGTGCGCAGACAGACAGATTTTGTGGCATTGCCACATGCCACAAGCTTTTGCTTTTGCTTTTGTCATAGCTATTTTTGGGGAGCGCACACACACACACACACACATGACAGCAACAACAACTGGCGACAAATTGCGCTTTGGCAATTTAAGCCAGAAATTGTAAGCGTCTTGGACGCTTGGCTGCATGCCACAAACCTCCCATTGGCAACAAACAAGAGGCAAACGTCTCGCCGCGCCACGCCGCGCTGCCCGTGTGTCTGTGCAATCATTGACAATTAGTGTCGCCAAATGGGCGAGTTCTTTCGCCAGCATTCGAAAACGTTATTAAAGCGTTTGTATGTGTTTGTAGAATAGTACACGTTAGTGGGTTTCACTTTTCCACACTTGTTCCATTAACTTGGCCAGCACGCGTGTAGTTGCCAATTTGACAGCAGCTGGTTAATGAAATAAAGTTTATAAAAATAAGTACAATGATTTAGAAGTACAGTAAACGCTCTAAAATCTTTGACTTGACTGATTACAAAATTCTTTCATACTTTTCTTTTTTTTTAAAAAATTATTCTAGACTTGGATTAATAATTCTTTGAACTGTTAAATTGTAACGCCTTATTCCAGACGCTTTGATTTCCTAAAATGATTCTGATATTTAAGCCCATTTAAACCAGTTTAAGGGGATTAAAAAAGGCCAATATTATTTTTAAAATTAAATCACTAAATTAAAAAAAAAAACATATTAAGCCTTATATTAATGGCTTTAAAATTATTTTAATTTTCATATCAAAGATTGTGAAAATGTTATTTTTAGGAAGCGACCACTGTACATCATAGCTTAGCATTTAAACAACGACTTTTACTTCTCAAACTACACTCGCAAAATATGTTCCCTTGAAGACAGTTAAGAAATTAACACCGTTCTTCTTCGCTGCATGCATATGAGAGGCTTGTGGAGTTGTGGGCGTGCCCAATTTGTTAGAACTTGTTGCGCAAGTTTTTTGACATTGGCAAAAAAAAACCAATTGCTTATTTATTTTTAGCCAACAAAGAATGCGAAATGCAAAAATTTTTGTTTAACCTTGTCAATTTTGTAGTAGCGTCACTTTTTAATACTTTTTTTGGGCACACACGCGTTTGAAATTGTGCACTCGACTGTCGCAAAGTCTACGGTTTGTCAATTTGTTATCAAAAAAAAAAAAAACGAAGCTCGCTGCGAATACGACTATCAGCTTATTGAGAATTGTGATAGAATTTCGTAGAACACTATCTCAATGCGAAACATGGTGAGAGTTCCAGGGAAATGAAATAAGTATCGGTAGCTCTTATCACAGATGTCGACTTTGATTATTTTCAAAGATGACGCGCAAAGCGTGCGCCTGCGTCTTTAACAGTAGCCATCAAAAATTACTTTATCTATGTTTAAAGTACATATAAACATGATTTCACTTTTAATGTTATTTTCTAAATTTATAGTTTAATCGCATTATAGTCACACATCAATTTGTTCAATGATAGAGTATCAAGGGCATATCAACTACTATTTAAGTTGCTTTAAACTATGTTTAACACAATTTTATAAATGTCTTATTATAATTGACTTCTTTACATTTTTTTTAAGTTGAAGTATACATTCATACCTTAAATATTGGCACAAACTTAAGATTTCTTCTAATTCTTCTTTAATTTCTTTAGAACTTCAACAAAAAATAAAACATGTTTAATTAATTTAAATCAAAGAAGCTTGTCAAAATTCACCGTAAATAAATTTAAATAAAACAGTGAAAGAAAACACTTTAAAAATAGAAAAATTAAAAGAAAGATTAATCCAAAATGTTTAAAGGAACTATGAAAAAATTTGGAAAGCTAGAAAGATCTGTGCGTTGGTTTCGTGGCATGTCTCCCGAGCAATTCAGAGCGTGCGACAAATTGTTGCACGCTTTGCGCGATGACATCCAACAGGAGTCAACATACAGAGTGCGTGAGTGCCTCACGCTGCTCGGAATTCATCCATTGATCAATGCCAAACATATAAAAGCCATCATTGACATAAGCCAAGGCAGCGATTTGGCATTCCTCTGGTTCCTGTGGGAGGCCAACTACAAGGAGCCACACGGACCCATCGAGGAGCACAACAATTACACGACCAATGAGCAATTGTTACTGTCTGCAATTGCGCATCTGGATATGGCATCGACCATGCGAGGACTGGATAAAATACTGCCACTGTCCGAGCACGGCAAAAAGTATCAGGAACAAAAGGCTCCAAAGAAACAGAAACCAAAAAAGATCAAATCTCAGAAATCTGTAGATAATGCAAATATTTTACCTTATTCGATCAAGCAAGTGCGACCCAAACGCTATGTATCCTCAACCGTATCGAGACCCAAGGAGCGCAAGGTAATATTTCCACATTACCACAACTACAAGGATCAAATGTATAACATACCCAATGAGAGCAGTCGCTGGTTTACAAACTACGAACTATCACCGGCAAAACGCGAGGTCAAAAAATGTCTATCCATTGCACTTGCCCAAATCTTTGCGAAGGACCGTGCGCCCCCTGGCAAATTGTTGTGCCACGTGCATCGCTGGGTAGAACATTCAACAGATAGAAAACAGGAGGAGCTCGCCTTGGAGACACTGCAGCGTTGCATGCAATTGATGGATGTGCCCGGAGCAGAGAGGCAGAAACGCAGCAAACGCATTGTTGAGCAACTGGAGCGGGAAGTGAAATCGGCGGCAAACAAGTTGCAACAGTACAGGCGTTGCCAGCTGACGACACTGCGAAAGATCAGGAGAAATGCAATGGACTGCCAGAGCTGTGAAATGTGCACGCATTTGATTCCTATGCCAGGTATGGAGACTAAACAAAACGTTGATTTCTCGTTTCTGCTGCCGCAGTTTTCGAATATACCAGCACATCCCTTACAATATCAGGAGGCCATGGAGGAGAAACTGGGCATAAAGGTGCTGCAATGGGGCAGTGAGAAGCAGTATAAACGAATAAATGTCGATGATGACGATCAAAAGGATACAATTCGAGGTCAGTTCGAATACAATTCAGCTGGCATAAAAATCAATTGTCCCAGCAATGTCAATAAACCGCGTATACGAAAATCGCAGTTCATAAAAAATGATTGCAAAGTGATGCTTCTCAATGACAAAGGCAAGGTTGAGCAGACATTTAAATCAACACAGAAAAAGGAAACTAGTTCAGCGGAAGCTGCTGAGGATTTCAAATATTGCTTTAGAGGAAACATGCCGGATGGCTTACTGAACTGGGATTTCTTTAAGATCTATGAAACGCATAATAGTGAACCAACGACTGATATGCAACCTTTAATCAAAAGCTATTGCATACGGGCTTTAAATAAAGCCATGGAGGAGCAACTGGAAATGGAGGAGAGTCCCGCGGAGAAACGACTGACAGCTGCCGAGGCAGCTGACAAATGTGTAAGGAGAACAATTGAAGAAACTAACAAAAACTTGGATCAATGCATGAGACAGCAAAATCCTACAAAATCTGAACGTTTACAAACAACAAACATCGATCCAGATAATATACCCCAATTGATAGAGCTGCTGAAAGCAGGCATGGATCAATTGAAAGATAATCCATTCTATGTCTTGGTAACACTGCCCAATGCGCACAAGCTGCCCGTCTTACTGGATTGGATAGCCGAGCGATATGGCAAGACATATAGCTATCAGCAAATGAATCAATTGGCCAATTGCAGTCGCGTTGTCTACGAGCAGCTGATGAAGAAAAGTGAGCAGAAGGAAGTGCCATTGCCGAATAACTTGGGCGAGTTTCATGGCAACAGGGAGTTCTTCCAGTGTCGCCTCAATCAAATTAGTGTGGAATATTATAACAGGCTCAATGATATGGCGCTGAAGCAGTCAAGGCTCATCTGGTTAGCATTGCGTGGGTATTCCGGGCTAACCGGCTCTAATCCGGAGACATTCTTTGCTTATATGCCGGCCAAAGAGCGGGATTTTATGCGCCATAATGTTTGGAGATCGAAAGACTATCGCAAAATGGATACCATTCGAAAGGAGATGAGAAAAAGGAAATCGACGGAGATGTGGTAATGCCGTGACGTATACATTGAATTGGAAATGTTTCATTTAATGTCTAAGACACGGCATCATCAGATCTCTTTGATATCTTTTGAATAAATATATACAATTGGGCATCTGAATCATTATCTGTATTTTTATAGAATCCATAAGCACTTTTTACAAGGTTTTGGTAAAATAACAGTTGATAACCAAATGTAATGCGATTGTAGAACCTTCAAAAACCGTTAGAAAAATTAAGGTAATGTGTTCCGACTTATTTCTTTTGGGGTTTAAAAGTCTTTCTTTTTGCTCATAAACAACATTTATCTTATATGGCGTTAGCTTTTATTTTTGATCAATTTAATATGGAATTACCAAACGTCAAATGAAGAGTTATTAAAACACATGTCAAAGATAATGCAATAAATCGAAAATCTCTTAGCTAGATAAGTTTAAACAACATTTGTCGTGTTTCAAACACACGAACTGATAGAACGCTAGATAATAATTTGTAATTACAAGGAACTAGACTAATTTTGGCAACAAAAGATATCAAACCAGGAACTTTTAGTATAAAAGCTGAAACTATTTCGCTGTTTCGATACATTCAGCTGTATTCGCTTGTCTGACTCTCAACCACTATGAAGACTAGTAAGTTTTGAATGGTTCTACAATTTCCTACAAATATTAACAATTTCAACTAATTGTTTAGCTCTGGTTCTCCTCTGCCTGGCCATGTTTGTGGCGGCCGTCTTTGCTGATTGCAACCCCAACACAAATGGAATGCCAGTTTGTACTGCCGACAGCGTTGGAAGGTATCGTAACAATTTTGATCCCACTCACTATTGGGAATGTCAAGGAAACACTGCCGTTTCTGTGCCCTGCGATTTTGGTGGCTTCGATTCGGAAAAATCTGCTTGCGTTGCTTGGAGCACCTGGCAGTGGGTCAATCCCTGCCCAGAAGATGCTTAAACTGATTTTGTGAACTCCCTACCATGAAAAATAAATTAAAATGTTAAAAGTTTATATATTTAATAATGCTACACTGAAAAAACAAGGTTTGTCAAAAGCGCTTAGCGGGCAACTTTGGAACTACATATTTTGGCTTTGATTTTAGTATTGCAAAATGGAAAAATTATAAGTTTTTTGTACTTATCACTAAGAGGCTTGTGCTCTTATTATAAGTTTGACAATACTTTTTTCAGCCTTAAATGCTAGGTACATAGTTCAGGTAAAGCTTTATTAAAAACTGTCAATCATTCTCTTGCCTCAGCTAGAAATTCTAAACATAGAAAAATATACCCTTTACAATTTTATTGTTTGTGCTTATCATGACGATATTTCAACCTCGATTTCTTTATAATGCGGGTAATGCCTTGCATTTTTAGCCAGTTAATAATAATAATTATAAAAATAAAAAGAATAATAATTATTATTGCTTATTAGTCGTTGATTTATTTAAAAAAAAGGCAAAAAAGATTAAAAACGTAAATTAACTGAAAAGCCGCCGATGGGATTTGAACCCGCGATTTATACATGACACAACAGTTTCGTAGTTGATGCAAGTAATATATTTCCAAGGACGGCTTATTATTTTTTTTTTTTTTAAAGGTCATTTGAGATCATTTCTGACTTAAAATGCCTTTATAGTTTCAAGTTGTTTAAATGAATAATAAATATTTTAAGTCGATGATTTTATAAGATTAAGATTTTTTATACATTTTTTACTTCAACTTCAATACGATTATGTATATATTATATAATATTTAAAGAATATTTTAAGATAATTTTATATGATTATATTTTATTTTTATAATCACACCTTATAAAAACCGAATTTATAAAATAAATATATATGTATTTTTAAAATTCTTTAAGCTGACCAGGAAATAAAAACGCATATTTCAATGTTTTTATGTAAAGGTAAAAAATTAGTTAAATTAAGGCCCAACTTTCGATTTGGTTTTTTTTTTTACTCCCATTACTATAATTTGCGATCACAGAAATGTTCGCATATCATTATCGACAAAACTATAATCTAAATCTTAGGATTCCTAAAACTAGCTAATCTTTTTTTGTTAAAAATCAAGATTACATTTAACTTATTGAATCATTTCCTTTAAAATTTTAACCTTGCACTTTTTTTTGTAACAAAAGACAAATTGTATCTTCAATGGCAAATTTTGGCAAATTAAAACATTGCAAATCATGATGATGCATTTCTCGGTGTTCACAGATAATTGCGAATTTTAATCAATGTGTGAACATTGCAGTACGGATTTACTAATCAACTAATTAAGGGGCGGTTAGCGAATCAAATGTCAAGATAGTCCATAAGATTTAAGGCCCCCCAGCTAGATTAATTTGTACACTTTGTTTCATGTTCCGGCCAAAATAGAAGTTATCAATGCACGAACACAACCATTCATTCATATAGTATGTATGTACAACAAACAAGAACACAACACAGTTAGATAAGTTTTTATTAATAAAGTACTAGTATAATTTCAGCCAGGCCCAGATACCAGACCGGTAGTCTCGACGCCTTGATTGTACTATATAAGAATTGGCAAACGCTCTAGTTGGCCACATTCAGTACTATTCTCTTGACTGACTCCAACCAATATGAAGACCTGTGAGTATAGCATTAATCAAATATTATTATTATTATTATTATTCATTAACAATTTATACTCTCCCTCCGCTCGGCCATAGCACTTATTCTACTTTGCCTGGCCCTGTTTGTGGCAGCCGTCTTCGCTGCCGATTGTAATCCCGATGGCAATGGAATGCCAACGTGCACCGGCACTAGCGAAACAAAGTATCGCAACTTCTGGGATCCCACACGCTATTGGATGTGCGTGGGTAACAATGCTGTTCCTGTACTGTGCGGTGAAGGTGGTTTCATGGCTTCTGCAAATGGTTGCGTTGACTGGTCAGTGTGGAATTGGGTTCCACCATGCCCTGAAAACTAAAATATATACGTAAATGCTTAAAGACTATAAATGTGTAATGACTTTTTTTCTGAAAAATAACAATGCACAATTTATTTGCAAATAACACTTTTCTGAGTTTTGATTTTAACCTAAATTATTGCATGTTGGTGAAAAAAGGAGAAAAAAAAACTTGTGAACGGCATTGTTTGTGCCAAGCCGTTCGTTTGTGTGTTCCATCCTTGTCTAGGGGAGTGCTAACTTGCTCTCCTTCCAAACAACACAAACAATTCAACAGCACAACCCTCGTTATATACGCAAGCGTCAGCGAAAAAGCAGTTGTGAATTATAAGAGCGTCCACAGCACTCGCTACCAGCAGTTTTTATTTTGTCAGTATTTTTTCATATGTTTAACCTTAACATTTTTTTTTTCTTTTTTTAGTTTTTTCATAATTTATATTTAATGTAATATCATTATTTATGTATTATTAAGTGAGCTACTGGTTTAAGTCCGCACTTTATCGCCTAGACATTTTCATTCAGAAAAAGAAGTCAAGACAACAAAATAAACGTTATCAAAGCACTCAAAAGTACCCAAAATCACAGTATTGTTTATAAGTTCACTTGGTTTATAATGAAACGAAGAAAGTAATATTATGTAAAACAATAATCAGTTAGCGATTTCAAAAAATCGAATTTACACTGTAATAATTATATATAGAGTTATCAGTTATACTAGAGAAATAAAAAGACGCATGTCTGCAATAATAAATTATATTACTTATGATGGATTATAGACAGGTCCGGTTACCGATAGTCGTTGTCAATGCTTTTTAATCATTTTGTTTACGTTTAGTTATTGTCATAGATAGTTTCATATAAATATACCATGAATACTTAGAAAATGCCGCTTGGTAGCTTATATTAATGTTTTGGTCATAGTCCAATAGTTAAATAAAACAAGTAAAGATTTTTATAGATTTTACAAACATTAAACGCAAGTATTTATTGTCTTTAGTTATTGTTTCAAATTGTAATGAGCATTACATAAACGTTGTCTTTTTAACAGAGATAGAAAAAACAAATCTCTGATACTTATTAATATATATCATATATACATAATGTTTGAAAAATGCCCGATTCGATATCGAGTATACCAAAGTATAAGCATGTGTGTGCGTATGTGTACAATTATTGTTTGTATAATATAATGTTCGCTACGTATTTGATATATAAATATATATATTTATGAATAATATTGATTATAATTTCGTCTGAAACAAACACACACACAAAAAACAATTAAGCTAGAATATAAAGTTCTTTAACACGAACTCTTTTGGGTTTTAAATATTATTATTTTATCTGAGGGGTATACAAACTGGCCATTGGCATTTGGAATTGAGCTACCCTGACCTTAAACTATAACCTAAACATAACTTGTTTAGGAATACTATACGAAATCACTTTTTTGGCATTGTGCGATTCATGATTTAACACAAAAATTCTAAACAAAACGTTGTACATAAAACAAAAATATAAAAAAAACATAACTAAAATGCTAGTTATTGTCTGGTACTGCTTAGGTTAAATAAATTAAATCAAATAGCTAAGTGTATAAAAATATTATAAATCAAATAAAATCGAAGCACTGCTAGTTGGGATGAGCACCTGTCAACGTCAACGCTTTTTGGTGCGGCAACAAAAAACAATGGAAAAACTAAAAATTCTATATAAAACTTATTGTAGAGTTGTAGTAAAAACTACAGTAAAGCCTTCGTCGTAAATTCGCACACGATCATGTTGTATTGGAGCGCACTTAGTCTATGCTCGGGTTAAGGATTTGCGCCAAACTTGCCCATGTGCCAAAAACAAAACCACACAGCCCAAAGATCAGTATGAGGAAATCCTTCCACAGCATCCAGTTATAGCGACCATAGCCAATATTATAGTATGTTATCATCTCAATAATGGGTGGGGCAATAAGCGCTAAAGCCGAGCTGCTCACAGCCCCCACAAGCGATATAATAGAGCCCAGATTGGGTATGACGGCGGCCAAAAGAACTAGAAATAAAACGCAGTTTAGAATATAAAGGGCTTGGATTAAGAAATTGTTACAAACTTACAGGTAAATGTGACCAAAACCGTACGCAAAACTGTGGCAGCCAAATCTTTGGCACGTGTGGTATCAAAGTGGCTGCGCACAAAGGGCTCCACCATGTTGACGGGCACATAAAACTGCAAAGTGTACGACAGAAATATAGCCACGGCCATTGTAATCCGCACCAGTTGAGAGAGTCTAAAAAAAAAAGAAATGTTAGAAAAGGCATGATAAAAGTATGAAGATAATACTTACATATCGCCTTGGGGTAAATTAAGCGTAATGCTGCCCTTAACACTCTCGCCATACTTGAGATAACCAAAGAAACCCACAGAAGTGTACAGGCAGGCCACAATTACCATGCCCGTATTGAGCACGCCCGTCGTTCCGCCAAAGTCCTCAGGTGTGCGCATATTATTCTCCAATGGCAGAACGACACCAATGCCCTCAAAAGCATAGATGGCAGTGCCAAAGTACAGCGGCAAAGTGGCCCACGTTGCAACAGGTTTAACCGTATTCGTATCGGGCAAATCATGCAGCATATAGGAGAAGCTAATGGCCAAACCGGCAACGGTGAGCACGGCAGCAATCAGAGAGACAGGCGTCAGGTACTTTAAGTTGCGCACCAGATTCAATAGCACCATGGGCAGCAGCATCAGCAGCAAATAGATGCGCACATCCATCTTGAAATAGTGATCCATAACATCCTTGATATTCAATGCCACAAACAAAAAGTAGACACAGCAGAAACCAATCTGTGTTATAAACAGGAATGTAGTGACAACACGTCGTGCCAAATGCGAGTAACGCCTTAAGCCCAACGGTCCCGTCTCAAAGCTGCAGAAGGCCACCTCCGGAAAGTCCAAGGCTGGCTGCTGCAGTCGCCGGCACAGCTCATGCGAGCAGTTGACCAACATGTGCATGCAATGCGTGCATATGGCGCCCATTATCAAGGTGCCAAAGAGACCGACATAGAGACCGGCATTCTTAAAGGCTTCCGGCATGGCCAGTATTCCCGTGCCAATGTTACCCTTGAGCAGATGCACTAATGTATCAAAGTTCGATGTGGGATGCTCCAGTGTTCGATGATGTGTGGGATTGTATATTGATTTGGCGTTTTCATCACCCATCTGGCTGCTCTGCTCATCATCATCATGACCAGCGGCTGCGGCGTGCACTGTGTATTAGTAAATTAAGTGTGAATATATTATTTATGCAATGATGACATTTGACTAAAGATCTTTAATATTTAGCATCATAGCTGAATCAAAACTATTAAGCTAACTATTAGTTGAATATGTAAGAAATATTTGATATATCAATTAGGCTCTGTTAGGCAGAATTTAATCTTCAAAGCATGTACAAAATCGTGGAAAATTTTAAAAAATAACACTTGTATATAAACAGCTGTGTGAGAATATTTTAGTTTAATATGCATATCAATTAATATAATTTATTAATCACCATTAATATAATCTTTATTCAAAAAACAGTTGTTTAACCTTTATCAAATTCTTTAAATATGGAATTTCTGATAGTTGTAAACAAATTTTAGTCATAAAGTTTAATATGCATATCAATTAATATAATCTATTAATCTTCATAAATATGATAACTAGTCAAAAAACAATTGTTTAACCTTTATCAAATTCTTTAACTATGAAATTTTTTTCAGAAAATATATTCCACACTCATAAAATCAAACAATTATACTCCAAATCACCACCTGAGACAAATGTCATTATAGCATAAAAAGGATAATCGTATTTACCTGCAATGCTGTCCTCGCTGTGCACATTGACCAGCGTACTGTCTGGCGGTGAGCTGCGTACCGGTGGCCTTATTAATCCGTTTCCACTGCGATTGCCTTCGTAATCGGAGGCATCGCTTTGCAGCAGCAACGGTTGACGTTCGGTCATCTTCGGCTTACGCTTCGCGGGATCAGTGATCTATGAGGTGAGTAGAGTTGAGTTGAGCGGAGAGAGCAGGCCAAAAAAGGAGAAAAAAGAGACTCAGTGAGTGCTATCAGTGTGTATATGTATGTAGGTGTTCGCGTGGGTGCGTGCGCCGGTATGTGTGCGCGTATATGTGTATAAGCGATCTGTTCACTTCGCCAGCTGAAGTCACACTGAAAAACGAAATGGTGCTAAGTCGCTTTTGTGTCTGGCAAATTTTCCGCTGACTCAGTTTTTTGTTTGAGCGTGTCTGAAAGACGGATAACGGACAACGGACTCGGATAATGCGATCGATAAGGCGGCGACGCACGTAACAAAAGGAGTGGAAAATTTTTGCGTGTGCCACTGTGAAACTTAAGCATAGCTGATAACGCAGCAAGCCTTGGACTTGGGCTTGATTTCACTATAAGGCTGTCTGGCTGATTTGAGAGCTTCTTTCGTTTTATTAAGCGCATTATTCATTGAAAAACGATATCGTATTGCGGAGTCCAGTGACTCATTTAATTCTATCTATGTGTATATGTATGTATGTCGCCTCTACCAGAGGCTCAGACACGAAAAACAAGTCACAAGCGATAAGAATTATGAATATACTGTCATAATATATAGGCTGCCAAATCGTGTTTTATATAATGCATGAATTCAATATGTATTAAAAATTTTTTGATATATATGTAGCACATAGAAAACGCCCACAAATTCACGAAATTATAAATTTAATTCAATAAAAAATTAAATTAAATACGTATATAAAAATTCACTTTTTTCATTTGCGAAATCATAAATTAAATTCAATAAAAATTAAATTAAACATATAAAAATTCACTTTATAATAAACGTTCTTAAGAGCAATAATCACAGCAATATTGACCCGAAAACTTTCTTCTTTAAGTTGAGATGTGTTGAGGAAACTTAAGAAACTTTTAACAAAAGTACGACAAAAATCTGAATGTAGAAAATTTAACGTTGCTAAATCGCCCGCATTATTTATATTTAAATAGGCTGATCAAATAACCAACACACTTATTATTTAAGCTGCGAACACTTCGCATACAAGTGCGATACGCTTTCAAATGACATGCAATAAACACTTACAAATAAAGAATTGCACTTAGATAAGTTGTTTAAATTGTTGTAAGCTTAAAGGCAGGCAGGCAGTTGTGTGGTGTGGGCGTTGAATGTTGAATGTGTTGTGGCAGTTAAGAAAACATAAAACTTGGAACTAAAACTGTAAGTAAACACAATAGAAATTAAGTATGTATATGTACAAATGCGGTATGCCAACTATTTTGTGCATACCTGTTGAAGGTTCGTTAACGGGGTTAAGTCTTCCATTGATTTTTTTTCACTCGTTTCTTTCTGACACTGGCAATGAATATGGCCCACAAAGCCCAGCGAAGGTCACGGACGCGCAGTATTTGTATATTCCTGTTGAACAATAAAAAATAAGTTGTTTGGCATAGAGATTGAGAGATAGATAATGCATATATATATATTTTATGCTTAACATATGTTTACATCTGGATATATGCATGCGCACATACATACATGCGTGTATATATGTATCTGTATCTAAACATTCGACTGTTTTTATACATATGTATGTAGGTATATTGCACAATACACAAAAAACAAAACGAACAGCAAGTTTGTTATTTTAACGTTTCACATTTAAGTAACTGTTGCTTTTTAGATCTTGACAACATTATAGATTTTTTAAAAGTACAAATTTGCACGCACTGACATTTAATATCTACCTTTTCGTAAATGGCAATGATGACGAGACCACAATCAAAACAAAAACCAAACCATTGGTCTTCTTCTTCTCGTTTAGTCGTTCACTGGCAATTCACAGCGTTGCTGTGACAGCGCCTTATACTTGGACACTTTACAGCACTTGTTTCCACCCGTATTGCGTGACGTGTCTGCGCTACAATTTAATAACAAAATATAAAAACTTATTAAAATACCTTAACAAAAACTACAAAATGGTTGAGATAAGCAGCGTCATTTCCAAGTTCTACAACGACTATGTGCAAAACACACCGAAAAAGCTGAAACTCGTGGACATCTACTTGGGCTACATTCTTTTAACCGGCATCATACAATTTGTTTACTGCTGCCTGGTCGGCACATTTCCCTTCAACTCGTTTCTATCCGGCTTTATAAGCACTGTGAGCTGCTTTGTGCTCGCTGTTTGTTTGCGCCTGCAGGCTAATCCACAAAACAAGGCCGTATTTGCTGGCATCTCACCGGAACGTGGTTTTGCCGATTTCATATTTGCGCATGTAATTCTCTTTTTGGTTGTCATGAATTTCATTGGTTAATTTGTATTTTATTAACTAGCTGATACATCCCATTTCGATATAATTATCTACAAATAAAATGTATAACTAATTTCCAAACTAATTTGTCAATACTGTTGTTTATTTTTTGAGTACATATGTCTTATACTTTCTATCGCTTATAAGCTGCTAGAAAATCAAAAGCACGGAATGTGCAATTCAATGTCAATACTGATGTTAATTTTTTAAGTACATATGTACGTAAGTCTTATACTTTGTAACGCTTGTAAGCAGCGAGAAAATCAAAAGCACGGAATGTGCAAGTCAGTTCGGGCGATGGTTCGGGCACCACAAGTATCATTTCATCCACATCCTCCAAATAGTCAGAGAGGTCAGGCATAGCGACCGAATTCTTAGCGATTTTCTTCTTGCGAACATTCTTCAAAGCCGCCAGCTCGCGCACAGAGTCATTCACATTTAACGATGTCAAGTCCCTGTACACTACGGCATTTGGTGGAAAATTCATTCTTTGGGTAATCTATGGGAATTTATATTAATTTCGTTGGTTTTATTTGAATTTATTTTGTTTAATTACCCTTGGTGCTATCGAAGCCTGTGTGCGAGGAGTGAGTGGAATATTAAAATTAATATTCATTTGGTCCATTGCAATCACCTCGTGCTGGCTGCGTACCACTGTATTGTATTGTGGAGCAGCAAATTTGTTGTTGCTATATGTGTATTCACCCGTCATGATTTGTGCTGCGTTTTGTTTCTCTTCAATTGTTAGATTTTCAATGTGCGAACCGTTGCACGCTTTAACGCAAACGTTTGGTGCCGGTGTTCGTATATTTTTCGGAAGCACGACTCGACGTATCTGCGTTTTTTGACTATGCTTCAAAAGTGCTCCACGATTGTTTGACATTTTGTTTGATTTTCATTACGCTTACAAATGAATGGCAAACTTCCAAGCCTACGTTCTACAACACTAGTTCGGCATTTATAAACAGCTGATTTCTCTGTGAATACTAGTTTTTATACTCACTACTCGATATACGAGTGTTTTTTTTATGCAATTATTAATTAAAGTATGGCATTATCGCGAGCCAAGCCAGATCAACTTCCAAAGGATGCGGTTATTATAACAGAGGACCAGGCTCTGCGCTACCAATGGAAGATAATCACCTCCTGGGACAAGATTGGAGATGTGTAAGAGTACTCTACGCTGCTTATCTAACCAATATTTTAATTTTGTATGTTTCCCCGTTTAGTTGGGCACTGCGCTATGCGCCAGGCATACTCAGTGCTATGGCAGCCGTTACAGGTGCCTATGTCAACAATCATTACCGCACTCGCTTGCGCCTTGGCTCAAATGGTCGCCTGTCCAGTTATTTGCCGATTGTTGTTGTGCCCGCGATATTTACAATGTTGAGCCATAAGTTCTTTATTCAGCGCCCCGTTCTGTTGAATCCTTTGGGCGAGTGTCCTGTGTGCACGCAAGTCCGGAGTGCCGCGTTCCAATCCGCTTTGGGAGTGGTGTATCCCACAATATTGGCACCGTTTGCTGCATTTATGTTTGCCACCAGATGCTACACTTACCGGCTGCCTTCAATAACGGAAAGTCCCCGGGAGGTGTTTATGTTGTATCGAAAGTTTACGCGTCCCATAATACCCGCCCTGAGTACTATTATTGCCATACAAGCTTTTGTGACAATGTATTTAACGGGTCAGGAGGAAAAGCAGAATTTTAATTTGATGTTGCGGATGAGAGAAATCGAACATAAGCTTGAAGAAGAGCATATGCCCGTACGAATGGACTTTTAAGAAAACACATGTTCAAGCAATTAAGATAAAAGATTGTTGATTACTTTTTAATATATATGAAAAAAAAACAAGTTTTATTAAATTGGATTTTTAATGTTTAGGCGCCTAGACATTAAGTAGCGATATTTGCCCAAAGTACTCGATAGCCGATAGATTGTGGTGAACTAGTCATCTGTACTTTTTTAATTTCTCAAGTTCACAACGGAACTTGCCGCATTAACATCGGTTCATCTTACACGTTGTTGCAGTCGGTTGACGAAATTGTTCTGCATTTGCACTTAATTCATCCACAAGTGAGTATTACTTATAAATAATACACATACATAGGTGTCTGTTTACAAATACTTGTAGAAAAACAATTTAAAAGGTGAAGTTCGGTAAAACGTTTGTGTAATTATGTCACGTTCAAAGACATTTTGTGCACTTTCACATTGCAGTAAATTTGCCTACCCACAACACACATACAGATACATTAGATACATAAAAATATACACATGTACATTATATGTAACGCGTGGCAACCAACAACAACAACTAACCCTTTTTTGTGCTTTTTCTTTTCACTTGTATTTGCAGTAAATATATTTAAACAGCAAAAATGAAGCTTTTGACCGCCAAGGAGGTTCGCAATGCCTACCTAAACTTCTTCAAGGAGCAACAGCACATTTATGTGCACTCATCCAGCACCATACCCCTCGATGATCCCACCCTATTGTTTGCCAACGCCGGCATGAATCAGTTTAAGCCCATTTTCTTGGGCACTGCGGATCCCAATAGCGAAATGTCTAAATGGGTGCGTGTGGCAAATACGCAAAAATGCATTCGTGCTGGCGGCAAGCACAATGACTTGGATGATGTGGGCAAGGATGTGTATCATCACACTTTCTTTGAAATGCTGGGCAATTGGTCATTTGGTGATTATTTCAAAAAGAGATCTGCTCGTGGGCTTGGCAGTTCCTCACAGAGCGTCTGCGACTGCCCAAGGATCGTCTGTATGTGACTTACTTTGGCGGCGACGAAGCTAGTGGCCTGGAGCCTGATCTAGAGTGCAAGCAACTGTGGCTTGACTTGGGCTTGAAAGCAGAGCACATTCTGCCCGGCAGCATGAAGGACAACTTCTGGGAGATGGGCGAAACCGGGCCCTGTGGACCCTGCTCTGAGTTGCACTTTGATCGCATTGGCGGTCGCAGCGTGCCCGAATTAGTTAACATGGATGATCCCGATGTCTTGGAGATCTGGAATTTGGTGTTCATTCAGTTCAATCGCGAATCCGATGGCAGCCTAAGATCGTTGCCCAAAAAACACATTGATTGCGGCATGGGATTCGAGCGCCTTGTTTCTGTCATACAAAACAAACGCTCCAACTACGATACGGATTTGTTTGTGCCACTCTTTGATGCCATTCAGGCTGGTACTGGTGCGCCTGCCTATCAGGGACGCGTTGGCGCTGATGATGTGGATGGCATCGATATGGCCTATCGTGTCCTGGCGGATCATGCTCGCACCATAACCATTGCCTTGGCGGACGGTGGAAATCCCGACAACACAGGCCGCGGCTATGTTCTGCGTCGTATTCTGCGTCGTGCAGTGCGGTAGGTCGAAAATAAATTTAGAACTTAATAAATTTTAATATTTCTTTCATTTATATTACAGCTATGCAACGGAGAAGTTGAATGCCAAGCCTGGCTTCTTTGGTACGCTGGTGAACACCGTTGTTGATCTGTTGGGTGATGCTTTCCCCGAAGTCAAGAAGGATCCCCAGCACATAATCGACATAATCAATGAAGAGGAACTGCAGTTCCTAAAGACACTTACACGTGGACGCAATTTACTCAATCGCACCATTGAGAAATTGGGTGCCAATCAAACAACCATTCCTGGTGACGTTGCCTGGCGTATGTATGATACATATGGTTTCCCTGTCGATCTTACCCAGCTGATGGCTGAGGAGAAGTCACTGCAAATAGACATGGCGGGCTACGAGGCAGCCAAACAGAATTCCTACATACTGTCCCAGGGCAAGGGTGCCAGTAAGATTGATGAAATCAATCTGGATGTGCATGCCATCTCAGAGCTTCAGGAGCAGGGTGTTCCACCCACAGATGATTCCTTTAAATACAAGTACGAAGCAGTTTCCGTACAGCGTGATTCGCCCTACAATTTCACCGAATGCACCAGTAAAATTGTTGCCTTGCGCTTCGAAAATAAATTTGTGCAAGAGATTAGCAGCGGGCAAAAGGCCGGCATTGTGCTGGACAAGACGAACTTCTATGCGGAGAGCGGTGGTCAAATCTATGATCAGGGTGTGCTTGTCAAACTGAATGATGAGGCTAATGAATTTCTAGTGGATCGCGTTTACAACCGTGGTGGCTATATCCTGCACATTGGCGTCGTCGAAGGCAACTTAGCTGTGGGCGATGAGCTGCAGCTGCATATTGATACGGAACGTCGTTGGCTGACCATGAAGAATCATTCGGCCACACATGCTCTGAATCATTGCCTGCTGCAGGTGCTGGGCAAGGATACGGAACAGAAGGGTTCGCTGGTCGTGCCGGAGAAGCTGCGATTTGATTTCAATTGCAAGGCAGCCATGACCATCGAACAGGTGGCCAAAACTGAGAAGCTAACACGTGATATGGTCTATCAGAATATGCCCATCTATGCCAAGGAGTCGCAATTGGCATTGGCCAAACGCATACGCGGTTTGCGTTCGGTCTTCGACGAGGTATATCCGGATCCTGTGCGCGTCATCTCCTTTGGTGTGCCCGTCGATCGTTTGGAATCGCATCCCGAAGCCGAGACGGGTGAGCAGACATCAGTGGAGTTTTGCGGTGGCACACATCTGCGCAACTCCGGCCACATCATGGACTTTGTTATCAGCAGCGAGGAGGCCATAGCCAAGGGCATTCGTCGCATTGTTGCACTTACGGGTCCCGAGGCTCTGAAGGCGATCAAGAAATCGGAAGCATTTGAGCAGGAGATAAGCAATCTGCAGGCAACCATTGAGGCTGATCAATCCGGCAAGGACTCCAAGCTATATGTTAAGCAAATTGTTGAGCTTACCGAACAAATCTCGCATGCAACCATTCCGCATGTCAAGAAGGATGAGATGCGCAACCTTCTCAAGCTGCTGAAGAAAAATCTGGATGATAAGGAGCGTGCATTGCGTGCCGCTGTCTCGGTTACCGTTGTGGAACGCGCCAAAGCACTCTGTGAAGCCGATCCGCAGGCCAAGATTGTTGTCCAGCAACTGGAGGCTTACAATAACACCAAGGCCCTGGATGCTGCACTTAAGCAGGTGCGTCAACAGTTGCCTGAAGCTGCAGCCATGTTCGTGTCCGTTGATGCCGACAGCAAGAAGATCTTTTGTTTGTGCTCGGTGCCCAAGAGCGCTGTAGAGAAGGGTCTGAAGGCAAACGAATGGGTGCAACATGTCTCACCTGTTCTGGGCGGCAAGGGCGGCGGCAAACCCGAGTCGGCTCAAGCCTCGGGCAGCAATTTCGAGCGTGTCGACGAGATTGTCGAGTTGGCCAACAAATTTGCACAAGCAAAGCTAAACTAAATATATACAAAATGCATTTGTCGTCTACTCCATAGTGTAACTAACAAGGTGAGCTCATTTCGATCAGCTGGCACAATTTTCGGTCTGTTTGTGGTACCGACCGATACAAATACACACTGTGCGAATATAGTAGTTAGCCGATAGTCGATAGGTTTCGGTACCGAGTGGTTGGAAATGAGCTCACCTTGTTAGTTACACTATGGTCTACTCAACACAGCACATTTGGAAATATTGTCGACTGTTATAAATGGTCAAATTAGCTGCATTTCGAAATGAATTTTTCTTATTTATAAAATAAACTTTATTAACAATTATGTATCACTTTGTTGCTCCATTTTTACACAATATCCAATTGACAGCATCGGCAAAGTTTTCCACCACAGCTGTGGGTGGTGTTGCCATCGCGGCCAAGGCATCTGGCATGAATTTTCCTGTCTTCACCAAAACGCCATAAAGGCCAACTGTCATGGCACCAGCAATATCATCGTTGGCATCCTAAAATTACCAAAATTCTCATACACTTGTTTTATATTAAATGTTATTCAAAGCATACATCACCAATCATAACGCATTGTTCAGGTTTTAGGCTGCCCGGCAAGGCACTTTGAAAGAAGTACGGATTAGGTTTGCCAATGAGCGTTGCTGTACTGCCAGTCGCATACTCCAATCCTTTGACAAAGCAGCCCGGACCCAGTGCTAAGCCATCCGCTCGCCGATAGTACTTACCCTGATGCACTGCCACAAGCTTATGCGTCTTCTCCTGAAGCAGCACACTATAACGATTTGGTTTAATTTATGTTTTAATATATGGATTGCACTTTGCTTACTTACTTGAACGCCTTGTTCATGTGCTCATAGTCGAATGCTTCGGGCGCCAGACCAACAACCACCGAATCGAGGGGACGAGTTTTGTTTTCTTTGGGGAAATCTTTACGTGCATCGTTTGTTAGCAAATAGAATGGATTTAATTTCTCATTGGAAACATATGCAGCTGCTGCGCTAAGCGAACTGTAAATCTCGCCGATTTCCAGCTCAAAACCAATTTTGGAAAGCCGTTCGTAGAGTGTAGATTTAGAGTCTTTGGTGGTGTTTGTTACAAACTTAACGGAAACTCCGCTGTCGCGTAATCTAGACAAGGAAATACATTTCAATGTGTATATATGTGTAAATATTTGATAGCTGACCTTTTTAATGCAGTAACAGCATTTGGCGTTGGCTCGTCTTCCACATGCAGAGTACCGCTTAGATCTATAAGCGCCGCTTTTATAGCCATTTTTCTAAAATGCACAAAACTCCTACTGCTAAGCATTAGAGTTGGGTCGCTTCGTTCAGAATAAATTCATATGAACGGATCATTGAAATGAACTAATTCAGTAATTCGTGAACGATATCGTTCATTCCTTTTGGCGGTAATCTGAAATCTGTCAAACCAGATTATTGTTGAATTTTTCTTAAAATAAAATGTCTAAGAAAAAGCGTAGCAAAGTATGGAACCATTTTATTGGAAGTGAGGGTGGAAGGCATCGGCAAATGTATTTATTGCAAATCCGTGCTGAGTATAGCTGGCGGGTCCAGAACAACTTGTGGCGCCATTTAAAATATTTAATTAAAAATTAAAATTTGTTCATTTCCTAACGTTCATCGTTCAGATCAGTGTACAACTGAATAGAATGACTGACTTAGTTAACTGCTGAAAAATGAACTATTGAGCTTATTCAGCAAATTGAACTAAAAATACCAACTCTAGCTATCGATGCACCGTTGAAAGTTCAATTTGTATGTTATCGAACTATAGTGCTATCGGTATATATCGTGGCCGGCAAATGCAACAGCACTATAAACGATAAATAAACAATTGCCATAAAAACACATATGGCAATATGGGATTGTATTCAATTTCAAGCCGGTTAATATCCAAATGCCTTATTAAAAACAGTGTAAACTATTGCCAGATAGCAGCTGCCCTACGCCCTAAAAAGGGAAAGTCTAATCGCAAAGAGGTAGGCCCAAAAGCAAAATGTGTTTATATAACAATTAATCCAAGCATTTATTTATTTGTAGGCACAATACTTTTCCGATGCAAAACGAGTGAGAACAGTTGGTGGCAAGGGCGGTGACGGCTGCGTATCATTTTTGCAGCTATGGTGCAATGAGCGCGCCGGACCCGATGGCGGCGATGGTGGCAACGGTGGCCATGTCATCTTCCAGGCCTCCAATGATGTGCGCAATTTCAATCATGTTGGCAGCGTCCTCTGTGCCACAGAAGGCGGCATTGGTGGCTCCAAGGAATGTCATGGCAAGAATGCCAAACATACAATAATTAAAGTGCCCATCGGCACGGTCATACGCAACAGCAAAGGTCTCATTGTGGCTGATTTGGCCACGGCCGATCTAATGTTTGTGGCGGCACGTGGCGGTGCCGGTGGCAAGGGTAATCGTTTCTTCACCACCGACAGGGAGACCAGTCCCAAGGTATGCGAATACGGACCACCTGGCGAGGACAGCAACTACATTCTGGAGCTCCGAAGCATGGCCGAGGTGGGTCTGATTGGCTTTCCCAATGCTGGCAAGAGTACGCTGCTCAATGCACTGACACGCGCCAAGCCCAAGGTGGCGCCCTATGCATTCACAACATTGCGGCCACACCTGGGCACTGTGCAGTACGATGATCATGTGCAGCTGACGATAGCTGATCTGCCTGGTCTGGTGCCGGATGCGCATCGCAACAAGGGATTGGGCATACAGTTTCTCAAACATGCCGAACGCTGTACTCTGCTTTTGTTTGTGCTTGATGCTAGTGCACCCGAGCCGTGGACGCAGTACAATCAGCTAATGCACGAACTGAAGCAGTTTGGTGGCAGTCTGGCAAATCGGCCGCAGCTCGTGGTGGCCAATAAAATGGATGTGAGTTCCAGTGCAGCGAACTTAAAGGAATTACAGCAGCAGCTGGATAATCCTGAACTGCTGGGCATCAGCGCCAAGATGGGTCATAATCTAGCCCAACTTCTGGGCACCATACGCACAGCCTATGAACGACACAAGGCCAAGGAACAATCGGAACAAACGTAGTTGATATTAAAAAATATATATTTTGTAGAACGTCATTGGATACTTTTTAGGCTTAATTCTTTAACTTAAATACACCAAAAAATGTTTATAAACTAAAGACCCTCCTCGGATGTAGGCAGCCAGAATGCCATATTCGTGCATGCCGAGGCGAGCATCATGTATTTGGGATTAAACTGCACACATTGAACGGGACCAGGATGATCGCCATTCAAGACAGAGACTTTGTTGCCAGTGTCCGCATTCCAAATGTGTACTCGGCCATCGGTGCTGCCGGAGAATATGAATTGTGAGTCGGGACTGAAGCTAGCTTCAATGGCAATGCCCTTGTTGTTCGGATAACCGGTAAATGTCTGCAGTGGGGTACCATGGAATGCATCGACAAGACGAATAACCGAACCATTCGTACTGATCAATATTGTTTTGCCATCGCGAGAGAATTTCAAGCCCGTCCAGTCGCACTCTTTCTCCTGGTTAAGCTTGAAGGTGACAAAAGGACCCTTGTCGAAGGAGCGCAGATCGTACAGTTTAATGCTTTCCGAATTGACGCCGGCGGCAAAGATTAAACCCTCGGGATCGTAGGCAGCAATGGGCCGTCCGGATAAGTGCATTAAGCCCTGGCAATTTGGCGATCGCAAGTCCCATAGCCGTAGCGTTTTATCCAGCGAGCCGGACAGAAATGTATCCTCAACCGGTGAAATACACAACGAAATCACCTTCTTGGTGTGACCGGGAAAATAGCGCAAATATTTGTTGTCGTGCAGGCTCAGATATCGAATGGTATCGTCCACCTTTGTTGAGCTGTGTATGGCCGTATTGTTGGCATGTGTAAAATGTATTAGATCTACGCCGTATTTCTTCGAATTCACCGTCCTGGACTGTGTGCCCTTTTCACAATCGTATATTACAATTTGGTCATCCTCGCTGCAAGAAATTAAATGCTCGCCATTGGGTGCAAAGTCGATGGCATTGATTTTGTCCGTGTTCTCGCGAAATATTTTGGCTACTTTAAAACTGCGCACGACAGGATCAATAAGCTTTATTTTCATTTTGTAAAACGTTTGTTTTTAACCACGAATTTTTGTATTATTTTGATACATGCAAGAAGCTACTAAAGATGCGCAATGTGCTGCAACTAGGGTTGTCTGTACTGTATCGATGGGCACGCTATAATTATGATATCGATATTATTTGGCGCCACCGTTTATGAATGCGGTAAAGAAAAGAAGTGAAGTCCAAAACACAATAACGCATAAATGCTGTGAAAATCAGTTATTCAGATAGCAAAGGGCAAAAAAACATGTATTTATTTTGACAAAGCTTCTTTATGTTAATGGGTATATTTAAGGCAAAGCCTGCACAGATAATTTTTGATTAGGTATATAGTTGCATGTCAGCTGTTTGAAGGTAGGGGAAATTGCCGCTCTCGTTATATCGTTCGAGCCCACTTGCGCTCGCCATATTATTCTCGCTCTTTAGTTAATACTCGTTGGCTGAAATCATTAAATGGTATCGATACTTTTTTCATAGCGTGCTGCCACCTCATGAAAAAAAGAAACGGGTTTTTAAAAGAAGGCGGCAAATATACATTTTAATTGAAGCTGCAATCGTTTAACACAGTTGAAAAAGTATGTTATTTACTTTGCTGTTGCATTATTAAGATTAATATAGTTTACATTATAAAAATGTTTTAAATATATTTGTTAAAACATTTACTGATATTCGTTTTCTTTCTTACTATATTTCTCTCTACAAAGTAAATTCCAAACATTTGCATACTTTAGTGCGTTTTATTTGAAAAATTTGTTAAAGAAATTTATGTATATATTATTTTATTAAGTATTTTCATATTTAAGTTAATGTTTATAGGTAAATGAAACTTAACGACTTCGCTTTAAAGAAAAATAATCGTATTTCGCTTTAGTCAGATATGCATATGGATTTAATTGAAGATTGAATACTCTGAAATGCACACAACTGCCTCATTAAATGCCGCCTTATCACAACAGGTGCATCTTGATAACAAGTCGCACACGCACACATTCCAGCATGGGTGTGTTTGTCGATATTGTACATTTCAATGGCAGTTTACTGACCAGTTGGACATACTCACACACACACACACACACGCACACATTCATAGCATACAATAGCGGGCTATGGATTGTCATGAACGTGAACTTGAAATCCTTTTGTTGTGAGCCGATTTGCGCTCATTACATTCATTAAATGCTGGCAAATTGCGACTCGAGCCATTGCCAATGGGCAAAAAATGGTTAACCTTGAAAACTGCAGAGTTGCCGGACAAAACAGAAGCCAGAGGGCATTCAAAGCTAACGGAGGTGTGACCGGAAAAGGATAATAGTAATACGCAGTAATACTACAAAAAATATTATAAAGTTCGAACTTAAGAAGAAAAAGTCAAGATTTGCCACTGCCAGACACAGCGGACAGCAGATAACGCAATACAAGTGTTTTTTTTTTTTTTGTTTTGTGTTTTTTTATTAATTTTTTCATGCTTGGTTCTAGGCTGATAAGAGCATTTTGGCGTTTCAGGAGTCACAGACAGTCCGATAGACAGACCAGCGTTGAACTTTGAATTACACACAGACTGAATTGATAAATGTGGCATTTTATGCGGGCGGATTCCACGCACATATTTATTGTATGTATTCGTACATACAATGTATGTTTGTGCCAATTTTTGGGGTCGTCTCTCTGTTTGTGTGTTCGTTATCAGTGTCCGATTCGACTTGGTCCGGGCAGGCAGGCAGGCGTTGCCAACTACATGTTTAAGAGTATAACGGGAGCGTGTGTCGCACTTTTTTTTTGTGTTTTTTGTTTTTCTTTATTCTATTTGTTGTATTGAAATAAGATTATCAGTTGTTGTCGAGATTTCGATTTCACGGCGCCAAAGCAATAGCAACAGCATTCAGCATCAGCATCAGCTGCCCAAGCAGCCGTCCTAACATTTCAGTCAGTTCCTGTACGCCGCACGGTGCAAATAGTACAACAATTAGTTCGCGGATCTAACGCTAATTACAGCGTCGGCAAAATCAAATGCAGTATCGATAACATAACTCACGCCTTTGAGTGTGCGTGCGTGCGTTTGTTGTGTGTGTGTGTGGGTGGGCATTTTCAGTGTTGCAAATTGATCATGTGGCAATAAAAAAATGTTCTGTTTGTGTTAGTGTTAGTAAGTTGTGCAAATTATTAAAGCGTGTTAAAATAAGTTCAATTAATTTATATGTATGTTTATACTAATACCAAATCTATATGAATGTATACTTATTAAATTTAATCGTACACGGTGCTCGCGCGTGTTTAGAAAATGCAAAACAAAACGGAAATAAAAAACATTAAAATAAAAGTGAAGACATAATCAATGATAATGTCTACAGCCAAAAGATTGATTTCTTAATGATATATACATATGTGCATATATATGGCGCACTGGGAACTAGCGGTAACGCATTAGTGTTGGATAATAACTAATTGCACACCCAGTGGAATTGTTAGTTCATATTTAATTGGAAACGACTAACGACTAGAAAAACAAAGTTTTCTTTTTGAATTCCATTTAGTCTAGTCACTGCTCGAAATCAATAATCAAATGTCTGCCTTTGCCTATAGTTAAATTTAATTTAAGTAATTTTAAAAATTCCACAATAAACATTATCCGATTAATGCGAATGAAAGGAGTATGTTG
The DNA here is from genome assembly GCA_018152965.1 of Scaptomyza pallida. NCBI lineage: Eukaryota > Metazoa > Arthropoda > Insecta > Diptera > Drosophilidae > Scaptomyza > Scaptomyza pallida. The sequence goes on along the minus strand of JAECXP010000051.1, from coordinate 2,005,464 downwards.
ATTTTATCATGAAGCTTGTTACGCATTTAAAAATAAATATTTTGTACTGACAGCAAGGGTATTTAAATTTCCGCGTGATAAAAATAACGCTTTTTCTTGTATAATTTCAAGCGGCGAGCCTCCTGAACTCCCACCTATTCGATATAGCCTAAATTTATCTCTACGTCTATGGAGAGCAATGAAACTAAAAGTTCAAAAGCCAACAAACACCCGGCGATTAAACAAATAAACAATAAATGTTTTTGTGTACAACTACAATAACATGTTGGTGAACTGCGAGCATGCTCAAGGATTAATGAGAGAGAGAGAGGCGTTAATGCTTTGTACATACTATATACAATCATTATCTATAATGCTCTTGTTGTCTTTCAATTGAGTGAGTGTCTGCCCCATTGAGCGCAGTTGATTAACAGATTAAAGCGACACACAACAAGCATGAGAGTATTAATCATTATGAAAGACCGAAGCGCACAGCATAAGTGGAATATTTTATTATCACTAACAAATATTTCATTATTATGGAAGGGAATAAAAACTAGTTCAAGGTCAAAACTAAAAAAATTTTAAATGCAATCGAAAAAAAATTAAATATTTAAAATCGTTTGTGACAAAAAACTACTAATTTGCCCTAATGAGTGAAATGAATTAATCAAATAACGTCTGCCCAAATCACTCAGGAATTGGTTTAATAAAGGGCAAACGTATTGCATCTTTGGATTCTGTTTCAGTTTTTGTATTTGTGCGATGATTATCACACAAGGCTGGCAAATCAAGCGTATTGCAAAAAAAACTGCGAATTTTGCTGGAACGCAAATAAATAATAGCAAATACGTATATGTATATGTATGCGTATATATTAACGGGAATACGAGTCGTATACATATTAAATAATCGCGTTCAATCAAGTATTAAGCATTTAGTATTTTAATAGGCGTCCTAATTGACAGGCCCTCCCAACAACACTCAAATGTTTGCGTCAAATGATGCCAGAAACGTCATTTGTTTATATATTTCAACAATATAAATTTTCACTATTATTATATATGTATGGGTTTTAAATGGAATGTTGCTTAAAAGAAAAAAAAGAAAACATAAGAATACAATTTTAATTGACTCTTATACCAAAATGATAATCATAAGTATAATTGTTGTGTAGTGTAAACATTTTGTTTGTTGTTGATTATTTCCGTTTGCTGTTTTGGTTAAAATAAATGTTGACTAAATAAACAGAATATTAAAAAAAATAAATAATAATACAAGAAATTTTTGTCGTGTTTTTTAACATCCTCCATGAAATCTATTTTATAGGAACGCCAACAGTTGATAAATCTTAAAACGATTTATTCGAAAAATTCACGTGCACGAACTGCAATTAATTTTCGAAATATTTCAATAAATTGTGTGCGTAAACAAAAGCAAAATCGAAACGAAAAACAACAACGTAAAGTGTGAGCTGTGAAAATGGCCCAGCCGGGGGAAGTGAATGAGGTTGTTTATGATCATCGTATACTGCGAGATTGGTCAAATGTGAACAATACCAACGGCACAATGCATTTGTCCAAGGATATGATATTCAATGATGGCCATCGTCTGTCCATCACAGTTTACAGGTGAGCTAATAAGTGATACTCATTTTGTGTACATACTTATAAGAAATGCCAGATCACTTCCTACTCAGATCACCCACACATTTGTGGCCCTGGACAGCATTGTTGTACTTTGATATTCACATTCACATTCACAGATTCACAAGATTCAGAGTCAAGCTGATAAGCTGACTGGATTGTCGTCTATGCACTTTTTTTTTCTAAACTTATCAGTCAAGCAGTCATCAGTGAGTTGTGTAGGTGTAGATGTGGTTATAAATAAGTATAAATCATGTCGTGCTCATGTCTATCTGTTTCCGATTTAATAATTTTCACTTGGAATTTGAACGCTGTGGTTCAGCGTCGGGTTCACTTTAATAAAGTGATTCGAAACTTACAGAGATCTTTTTAGCTGATTGACATACACAAAACTGACTAAGAAGCCCGTAGAAAGTGCTTCGTCGTAGTTTAACGGATCTATTTAATATATTAGATAATATACACGTATATGGTTTTATTTTCGTGTTTATTGTTGCGGGTGTTGAATCTTAAAGATATTTTGGCTTCAACGCGTTTTTAACAATATAGATTTTTAAAATTCAAGTATTTAAACATAAATGTTTATGTTTCTTATAAAATCGGACAGATAAGCAATTGCACGCCCTAAAATTATTTGAATATATAGATCTTAAGCTCAGCAAAAATTAAGTATACTACATATATCCTGAGGCTATGTACAACTTATAAAATTTTAAATCAGTTATTTAATAACCATTTTCACAGCTTTAAAATTAATAATAAGATGTTAAATTGTGCCAATTCAAACGAATCCCACAATTTATACATACATTTATTACTATAATGGAACCGAAAGTGCTAAAAAGTTTTAATGTCTACATTTAGTTAGTCAGTCCAACTAAGATAAATGGAGCTTCAGCAATAAAAAGACAGCAGTTCTGTCGTAAAATGGTGCTGTAAAATGGGCTTATCATAAATGTAGAAACGATTTAAAATTTATTTTATAGAGAAAAACTTACTCAACGAATAGGAAATACACTAGCGTTGAAGCATGTGAACTAAAATCGTTTTTTTTTGCTATATTATTGAAAAGATTAGTTTGAAAAGTATGAAATTTTTTACAGATATGAGTAGCATTTTTTAAGTGACTTTTCCTCTAAAAAAGACTTTTTACATCGACAAAAATACTTTAATAATATTGAATCTTAGTTTAAGTTATCTCTCTTCTCTCTTGCGTTTATTGGCTTGTGTAATAATACCTTACCCCTAGCAAATCCTTATAAGTATTCTTTGCATACAAAACTTTTTGAACTATTCAATTTCAATGACCCACTTATCAAAACTTTACTCAACCCACGCACCACCATCACCCACCCAACCGGCTTATCCCAGACAACTTTCCGATTAATCGCAAATGACCTTTTTTTTGTTTGTGTTGTGCGTTGTCCATTTTTGCAGCATACTGTTTGTGATCTCAACAATTGGCAACAGCACTGTGCTGTATCTGTTGACGAAGCGTCGATTGCGGGGTCCCTTGCGTATTGACATCATGCTAATGCATTTGGCCATTGCCGATCTAATGGTGACGTTTCTGCTGATGCCGCTTGAGATTGCGTGGGCATGGACAGTGCAGTGGCGTTCAACGGATCTGATGTGCCGTCTCATGAGTTTCTTTCGCGTCTTTGGACTCTACTTGTCGAGCTTTGTCATGGTGTGCATATCGCTGGACAGGTGAGTTGACGACATCCGCTTGCAGCATGCTAATGGACCCAATTGATAGCCACAGAGATAAGGCCGACATACACAAAGTGTCAATCGTTTGACTAACATTTGGGTTTAATTTCGCTCTCTCTCTCTTTGCCAACTTAGATATTATGCCATATTGAAACCATTGCAACGCTCCTATAATCGTGGTCGGATCATGCTGGCCTGCGCCTGGCTGGGCTCCGTCATATGCAGCATTCCACAGGTGCGTCGATTTTTTTGTGTTGTTGTGCTTTTGTGCCACAGTAGCCAGCAGCCAATTAATGTCATTTCTACATGTTTCACAGGCCTTTCTCTTCCATCTGGAGGAGCATCCAGTTGTCAAAGGCTACTTTCAGTGCGTCACCTTTCATTCGTTTGTGAGCGAATTTGACAACTGGCTATATCAGATCGCCACAATGTGTGCCATGTACGCATTCCCATTGATCGCATTCATTTACTGCTATGGCGCCATCTATTTGGAGATCTATCGCAAGAATCAGCGTGTGCTGAAGGATGTGATTGCGGAACGCTTTCGTCGCTCCAACGATGATGTCTTGAGTCGCGCCAAGAAACGCACTCTCAAGATGACCATATCGATTGTGATTGTGTTCATTATATGCTGGACGCCATACTATTTCATCTGTATGTGGTATTCGTTGGATAAAACTTCAGTGGATAAGGTTAATTCGTTGGTGCGCAAGGCTCTATTCATATTTGCATCGACGAATTCATGCATGAATCCTTTGGTCTATGGCCTGTACAATATACGAGGACGCATGAACAACAACAACAATGCGGTAGGTAGGGTGGGGTTGGGGGGAGGGGTAAGAATTGCAGTAATTTAGTACTTATGAAGAGCTTAAAACACGATTTTTGATATACATATTTCATTTGAAAATCGGTGAAAATGAGTTTTGTCGAATTTATGACATTTGGAACATTGGACATTGGGCACAAAAATTTGTCATAAAAATCTTGTAAAAATTAGGTTTCTAAATTTAAATGCAGTATTAATTAAGACTTTTAAACAAGACTTTTGATGTATTACATTTAAAAATCGGTTGAGTTTTAATGCAGTTATGGCAATGGAAAGATTCGGCCAACTCCCAAATCGATTATTGGTCACAAAAATTTGACATGAAAATCTTGAAAAATTTAAAAAATTCAGCATTAATTTAGAGCGTAAAACAAGACTTTTAATGTATTCCAAATAAAAATCGGGTTCAATTTGACAAAGTTGTGACAATCGGAAGCTTTGTTCCACTTCCAAGTCGATTATTGGTCACAAAATTTTGACATGAAAAATTTTAAAAATTAAGTTTCTAGATTTAAATGCAGTATTAATAAAGAAAGTAAAACAAGACTTTTGATGTACTGCACACGAAAAACGGGTTAAATTTGACAAAGTTATGACAATCAAAAGTTCTATTCCACACCCAAGTCGAGTTTCTGGGACATATTGATTTGAGCTAAGAGGATTTTTCTTTTCTTAGAATGAAGCATCTTACCTTTGTTTTCTTCCTTGATATCTCATTCAATTTGGTTTTTTTTTTTCGTTTGCAGTCTGTCAACAATCGTCACACATCGCTGTCGAATCGTCTGGACTCGTCAAATCAGCTGCTGCAGAAGCCAATCATCAACACGTTGCCCAATGGCAATGGCAATGTGATGGCTGCTGCCGTTGCGGCAACCACAAAGTTGGCGCATGTGGTGCGTTTAAAGACAAATGGCGCTGCTGCTGGCGACGTACAGTCTACAGTACCGACGGCAACAGCACCGCTCGCCTGCCAGTTGGATGTTAATGACGATGTCAGTATCAGTGTTGTCACCATCAAGTGCCCGGAGCATACACCCAGACACACCAAGCAGCCCAAGACGCCCATCATCTGCCTCAAGTAAGGTCTCGCTGCTTTGTCTTTTGTCTCGCTTCTTTTTATGACGCTGCCTCATCATCAACTTCAGCTTTCTTGTAAGGTGTTCGCACTGTTGTCAGCATAAATTGCAGGGTTTTATGTTGCGGTCGAAATTTGTAGAGCTGCCTGAATGCGCGGTGTGCATAATTTTTTTTTTTTTCGACCACAATAGGAAAGTGATTTTGCGGTCAGTCATAATGTTAATAGGCTATAGGAGGCTTAAGTTTTTTTTTTTGCAATCATAAAAATGGAAAGTGCAATGGGCAGATTGTTTTTGTGTAGATAACGACTAAGGATTAGATGGGTTAGGATTATAATGAGGCTGTAAAAGTTATAGAGTTTAAGAAATCCACAGGAAACTGAATTTCCTAGCATTTAAAGTGTATTTTAGGAAACTACTTAAAGACTTTGCTTATCCATTTTGCATTTAGGAATAGGGAAAGAGTAAAGTAATAACTAATATTATAATTAAACTATGCTACATTAAAAGCTTTAAAAAGAGTTTATTTAGAAATAATTTCTTTTTGTATCAGAGTTTTTTAATGCAGTTGAGAAAAATTAACATTTTAAACAGCTTGTTTAAAGTCCATTAGGTGAAACTATTGTTATTTTTATCTTTATGTTATCTTCACAAGTATCTATTATATGCAGTTTTGTGTATTTTCTGACCTTCAAAAGCCAACATTATAGCACCACCCTAAAAGTTTATTTATGCTAATATCAAAGTGTGAACACATTTAAAAGCCCATATATCATTTTGTGTCAACTCTTTAACAGTGACAAAACCAAAACAATTCAATTTGTCTGTTTATTTTTTCAGTTGTGGCGACTCCGTTGAAGTTTCTGGTGTGGATAAAACATAAAGTACAGGGTATCTGCTAAATAGTTTGGATACAATGACAACAAAGAATAGCGGAAACAGCTTTATTACGAAGCGGCTCGAAACAAAAGGCTTTTTTTTAATTTGCTAGCGAGTTTTTGCATTTAAGTTACAGATTAAAATGTTAAATGACAAACAAAATAACAAATATGCCAAAGCAGATCAAAAATATATATGTACATATATGCATGTATAGTTTTTGATCTAGGCCGTTAAATGTTTTAAAAGCTATCATAAAATACGCTTAAGACGTAATAGCGCGTAATCTTAGATACTCTAGTTAGTTGGCTTATTGCTTAATTTAATTTAATTTATTCATAAAACAAACAAAACAAAAAAACAGAATATCAAATGTAAATGTAAATGTATATAGAAAATAGCGAACAAACAACAAAACAACAAAATCCAACCACATGTGTAATTAATGGTCAGGTTGAGCTACACCCTACCCAATAACCATAGACCCCTTGGCTTTACTATTTGCATTGGGTCTTTTTATTAAGACGGCGTTAATCATTTGTTTAATAGCCTGCGATGACGTTAATTATATAGTCGTGTGTGTGTGGCGCAGCTTTTAAATATTTATTAGATATATGCCATACTCGTAGATATGCGATGAGTATGAAACTTGTTTCGTTTGAGGGCAACTCAATGGGGTTTGACTGATTGACCTTTAACTTGTTTTGAATTGGACGCAAGTTTTTGTTCACAGAAAAAAATTCTGAGTCCTTTATGTTAAAGAATATGGTTTCAATGCTTGGACTGAGTCTTAGGATTTACTTTCTTGAGATCAAAAAAGCTAACTTGAATAAATGATAATCGATTAGGAGGGCAGTCTCTGTTGTACACATATTATTGTACCCAAAGTGTATTAAAATTGACGAGACTTACTTGAATTCTTGAGAATCGAGTAGAAGAGCAGTCACTGTTGTACACACATTATTGCAACCAAAGGGCATAAATAGACGAGACCTTATTGGAAATCGAATAGGACGGCAGTCACTTACGGTGGTTCAGCTCGACACACATAATTTTACTCAAAGGGCATTAATATCGACGAGACTTATTTAATATCTTGAAAATCGAATAGGAGGGCAGTCACTTAATTTACATATGATTCCACTCAAAGGGAATCAAAATCGACATGACTTACTTAAAATCTTCAGAATCGAGTAGAAGGGTGGACATTAACAGACTTTATACAACAAAGGAAATCCTCCTTCTGCAAGTTCTTCGCCTACTTTGAACCTATTTACTGTCTCGTTTATATCCGCAGTCATTTCACGCAATCATAATTTGGCAAGAGCTCTATATGGTTTCCCTTCTCTCTCGTCTTTCATTCATTTCGGTAGTCGTAATATTTACAGCTGTCATAACGCATTTGACTTCTTGCTGCTCCTCGCCCACGCTGTCTATGCGACAATTTTTAACTGTTGCCACTGTTGTGGGACTGAGAGTAACCCAATTAACGATCGCAGGCAGCAGGCATAAAAGAGAGCGACAATTTGTTTGCAGTGTTAGAAAGTGGTTCAGTTTTTTTTATACACTCCACAACAAAGTAGCGTACAAAGGCAAAGCAGAATACAAAGAAGTGGAATGCATGTAATCGAAACTCAAAGATCGAAAAATAAACATGTTAATAATACAATTTTATGATTAATACGAAATGAACTGCAACAACAAAAGGTACAACAACATGCAAGCTGAGAGGAGCTGTAGCGCCGTCAAATTGCGTGGGTCGTTTCCCGCTGACAACAACAACAGTAACAACAGCAACAGCAGAGAGACCCAAAACACTGAAGCCGCTTATTTATAAATCACGCACATAATGAAATTTCAGCAAGTGGTCGTCGTGTCCAAAAAAAAATATATGTATGTATAAGTAAAAATAAAAAAAAAAATTATGCAGCGAACAAGCAGGCAAAATATGCAGCGTTGATGCAGTTGATGGCGATGATGATGTTGTTGATGTGAATCTGTGTGTTTGCTGCTTGGAACTGGGTGTGCTCTATAGCGCCATGATATATGCATATTGCCCCGTCCAGGTCTTGACATGCTGGCGACATAATGATGTACTGGTCGTAACGCTTGAAGATCTGAAGCTGCCTTCCTGCCCACTGACGTGTTACGCATCAGTTTGTTGTCACTTTTATAGAAGCGAAGAGGCAGGGTTTTGTTTTGGGGAAGACACTTGTAAAGGCATAAGTAGCCATTAATAGTAGGTGCCACATGCATATCGGAGTATTTTCTTCTTTTTGGGTGTCAGTTTTAACGAGTGCTTTTGTTGTTGTTGTTGTTGTTGTTTTTAATGATTGCAGAGCGTGCCAGGTTTTATGAGCCTCATTTCTGGGCATGTTTAAAGTGCCTAGTTTTAAAGTTGGGAAACTGAGTGTGGAATGTGGCAAGGCTAAATGCATAAAAAAGGGTTCAAAGCATTTGGGCTGAATGTGGTTTACGAGCAAGGGCAACATTGTCGCAGTTGGCTTAAAAACATCACGAAAACAGGCTTAATTGCCAGCTTAATTATATAGTTAGTGTTAGTGGTGTTGGCTATAAGGATTAATGCATATATTGCATACAAGCGATCTTATTTATTCATAAGATTTGATCGTTAATTTTTAAGCTAATTTATTAGCTATCAAATCGCCTTAAGCATCAATTAGCAATCGATCATCTTATAATCTTCAATTCATTTTCTGTTACGCTCATAATATATTCATAATTGTAAATCTCAAAATCTCAAAACAAGTTTTCAAACAATCTGGCAACGCTGCAATCGCTTACGCAAATTTGCACGTGGGCGTCTTAGCTTACTCACGCGTCAAAAGAAACACAAACGAAGACAAAATGCTATAGCAGCGACTGCGGCGACTGCTGCGGCTGCTGCTGCTCTGCTGAACGCGTTTCTCCCAACAACAACAGCAACAACAAAAAGCACGAGACAAACAGCAACAAGTTAACAACAACAGCCAACATCTCGCCAGCATCAACCGCAACAGCTGAGAACAAAACAAACTGCAATCAGGCGACGACGACTGCAACAACTATGGTATTGCTGCCAGAGACGTTGCCGTCGCTGCTGCTGCTGCTGCTGCCGATGCTGCTGCTACTGCTGCTTTTGATGTTGATGTCGCGGCTGGTACCCTTCAGTGTGCGTTTGCACGTTGAACACGACGGTACATGTTAAGCAAAAGGTAAACGAAAAATCGCTCGCGACAATCAATTTAATACGCGCGCGATGTTTATTTGCTGTTTGATCGTGATCTATGACAGCTTTTAGTGTTGATCGTTTGTTCTGGTTGTTATTGGAAGACGAATCATTATTACACAAATACCAAAAGAGGGTGGACGGAACGCCTGTTAAATTGTCACCGTGTCGCATTTTGACAGCTTGAAGCCTCCACCTCCTTTTGCGATCATCCGATTTAAAATTTCCATTTCGCTGTCAAGGTGGCTTCGCCTTCGGTTCTTGCGTTCTTGTTGTTAATAGCATAAAAGTGTTTTAATTTTTATTAGCACGAACACCGTACGGCCTGCCTCTGACTGCCTCTCACGACAGCAACAACTACAGGTTCGCCGCGTTCAGTCGTATACTTATTGCCATCGCTGGAGGATCGTTGTCGTTGTCGTTGTCTTCGTCGTCGTCGTCTTTTGTCGCCTTCGTCAGCGTCGCGTGTGCCGTTCGTTCTAATAAAATCAATCGGAGCGATCTTCGCGTGTGTGTGTATTTTGTTGTTTATGTTTGTCGTCTACTGAAAAGGGTTTTAAATTTTTAATGCATCCGTTTTATTATCGTTCCATATACAACAACAACAACTTCTACTTCCACAACTAGTGTGTGAGGAGCAAAGTGTTTGATCTTACACCACAGTGTATAAATACCCAAAATATAAGAAGAGAATATATTCCGGAAATTTCAGTGTGGTGCCAACATCCATAAAAATAACTTAAGTTGTTGTTATTCTAAATACATTTGCGTTGACAGCAGTAAGTGGCAGAAGCTCAAGGAGCTGTCCGCAATAAGTACAACCAAAAAAGCAGCTACAAAGCTGTTGACAGCCCAAGTGGATAAAAACAACAACGACATCAACGTTGGCGTCCAACGTCCTTGACCAAAAAGGTGAGTGTTAAAGGCAACAAAGTGCCGTCGAGTGGGTTAAACAAGTCATTGCAAATGCCAGAATTGCATTGTCGGCCGTCATAAGAAAGTGAAATGCAAGCAAAGTAAAATGGAAAAACCTTTTAAAAAATGCTTAAGGCTTAAACAAGTGTTTTGAATGAAATGACAGAAAAAATGTTCTAAAAAGTAAACATTTTATGTTTATTAATACTAGAAACAATGAATCAATGCTAATTTTTTTAAATTTAATAAATACATGTATATCTATGTCCAAAACTTCAATAACTTATTTTTTCTTAACTTAGTTCAATTTAAAATTGTTTTTTATTTTAAAAATTCCTAAACGTATTCAAAAATCACCCCAGAAACTCGAAGCCTTTGATATATTTTTAAAAATATTTTTACTTACATACTTAAAAAATTTTACTTCATTGATACTTTATAAAAATTTAATTTTTTAATATATTTTTTTTAAATCAAAATTCCCAAACACACTTTAACTTATAGCCGAATATTTGAATTCGTATCTCTTTAAAGCGTTCAGTAATTTATATAAGCTGTAAAATCTTAACGATTGCTGTAATTATAGCCATATTAATTGACCAATATTATGAATATATAAAAAAACTGCATTTCGCCGCCTTCATATCTGATCATAAATCTAGCCAATTGTTGTTGTTATTCAAATACACAGTATCGGATACATATTAATTAGATACGCCCCATTTTGGCTAAAGGCCATTGGCCACCTTTGTCTGCACATTAATCTATAGATCTCGACGAGTCTCTTATCTCTGCATTGGCGCCATAAATACCAGAGTCAAGTCATAATCTATTAATTACTGGACTTTCCACACACAGACACACATATTAAAAGCAGGTTGATGTTTATGGCAAATAAAGAAGGCTGCAGAACATTTGGACAGTCTAATAAATGTCCAAAGAGAATAACATAAATGGTGTAGTAATTGTCAGTTGTGTTTAAATAATTTGTCTGGCATTTCCTTTTATGGTCTGAATAGGTTTTCTGGCCAAAACTTTCGTTTGTTGTTACTGTTTTAGATAGTTTTGTATAATATATTTATTTGATTTCGACATTTTTGTGGCCGACTAGCTATTAGCTGCCGCTTCAACCAATTCAATTATAAAACGCCCACAGAAAAATCATTACCATAACAATTTATAACTGCCTCGACGAACGATGTCTCAGTCGTCTGTGGTTTCGCTGTTTACCATTTAACCATTGTGAATACATTACTGTATATACTATATATACATTGTGGTTGGATACGGCCATATACGGTTTGTAGCTGTGGCATTATTAATACATAAATAATAATCTAGCTCTCTTTGAATGAAATTTCCGTTTCAAAAGTTATGAGTTCATAAAATTGTGGCAACAAATTAGCGCATCATGTGTTTGGAAAACTTCAATAGCAATTTGTTGGCTTGATTCAAGCTTTAACTGGAATTAGGCTTACAAATTTTTTAATGCTTTGTATTGACTGCATTTCGGCACTAAATTAAATTTGCAATTCAAATCAAATGCGCATCATATTTGGATTTGTTGGCGTCAAATGTGATTCAAGTTTTGTCATGAAACGAAACTTCATTTTAATGGTTCATCAAAATAAGTTAATGGCTTTTCGTTATTTTTTGGCTTAATTACAGCTTAAACATATTCTTATGCTGGCGCCAGTTTGGATCATTTTACAAGTCCATCTGAAAATATCGTTTATAACCAGCTGATTGGATCTAAAACCAAAAACGTACAAAAATTTGCTGCCTGTTTATATATTTTTTTGCGGTTTGGTGTTAACTGAATTATAATTTGATATATTTTTTGTGATTTTTTTGCTCATAAATGCAAATTTTGTGTATAAAACTTCAAAGATTTACTGGGTGTGGCTTAGGAAGCTAAGATAATCACATGATTATATAGCAGCCATATATGTTTGTGACATGTTCCATTTGATGTTTTTATGGCATATTAATAATATGTTTAGAAACAGTTTGATGCTGCTGGTTGGCAGTTTGATAGAAAGGAATTTACATTCTTGGATTGCTTAAAAAACATAAAAACAGATCTATAAAATTTGATTTGTTTGTTACAGAAATATTTAAATCTTTTATACAAGATAGTAAAGGTATAAGGTAGCTTGAATTTGTATATAACCCATAAAAGCAGTAAAAAATGGTATAATGGTTTTGTGTAAATTCGTGTAACAGGCAGAAGGAAGCATCTTCGATCCCATTAAGTATATATATTCTGGATCTGTCTGTCCTTCTTTCCGTTTATCCGTCTGTATGAACGCATCGATCTCAAAGACTTTGAGAGCTTGAGACTTCATAAGCAGAATAAGTTTGTTTTAAATTATCGATAAAACTTTCAATTTGAAGTTTGGCCAGTACTGTACGGCGAACGTATTTCCTAGTCAATATGCCTTGACTAAAACCACCTTTCTTGTTAAATACAATTTATATAAGTCATAGCTTCTCACGCAAAAACCCTTTAAAAAAAACTATGAAACAGCTTTAATAAATTTGTATTATTTATAATATTTTGACATACAATATGAATTGTTTTCAAAATAGTTTTTTTTAACACTTTTCCACTTTCAGTCCCAATTGCATGACAACAATTTTGTTAACTGTTTTTACACTTTTCGTTTTGACTGTTTGATGGAGCCGCTTGGCAGGCGGCAATTACCATACCAGAAATCCAGACCGTACTCACATACATATATAGAGATATTTATAATTGACAGACCTTTCAATATTATGAAATGAGACTAAAAAATAAGCATGAAATTCGTTTGTGTAATAGTTGAATGGCCAACATTTCAGCTGTCAACTACTGCATTTTTGATGGAAAAGCCACAAAAAAGGCCAAAATAATCAAAATAATGTCGATGTCAAGTGTTATTGAACTGTTTGGGATCTTTTTTCTGATGGTGAATAAAGTAAATACCACTTAAGTTGCGCCGGAAGTTATACAAAACAAAATCTATTATGCTTGTGCCATAATATGCAACCAATTTATCAGGCAAAGGCGACAGAAAATCGGTTTAGTTTTTTTTTTTTTTCAATTAAAGAGCAAACGAGCGCTCTCAAAATGAATGGTAGTATATTAAACAAAAGCCAAAGAAAGTTTTTGGCAGCAAATGGAAAATCTGTTGAAGAATTTCCCTAAGCACAGCTTAGTTTGGGTCTCTCACTCGCTCGCTCTCTCTCTAAATGTGGGGCCGGGTCTTATAGATGCGTAGGCGCCAACGTTGTTTCATTCCGTGTCAAACCAGCAACTGACAGCAGGTTTGCCCGTGCTTCGAACTGCAGTTGCATGTTGGAGTTTGTTGAGTTTGAGTTTGACTTGAAGTTGGAAGCCGTTGTAGCCAGCTGAGTTTGTGTTTGAGTTTGAGTTTTCGGTTGAGCATTTAAACGCGGCTGATTTGATTTTAGTGACACGACGCCTGGGGCGACGACGACGAGCTGAAAAAAACTTGTCCTACCCACACACACAATTGAGCAGCAAGCAGTTGTGTTGCAGTAGCCAGCGATCAGTTATTTTGTTGTGGTTTTTTGTTTTTGCTAGCGTTGTGTTTTTTCAACGCCCTGGGGCCATGAGGTGCACGTTGCATGCTAGCCAGCGATGCTGTTGCAGTCAAAATATTTAAATTTCTAATGCCAAAACGAGGGCTGTCCCAACCTTTTTTACCAAATGGAGATGAGTCATGCTCAGCCGACGAAACATTTTATGTTTATGAGAAATCATAAAAACGAATTGACTTATTTATGTTAATTATTTGGATCGTGGAAAAAGTATCCAACTATGCTAGGAGCAGCCCACTGATAATGTGTATCCAGTCTGTAGTTCGCTTCATCGATTCAATCTGTTATAGATAAGCATCAAATTTCTAGTGGTGATAAACAGGGAACGCCTTTTGTCATGATGCCGCCAAACTTGTTCGATCGACTTAAATCAGTTCGATCAAAAACCCAGGCTAGTAGTGGGTGACAGTTTTGCGTTGTTGACGACCACAACTGCGGCTTCCGTGTGCATTTGACTTTGCTTAATTAAATGTCAATCAATCTGTGCATATATGTATTAGTCAAGGCATTATTGCTTTTGATTTGTGCGCTCGTCTCGCTGGCGACATTCTCTGTCATTTCGGCCTTATGCTGGCGGCGTGGGCGCTGGACACAGTTCAGTGCTCCACTACATAAATATATGTATGCGAAGGCATTTAAAATTTTGGACTCGAGGATTATGAGTTTACTGCTCTCTATGGCTTGATGCCTTTTGAAGACTGTAAAGATTAATCGCTTGACATTTGGTGGGAAATGTTCTTGGCACAGGCGGTCAGACCTTCAGTAGCAAACACAACTGTCTATTTATATACGTTTCAGTGAACACTTGAAAAAGCTTTATGCCTTGCGCATGACCTGAGTTCTGAAGAACTCTCAGTACTTGGAACTGATTTATAGAGTTTATCCTGTCAATGATCTATAAAAGATTAAATGGTGAATATTTTGAAACAATTGTGCACTGTATCATTAGGCTTAGCGAGAATAAGCTGATTATTTTCTTAACTTCAGATACAGAAAAGATCTTTAATTGATCTTAAATCAAATTGCCAATCGAAAATTGTATTATTGGTATTATGGAAAATCTTATATATATTTTTTTTTAATTACGTTTTTAAAAACTTTTACTCATGCTTTGTAAATCAGTTTCCTTATTACAAAGCTTTCACTTAGGTAACCTAAGCTTTTCTTATTACAGAAATGAGTAAAAAATAGTTTTTTCCTTTTCAAGTGTTTGACGAACATGAATTTCAAAACTCATAGGTTAAACTTAATGTGCAACACGTCATAAATCTTAGATTATGTTATGCCCTTTGCCAAACTTGTCCTACTATTTTTGTACATCAACCATATTTCCTAGGTAGGAACGTAATCATAAACTTATATATTGAAAAGGAAAATAGAAAATACCAATCAAAGGCTGCATAGAAACCTTTAACTGCTTTTCAAAAGCACTTAAGCTACTTTTAGTACATTGGTTAAAGCTGGTAAAGTCTGTTGTAATGCTGGCCGTTTTGCGATTTCGACCATAAATGGTACATGTATTGAGCCTCTCTGACTCAGTGACATTGTATTGAGCGTGTCTAAAACTGGCCAGAATCAAACAGAGCAGCAGAGCCGCAAACAATCTAACTGCCACTATAAATCCATAACTGTCACTCACAAGCTGTTTTTTTGGACCCGTGTATTGAGCCAAGAGCGCTTGTAAGGCCATAACGACATTGCTGGTTGGCACGACCGTTACCACATTCCTGGGACACCTTAGAGCCAAGTTAAGAAGAAGAACAACGTGTATCGATCGCCTAGTCAACAACTACTTATCCACTTGGCCACTTGGCTTGTATGTGTTTATTTGTGCATGAATATTGTCTAAGATATATTTCGAGAGCATTTCCATTTGTTGTTTAACGCATCCTCCTCCGAATAATTTATTATATGCTTAAATGCAGTTTCGATTTTTTTTTTATTGCGATTACCGTTTGTCTACTGCCAATAAATGTGCACTTATTTACCCAAACGATTTTCGTTTTTCGTTTTGCTTTAATTTTATTGATCGTTAAGCTTGCTGCCAGAGTTATAAAGTTGTTCCCGCGTGCCTTTGATCACTTGAAGATTTAAGATTTAAACGATCGATAACAAATTACCTCAATTGACGGTAGCACTTGTTGGCAATGGATTAATTTACAATGTGCTCCGAATGCAGCAAAGTGTGCTAATAGAAATTTTTTGGGGAATGCGGTAATGAAGCAATAAGCTAAACAGTTTTGGCTAAATAGTTGCAGAATTTATGACTTGTGAATTGAACTGAATCCAAATTTCCATAATAAATTACAAAAAAATAAATCTACTAAACTGTCTGTCAAATGTATTATTGCTGGTTTAATGTTTGCCAGCTGTGTAAAGCATTAGGCTTGTATATTTTATTAACATATAAAATACCAACGAAATTCAAAAAAAGTCTTTGAAAAATGAAAACGAACAAATCCCACAACAACACAAAAATAAAAGCATGAAAGAAAATCCCCACCTTGTCTCTATAAAAAGTTTTTCATTCAGTTTCCGTTGTTAACACACCTGAAAAAGCACAAAACAATATGGAACAATAAAAGATACGTTAAGCCTAAAACTGCCAAATGCCCATCAGCTAAACATTTATTTAGCTAACACGATGCGACGAAAGAATGATTGCAAAAAATCCAACATAAATCTTGAGAACAGAAAAAATACTCAAGCTGAAATGCTTTATTACGCCCACAGATGGCTGCATAGATGAAAGATATACATAGATAAATATATGTATATACTATATATAGAGTCATATGTATGTCTAGGTGATATCGGAGCTACACTTCCGGCACGAAATCAGAGCAGGGCGTAGACATTTTTAACGATCACACACACACACAACTCGTTGGGAATTAAATCATGCAACAAATTTAATATGAATTTTATTTATCTTATAAAGTTTTTTATGCGATTATATGTGGCAGCCGCAGCAGAAGCCACAATTCATTTTATTGCACTTTATTTTTAAACACAAATAAACAACCACCGACTGAGTTCTGTCTTCTTTTTTTGTGTGTTTTTGCAGCGGACGAAGACGAAAAATCTGAGGCGCAATGAATTGGTTGCGCGTGTTGCTAATCGGCGTTGCCGCATTGGCGCTGGCACTCGTTGAGGTTGCATCACTCTCACTGGATCCAGGTAGGTGCCGTTGCCGTTGCTTACACATATCAATGTGTTTACCGTTGTATTTATGGACAAACATGGCTATCGGCCAGCCGCAAGCAAATATTTGCTGGACATCGCTGGCATCGCCCAAAAATGATAAAAAAAAAAATCAACTCAAACAGCGATTTATGTAAATCACAAGCAACCAAGTTGTCAGTTGTTGCATGCAGTCGACCTCAGATTGCCATAAATGGCGTTGGTGTTGCCCGATCACGAGCTGACCAAGTTGCAATTGCAATGCAGGCAAAGCGCCTTGTCGAGTGTTTGTGTGTGGCACGATATCGTGAAGGTCACTTCAATGTGCCACCCGCCCGTCCGACTGCCTGTCAACCAACACTGACAAATAACAGCACAAATGCGTGAAACTTCTACATATAAAGTCTTTAGTTTCTTAGATGATAAATTCCTTTTACATATTTGGATTGTGCAAACAGCATTTGCCATTGCTTTCTACTTTTTAACATGCAAGGGGATTAGCCAAAAATAAACATACCGCCAAGTGTGTGTATTTGTGTTGTAATCTCGGCCAGGCGCAAAAACCAATTGCCAGTTGTACCATGGCGAGGATTAGAGTAAACATGGGTCAGCAGCAGCATATTGTTTGATGTAGTTTTCCGTTTTGTGTTGATTTGGTAATCGATACGTGTAAGAACCAAACAATCGCTGGCCTAACGGAAGTTTGTCTAGGTTCAGGTCAAAATGAGATTATTAAATATTCAAATCAATCACACTTCAACTTGTTTAACACATTTTTCCTTTCGCCAGTTGCCTCTGCTGAGCTGGAACAGTATATCAGGAAGGGTGATGTGGTCATATCAACGCGACACATAAGGTAAATTAACCAAAAACCTTGAAAATACGTTTATCACTTGTTAAGCAACTTGTTAATGACCCCTCCTCCCTGTGTAGACCCCGACGCAAGTTGCATATATCGATTGAGGCACTGTTCATGATTGATTTTCCCATGCTGAAGCATAAGATGTCCTTCTTTTTGGATCGCAAGCAGCAGCGTGTCACACTGGACATAAGTGCTAATGGTGCAACAGAGTCACGCAACTTCGAGATACCCAACATCAATGAGACGAGCACCATCAGATCGCTGGCATTACAATTCGCCAAGAATCGCATCACATTGTTTGTGGACTGCAAGCCGAGCACTTCGCACGACATGGACTTGAGTCTCACCAAGTTGTATACCCAAATGGATGATCCAGTTATAAAGCTGGTGAGTGTTGTAGTTTATAACAATTGTTCTTCATTCACATTGCTCGTTTATAGTTCCGGGAACGTAAATATCCATTGCACTTTGATGCCGACATGGAGCATTCGTTGCAGCGTGCCAATTGTCAGAAGGGTTTGCATCGTCGTGGCAATCGTCGCATGTTGCGCAACAAGATCTCGGAGCGTGGTAAGTTTGGACAATCTGCCCAGTGGGCTGCTCTACAGCCCACCATATCTTCATATGTTCGCTGTCAATCGTTTTTGCAGAGAAGAACAAGAAGCGCGATGTGCGCAGCAATTGGTATCATGAACCCACCTTGGCCCGCGAAGGAGTCGATCAGCGTCAGCAAGAAATACCTACAGATGTGGAGCGTGGTGATATACCCATCATGCATGGCGATTGTGAAGGTAGGTAACAATCACTAACACCCAGACTTGCATCAGTCGTAACACAGTTAACGACAAACTTTGTCATTTGAGGCGTTAACTTCCAGACTTGAAGTGGGTTTTCCATAGCACTTTTTGGGTGGGTCGGTCGGTGGCCTCTATGAGGCGTTGTACATTTTTGCATAGATGTTGTGTTATTATTAGTCGCAGACAGTTGGCGTTAATGTCAGTTAAGGGATATAATTCAATTAAGCGTTAAAAACTGGTTAATGGGCTTTGTAGGCTTAAGGCGGTTTAAACTGGAAATTGTTTGTTAGAAGCACAGTTTAATCATTAAACCGGGTGTATATATGAGAAATTGTTTTATTTGTTAACTTTTCTCTTAAAAATTTCCCTTTAAAGCTTAAACAAACTGTAAACAATGTTTGCTGGATTAATCCAATCAAGCTTAACTTGTTTAATGTACACTTTATATTCTTCTCCAGTTTTGCCCTTGCCCACGAGTTGCAACAAAATTAACATACTCACAGCTAATAAATGTCTTTGCTCAATGCGATAATGCCTTACAAATCTACAGCCAATTAATTACTATTCGCATACTATAATAAAGTATATACATATGTACATGTACGTACCCACATACGGATCTGCCAATAAGTCGCCGTTAAGTGCCAGCCAGATAGAGAGAGAAATAAGCGTTCAGCGCCCACAAAGAAAAGACAAACACTAATGAACCTAAAGATATGCCAAAGTCAATCCAAAGCTCATGCATAAGTTGTGCACTCGTTTTGGGTACGTTTGGTTTGTGGTGTGGTGTGGTGTTTGGTCGGATGTCGACCCAGCATAATTATTATTTATCTAGCTCAGTGCAAAATCCCAAATTGGTAGCACGCTCTGTACCCACACAAACACACAAACTGGGCGAATAGGCGGCACATAAATCGCAAAGGCAAACGTAATGAATGACGCCGTCGAGATATAGAAGAAAATGAAGGTTGCACACACACACACACACACACACACACAGCAACAAAAACAAGATCACAGATCACTGTGAACCCCGCTGATTGCCTCCCCCTTTTGCCAAAGCGGATGCGTTTGGGCGTTGAAGCGAAAGCAGCGGTGGCGGCGGCTTCGTCGGCGGCATTTTCAATGTTGACAAAACTCACTCAAGCAGACATACTGATACTAGGACAGACGAATGAACGAATGAATGTACCGGAACAGTTGGAATCGTTGAAACATTGGACTAGTTTAGTTGTTGCCCATGTGTCTAACATGGCATCATATCTGAGATTTAGAGATGAGCTACAAGTTTATTAGCGTAAATATACAAAACAGGATAAGATAACAGTTTTGACACATTATGATGGATATTTCAGATAAATCTTATGTGGAGTAGTCGACGTGAAGCGTTAATGGGTAAAAAATATTTAAATTGTGAGGGTATTTTAAAGGTGAATAGGAATCAGAGTTGAGAATGAATTTTAAATGAATATTGAAAGTCATTTATTTGCATTGATTTATTTAAAGTTAAGAGACATAAAACTTGGATTTATTTTGTTAAAAAAATATTTGTAATCCATAGTACATAAAATTACATAGTTATATCTTAGAAAATGGAAGTTAAAAGTCTAGAAAAGACTAAATCAGACATTAAACTCAGCTCAAAAACTTTGGTCCCAGCAATTTTGAGTGTTTTCCAAACTCATTGCATGCATTATACATGACCAGAACCCATAATATAACAGTGATTTTCTTTAAAAATAAACCGTGACTCATTGTGAATTTGGGGCAACTCTGTGAGTTCGAATTGGGTGCTCAGCTCTGTTGTCGGATTGCATTAAACAACGCTTAAACGCAGCGCATTAGCAGCTGGATAAATGTATATATTGAGGTACACACAAACTAAAGTCTATGTTCGTGGGTCTGCGGCTTGAAGTCGTCCAAGCGACAAAGCGGATTAGGTTGCAATCAGGAAAGCCGCTCAAAATGAGTGCGATTTTAGCAATGGTTAAGCCTTAATCTTGTCAGATACCCAAACGCTTCCCACACACGCTCACACACATACACACACACACTCACAATGGCTCATGAATTATTGTTGCTTTATTTAAAAGTCTTATTTTATGTGTGTGTGTGCGCGATTTTGTTGTTGCGCTTTGTGCTCATTGTTCCACAGACGCCCTCGCACGTTCACTGAGTGATCTTTTGGCACTGGTTAAGCTGCTGCGTGAAGATGTCGCCCACCAGCGTCAGGAGATTGCCTACTTGCGCATGTTGCTGGAGAATTGTGCCGGCTGCAAGGAGCCCAGCGGCGACAATCATATACGCCTTGAGCCCAACTGTCGTACAGCGAATCCTTGTTATCCTGGTAAGTAATGATTCATCCACACACACCCAATATCATTTCATTGGTTTCTACCCACAGGCGTTGATTGCCATGAGACTGCCTCGGGACCAAGGTGTGGCCGTTGTCCTGCCGGCAACATCGGAGATGGCAAAGTTTGCAAACCGGGCGTCAGTTGTGCGGATCGACCCTGCTTTCTGTAAGTGCCTTGTGCGAAAATAAAATTAACTCTTTGTTGTTTTGTTCAGCTTTTATGTGCTCAAGCTTTATATGGCCAACCATATCCGACGTATCCCTTAATGGCATCGAGGGCGTGGTTAGCATGGCATAGCATCCATGTTAATTGTATTTGTCATGCTGTTCTCTTGACGCAGTTGGACGGACGCCTTGGGGCTTGAAAGGCGCCGCCTCACGCAAAATGTCGCTCAGCGCATAAAGGGTTTCTCTTCTCATCTCTCATTTCACTGACTCTGCAATTATTTGCATATGGCCTTAATGGCAATTTGATGTTGTTTATAGCTTAATGATGCAGTCAAGCGACTCTGCTGCTCAGACACCTTCTAAGCTGTAGTTTATTTTTCTATCTATCGTGCTATGATTGATAAGTGTTGCCCATTGAGTATGCCCCTTAGAATGCTGATTAGTGAGTTAAAAGCAGATCAGTTGTGATTGAGATAGTGAAAAGATTCATCTTAAGGCCATTACTCCTGTTAGACATTCATTCATCCATTCGTAAGCATCTTTTGACAAGCGCTTAGATCTCAGAGGCTCGATATGCCAATCCGCATGTGCAAAATGGCTAATCCCTTGTCGGCTTAAGATAAAATCTTAGCTACTCCACTTAGCACCAAGTCATTCACGTTTATCAGCAAACAGAAATCTTTGCCCTAGGAAGTTATCGATGTCTTCATTCTATAATGTACATAAAATAGAAATATATGAGCTTAAGTTCAAATAGTTTCCTGATTGATATTTAATATATGATTGATGTTAGTTTAAGCCTAAAAAGACCTTTAAGGGCTTTTAAGAACATGATATCACTTTGTGAAAGAAAGACTATTAAATCACCTGCTGATTAATAGTTCAAAACACAGCTGGAGCTGGCTCAAAACAACTAAAAGGGCCTACACACATTCCTAAATAATAATTTTTTTTGGCGGAACTAGATCATAAAAACCACCCAAAGCCCATATAAGCAACTAAGATTACCGGAAGAAAACACCCTGGGTGAAAGGAATCAAGTTCTCCAACTGGATCCCCATTAATGTCAGAGTCTATCAACTAATTATGCATAAGACTCGCCAAAGACCCACAGCAATGCCAAAGAATATTGACTAATAAATACATAAAAACTGACAGTTGTACAAAATCAGAACAGACATGTCATAAATATGTTAAACAAAACTCTAACATGCCAAGTAACGGTTAACGAACAGACAGAATCGATCTATAGATTCTTGTTCAACAAAATGCAACAAAACCTTTGCAATAATAATAATAACGAAACGTTGATGAGGGGTAAAATGGGTAAGCTGTGCGGTCTGGACCACAAATGGCACTTGAAACTGACGCATAAATTAGTTAAATGTGTAGGGAACCCGCACGCACGGCTACAACAACACACATTGAGAACTGACTGACTTCATTGTGTCAAAACACTTAAAGTGATTTTGGGTTCTCTGTGAAATGTGAGACTCCCGACAAGTGAGCGCCTGCCTGCTTGCCAGCTGGACTGAAAGCAGGCAGTGGTTCGACCATAAATTTGTGTAAATTATTGAAAACGCTTCAGAACAGAAAACAACAAAACAATGCGACTCGTATTGTAGTAGGTGTGTAGAGGGGCTAGGGATCTGCTATTGTGGTATAGGTGCGCCCTAGCTGACCGTATTTTAATTTGCATAAAATTGTTTTAAATGTTGTCAGCATAGCAGCATTGTAGCATTGGGCAACGACGATGCTGCCGCCAACGTTCTCGTTACTGTCATCTTTCATTATCGATGAAATGTGGCCAATGCGTGTGGTAAACTCACGGTTCACAAGAATAGAATTTCTTTGGGCCATCATTTTAATTTAGAGCCCATGAAATGTTATTCTGAGCGGCGTCATAGTTAAACATGGTCAGCGCTTTGTTTGTTTGTCTTTCAAAGGCCCAGTTTGAATGTTGAGATCAATTCTATTAAAAGGCCATAAAACTTGCGCTAATGACATGCACACCTGTTGATCCTTTGTTGTTTGGGGCTTGGCCATTGTCAAGGCATACGAACATTTTGGTTTTTATTTTCTGGGTGTGCTGTAATGAATTGGCTTTAAAAAGTGTATTTATTGGGCCTCTAAGTACAAAGTGTCATAATAGAAAATAAATATTTATCTTCATGGCAGTACTTTAATACTTTAACAATGAGTATTTATGGCATTTTGAGAGTGTTAAATGGTTTAATAAATATTTGATTTAAAAGCGTGTTTAGTTGTTGCGTTAAATCAGAGATAAGGCAGTGTTGTAATATTGCTACAAGCTGCAATGTTGCAACATTATTTAGGAAAAATTTCTAAAATTATTTAAAAAAAATTGGCTTTTAAAGAAGCTATTAAAAACAAGACGATTTAAATCATATTTTGGCCTTAGCTTATCTTAATTTATTAATAAGTATCTTCATCTATTTAAGTCACACTTTCCATTTGCCCAGCACGCTGTTCTACTAAATCTTTATCTAAACCCTAACTATAGAAAAACCCAATCATAATCATAGGCCCCCAGGTGACTTTTTAGTGTGGCGTCAAAAAGTTTTCACTGGCTTACAACGCACAATGTTTCTGTTAGCTGTTGTTCAATTTAAATAATGCGTATGATGAAATAATCAGCAATGCAATCAAGCTGCAGTCAACAGAGATTATGTTACCCATCTTAGCCAGAGATTGAGATTTAGATACAAAGATGAAGCTGGAAATTGTGGATGGGGTTAGATATACCAATCTAAATCCAGTTGGAACATGTGTATGCAACACACATGTTGCTGTTAAACAATTCGAAAAACACAGAATTCCATTTGATTATGGCAACTTTCCCACAGATTCTGAACAAAACGTTTACGGCAAACATTGACTGGTAAAAGCAGCTACACAATTGAGCGACAGACTCAACTGAAAGAAAAGAGAGAGAGAGAGAGAGATGTACAGTGTGAGGAGGGCAGCTGGTGAGCTGGTTCACAGCAACATCAAAGTTCGGTGGAACGCATATCTCAGCCGCGAATCAAGTTCGCCTACGCACCAAAAAAAGCCAACAACCGCGCCGCAAAAGTGGAGCCATTGATTCCAAAGTTGATGTTGTTGTTGTTGGCTCTTGCTGTTGACTGAGGCAGCATTTGACTGCTTGAATTCAAATTAATAGCCAACTGGCTCTGTGGCTTGGTCTCTCGGTTCGTTGCCCGTCATCGTTCGCCGTCCGACGTTCCAGCCGTATGCAGGCGCAGGCAATGAAAACAAAAACAAGCCTCGTCTCAAGACCAAGTCGAGACGACGAAGCCCCGAGAGCACAAGTCGCAACTGCAGCTATACTAGCTGTTGTTGGAGTTTGTAGCCAACCTACTGCCAACCTCGCAGATAAGTGGCCTGTGGCAAAATAAACGCCGCTTTATGGCAGTTAGTTGCAGTTTGTCCAGAGCGTGCGCCACATTGTTGTTGTTGTTGCAGTTGGTGCAGTTGGTGGTTGGACTCCTTTGGAAGGGAGAGCCAAGTGTTTCTGTTGTTTGGAGTAAGTGGTATGCATTTGCATGGCATGCGCTACCATTAGATGCAATTTGGGTGGGATAAATGCGGGCAGCGAGCTATCTTCCAAGCAGCTCCAAACCTAATAGATAAGTTTCGCGAACTTGTCGAGTAATGCTAGAGCAATTTTTTTTTCGTTTAGGCCGCACTATGGTAAAGTGATTTGGCAAAGAAATGGGTTCATCATGGCTTACAAATGGATACCAAATGGATACCAAATCTATCATCAGTCTATAACAAATGGTTGCTTTCACAGATCGAAATGAGATTGTAAAGTGTGAACTGATTGTTGAGATTGGGCTTAATATTGATATAAGTATTTGAGACCTTTTTGCAGTTTTATGCATATTTTTAACTAGATTTCCCTATGACCCCAAACTGAACTCATTTTTTTTAATACGTTCTTTTTTTCCAAAACTCTCATAATCCATTTACGGTAGCCTAACGCTTTCAGTCATATTTCAGATAGCAAGGGCCTTAATCATCCTTCATGTCACGCATTTTGTAGCACATTTCAAACAGCGAACAGTGCCTAAAAGCATTTTGCATGCTTCACATCCATGTTCACACATTACTCAGTCGCCAGTCAGTGGTGTTCGTGGTTCACGTCCGTGTCTAAAGGTTCTGTGTCTTTTGGGTGGTGCTTGGCCAAGTGTTTGAACTGGACTTGAGCAGAGTGAAGGCAAAAAGAAGACAACGGCTGCTGGATAACTCTTTGGCAGGCAGTCAGCCTTTTTGGCTTTGGTCCAGGCAGCAAATTGGAATTATGAATTATGAATGCGTGGTTAATAAAAAGAACGTTGCAACAACAACAACAGCAACCAGAAGAAGATGGCAAGTGGGTTCGTCATGCTAACTGCTAGCAGAAGGTAGAGTGTTAGTTTAGGTGCAGGGGTTATTGGGGGGAGGGGGCAGCAGCAGTGGCAGAAATGCTAATGCGTTCCTCGATGCGCTTCGCTGGCTATTTTCCCAGCACTCAAACGACGCCGATGCCCCCAACGCCAGGCCGGGGCACCAAGACAATATGGTCGAGTGAACTGAAACAAAGCTGAAAAGCGCAAAGTGGCGGACACTGCGAACATGGCCAGAAAGCGAAAACCCCTACGCAACATTTTTCCGTTTTTTGTCTTTACTTAAATTTGATTGTGTATACCTCTCTTTCTCTCGCCCTCTCTTGTCTTTTGGTGTCTGCAACATGGATGCGAACATGGACACAGCATACAGCTCAGCGCCGCCTTTTTTTGTTGTTGTTGTTGTGTCTTGGGTCGCTTGCCACTTAAGTACTTAACACTTTTTGCTAATTGCGCGTTGCCGCCAAATGCTTCTACCAAAATATTGACGATCGCACACACTTTTGACAAGTGTTGTTGCCCACCAATGAATATGCCGCCACAGCTGCGTCTCATGACAGCCCAAACTCTCAACTATGCTAAAAACAACATTTTGAGTCTCCAGTTTCCTCTATATATGAATATATGCTTATGTATATGAATGTTAATGTTTAGCCAGCTTAAAGCATCAAGAATTTGACGTGGGATATAACAAGGTGGAATTCTTATAGCTAACAGCCATATAGGGCGCTAACTAAACTTTGCTCGTTTTGCAGTACTTTGTGGTGGGTTGGTTCAGTTGCTAATTAAAAATTAATGCATAAAGCAATAAATTTTATTTATTTGTGCCTAGTTCGCTTTAAGTAGAGTATTTGACAAGCTAACAACAAATCTTCAGAGTTCTTTTAGTGACTTCCTACTTCTGCGTTACTTTTTAAAAAACAATCTGACCAGTTAGGTCTTTAACTCAGACACTGCCCACTTGATTTGTTTTCTTAAACCCTAACGCATTGTAGGTTTTGCCATAAAAAATGGCAAAGAATGGCTTCTGGGTCAGTTGGGCACAGTAGTTGCACACTGGGTTGTCAGCTGCAATGATGGACTCTTCCTGGTAGCGATTACAATGAGTTATGTCCTGGGAGAGTTTTGAACTCCATGTGTGTGCAGTGGCGTTACGCAGTTAAGAGTTAACCGTAACCTGAATAGTAAATAATGTCCATGTCATGATATGTAAATGTTTTGTGATGGAAGCCATAAGCAAATCCCACACTCAACCCAGGCATAAAGAGAAATTTACATGCTATTCAGCTTGTAACTGCACTTTTGGTCGTTTTTTTTTGGTTGGTTTTGGTTTTGGCCATGGGCCATTTGGATTTGGACATTACACAGCCCACAACACAACGACATGCACACAGTGTCTCTTCTTCTTTTATTTATTTTTTGCCTTAACGGCTTTTAATAACATTTTCTTGTAATTGTAATTTGTTTTCTTTCGGGATCGGGTTGTCTACCATCTTCTTCCTGTGCCGTCTCCCAAAAAAAAAACCCAAACACATGTGCTGTATGAGGCGAGCGCTTTGTCGGTGCTTTTGTGCCCAAGAGGGTCCCAACTGTAACCTTTTCACTGTTGTGTCTTCCTCCTTCTCTTGCTATTTGGAGTCGCCTTTTGTGTGTGCTCATGCAGTGAAGATCATTAATAAATTTGACTTTGTATGGTGTATGTTTTTCAACAATCTTTTGTTGTATATTTGTTCCTGCTTGTCAGTATTAATAATAATAAACAATACATATGGGCTGTATCTATATGTTTGGACACAAACAAAAATGAGCCCATCAACATTAAACTCTATACTCAACTCTACTCATTTCTACTTCTTTTTTTTTTTTTTGTTGTTGTTCCAGAGGCGTTCAGTGTCACGATACTGTGAACGGTGCTCAGTGTGACTCCTGTCCGGTTGGCTATGAAGGTGATGGACGCACATGTTCGATACGTAATCCTTGCTTGGACACACCATGCCCCTCAGGTAAGTCAACCAAACACAAACACACATAAACACAACAACGACATAAACAACAACTACAACAACAGCAACTATGTGTTTATGCATTGGGTTCTTCTTTTGCGGCCTGTTTGACTTTTTGATTAGTTAAAGTTTCAAGTGGAGTTTTGGGGCCACGTTTTGTTTTTCAGCTCTTCTTTTTTATGGCTAATTTGAGGTTGTCGTACTTTGAGCTATACTCAATACTTTGGGTTGTTTAGATAGCTTGAGAGGTTAGTTTTGGATAAGTCAAATATTCATATTATTGACAGCATTGATTTGTTAAACCTGTGATTCAGAGATTCCTTCTTTAAATAGGCGCAACGATATCCAAAGAAAGACTTATAGGAAAAGAAGTTTGAAGCACGTTTTTTCGCGATTTTTAAAGTCTTCTTAAAAGCTGATATTCCGTACCAATCGCGTGTAGTGTGCACAACTCACACGACTGTTTGATTTATTAATGCACAGTTCGGACAAATTTCGAGAGCAACGCTGAACCCTTTTGATTGAATAAAACCTGAGAAAATTATAGGGTACCCCAAGCAATTTTCAGTGGATGTGTGAAACAAGGCTGCTAATTAGACGAAAAAAGAGTTGGATGAAGGTCAGGTAGTTAGTCATCATTGAAGAGGCGTGTGGAATGTCGTGCCTTATAAGTCAAAGGTTGGCTAATTGAATTCGGCAAATGTACAAAGCAAAATGTATGGCTTGTGGGTGGATTTGCTAAGCGGATGAATGACACAAATGAACCAATGTTTTATTATTACTGTGACGATATTAATGCATAAACAATTCTCATTATTAGGCAACATTCTAATGCCCACACATAATGTGCAGCACTATCAGAGGCAGAGCCAGTACACAGCACGCAAATACTCGGTTGTAACGAACTGAATCAGAGCACAGCAGTAGAATTTAATTATAAATTCAAATAACTTAGAACCGAAGAGAGCACACATACATATAATAAAACAACACTTATAAAATTAGTCATAAGTTGTAAGCTCTACAAAATGGCAAAAATGAAATAATTCAAAGTATTAGCAACCTTTAACACTAAATCACAATCACTTACAAAAAAACACAACAGTTGAAGATTAGTAAATTGTCTAATATTATTATTACTATATCATGCTATTGGAACACCAGCTAAAATGTCCAGAAAGTGAAGTTTTTAAGAATTTAATAACGATTGTAGGATTTTCACACTATCTTTCTCACTGTGTAATGCCTAAAATGAAATGTGAATAAAATTAAATGATATTTTTTCAAAAACAAATCAAAACGTTGTTTAATTTGAGCAATACAAAAAGTTTTCAAATGGCTCACTGGAATGCGTTTCGGATACATTTTTCGGTAAATAAAAATTTTAATAATCTCATTTCTTTAATTCTCTATCTATCAAAAAATCATCTTTTCATTCTATTTTAATGAATTCCATTGCACTGCATTTTTTATTCACTATCATTTTTGGGTCCTGTTAAGGTTTAGGGTATGGGCTTGATAAAAAAACTCTCATTTAATAATTTTAATTGATTTATTTTTACGCTTTTATTTAATTCGCTTTTGTGCACATTTAATTTGCTCTTTGTTTTCATCAAATATTATTAGCTTGAAAGGGATATGTTTTGTAATTATTATCTTATTTTATCAGGTGTCGAATGCCTTCAGTTGGGCTTTCCACCTTACTTTCAGTGCATCTCGTGTCCACGTGGCCATAAAATCAATGGCACCATCTGCCACGATGTGGACGAGTGTGCAGCGTATCAGCCCTGCGATGATATGGCCATTTGCAATAATCTCAATCCAGGCTTTCGCTGTGGACCCTGTCCGCCTGGTTTCGATGGCATTCATGCTCATGGTAAATGATAGGCAAATAATCATATTTTAAAGAGCTACTAACAAGTTTTGTTGTTATTTCTTTTAGGCTATTCAGCTGATTATTTAGCTGTGGGCTTTCAGAAACAAACTTGCCTGGACATAGACGAATGCAAGCTGGGCTTTTTTAGATGTCCTGAACATGCCAGCTGTCATAATAGCATTGTAAGTTAAGACAAAGACACTGGGTAAAGATTTTTGTAACTAAGATTTGGGATGGGCTCAGGGTATCTGCTAGTTTTATTATTAAACATTCTCGAATCTTTTAGGGTTCGTATAGATGTCAGTGTCATGATGGTTATGTGGCGAATGGTACCTTTAGCTGTCTCGCTGCAGCCGATCTCTGTCCGGATGGCAGCATCTGTGGCAAGAATGCGGAATGTGTGCCAAAGGACAATTATCACTATCAATGCCGCTGCAGCGTTGGTTGGGCCGGCAATGGCAGAATCTGTGGCAGGGATCGTGACTTGGATGGCTGGCCGGATGAGTCGTTGAACTGTGTAGAAACACATTGTCGTCGTGACAATTGTCCCGACTTGCCGAACTCTGGTCAGGAGGATGCAGACTTGGATGGCATTGGCGATGGCTGTGATGACGATGCGGACAGTGATCAGGTGCTCAATGGCAAGGATAACTGTCCGTTTGCCTACAATAACGATCAGATGGACTCGGATCATGATGGCGTTGGAGATGCTTGCGATAATTGTATGTTCATATCGAATCGCAGGCAATTGGATACGGATGAAGATGGGCTGGGAAATGAATGTGATGATGATATTGATAATGATTCGGTGTTAAATCAATATGATAATTGTCCACTGCTGCGTAATCCAAATCAGTCCGATGTGGATAACGATGGTGTAGGCGATGTGTGTGACAATTGTCCGACGATACCTAATCCGGCACAGGAGGATCGCGATATGGATCTGGTGGGCGATGCCTGTGACAGCGACATTGATGGCGATGATGATGGTATACAGGACTCAGAGGATAATTGCCCAATGGTTAGCAATTCGGATCAGTTGGACACCGATGGCGATGGCAAAGGCGATGCCTGTGACGATGACATGGATGGCGATGGTGTGCCCAACTACAGGGATAACTGTCCGCTGGCCAGGAACACAGATCAGCTGGATCTTAATCGCAATGGCAAGGGTGATCTGTGCGAGGATGATGAGGATGAGGACGGCACGCCCAATATCATTGACAATTGTCCCAATAATTCCATGATACAACGCACTGATTTCCGTACAATACGTTCGGTTATCTTAGATCCGGAGGGTGATGCACAGCTGGATCCTAATTGGGAGGTTCATGCAAACGGCTCGGAGATTTTACAAACTCTTAACTCCGATCCGGGTCTAGTGGTGGGCAGTGATTCCTTTGGTGGTGTCGATTTCGAAGGCACTTTCTATATCAACGATGATACGGACGATGATTATGTTGGCTTCATCTTTAGTTACCAGAGTAATCGCAAGTTCTATGTGGTGCAGTGGAAGAAGGGTACCCAAACCTATTGGCACTCCTCGCCGTTCCGCGCCTCTGCCGAGCCAGGTGTACAAATCAAGCTAATTGATAGTAATACTGGGCCTGGTTCCATGTTGCGCAACAGCTTGTGGCATGCCGGCGATACGCCCGGCCAGGCCAGGTTGCTGTGGAAGGATCCCTTGAACGCAGGCTGGAAGGAGAAGACCTCATATCGCTGGTCCCTAGTACATCGCCCTGCCATTGGACTTATCAGGTTGCGGTAAGTATGAAATGCACTTTATGCAGATTTCAGATGAGTTTTACTCTTTGCTTCCTTAGCATATTTGAGGGCGAACGTTTGATACTGGACTCGCACAATGTCTATGATGCTACACTCACCCTAAAGGGCGGACGTTTGGGCGTTTTTTGTTTCTCACAGGAGATGATTATATGGTCGGATCTGGTTTACAAATGCAACAGTGAGTAGCCCTTTGGCATATACTTGGCCTAGCCCTCGCTCAAACTCTCATCATCTTTCTTGTTTCATGCCATAGCACGTGTACCGCCCCTCATCTACAATGAACTGCCCACACATCTGAAGCTCAAGGTGGAACTGGAGAACTAAGCATTGCAAACTGTTTGGAGTTGCTGCCATTTGGTATTTAGCCCAGCTTTCCGCAGCAGCATAAAAAAAAATGTTACTGCCATAAATCTTAACAATATTTACTAAGTTTTTATTTATTAAGCCGCTTATGCGCAACTTCTTATACATATAATACAACAAAATAAACGAGGAAAGATATTAAAAAACATAATTTCATCTTACTTGAGCTTACATTTTCATTAATTTCTACCTTACTTTCGATACCTTTAAGGCTGATGACAGCTCCACAATTGTTTAGTCCATTAACATTGGGCGAGCATCGGAGTAGGCCAATCGATTACAGTTAATATTTGTGGCAGAGATTTTTTACACAGTCAACATTGAAGCAGTGCAGACCTAAATTTAAAACATTTTACAAAACGAAAATTTTCGACACAACAATAATCACAAAAAAATAGTCTTGCTTTCCTAACCCGTCTGAAATTCTGTCAGTCTTGCAACAAATAGTGCAGGGTATGTCAATAAAATATATCAAAAATGAAAATAGAATATTGTTAACACACAACTAATAATATCAGATAGCAATTATGGCCAGTTGTGATGTGCATGTTACACCACCTGTTGAAAATGGGAAGGATGAACCCGAAAACGATGAGAACAGGACCAATGCTAACGGAATCCGTAATACCATGAATGGGACTGTGCCAAAAACTTCCAAAATTCCAGTACTTGTCCGCTTGGATAGTAATGACAGCTTTACATACACTAGCACTCGCAAATACAGTACCTTGAGGACTGCTATTAGAACCAGAACCAAGCTCGATAAGACATTTAGCAGCACCAGCACCCTGATATACACTGGCGATGATTCAGGTGTTCAAATGGACTCATCCATGTTAGAAGATGATTATTTCCGGCCTGGAGTCCTCATATCTAAGACGAACAGCTCAACCCCGAGGTCACATCGCAGCACGGAGACTCTTATGGCGCTCAGTGAAAGTGAACAGGAGCTGGGAACAGCCGAGCAGCTAACGCTTAGGGTACTGCAACGTGCAGTTGCCGAAATGGAAGCAGATGTTGCTCTGCACGCCGACATGTTAGAAGACGAAATGAACTTTAAGCTGGAGCAACAATTGAACTCGGAACTTGAGCTTCAATCCCTACGGGATATAAACGAAACGCTTGTTCAAGAGGAGGAGACGGAGCAGGCAGAGAAGCCGCTACAGGAAGAGCCGCAGCAGCAAATTCCAGAGGAGTTGGACGAGGATGTATCAGAGGAACAAACAGAGGAGCTGCTAAGGGAGCTTTCGGAGGAACTGGCGTTAGAACTTTCAGAGGACCTAGCGCTGGAGCTGTCAGAGGAGCTGCCTGAGAAGCTTTCACAGGAGTTGTCGGAGGAACTTGCAGAAGAGTTGATCAAGGAGCTGCCGGAGTTGCCACTGGAGCTGTCTGAAGAGGCAATGATTAATATTTCAGAAGAGTTGCCAAATATTGTGTCATCCGAGTTGCATAAGCAACATCAGCTAGAAGACTTGCACCTGGAGCTGCTAGAAAGATTAGCGATGAAGATCGAAATCTCAGAGATGCCAGAGATAGCTCTGCCGAAATTAGAAGAAGAACTCCCTAAAAAGCCCTTAGAGCAGTTACCCCAGGAACCATCAGAGCAACAAGTGATGGAGCTGTCAGCAGAGTTAGCAGAGAAACTTTCACGAGAGATACTGGAAGAGCTTCCGGTGCAATCTGTAAGCTTGGAGCAACCAACTCAATGCTTTCCCACAAGAATTTCTACGCCACGCAAACATGTGCGAGTGGAGCAACTATTGGAAGCGGAGAATGATATTGAGATGCTTAACAAACTGCTGTCCAACGATGAGCTAGATCTTTTGCTTCAACCCGAAGACGAACCTGTTCCGGTTGACCAAAACGTGAACAACGATTTGGAAGACTTGCCATTGATACCGCATAATACAACCGATGATTGGAACAAAAACGATTTGAATTTATTGGAGTCACTGATGACATTCTTTTGCGGTAAAGGTATCCGTAAACTGGGTTATCCCATTCTATTATGTGGCATGGCTGTCGGTTTGATTTATTACTTTCGTAAGGATTAGGGATATGTAGGCATTACACAACTTTAAAACCCTCAACACACAGCAAATTTAAGAGCTCTGTATATGCGCAACTAATGTAACTAAATCGAACTCACAACGGGTTCTCCAAATTACATTTATCTTAAGAACAAATCTCTTATACAGCAAAAACTAAACACGGCACTACAAACAGTCACAAGTAAACAAACAAAAAAAAAAAAAAAAAATACTTATTGTAACCAACCATGAGTAAAACAAACACCTAATCAGTCAATAAATAAAAAAAACGTCATTAAGTAGATGCGTCCCAAAAAAAAAAATTTATTACTGTGTATTAAGTTTCATTTATCTTTGTCAAGCTCGTTTTAAAAAATATGTTTGTCAACATAAAAATAAATGTGTGGTAATAGATGAAAAATTCATAACGAATTTAATACTTAATTTTAATTTAACACTAATAATCGTCGCTACAACGAGAGACTTCGGCGACACAGAAATCTGCTAGCAAACGCTCTGACCAGATCTCGCCCACCCAGAAGGCTCAGAAGAAGACAACCGAGGGACCTAATGCTCCGATCTCCGCCAAGAACAAGAAGAAACTGATGCTTCAGTATTTGAATATTTGTAAATTGTTATCGTTTTTTGTTATTGTTATTTTTAATTGTTATTTGTTATTAACCAGATAAAGCTAATTGAAATAGCCGGAGCGCCCAATAGGGCTAAATGAACAGACATAAAGGTCACAAAAGGGTACTTAGGCAACCCTGTATACCTTAATGAAAAAACTGAAAAAAAAAAAAAAAAACTAATAATCGAATTATCAATAGGGTAGATCTATCAAAAAAAAAAAAAAAATCACCTTTAACTATTTTTTGGACTTACTTCAAATTCTTCTCTTAGCATTGTTTGTCAACGTTAAAAAATATGTTTAAGTAATTTAACATTTTTTGGGAAAAACATTTTTAAAATTGTCTTGTTTTATTTAAATATACCGGCACACACATGGCTTCTAGTGAGTCCGTTTTTCTGGCCGGCTTGGTGCATCTGATGCTGCGCTTCTTTCTCTATATAACACCACAATCGAAGCTACGAACTCCTGGTCCGGCAATGCCTACAGCCATCGTGTGTCTGTCGCTTATGGAAGTCATCTTTGATAACCGTATAATTCCACTTCGTTTTCAAAATATGTCGGCGGGCTTTAAGTACGTATTCGAGACAGCGATGGCCATCTTCTTACTGGAGGTGGGCATGGTTATTTGGCAGTCGATTGAGCATACCATATACTTGTTTGCAAAGGGAACACTGCTGGGACTAAACGTGGTGTCTACTCAAACCTATTATCATCATGAGATCCTAATCATTGGGTCCTTCACCATGCCGCTGTCCCTGGCCATTTTGACAATGGCTGCACAGGCTACTGATCATTACCAAGTTATACGCCGTCGACTCTCCCAATAGGCCAAAAGGGTTCTGCTACTGGATAATGATTTGAAAGTGTCGAATATTCGGAAGAGATGTTAAATAAGGATAAACTTTTAAAAATATTAACCACAAATAAAATAAATTTAACGTTATTTTCTTTATTCATTTAATACATACATACATTTCCAAAGACAGGAATCGGACGGAATTTAGACGCAATACAATAACAAAAACAGGTAAAATTACAACAAATACGAAAAAGCAACATTAAAGTTTCAGTCTAAAATGCTCTTTGATTAATTAAACCACAAAAAATCGGACAAAATCGGACGGAATTTAGACGGACATACAACAACAACAACAGGTAAAAATTACAACAATTGTTGTTTTTGTTGGCGGAAAATTTTGTAGGTTAATGAAACTATTGTATACTTTTAGGAGGTAAATCAAAATCTAGCTAGGGCTACCATAAATTTAAGGGTTCTTCTTCTTTCTCCCTGTTGTAAATTTGTAATTTCTTCTTCTTTCTCCTTCCCTTGTAGTTGTTGTATGTATGTCCGTCTCAATTCCGTCCGATTTTGTCCGATTTTTTGTGGCATTTTTGCCGGTTTAATCAAAGTAAGAGCATCTTTTAGGCTGAAACTTTATGTTGCTTTTTCGCAATTGTTGTAATTTTACCTGTTGTTGTTGTTTTGTCTGTCCGTTGTTGTTGTTTCCGTCCGATTTTGCCTTTGGAAATTATGTATGCCGCTGCGATGCAAAAGAGCGGGTATATGTACAACTGTGTATTGCCGATATGGCTCTATGGAGTGCAGATTTGGGGAATAGCAGCCAAGTCCAATTATAAACGTGTACAAATAACCAACTGTCCCTGGTACGTACGTGGTTCCACACTCCACGAGGACCTCAATCTGCATACAGTTGAAGAGCAGATTGGAAAGCACACAAGCAGATACAGCGAAAGGTTGCTAAGACACCGCAGCCTGCTTGCCAGAAGACTACTTCCTGCCCGACCTTTAAGGCGACTTAAACGGCAAGGTTTTGCCAAGACGCTTGGGCGACAATAAGATGAAATGTATTTAAAATCCACATACTAAGTTATGGGGTTTGGTTTTTCTGTTACATTGCCACCTATGTGTTGTTAAGGTACTTATCATGATAGTACAGGTTCTTCACTTAATAAATATATATCAATTAAAAAAAAACCAAACTGAGCTGTAAATTGTTACCAAGAGAAACGTTGAAACAGGGCAGATTTTGATGTAAACATTCTTAAAACCGTATCTACAAAGTTTTAATAAAAAACGCATGGCCAAAGTTTAAATATAAACATAAGCTTTTGCTTTTATTAATGAATTGGTTCTTTTGTACAGATATGCAAAAGATTTTATAAAATTACAAATTACAATTTCACATGCATACATAATAATTAATTTGCTTTATTTAAATTACAAAATAACGACTATATTTGATTTGCTTTTACAGCACTCGCGAATTTATCAACAAGTTTGGAAAATATATATTGCAATTTGACGCATACTCTATATTTTACTCATCTTTTAATATACCTCTTAAAGCAAGGCATATACAATTATTTTATTTTTTTATGTGCGTATAGGTAAATAATACTTAAAATTAAAACAATTTTATATTTTATTTTATTCGTGTTATATGCATAAGTTCGACTTAATTTCAGTTTTAGTTTTTTTTTTTTCATATTTAAAGAGCACATCTTGAAGTAACTATTTCTTAATAATTCTTTTTTTCATAAAGCAGCTTTTTTTTACATTTCAAGCTTTGCATTAAGCCACGTAATTGAAGCATAGATTAAGTTCTAAAGTTGTATAGCTCGAGATTACTGCGATTCAATGCAAAGCTTTTAAATGATGCCTTAAATGAGTATTTTTTTTAGGGGCAGTGTTAAAACTTTGCCTCGTTGCAGTGCTATACATTTATGACCACATTTTACATTAAAGCAGCTTTTAAAGTTATTCATAGTATATGTTTAAGTTATTTTGTATATCTCGTTGATGGTTTACTGCACTTCACTATCACTGTCACTCTTTTCTAGAAAGATAACCAAAAATATTTAATAAATTTAACTACCTGGAAATAGTATTTTTTAAGAGCTTACCTTTCTTGCCCGTGTAGGCGTGACGTTTCAGTCGATCGTATAAGTCTTCTTTAGTTCCATAGAGCGACGCATTGGACCTGGCCAATGTGCTCATCTTGCCACCATGTAGACCTGTTAAGAGAAACATTTCAATCGAATAAGTAAGGTCTTTAATCATAAAAATTAATTTTACTAACCGTCTTTCATGTATGTTTCGTTGTAGAAGTTTGGCATCTCCCAGCCATCCTCCTCATCATCGTAATAATGGGCGTAGGTGCTGTGGTGTGAAGGAGCAATGGATTCCGCATATGGCGTATGCGCGCCATAGTAGAAGTTCACCTGGGAGCCAGTTTGATCGATGGCTGGCGTTAACATCTTCTTTGGATCCCTGCGTTTTGTGGACCTCACACAGATCATCCAGACAAGCAGCACAATGATAATAATGAAGATCACAGCTCCAGCAATACCGCCGGCAATATATGCAAACTCTGAACGTTCGGCACAATGTGGTCCTGTAAAGGAACCCACACAGCGACAAGATGGAGTACCCTTCAGATCTTTGACACAGGTGCCAGAGTTTTCGCAGAAGCCATCGCAAACATCCGAGCATTCCATGCCAGTGCCATTAAAGCCAGGCTTGCATTCACACTTGAAGTCGGAGGTCTCAGGAACCATGATACAATAGGCATTGATGTCACAATGAGGTTTGCCTTCGGCAATGTGTTCGCAAGGATTGGTGCACTCGCTCTTGGAGGTGGCGCCAGTGATCTTGGTGCTGTGATTGGGTGGACACTGAATACAGCTGGTTTGTTGTGACTCCGATTGATAGAAGCCCTTGCGGCATTCAATGCACATGTTCTGAGTGGCATTCAAATAGGTACCAGGTGAGCACACTGGCAGAGTGCACTCCTCCACAGAACTGGCTCCCACCTTGGGTGTGGTGCGACCCAGTGGACACGCAGCACATGATGGTTGCACACCCTGCAGACGATAGGTGCCACGTGGACAAGGTTCACACCGTCCATCGGCGCCAAGCTGCTGACCAGAGCTGCATTCATCGCGGCACTCCTTGCGAGAGGTGGCCTCCGTGGAGCGTGTCGTCTGTCCCAAGCCGCACAGGTCACAGGCAAAGGCACCTTCGCTGGCCTGATAGAAACCATGACCGCAGGAACGGCACAGACCCGTCTCCGCATCGAAGTACTTGCCGGCAGGGCAACGTTCCTTGCAGTCTGCCGCGGAGCGAGCACCCGGACCAGCTGTGACACCAGGACGTCCAGCAATGGTTGGACACTTGCTGCACTGCTGCTGGCCAGCCTCAGACTGATAGCTACCACGGGCGCAGGGAATGCACGTCTTGTTTGCACTATCGTAGAAGGTGCCAATGGAACATGGCACACAGTCGGGTATCATAACCACTTGACCGACGGGACAGGCATACTCGCTGCCCAGCTCCAATGAAGCTGGATCTGGTACAGTGTTTGGTAAAATTTCCTGGACGGCAAATTGATCATCTTCGAGAATCAGTTTTTCAAGCAGCTGTTTTACATTGGAGCGTTCACCAGTCGATGTATGTACCACAGGATCGCTAAGGAAGGAATGGAAAATATTTAAGGATTAATATAAAGTTTGTTTAATTTATAAAGCCAAACCATAAAAGTTTAAAAAAAGTTGGTTAGCACGGATAATAAAAAAACGTATGTAACATGTGGACGGTTAACTTTAAGCATTAGATATTTTTGCATGGTGATAGTATTATATTTCGATTGATTTGGTTTTGATTTATGTATTATGAATTAGTCATGAGACAGTTGAAGTAGTAGTGGTAGTACTGGGGTGCAAAATGCTGAAGATCGGGTGCTTTTGAAATATGCAAGATGCTTGACATACTTAACAGCCGGGAAGGCTATTTCCAGTGTGTATGTATCACCACCAGTTTGTTGGCGTCCCTGGCGACCCGTCAGCGCCAAATCGTCATCATCGCTAAAAATTGGGTTAACGAACACATATATTGTACACACATATACAAACATAAACACAGAGTACACTTAGACATATATAGGACACGACAAAAGGCATGCTAGAACAAAGTTCTGTGCGAATAACATTATATATAGCTTACTTGACAACTGGTAGTTCAGCTTCCATAACATAGACACCGCCATCCTTTACTTGACGACGCACACGATTGTTTTGAGCTCCACGATAATGATCGCACTTGACATCAATTTGAATATCCTTACACTCCCTATAATAAGTGTTAAGTAATTAGATAGAAGATAAATTATTTGTCACGCGTAGCTTACCTTGTGCCCTCAATAGCATACGAGCAGAAGTTCCAGTCTCTGTTCAATGAGTTCACAGAGTTTGTAACCTTCTGTCGGAGCACAGCCTGTCCAGCCTTGTTGCACAGCACATCTGATGGGAAGAGCATCTTAATGCGGAACACACGCTGAGCAGGCTTAGCCGGTGAGCAGGATGGATAAACCAAAGGCATTGAAGGTTCACGTGTGGGACGCCAGAAGCCCTCGGCACCGCAAGTATAGAATTCGGGCACGGGTTCAGAGAAGCGTAGTCCATTGTTACAAGCAATTTCACAGACCTTAAACTGACCACCTGCACCCCAGTCCTTGCAGACCTGAGAGCCACCAACAGGATCAGCCAGAGGAGGACAGAACTCAGCTGAAAAAACGAGATAATCAAAAAGTTAGTCATAAATTAACAGACAATATATTGAAGGCAACTTACTCAACAGCGAAACCTTGAAGCTGCATGAAGCTGAATTGCCGGCTGCATCGGCTGCAATGTAAGTGATGTCATAGGTGCCCCAGAGTAGCGTTGTGCCTGAGCGATGTCCATTACGTTCATAGATCTTGGTCACGCCAATGTTATCACTGAAATGTGGCTCATCCCAAGTAACCACAGCAGAGCCATTCTTGGCAATGACCCACAAATCACCGGGACAATGCTCAACCACTGGTGGCTCCTTGTCCACAACCAATTGCTGACAGTTGGGACCAGTGTAGCCCACCTGGCATTTACGTTGACCGCACAGCGAGGGAACATTGCGTTCCACGCCACCCGAAGTCATTTCATAGCCGGCCCAGTTAAGGATGAGTCCCGGATAGAGCACGGGTTCAGAGCGACAATCGCGAACTTGTTTCTGCAATTCTGAGGTAATATCCAGAGCTCTAGCCCACACCTGAGTTTTGGTTACAGTACCCTGGAATCCGGAGTCGCTGTAAGCCAGCTCATGCTTGATGCTATCTGGTTGCGGGCGACCAAGTACAGACCACAGATAAGCGGGCAAAGCACCACCAGCGCCATACTCCAGTTTGCTGGCAATCAATCCTTCGGTAATCAACTGGAGTTGTCCACTGATGCCATCCCAGACGACAGCCACATGATGCCATTGGCCATCGTTGACAGAGGTGTACTCTCCAAAGCTAAGGAACATATCTGGCAGATCCTCAAACAAGGAGACCTGAACGCCACTGGAGTGTGCCTGAAGCAGCATGCGACGACGTTGTGTCATGCGGGCAGAATCCACGCCATAGAGTGTAAAGAAGATGCCAGTGTCATCCTTTTGTGCAAATTGCACCCACATGGCAACGGTAAGGCTATTAGCCTCGCCCGTGGGGAAAGGCACCACCTGAGCAGCCGTGGAACGGGTTGGATCACTAAAGTAGAGATCATAGTCCACCTGGATGGCCTTACGGCAATCATCGCCAGTCATATTGAAGGGACATTGACAGTAGAAGCCATTGGTCAGATCCACACAGCTAGCGCCCGGAGGACATGAGTTATCCTTGCAGTCTACAATATCCTGTTCGCAGTTCATGCCGGTGAAGCCAGGCGGACATTGACAGCTGTAGCCAGCGCCATTGTCCAAACAGGTGGCACCATTCTGGCAGACATGTTCCTCACAAGCATCATACTCATATTGACATCCAATGCCTGCGTAATCCGCAGCACAGGTGCAGTTGAGACCGGAACCAAAGTCCTGGCACTTGCCACCATGCATGCAAGGATTTCCAATGCATCGTTCGGGCGCAGTTTCGCAGTTCTTGCCATCGGTGCCACTGGGACACACACAGAAGTAATCCTGGAACAGATCAATGCAACGTGCATCGTTCTGGCACGGAGCCTGCACATTGCAGGTGGTCACTTGCTGCTCGCAACGCATGCCACTCCAGC
Source organism: Scaptomyza pallida (assembly GCA_018152965.1). Classification (NCBI taxonomy): domain Eukaryota; kingdom Metazoa; phylum Arthropoda; class Insecta; order Diptera; family Drosophilidae; genus Scaptomyza; species Scaptomyza pallida. The sequence continues at coordinate 1,964,025 of JAECXP010000051.1, read as the reverse complement.
CCGGCGCGCAGAAACATTCGAAGCCACCAACGCGATCGCGACAGACGCCATCGTTCAAGCAGGGTTGAGGCTCACAGTCATCGATATCGGTCTCGCAAAGCGCACCCTTGAATCCATCACGGCAAACGCACTCGAATTTGTTGTCCAAGTCCAGGCAGCGTTCAGTGCCCACGGGATGGCAGGGATCACTCAAGCACTCATCGATCTCCGCCTCACAGCTAAGACCCACGAAGCCAGGACGGCACTTGCAGGTGAAGCCATCCAGCTGATCCACACAGGTAGCACCATGTTGACAAGGATTCGAGGCACAATCATCGATGGTATGCTGACAATTCTTGCCCGTATAGCCGGGCTCACAATTGCAACTGTAGCCATCAACCAGATCCACACAGACGCCATCATTGGCACACGGACGATTCTCGCAGTCATCGATGTTGATATCGCAGGCACCACCCGTCCAGCCAGGATCACAGATGCACTCATGATCAAACAGACGATCCACACAGGCGCCATGTTTGCAGGGCTCGGAAAGGCATAAGTCGATCTTTTGCTCGCAACGTTTGCCAGTAAAACCAGGTGGGCAGGAACATTGGAAGTCATTGACTAGATCGGTACAGGCAGCTCCCAGCAAGCATGGATTCTCCTCGCAATCGTTGATATTCTGCTCGCAGTGCATGCCCTCCCAGCCCGGCAAACACTCGCACTTGTAGCGACCCTGCTGCAGAGCCAAACAGCTAGCGCCATTGTTGCATGGGTTGCCATTGGCCGTGCAGGGATCGATGGTCACATCACACTGATCTCCAGTGTAGCCGCTGCGACACAAACACGTTACATTCTTGAAGCCTGGCTCGTTTTTGCACATGGCACGGGCGGGACAGGTGTCATTGCTACAATCACTGGCTTCCTCCTGACAATTGATGCCCGAGTAGCCCTTGGGACATTCGCAGCGGTAGCCCTGTGGCAGATCCTTGCACTGTCCGCCATTGTAGCAGGGCTGAGAAGCGCACTCATCAATGTCCTGTTCACAGCGACGTCCCGAGAAACCAGCAGGGCAGAAGCACTGGATGTCATGGCCCATGGGCACACAGAGGCCACCGTGCTGGCAGGCACCCTCTCCACAGACGACTGGTTTGCACTGTTCCCGTCCCTTGGCACCGGCACTGTCGGTCCTCATATTGCTGGGGCACTCGTTGCAGTTCTGGGCACCTGAAGCGCTCTGGTAATGATGCAGTGGGCAGGCAGAGCAGGGTGCTAGACCCGTGGCGGAATAAGTGCCTGGTGCGCATTTGGCCCTACACAGAGCCTTATTGGCAGCTGCCGGTTGATAGGTGAAGCTTTGTGCTGGACAAGCCTGGCAATCCTTAAAGCCTCCGGTTGGTGGCTCAGCGGTAAAGGAGTTACGGGGACACTCTAAGCATGGCACGAGGCCAGTGGGAGAGTAGGTGCCATAGCCGCACACTGGAATACAATCTGACAGAGATTTGGAACCTTCCTCCTTGGTATAGGTGCCAGCGGGACAGCGTAGACAGGTGCCCTGGCGATCCCGGTTCTGATAGTAACCACGCGGGCAATATGTACAGCTATTCTGACCCTCGGAGACATAGGTACCAGCTGGACAGTGCAGACAACGTGGCACATCGCTTGTATCCATATTGAGCACCTCACCCACATTGCAGTTAAATCCACGAGAGATTTGCGACTTCAGAGCACGCAGCGGAGGACATTGATTGCCAATGTTCGAGATGTTGAGCAGGGAATCAATAACTGCACTGGCATAGGGCACACTTAAGTCAAAGATCAGATTAAGTGTGGAGCCGCAAAGATCGTAGAGTTGTGGCTGACGCACAGCTGGCAGGATGGACAATATGAAGTCCATTTTGACGACATTCTCCTCCAGAAGTGATGGCACTGATTTCAAAAATGTTACATTCATATTTACGTTGACCGCTGAACAGCGTTGAGACAGCAACTGATTGAGTCCAGCGTAGTGATGCGAGAGCACCTCTTGGTACTGTCCCAGACAAGACTGAGCCACAGCGCCATTGGCACGATAGGTAATTGTTGCCGTCACATGATATGCAGCCTGTTCCGTATTTTCAGATACACAATCGGGCACTACAGATGTTGGACGCCACAAGCGGGAGGTCTCGCATGAGAAGGTCTTCAGTGGTTCGCCATCGGTAAAGCGGAATCCTGGCTTACATGTGGCAATACATTCGATACCACGATCTCCCGGCAGACAATTGATTGCACCATTTGCCGGTGGCTGCAGTTCCCAGTCCACGCAAGGCGATGCCTGCACGGAGACTTGGAAATGGCAGCTGGCACGATTGTTGTACTTATCCGTAGCGGTTACTGTTACATTCTCAAAGTTGCCAATCTTAATGGTTGCACGCTCCGGTGTGAACTGCAAACGTACTTCACCCGTTTCATCCGAAGTCTTAATGCGTTTTCGTGTATCGTTAAAGTTGACATTATAGCTGTCCTGGCGATCGACTAGTTCAATCACATAGCTCTGGGGACATTGCAGCAGCGGTGGCGTAACATCCGGTACGGTTATATTAATCTCACAAATAGCCACATTGCCATCATAATCGAAGGCCACATACTTGACGACAGTGTCCTTGAATATGTGACTGGGTGTGCGGAAGTTCTGAGGCTTGATCTCCAATCGTGCAATCGAACCGGAGTTATCCACTGCCGTGGGTTCGGTAAAGTTGACAGGCAGCACACCACCATTCTCATCTCGTCGCACTACAATGGGTTGCTGTGGGCAGTTCTGGAAGATGGGTGGCTCATTGTCCACACAGGGTGAGTAGCCGTAGTCATAGCCGAGCAAGGGTTCCTGCTTGGGTTCCTCGCAGCCCATCAGTTCAAACTTCAGACAGGCATTATCCATATAGCTGACGATGCCCAGAATGACAAACCTGGCCTGCACATACTTCGGAAGTGTTATCATGGCCAATTCACCATAGTTGCCCGGATCGCGCATGGTTAGATTAAAGTTGGGGAAGTAGACTACGTAGTTCTCGTTCTCGGCCTGCTTGTAGAAGAAGCGTATCTCAGTGGGTCGTCCAACAATATCGTTGGTGACAACACCTTTGACTAGTATCGCCTTAACACGATAGATCTGTCCCAAATCCACACTGACATATGTAAATGCCTCCTGCTTTCCACACCAACCTGTTGCAGAGTTTAATCTTATGTTCTTCGCTTCATAATTGGGTCTTTCCGAGGTCGCATTGATTGCCGAATCGGGTATTCTGCCCGAGCTCAAGCCTAGTGGCTTGATCACCTTGCATTCCGGTTCGCGTATACAGGTAATGGGTCTGGGATTGATAAGAATGTAGCCAGGACGATTGCAGCCAAAGTAAACCTCAGAGCTCTGTTCGTAGCTACGAGCCAACTGGCGACCATCAGCTGGTCTGCCTGGATCCTCGCACACGGGTCCCTCGCAACGTAAGTCCCCAAAGTCCCAAATGGCATCGGCACCGCAGCGAACTACATTATCGTGTCGCTGTGTTTGTCCTGCCAACTTGAAGGTATTTTGGCAGCCAAAGAAGAAGCTACTCTGGTAACGTGTATCCACAAATTGTCCATACTCAGCACCAGGCGTTGGCATTGGCGGATAGCAATCCACACGGGGACACGAAGGCTGCATACCCGATAGCCAGTAGTCGGGTAGACCAGGTTTGGGATCATACACACACTGTCTGAAGCCAGCGGATGCAGTCGAGCGCAACTGACGACCAGGTGAACCACAGCTAATGGTCACGTTGTCGCGGAAAGGCACTAGCACAGACTCGGGATCAGGACGGGCGACAGTCAAACCCTCCAGCTTATCATCAGGCAACGAAACGCACTTGGCATCTGTAATGAGATTTGGTTTTAGTTTTAAATTTCTACACTGAGCTCAGAATACTTACAATTGCATTCTGGTACGCTAGCATTCCATTGACCGCTGGACAGGCAGAGAGCCACCGAGCTGCCACTCATAATGTATCCAAAATGACACTGGAAACGCACAATATCACCAAAGTGATAGTCACTACGTTCACTGAGTAGTTGTCCATTCTCTGGTGCCTGCAGTTCGGGGCACATCAACGGGACACAAGTCTTGTTGCGTTGATAGGTATCGCCATCACGTTCTCCCGACTCAGAGCGTTCGATATGATAGCCAGCTGTGCCATTGGAAGTGTACAGCTGGTAGCCAGTGTTACAGGCGCAGGCATAGCCTCCGGGTGAGTTGATACACTTTTGATCACAGCCTCCGTTTTGTTTGCTGCACTCATTGATATCGACGCAATCCAAGCGGGTGCAGCCCATCAATTCCATGCGCAGACAAGGTGCGCCAACATAATCCTGTATGCGGAAGCGAATATAACGAGCCTCAATAGGAAGTGGCAGATTTAGAATAGACAGAGTAGGCTCCAGTATTCTAAACTCGACGGCAGTGCCATCGGGATTTGCATAATCCTTGAAGACGTCCGTTAAATCATTTGAATATTGCAAACGCACAGCGGCACTGAAAGCCACATTGCCATCGGGACGCTGAACGGACATGGTGCGGAATCCACGCAGTATGGTTGGTGCCTTAAGATCAATTAAAATCCAATTTGCACCTGGCTCCAAAGAAGCACCACACCAGCCATTTGTATTCAAACGCAACAAAGATTTGCTGTAGCCCGGCTCACTAGGCGAGGTACTGATGCTATCATCTGGAATACCACCATTGCCAAGACCCAAATCTCCAACGGGTCTGCACTCTGTCGTTGCTGTAAAGCCTGAACGACATTGACAATGGAAGGATCCGTTGGTGTTCATGCATTCCGTGGTTGTCAGATCACACTGCGAGGAGCTGCATTCGTTGATGTCCTCACAGGTAGGAGGCTGCTCAAAGCGTTGAGCTTCACTGCAACGCATAATGTTGCTGCCAATCAGCTTATAGCCCTTGAAACACTGTACTCTGGCCTCATCTCCATAGTGGTACGGACGTGCTGCATCCACAACAAAGCCGTTCTCAATTGCAGGGAACTCAAAGCAACGTTTACGGGTACAACGAGGCACATCTCCACTCCAAGTTCCATTCGACATGCAGGTAAGCACGGGATGTCCATTGCGCTCATAGCCTGGCTCGCATTCATACTGGACAATAGTGCCATAGCTGCGACCTCCTCCATTCAGCAGTGTCATATTGGCATGGGGTACCTCCGGTAGGGCAGCACACTGAGAAGCCATGCAGTGGGGTTGACGCTCCCAGCGGCCATCGGGCAAGCAGGAAATCTTCTCAATTGGCTCGTTGGAGGCAAAAGCAAAGCCAGCATAACATTGATACATTGCAATACCGCGATAGGTCACATTCGAGGAGCCAATGGAGAAGCCGTTGTCAATTTGTGGAACAGGACCGCAGTAGACCTCTGTGTGAGAGAAATGTTTGTCAGTAGTTGTAAAACTTTAGCAACATTGTTTAAGGCACTTACCCTGACACTTTGGTATGTAGGAGACACTCCAGTTGCCACCAGGCAAACATTCCGTAACCAGACGCGTCTTGCCGGTGGCAAACTCCTGTCCAATGGGACAGGTAAAGCTGACCAGCGTGCCAAAGGCCGTGTCGCGACTGGAGGCCAACGCTCCAATGCCGGGTTTTAGTTCAGGACAGTCAGCTGAGAAAGTTGCCGACCAGCTATTAAATAGAAAAATATATTTAATTTTAAGTTTTATTTGTTAGATTTTTAACTTACCCTGCTGCATTGTGTAACGCATCCGAAGTAAATTTAATCAACATTTCGCCAGATGAGGCTGTTAAGGTTAGCTTGGGCGCTGCAGTCCCAGTAAAGCCATTGCCCGAGTGCAGACGCAATCCGGATGTTGACGAGCCATCAAAGACTTGCACATTATCGCTCTTGTGCACGGTGAACTTGTCAAACTTCAGCGAGAGTGGAGCACGTGCACCATTCCGAATCGTAAAGAAGCATTCCTGATTCTTTGGATAATCAGCGAGGCCAAAAGCTGGCGATGTCACTGTGCCATTCCTAGCCGTAATGGTTGCCTTGCAGCCTTGAATATAACGCAGACTGAAACCCTTGCCAGCCTCACCCAGACTAGACTTAAAGTAAATGTAAAGTGCATTGCCGGTTGAAATGATAACACGCTCATTTTGGGTGGTTTTTCCGGTTAGCTTGGCAATGGTGCGACTCATGGGAGATTCACCATCGCGGATAAGCAGATGATCGCGTCCCTCAGCAATATCCAAGTCATCAACCTCAATGGAAATAATGCGTCCGGGCTGTGCCTTGATCACATACAGACACTCCAGACCGCCAGGATATTGTTTGGGATAGTTGGGACTGGTAAGAATCTGTCGCTGCAGGGTGGCCTTCAAAATGCCGCCACAGTTCTTTGCCTCTGTCTTCCACGTAGCTCGGAAGCCCTTGCGCTCCACACTACCATCCGTGGTAAACTTAACAATCATGAAGTTGGAGGCAGAAACAAAGGGTTGTGTGGTCAAATCCTGTTTGCCACTAAGCGTCGCAAGTGACACCGACTTATCCTCAGTGCGTCCACCCACCAGCACCTGTACGGTATCAAAGGTCTTCTCCGTCTCAAAGTCCTGGAACTGCAGAATAATATTGCTGCCCAATGGTCCCTCCAACGTCCACTTGCACTTGCTCAGCGCACCATATTTGTGTGGATAGTTGGGTGTCTCAATGACATCGCCGCCCGATTGCATATGGTAGTGACATTGTGCGGGGCAGTCCAGTTCATCGGTACCATCACCACAATCATCGCTGCCATCGCACTTAAAGGCCTGATTGATGCATTGCCCATTGGCGCAATGGAGAGCTCCCTGGGGACAGGCAGGAGCACGGCACATGAAGGGCAGCAGCGACTCGCAGGTGCCCAGATCCCAGCTCTGCGCCTTGCTGGCAAAACTGGCTGCCACACACTCGCCAGAAGCAGCATTTGGCTGTTGCAACGACCAAAAGCCCGAATACTGTGAGATCAATGCGCCCGAGGCGGACTCCAGGGTGTTCGTGCGTAGATCATCAAGCGAGGCTAGACCCAGCCAGTACTTGTCTGAGGCACGCTGATTGGGATCGCTGGCACGTGCTATCGCCAGTGTCTCATTGTTTTCCGCATAACTATCTACGGCCACCAGCTCGGCGCCATATCTGCAAGAAGAATGCGAGAGAAAGAGGATATTAATGATTATGTTTAAGGTCTGGGAACTTTAATAGGCTTCTCTGCCAGCTTCCGCTGCACACACATACTTAACGCAATTTTCACTTATGCAGCTGCAGTTTTTGTTTAATATCTAATGCGCTTTACTTTCTATTTTCTTGTTGCTGTTGCTGTTGCCTTAATTATGCTGTCCCAAATATGAAAACAACAACAAGCGTTCAGCTCACACACACATACACACAAAAGAAAAACTTTCGTTTCCAATCGCGCAAAACTCTTTTTCAATTTTTGTTAACAAAGCGCACAGCTTGACTTTTTCGGGGGTTCTATGCACATAAAAAGAGAAGAAAACCAGTTTGTTGTATTGTAAGTTGGTTTGTTTTTGACTAGGCTTTGAATAATGCATATTACACATACGCAGTGTGTGGTGGGCATTAAACGCTGGCGGCTGTTGGGCAACGCCTCTGTCATTTTGTTGCAGCTGTGCAGCTTGTGTGCTTGCATGCCAAAAATTATGCATGTTGTGGCACTCTCTGTGAGCCAGCCTGCCCGCCCTATAACCATATAACAGTCAATTATTGTATGCTGCGTGCCAAACACCAAGTGAAAACTTAAGAGTTATACCACATGTGTATGTGTATGTGTTTGCATGTCTTGGGAGTGTGTTGTTCAGCTTGTTTGGCTTTTCATTTAGCGGTTTTGCTGTCCGATTTTATTTGTCTTCGTCTTTTTCATAGTGGCAAAAAGTTTGTTTATTTAACACATTACTGTGATTTGTTAACACAGATATTGCTTGTTTAAGCAAAAGTTTTGAGCGAGTTTTGTACCTTTTCAACATATATTATCTTATGATTCGTTAAGAACCTCTTAAACATTTATTGGCTAAAACAACTTTGTTTGCTACCTGTTTCCGCACCTTGTGCACTCAAAATGGCAAACCATAAAATATGTATGTTGCCCATATAAACCGCAACCATAATTTCAATTCAAAAAGTTTTCAATACGTTTCGTTGGCTACACCCCAAAATAAAAAATGAGTTAAAAACTTAAACCAACAATTCCCAAATCCATGATTGCTTATTTTTTTGGTCACAGCTCCGTTAACTTGAAATGTTAACGCCTTATCTGTACTTTCCTTCATTCTACGCATTTCGCATGCTGTACACGCAAAATCGTTAAACAACAACAAAGGCAGAGAAAATTTCACCCAAACAAATATTTTACCTATGCGTTTTGAAGATTTATACACACAGATATAGTAAGTACGCATATTTTGTTGTTGTTGCCAAATCGGCTGCTTAAGCAATTTCGAGCACTCAACACTTGTTTGCCGTTTGTTGAACTTGCGCTGAGGTAAAAATTATATGAATGAAACGCCAGCCGCATTTTAATTGCCATTGGACTGGGGCGAGGTCTATGGCATGTAAATGACGATGGGTACGAGTACGAGTAGCAGACACTGTAGTTGCTATTGTCAAGTTGTGTAGCTTGTGCCAAGCATATGTAATTGCCATTTAACACTTGACTGAGAGGAGAAATTGCGTAGGCCATTGACATTAGACCAAGTCCAAGTCCAAACTGGCCAATAACAATATTAATGTTTTTCGGCTTACGGTACCCAAATACTTAATTCAATCCCGAATAACTTTCACCCCACATGCCCCGCGGTCAATACCAAATGCTCGGCGATTCACACGCTCATTAAAGGCGAGCAGAAATTATTATCGATACAAAAAACTACGACTCCAATCAAATCAAAATACACTCTCAGTTTTCAAGCCAAGCCCCAAAAAAACATAACAAGAAAAAAGGGTTCACGTTGCACGAACTCTTAACTCTTAAGAGCAGGTGCAGGCGGGCACTGTACGAACCACTCGAAAGTATTTGGGTCAACGGCGGGTTAACACCCAAAAAACAAGCAACCGAATCAGGAATGTTTTGGGGCCGAACGCCGGAAGCTTATTGACTTCGACGTCGACGACTTTCTTTTCGCTCGAATAAAGTTGTTGTGGAAAAGAAGAAAAATATTATGAATCATCGTCCAACGTTTTGGCTTATCGATCGATACACTGGCCAGGCCAGCCCAGTCAGGCCTGAATACACACATACACACAATATCAAACTTGGTCAACAGCTCCATCGTTGCTGCCCACTTTGGCATTGACAGTTAGCTGTCAGCAGCGGAAATGCAATGCGGTGCCGTAACGGCAACTGCTACAACAACTAAGTACATAAACTATACTCACATCTACAAATACATCTATCTATCTGCGTATCGAGAAGAACAGGTAGCTGTGCTTAGTCAAGCGTTGCTGCTTTGCAGCCAATTTGTGCTACAAGTTGTCTTAAAACAGAAGTTCAAAGCCCACAACTTCCTCTACTCGTGTATGATATAAATATATAAAGATAAATTAACATCTGATTATGGTTATGCTATGGATTTTACTCACCTTCGACACAGTTCAGCGCTTTTCTCCCACGAATGCTTGATATTGAAATATTTATAGCAATTTAATCCGCGCAATTCCCAGCCTGTAAATAGAGATAAATAATAAATTCAAATTAGACAAGGTCACGACAGCTCGTTTGGGAAAATGCAATAAAACGGCAGTGAAAAAATATAGGTCATAAAATTTTGAAAATAAGGAAATAAACTTTATTTTGAAAGAAGTATAGAAAATAACATTAAGGAACTAACAATTAAGCAATAATTTCATTAAAATACTTTTTAAATAAACTTTACTTAACTGCATTTAGATATCAAGCATATAACATTCAAACTCTTCGTTTTCCCCTCCATTGACATGAAATTCTACAACTTCTTCGAGCAGCTTTTGACATTTAATTTAGTTGCAGTTGCTGGTTTCACGCTGAGATCTCTAGCGTGACCCCAATCTAAGCGACTTGTTTTGCATAATTTAGTTTCAACATCTTTGACTTCTTCGCTGTGGCTTTCTAAGCCATTGAGTGACATATGAGCTCTGTATATTTAATTGCTTGTTCTAGAGAATCGAGCATGCTTAATTGAGTTATTTGCCTAGTTAGTCTTTGACTATAAGATACATAGTTTGTTGAGATAGCTACTAACGCACACACACTTAGTATGTGGTTTTAGCTCATTACAATTAAGCATTTGGCCGGCTCGTGCTGTCGTCGCTTTCATTTTCTCAATCTAAATGCGTGGCGTTTTCCTGATAAAATGGGAAAGTTGCTGCAACTTGTTGAGCCCGCCTTTTGTCGGCTTGATTGACAGCTTTCATTTAAAATCAAATCGACTAAAATATGCCACAAGGCGCGCGCAAATGTTTTATTATACGTTTCAAAAATCGAACAAAAAAAAAGCAAAAGTATTTGAAATATTTTTGCCCTGCTTGCAAACAGGCAGCAAAAGTTGTCGCCATAGTCTATGCTGTCTTTGCCATTGGTGCTTTGGCAGCTTTGGCGAGCTCTGAAAGCTGCTACAGATTGTTTTTTTGTTCGTTTTTAATGCCAGCTGCATGCAGCTTGACAATGTTGCAGCCTGACATGGCTCAGTATGTTCGATGGTTAGTATTTGGCATGGACTTTCACGATTTCCGTGTAGATGTGCAAGACAACCATATAGATTAAAGATTATACAGTTATCTTTTACAACTCGTTGTAGTAATGTGAAATAATAATATAAAAAACTAATACAACATTGGCAATAAATTGAACTAAAGTTCTTTTATTATGTTACGTAGTAAAATAATAATTTCTCACAACTCATAGTTTGACAAAAGTAAGGGTTGTTAAATTTATGATCTCATATGGAAGATTATAACAAATTGCCTCTAGCAGTCTCATCTTGATCTAAGACCTGTGTCTGAGCCTTGACTTAGCGTTACCTCAAACGTAATACCCACTTTTTTCGTACCCTTTTTTTTATGATTTTAGCCAATTGACCTGACACACTTATGTCAAGTTTGATTGCGTCAAAACTAATGAACACCTTGGTTATGAGTGAGCCTTATTTTAACATTTAATAAAAAAATTACCGCACTTATATATATAATTACAGCACTTTATTGAACCGTAAACTTTTTTATGGCAGTTATAAAACCTTTAAGCTTATTGCGGTTATTTATGCTGTCATGTCGGCAAATTACTTCAAATTCTTTGCCAATTCTATAAACCTATTTTTCAACTTTATTGCTGACGTCTTGAACAACCATCCCAAAGTCAAGAACAACAACAATTTCCAGCCACTTTCCAAATACTTCATTTCTATACCCATTTTTATGTATTTGCTTATTTAACTGTGTACCGCTACTTGCCACAATTTCAATTTATATATACGATTTGCTGTCTATTTACCGCAGCAATTCTTTTTTTTTATTTAATTTTAGCCAAACTCAATGCCCCAGCCTAACCGTACGTTGTTCCACTTAACAAATGGTAAGTAAATAACAACAAAATAGAGCTAAAGAATCACAGACATTTGGATTCTTGGGTTCTTAACACGCCTCAATTGAAATCAGTCGAACGGCAAAAGAGACTTCGGAACAACGGTCTTCGCATAGCATAACAAACCTCATGTAATTGTTTTTAATGGTCAGCTATTTGTCGGTTTGTCCATCGCTCACTCCGCTACCCCCACCTTGCCCCTTGCTACTCCCACAAATTGTGTGTGCGTCAACCCAACTGTCAAGTGACTTAAGTTTCTCTATACTCAATTGAAGCCACGTAACTAGCAATGGCTTCTACATACAAAATTCCTTTGCTCTTGGTCTGGGTGCAGCAACAGCTGGACAAGGTTAGCCGGTTTCTGTTAGTTCTTTTAATTTTCTTTGTTAAATGCCTAAGTGTCTGAGTATGTGTGTGTGTGTGTGTGTCTTTCAATTTGCATGGCCGTTGACTGCTTTATTGAATTGTGCCACATACTTGAAATGCCTGGCCAGGAAGTTTTGTAAGCCATTTTGCTATGCAAATTTTACTGCGTGACTTCATGTTGTTCTTGTTGTTGTTGCTGTTGTTGCTCCACATAAAGCCAGCTCTTAAGCTGCGATATGCGCTTGTATGCAGCTGCAGTTTGTTTTTTTGCTCTAATTGCCAGAGTAGTAGTTGCTGAAAGCACCCAGAGCCAAACAGCTGCTGCTGCTGCTGCCGTTGATCATTGTCTATAATTTCAGGCTCAACACTCAGCGAACCGCGCGAACTCAACGGTCGCTGACGAAATCTTATGCACACAATACAAATTAATAATGTGAGAATTTCTTACGTAAAATATGATGCTGATGTATGTACACGTACATGGCTGGGAGCGGCATACATGAGCATTAAATAAGAAATGACAAGTTGAGTTTTGCTTCTTGCAACCACAAACTGTGCACTTAATCAAACTAAAGTAGCAAACAGCTCTTAAAAGCTGCAGCTTGCAGACACTTGCACTAGATATTGAAATATTTGTGCTGTGAGAAAAATTGCTTTGATCGGCTTATTATTGAGGTAATAGATCTAGTTAACAAAACAGAATCGCATAGCCTTGTAAAGCAAGCCAAAGCAGCTGAGAAAATGTTGTTGAATTTAAATGATTTGTATATGCGATATATTGAGGCACAAAAAAAGTTTCTTTTTGTACATATTCATCAAGAATTACCCCAATTAAAACAAAGTTTCGTTTCAAGTCATTAAAAAAGATCTACTTTTTCAATTACTAAACAAGAAGTTTAGCCATTTATCTAAGCAGACAAAGTACTTAAGTTTCTCGTGTAGTTTTATTATTTTTTTTAAGTACAAAAATCATTTACGTTTAGCCTATTTATATTAAATTCTACGCAGTTAACCCACTAAATATATTTTTAATGTCCATGTCGTTTGTCCCATTTTCAGTAATTTCAAAATTCACTTTGGTAATTTAATTACCAGCATGGTTTTTCATCTGCATAAGTATGTACGCTTTGCTGCTGTTGCTTGTTCTTTTGTGCTGTTGGTTTCGCCGAAACGAGAAAGTGAAAATCATGTTGCGGGCACGCATAAGTTTCACAAGTGCAATAAATCTTCTTGTGCCCCTTTCATTAGCCTCAATTTTATTTTATGCATTTGTTTTTGCCTCCGCAAATGCAAATTTATCGCCACCATATAATCTACAAATGAAACAAAAGAGATCTTCACTGCGTAGAAAGCGGAATTTACAAGAACCCATACTAACTTTAGCAATTCTAGCTATAGCTGTATTTGGCTCTTTTTTTTGCTGTGGATTACCTGCTTACGCTTTGATTTTGCAGCCTGTCAATGGCCGTTGCCCAAACGTTCATTAAACCTTAGCATAAACGTAAAGTTCGTTTAACTTTTCACACATTTTTTTTGTTAGTTTTCGTGCCCATCTTTAACTACCTCGGCTGCTTTCTTGCTCTAATGCTTCGCTTTGCCACTCGCACAGTTCACACAGAAGTCAGTCAACTAGAAAAGCGTTGACTTCCATAAGCCACCGACAAAAACAAATTTGTTTAAGCACATGAGCATTTTACGCTTCATGATTTGCTAAATGTTTAAATTTGAAAATCATAAATAATATTGCCACCCCACATACCAAAGACCAGTGTCATATATCACTTTGATTGTGCGTGCTGACCCAGAAACACATTCGAAAATGCTGCATTTTTCACGAAGCGGCACACGAAAAGTGGCTGAAGTTGATTTAATTAGCTTCTTGAGCTGATCATAATCATGGCTCTTGGCATTTGCTCAAGCGTGTCCAGAAAAATTGTGGAACTTGGAAGTTTTCAGTTTGCTGTTGATCTGGTTTTAGTTCTAGTTCTACTTGTTGTTGTTGTTGTTGACTAGTTATGAGTTTAGTTTCGTTTCTAGGTAAGATTTCGAGTTGTTTACTTAGCTCGTCTGTCTGTCTGTTTATCAATTTGAGGCATTTACAGTTAGATGAGATGCTTGAGTGGCGGATAATGAAGGCAAACATTGGTGTGGCTAAAGCTAGAATTATATATGATTTATTTAATGTGCTTTCCGTTCACTTCGCATTTCATGGTGTTGATCTAACAAATCTTTTACGAAAGCTACACCAAATTCATTAAGTGAGATTTTAGAAATGATTTCGGTACTCGCTTAATTAGCATCAATAAAAGTGTCATGCACTATTAACTAAATAGAAGTATTTTTTTAATATTTGCTATATTGAATCTATGTCAACCAAAGTGCGAAATGTGCGTCGACAGCATTTGAATGCATAAATGATTTTTAAGACGCCCATATTATGGTTTTTAGCGCAGTCCACACGAAACCCATCAATAAAAATAATGCTTAAGCTAAATAACAGCAATAACCACAACTGCATTACAACCGCCAAGAGTTTGGCCTATTTTTTGCACAACTGCACCTAAAACAACTCACTTACACACACACACAGAGACCGCCTGACTTGCATATGAATAAATAAAAACAAGCAACGTAACATGAAAATATCAAAAGACTTAGGCAACGAACTTGTTTTTGGCCGCGTTGGCAGGTGCTTGCATGTGTTTGTGTGTGTGCATGATTGTAAGCGTGTGTGCATATAAAAGTGTTAATAAGCACAGCAACTGCAGCTAGTTAATACCAGGCAGCTATAGCTATGCCAACAACAACAACAACAACAACAACTGCCGATATAAGAAGTAGCATGCCAGGTAGACTAAGACTGAGATTGAGGACTATGGCGTGCAGGTGTAGCAGGGGATGGAGGAGAAGCTGGAAAAGAAAAAGAAGAAGAAGCAGTGGCAGTGGAAGGCAAACCAATCGCCAAGTTAGTCAGTCAGTCAGGCAAACTCGGCTTGGCATTAAACAACCGTTAAGAAATCTTGTTTCGAAGCGCGTTAACGTTTTTTCTTACTTTTTTTCTACGCTTGAAACTTGTCTCACCTGTAATACACACATACATACGTATATATATATATGTGGCTCTGTCGATGGCTTACGAATGAGTACTCAAGTCTGACTACATAGTAATATGTATTTTTTTGCCAGAGTTCTTGCGCTGTTACTTTGTGCTGTCATAGCCACATGGCAAGCATTCTTGGCATTACCGACCAGTGGGGCAAGCAGAACAACCAGTTTTGGCATATATGTAATAACCGTTATCATTGCCTAACGCTGTTGCCCACTGTTGTAGGTGGGCATCGAGTGAAAGGCCAACAAGTGTTGACTGCATTACATTTGGCCAAAAGCATAATGATTGATTAGCTAGTTCGGCATTTCCGTCAGCTCGATTTCGTTTAGATTTTCATGGTTTTTGTTCTGGCCAAAATACATGGTAGCACTTGAAACTGCTTAACTCGTTTGGCTGGTTGCCAACTTTTGTGTAGATTTGTCATTAACGATAGCACCAGCGTTTTTTAATGGCCAAAGTGTGCGCTATATTTATGAGAGGAGCTTAGAATCCAAGAGGCTTAATTATAGCCAAGCAGCCAGTTTATATGAGATCAAAAGATTTCGTATCCTAGGGCGTAGCATAGCTTTGCCACAAATCACATGAAGCTTTATAAATGATCACAAGCTTTTAAGATGTTTGTTTTTTCAAGGCTTATCTTCAACTTAAGCATAGAATGATCAACAGTTTTCTAAAGAAAACTGAATATCATTATTTTTCTCTTCATTTGCTATACAAAGACTTAATCTGAGTGTAAAGAGCAAACAATTCTTGTTTATTAATGCAATCATAAAAGAAAACAAGCAAAGGCCATCATTTGAGAATGATTAAGATTTATGGTTGAGTAATGATGTTGTATTGAAGGAATGTTGCTTCTGAATGATTACATTGAATGAAAGAAATTTATCATGAATGAGTAGTAAAATGTAATTAAGGAATGGAATGCAGAAACATTCCTTCGTAACATATTAAGCGGATTATTTTTTTGTATGCCAAAAGCAATAGGAAATATCTAAAATTAAATTCTTAAATCATTTTAAAAACACATGTAATTAAATACACAATTAGCAGTTAGTTAAATACCCGAAAAGTTTGAAAATTAATTGCAATTTAACAAATAATTTGACTTTAGTTAAACGTTCGGCGCAAACAAACAGACAACTACAATTAAGGCGACGGAAATCAAAAGACAAATTGCCCAGCCCAACATTGGCCAAAGCCAATTCGACATCCGTTTTAGCCATATATGTGTTTCTGTTCGTATTTATGTACTGTGCACATCTATATAATTACATTTATCTTTGCTTTGATTTATGCGCATTTATTTCTTTATTTTCTGAGCTTGGGTTTTTGTTTCTGTTTTTGGCCACACCTGCAGCAGCAGCGGGCCACGCACGTGCCATTCGGAATTGTGTTTAAGTGCAGGCTGAAATTGGAATTGGAATTTTGTTCAAGTTGAATGCGAAACTTACCATTTGGACACGAAAACGCCTCGTCCGCTGTGGTTGTGTGTAACACCAGCACCACCAGCAACGACAGCAAAGCGGCCAGCCAATGCGAATTGGCTGCCGTCGGTTTGGTCATGTTGCCGATTTAATGCCAATAAATGTTGAATGGGGCAGTCTGCAAAGAGCAAAGAATAAATTGTTCAAATTAAAGATTTATTTCTAACACAATAATTGCCATTAAATTCTAGTAAAAATAAGTCGAATAATCCATAGCCCAAAACTGGTTGGACTTATTCACACCTCAAAAATAAATCGCATATGACAACGACATTTTATTGGTAAACGTTTGGCAATTTATTCACATCTGCACCTTTGGGGTAAGCACGTGTTTTGTGGCTTAAAGACTTTGTGAATGCGGTTTAGAAAGTTTCTTGCCATTAACCGCACAATTCCAGACAGAAAACATTTGCATATATATTTTGTTGAGGTCTCCGATATGCAACTAATGTGGGGTTAATATGTGTTTGTCGTGGCATGAAAAGCTAAATTGCAGATTTAAAAGGCCAGAAAAATTTAAAAAGAAAAAATCCATCAAACGAATATTGATTTATCAACATGCAAAAACTTGTTTCCTTATACGAAATTGATCTACAAAAAAGCTTATACAATCATTTTTATTTTCGTCTCTACTCCACTTTAAACTACTTGTACTACTTATAGAGTTTAAGGCTCTTTTTTTTGCATTGTTGTCATAAATCCCAAGTGCCTGTCTCTCTGAACTTTGTAGTTCACTTTTGTCTCATTGTTGAATGCCCCCCAGACATATACAGTTTGTGTGTTCATTTGTCTCTTGTCTCTGGCTTTTTTTCATTCATATGCTATGCAAAATAAGTCAGACGGTCTGACGTTTGTTGTTGTTGTTGTTGCTTGCTCTCTGTAAGTCGAGATCGAGACACAAGGTTGCCGTTACTGTCAAGTAATTATAACTGGCTAACACATTGTGCATATTTGTTTACGTTATTCGCTGTGTTTAGTTTGTTTTTGGGCGTTGTTTGTTGAAATCTTTAAAGACAAAGTGTTTTTAAATTAAGCGATAAAAATGTTGTTATGTGTGTAAGCATTTAATAAGCTATTACACAGGTGTTGTATCTTGTCTGGTATTTGGAAATAATATTTATTATATAAAAAGTAATTTTTGAGAGTAATTTTACACCTTTTTTAGTAATTATTTAAACTTCATTTCCGACCTTTTCAATATTTAATATTCATTTGCTATCAATTTTTAATTTCATTTTGATTGCCTACCAAAACAAGTTTGTTGCCCAAGTCTTTCATTATGCTGTTTACCTTACAATGCTTTTTTTCTGCAGTTGTAAAACTTGACGTATCTGATACTCCCCAGCCCGGCCCATTAACAACTTCCGCAAACAAATCTCCAAACACACTGCCAATCTCGAGCCTCAGCTTAAAATTTAGTCAAACGCGAAGGCTATACAGCATGCTACCTTGCCACATTTTTCACTTGCTAGTGAGAGAGAAAGAGAGATAGTTGTACACTCACACATTGCCACAACAATACATATTAAATAACATTGATTAATGCATGCGAGAAAGGTTGAAACCTTAGCCAAGATCCATTCAAAGCGGCTTACACTGTCGACGTCGTCGTCGGCATCTTTTTATATTGAAAGGCAAATTAATTTGCAAGTAAGCGCAGCAAACTCCACACGCACCACACGACATCAACACCTCTCACAGCTAATTAGAGTTATGTTTTTTTTTGCCCTCTGTACTTGCAGCTCAAAAGGTTTCTTAATTGCTTGAATTATGCAATTCGCATAATTTTATCATTTTTACGAATTTTCTCGCGCTCATTGCATTTACTTTAATTTGAATATTTTATGCATTATGTGAGTGCAAAGTTAAAGGTTAAGGTATAAATTAAAAAATATACTGAACAATTTCAAATCTTCACCAGAAACGTGTGAAACTATAAAATCTTAGCCAAAAAAAGAGATGCGAATGGATAGAACTTCATTGAGAATGAAGAAAGCATTGAAAGCAATTGGACCGAGCGAGAAATCGAGGCTGTGGCAATTGAACGTTATATAATTTATGCAATTAGATTTTTATACTAAAAACAAGATAGTGAATGTCCGCAGGCGCGTCCGGTCCGTGAACGCAACTTTTCGACACCCTAAAGCTAGAGCCTGCAACTTTACAAATATCTGGACATGTCTTCGTCAGACAAAGTGTAAATGAGGGCCACGACCTCAGGGGCCGAGAAATCGATAACAAGCGAAACCCAGGCAAACGATAAAAACAAATATATCCCACATTTAGCAGCTAAGTCACCAAATTGATGCAAGATAGGAACATTCCTCAAAACCATTAAAATGGATGCCCGCCCACCATTGCCCCAGCCCCCTCCAATTATAAACAAAATCCGATCTCACAGTTTCAAGCATGCCACCAAAATGACAGAAGGTAGATACGACATCATAAAGTTACATCAAAACATGATGCCACGCCCCAAACAACGGGAAGCCCCACCGCCCTAAAAAATGAAGGCATGTATCGTCGCCAGTTTTAAGCTAAGCACCAAATTAAAACATGGTAGGACATGAACAGATCGCATCAATGTTTGGATGCCCGCCCACTTAACCGCCCACCCTACTTTCTTAGTTTTGGGCAGAGTCACCAAATTTGTAGAACATGTAGTGGCATCCGAACAGATCGCATCAATGTTTGAGCCAGCCCACAACCGCCCACCCTAACTTGTCAGTTTTAGCAGAGTCTCCAATTTATACCCAAAACCCCATATATTACTATTTGAACTCAGAATCCTTAACACAGCAGGAACGGTATCAGATACGCAGTCGGTTGGCCGACGCAACGTTTACTTGTTTTTATATATAAATACGCATAATTATGTTAATAGTCATACATCAATTACGCTTTATTCTTACAATTCTATCCTGTTTCTGTTTTTTTTTTCTGTGCAGGGCATACAAATCATTTAAAATGTATTTTTCTATTCGCTATGCTGCAGCTGTGTAGCCACCCAAACCACATTTTTGTTTTTGCCTATAAGCCGCCAGCCGGCAGCTGTTGTCTTTGCTGTTGTTGTTGCAATTAGCTGGCTATGCGGTTTGGCCCAGAAAGCAACTTGCAGCCAAACAAACTGGCTACATGCCACGTTATTGTTGCTTTGAGTGTTGTCTATGTTGTGTCTGTAAGTGTGTGTGTGTGTGTTATTTATTTAGCTGAACAACACAAATATTTGTGTGTGGGTGATGGCTGCCATTGTTAAGTCAACGGAAAGGCGCCAAAAATTGTTAAGTTTGTTTATAAAAGACACGTATGTACATATGTGTGTTCACATGTATTTACTTTGCAGCTTACTTAATGAAGCATAGATAGATTCAATTTTAGGGGGGCGTGGGTCGATTGGGCATGGCCAAAAACAGCATAGTCATTAGCTAAACTGAGTGTTGTGAATTAAACGGAGGTTGTTGTCAACATTGACATTAATTTGCGGTGATGAGTCAAAGTCACAGCTCTTAAGCTAAGAAACTGTGAATGTGTATCTTTAATGTTAATTATGTAATAATGTATCAATTTATCAGAATTAATTGACGTTATTTCTATTTTTATGCCTCAAAACGACTGTGGCCTTTGCCTAACTGTTTTCATGTCTGTGACTAATTGAATTACTTTATTATGTTCCTCAACTCTCACCTCCCTTTGGGCCATCAATTAGGCAGTGAACACTCCAGCAAATATTTTTCATTTTTGCTTATATAATCATAGCTAATGAACGAATCCCCTGAGCACGAACCCAACCATAGCACGAACTATGCCAAAAGGCATTACAAAAAACCCGAAAAAAAACTGTTCAGTCTGGATGGACAGCAACAGGAAAAGACTTTAAAACAGACGATCGCATCATCCAGTCTCTGACTCAATATGCATTTTTAAAAAATCTCTTGCCAAACAGCAATATGCAATGTGCAATATGCAAATTTTCTGTTTGTCGTACACAAACCAATAATAATAAATAATCCAACACTGAATACGTATTTAGCATGCTAATCAAGTGTTAGGCCAGGCGAGAGTGAAAGGTTTTCATGTGTTTGCTAAGCTTTATGGTCTTTTTGATTATGTATTCGTATGGTTTATGAAGCGCCAATGTTGAAAATTATTTAGCAATGTTTAGCAAAATTAACATCAAAATAGGCAGCATGGCAAGTTACTAAAGCTAAACTTGTTTAAATTATATTGTGGCTGTTTTTGGTTGGTTTTTTAATTGGTTGGCTAACTCATCATATTGATAAAGAAGATATTATGTTGAAATATCTGATAAGATAAAGTCGAAAACTCATTAAATATTAATTTTTACACTTGTAGCCAAATATTCTTCTTTGCTACACCTCATTTTCGACTAAGCAAACAAAAGACTTAGGCAACAAACTTGACAGCTTCAAGACAACCGGTGCCAGCAGCTGCAGAACACGTAATAGCAACAAAAGCAATAGACCATCAGCATCAGCATCATCATCAGCAGCAACATCAACACAGAACAAAAAGATGTCGAATGAAGCAATCGCGGCATATAAAACCTTTTAAGCAAACATGTCTGCAAAGATTCGTTTTGCTTCTTTTTCGCAATAGGGGCGAGAAGTGAAGTGCGGAAAAGGCCGAAACTCATGGAGCGTCAATCAAAATTCAAATTTTCCAAGCACATGCAAAGCAATCGAAATGAAAATCCCAAAACAAAAGCCACCATCAGCACCAAAAACAAGCAAAGCCAAAGAGCAGCATCCACCATAGATTGTGGCCAAAAACCGGTCGAGAAGGTTATGCAGGGGGAGTGTGGGCAAGTGGGGAGATGCGGCACCCATTATTGATGACACCTTCGACATTTAAGCAAGCAGCAAAGCCAAACAACGTTGCCGATGACTAAATGCGGCTGCTTGGTAAGCATACAGTAGACTATGCCTATAGTAGCTGCAGTTTGAAAAGTTTGCAGACAAATGGTAAAAGTCAACTGGTATATAATTTTTTGAACTTTTTTTTGCCTTAACAGCAACAAAAGCTGCCGGGTTGCCATTTATGGGCTGCGTTTAGTTTTCCATTTCACATTGACAACAACAACCACTAGCTACTCAATGTATTTACCAGTTTTTTTTTTCATTTCAGTTAGGCTGAACTTTCACTCGCGCACTTGTCTGGCGCCTGGTCAGTCAGTCAGTCAATATTGGTGCCGGCCACACAGCTCGAATAGTTTTGCGCCAAAACTTGTTTAACATCATGCCATGTCGCCCAACTAATGACCAATGAATTTATTAGTTTTTCAGCTTTTCAGTAAATCGTAGCAGCTTGAAGGTCAATTGGTTTGTTTGATCACAAAATGGGTTGCACGGAGCTGGTTTGGATTGCGAAAGGAGCGAAGGGGGGTAATGAAGTTGAATTGGGACAGCGATCAGAGTATGATATGTGGTTTATTAAAACAGCTTTTAAATTGGTCAGATGGGAAATGTTTATTTATTTCTGCATTCCTTTGCTTGTTACTGACTTTTGCCTACCTCTATTACCTTTACTTTAAGCTCGACTCCACCTCACTCTCAGTTTTTTTTAACAGATATCTTTAATATCCGCTTTGTTGTCCGTTATGAACTCTTTGTAGACAGAATGACTGCAGCGTAACAGAATTCAAGCCAAAGCATTTCATAAACAAATGTTCTACAATCGAAAACCAGATTTTTATGTAAATTTCTTTGACTTCTTGCTGTTGTTGCTGTTGCTTTGCCTGTTCACAGCATGATTTCATTTCAGTTGGCGAGTCAAGCTGTATGTGTGTGTGTGTTTGTATTTGTGTGCTATTGATCTTTTGCCTTAGCACAAATTTGTGTATTTCTTTAATATTGGATCGCAGGTAGCAGCATCGCATGGCTTGGCTGTGCCGGCCAACGTCCAGCTTGCCACTGCCACTTACAAGCACGAGAAAACCAGCTGGGCAGCCCCATTGAACTAGTTTCGGTGGCATGTAGCATTTTTTTGAGTGCTTTGGTATTTGGGTTGCCATAAATAATGTAAAAAACCAAAACAAGTTAGCAGACTTTGATTTTGCAGCTGTAAATACTCGAATTGCGGCTTTATTGTATTGGAGAGTGCTGCTTATCAAGGGCCTAATGAGCTATGAAGGCTGTTGTGGTCTTGATGGTGTGTGCATACAATTTGCGGTAAGTGTTGTGGGCTGTGAGACACAGCAAGAGCATTCAAGTAATTACGGTTAAAGTTCGGCTATGGGTTAATTGTATTGCTACAAATGGCTTTTATGATTAGCTTTCGGTGGTTGTTTCATTGATAACCATATTGGCTTATTTCTGGTTAGCCAAATAGAGCTTAACTAAAATCTGTTTACTTTTCTCCATGTTTACTTGTTTGTCTTATGGCCAACTGGCTAACTAGCGGCAGCTGCAACACCAACAAGTAGCATTAAAAAACATTGTTTGTTACTTCGTTTTTTTCCATGTGCAAGCTGACGAAAGCTGAGCAGAGCATACACTAAAGCAAAAAACATTCAAAAATACACACTCACATGCACAGACAGACGGACACCTACAGAAATGGTCAAATGATTTCTACTGTCCGAACGCTTTCACAATGCAAGGAGATGGCCAAGTCGGGCATTAGGGGACGGGGCGTAGTTTGGTTGCAGCAATTAATGTTTAACTAGTAAATAGACAAGAAAAAGTTTTGCTATGCAATGTGCCAGTGTTTGTGTTTTTGTGTATGCTTTACGTTACATGAAAAGCAAAGTGAAAAACTTGCTCATAACCAAAAAAAAAATGCATAAGAAGCAAATCAACAAACAGACCAAGCGAGCTGGCAAAAGCAAAGTTAAAATGCTAAATATGCAATTGGCCGCACCTCAACAGCCACACACACACGCACACACGTTATACGCACACGCATACAAACACCCGCACAATGCTGTTGAAGCCATGATATCATGCATACACCTTCAATAGGTAGTATCATGATCTGACCAACGAAGGCATCAGGCATCAGTAACAGTTTTTAGTGACTTTTTGAAATTCAAGACGCAACTCCAAACAAACACAACGATGAGCTCCAAGAATGCAGCGCAAAGCCACAATACACAAAACAGGTTAAAGCCATCATGGAAAACACAGACACACATACATACATACATACGTTTGTTTATGCAGGCAGTCAAGTCAAGAGTCAAACTGTGTGTGTGTGACGAGGGAGTGTGTGTTTGTGTGTATTTGCTTGTGGTGTGAAGCAGTCATGTGAATTTTATGGCATTTTTATTTTGCCAAAGGTATTTATTTGAAATTTTCGGCTGCTAGCTGAAAGTGAGTGTTGGAGTGAAAGGAATGCACAATTGAGAATGGAAAAATACATACAAAAAGATAGAGAAATGCATTAAAGGTGTTTTGGGAAAAGAAAAGAAGAATGTGCGAATATTAAAGCATTAATCTCTATTCGTTTTATTTACCTTAAAGAATAAACTTCAAACTGTCATCCGTCAATTTTCACTTGTTGCCCCATCAATATCATCTTGAAACAAATATTGTTGCCACATTGGGTATCAGTCACACCACCACCCCAATTTCGTGCCACACACATACAAATACAATGCTTAATAACTTTTTAACAATTGTCGACAATGACAGCGCTAAAATAATAACATAAAAAAAAAATAAAAACGTTTTGCCGGACTCTTCATAGATCCACTTTCTTGTGGCATTATTATGTGCACGTAGCGCACAATTCTCACAATTAAAAACTAAAAAATTTCTATGAAAATAACGAAAGAAAGAGAAAAACATTTTTCGTGTCAATTGTAACTAATCGACGCGAGCGATGGCAGCGCCGTGAAAGCGTCTCGGAAAAACTTATGAAACTTGCAACGCATTGCGTACTATTATTATTGTCAGCTGTTTTTCAAGATGATTAAGCGCCTTTTCACTCGCACACTCGCGCACAAAAGGCACTTAAAGGGCGCCATTAATTCGCTTTTAGAATCGGCTTTGAAGCACTTTCACTGTCATCAGAGAGACGGAAGTGGAGGCTGGGAACTTAAGCAATTATAATTGGTAGGAAAAGTTGCTGATTAGAAAATGATGCTGATTGAAATCGAAATGATTATTGGCAGCGGCAACATATAATTATTTAATAATAGTACTACACAGGCAACAAAAAATAGCTGCTTAAGCACATAACATACATACGACTTGCATGTCTGCCTAAAAACAAAAGACTTAAGACACGAACATCTTCAAGGAATGCGCCTTGATCATCATTTGGCTCTAATCAATTTAATGGATCTCATTGCATGAGTCATGACGCGCCACGCCCCTTTTCATGCGTACCCTTCTTTTTTATAGCTAACTGACACTTGATGTATTGTTTGTCAAATTCTGTTGTTGAGCAGCCAGGCGGCTTATTTATAGGCCAAAAGGTTCTTAAATCAAAATTGTGTCTAGTTTCATCTTCCTTCTCAACTGACTTCTGACTTCTTGCACCTTAACAGCAGGTAAACAAATCGCTCTATTTTATTACCTGCGGATAACTTGGGATTAATGAATTGAATTTTAGGGTTGGTGTAGGCCCGCCATCAAGGCGTCAGCTTCTATTTTTACTCAAAGAGGGAGCACAATAAAATCTATTTTATATTAGAGCCTTTACAAATGTGACTTTTTGGTGTTCTTTCACGTAGTGGATTAATTGAAAATTCTTGGTAAAAGATAAGACGATTTTGTTACAATTGATCAATAAATTGATTCAACAAATTCTGCGAAGTCTCCTATGAGCATCCAATATGATGCTTCTTCAACACTTGTCAGCTTGTTGGACTCTCAACTTCCGTTTCATTCGCATGCCAATATACCGATTATGACTAATCATTGAAACTTGGCACATAAAATCCGCGCTTAAACAAGTTACACAGGTTTGTTTTATTCTCCATTTTGCTGTTAACCGCAACACAAAAATTTCATTTATCTAAGCTATTAAGTAGAACTCATCTTAATATAAATCCATAAGAAACAAAAAATCTTGGCACACAAAAATTTCACAGCCACGAAACGAGTTTATTTGCTAAAGTCAAATATATATATACAATGTGCCATATACTATGAACTCAGCAAATAAAAATGCTTGCCAAAAAGTAATTTCTGTTTACAGATCACACAGAAACCGAAAGGGAGGTGAGGAAGTGAGGGTGTTTTTAGAGCTAACACGTCATTTGTTCTGCATTTCACTTCCAGTTAGTGAAATTTTTTCTACTGAACCCAAAAAACACAAAAAAAAAACAATACCAACAAGACTGTATACAGAGTTCTCTTTTGTTATTGTTTTCTGTTGGTGTTAAGCAACAACATGCGGCAGAGTGCGTCTCGAAAAAAGTTATTATTGAGGTTAACTCTTTGTGCTTTGTAGCGCTCTCGCTTTTTGACTCTCCACTTGGAAGTTGTCTTGGCCTTTATTGAATAAATGTGACAAGCTAACAGACCGGCAAACTGACGAACTGACGAACCGACTGACTAACGCACTTACAAGCCGGCTGAGGCAGACAGTCAACGCTTTTGTTTTGCTTTATAGAAAGTAAAAGAAATTGTTCTTTGATGTTGATTGCTGCTGTGCTACTTATAAGGCCATCTCAACTCTTGGCGTTGAGCAACTGGTATGCGACTGCATAGTTCTATCTCTCTCTACTATGGCTCAATCGTATCGATCAATCAATTAGCTAAACACAATCAAAATGCCACTTAATACACAATCAATTCGATTGCTAGTCACTAGGATGGAAAGCGTGCCATTTGCATATGTGTGTGTGTGTGGTGTATTTGACTGGCCATTGTTTATCAATAATCGATACATAATCGCATTTTTGCGCAATGAGTACAAAATTGTATTAAGCAGCAAAAAGGCGTGCCATGAAATTGGATTTGTGATAGAGAGCTCTGCGCTCTGTGGCTTATACTCGACAGTCTTGTTGCATGATGTCAGCAATAGTTGAAGTCAACAAAATGTATATTTTTATATATTCAATCAACTTTTGTTCATTAGCAAGGTTATTTGTCTAAGATAAATCAAATTTACTAGTGAGGAAAATTCCAATAACAAAACTCTTAGTAAAGAGTTTTTAGTTTTGCCTTTTTTATCGACTCATTCCCTTTCCATTTTCATTATGTATCCCATTAATTTCAATTTAAATATGCAACTCACCTCTTTTATATATATGAGGCCTGTATACACAATATTTAGTTCGTTTATGTATCGCGTTCCGCCTTTTTAATAATCCAATTTATGTGGCATGTCAGCTGGTTATCCTTGAAGTTTCCTGTTTTGTATGCAACGCGGTGTCGTTGTTTAGTCTTTCGATATTTATGGCAACTTTAAATTAATTTCTTATTAAATATACGCGTCGTTTTTTCAATGCGCAAGGCCAACGTTGTTGCACTATAGAGAGATAGTTGAGTTTAGTTTAAGATTTCATTTTCTTAATTTTTTAAAAAGAAAACATTTTCCAAAACGACACAAAACTTAAGAAACTATAAAACGAAACATGTTTATGCAGTGTTCTTCTAATATTTTAATGGGTTGGGGCTTATCATGGGGGCCTATTAATTATGCATGCAGAAAAGACAAGCGGCCAAGAATTCTTTACAGCTCTGCCGAGCCGCTTGACGAGTCTAAGCACGTTTTTTTGTTTCTTTCTTTTTAAATGCGCCAAGATAGCAATGGGAACAACTTTGTGGAAGAAATCTAAGAAAAATATTTATGCTAATTAGGAATATTTGTTAAAAAACATAATACATGAGATTTTGTAGTTTGATCAAAACAAAAGACTTAAGCCACAAACTTGCTCAAAATAAAGTTGACTTCTTAACAAACACTTGTTGCTCTTGCCAAACGAATTTGTTCGAGTTTGTTTCTTTCAACCCTGCAACAACAACAGCTGTAACCACAAGCTGCATTTTTGCATTTTTTTTTTATTGCTGTTCTGCTACTGTTTTATATATATGTATAGTTTTTTTTTTTATATCAACTTCAATTTCCTTGGTCATTGCGCAAAGCACTTGTTGCCCAGTTGCTTCTGTTGTTGCTGTTGCTGTCTGCTTAGTTCCCCATTTCCCTTATGAGAATGTGTTTGTAATTTCTACCTGGTTAATGGGAGCGTAAATGCGCAGCTGGCATGCGAAGTTAGTAAAGTACGAATACGAGTTAAACTCGCACGAATTCTAATGTCAGTTAAAGTAAAGTGCAAAAGGCACAGGCACTGGCACTGCCACAGACAAGTTAATGGAGTGAAGAACTAAGCAAGCGGTTAGCTAGCTGTCCAACTTTGAGTTCAGCTAACTTGCATGGATAAACTCGAACAAAAGCTAAGACCAATGCCTTCAAGCAACTAAATTGATGGGCAAATACAATGTAAGACTCCAGCATGTTGGGCAGAACGATATGGAGAGAGCACTGTATTCGTCTTAGATTCCACAAACGATTTATATTCCCAGCATGCATTAAACTTTATTTTAAGTTTTAGTTGATTGTATTAAAGAATGTTTGTTCTTTGAGTTTCTTGTTAAAGTTTCGCACTGTTGCACATTATTTTGATCTGGCAATTGAGAAATCTTTGAGTTTTCGAAAGTATTGCAAAAAATTCACTTAAAATCCATTGCCCTGCCCTAGGGGCTAGTTTTTTCTTTCCTCATCGCTTAGCAGCACGCGCATTGATTGGCAAAAAAAAAAAAAACAGAGGTAAACTTTATACACAAATAAATCCTTTGGCGCAGACACGAACACAATTGCATTCAGTGCACAAAACAATTGTACAAAATCCAGTTTTCGGTACACACATACACACATGCACAAACACTGGCACTTATTATTTTATAGGGTCTTAGCGTAGAGATATCGGCAACGGAGCCAATGCGTTTACTGTACCATGCCACACGAAGGCCAAACTCTGACTAAAACTTGTTCAAGAAATTCAACGCGACTGCACCTGAAGTTTCAGTCCACACACCGCAAACACACGCACACACACACACACACATACACTGAGCAGACCACAAGACACGGCAGCAGAAAAGGCAAAACGCAGACCGAAAGAAGGTAGAGAGCCACAGAGCAGCCAATACATATATGTATGTATGTGGCTAGTAGATATAGGTAGAAAAGTACGACGACGAAGAGATGAAAATAAAATAGCGCGACGTGCCCGTTTTACAGATTTTTCTTGCTGTTGTTGTTGTTGTTTTTCTTTACAGTGTTGTTGTCTAAGCTGCGGCTTTTGTTGCCTGCTCGTTCGTTGGCTTACTCAGTGCTAGACTTCTTAACGGCTTTCACACACAGTCACAGACACGCTCACACACACACACACGCTCGTGCACACTCTAAGAAAGAAGCACATACATTTAACAACTTCTAGCGACAGCCTTAACGTCCACAACGCGCCACAGTCGAAAACATACTGAAAGCTTTTGCGGGCTATCAGTAACCGGCAAACTAAGATCATTGTAACGCCGTTGACTTATCTGTAAATGGCGGCTTCGAGAGCTGTTCGAACTTGCGGCGAATTCAGTAATTCGTTACCTGTTCATTTTATGGGCCGGCAAACTGAGCGTGAGCTAATCCAAGGCATTGAGATTAGCTGTTAGTTCTTTGGAAAATCTTACTAATTGCTCTCGACATGTGCCTTTTATGTTGGGTTTTTTCTCTCTCTATTTTACTATTTCGTGACGGTTGTTTCTCAAATATTTACAGGTCTGGGCCAGGATCTGGGCATGCGATCATAAATATGGTGGGAGAATCCTGGACGTGCGAAATGCCAAACGGAAGCGGATTCTACTAATGCGGCAGTGTTGCTTTTATTGCGGTGACTTGGCACAACGAAAGACTTAGAAAACGAACTTGTGCAAAGTGATATGCTAAATCGTAAGCAAACAAAATAAGGGATCGTTTTTAAGATGAGAAAGTGGGTTAAAGTGGTTATACAATAATATACTATAAAACAAATGTAAGTTTCAAGGATACAATACCTCTGGTTCTTGACCATTTTTCGTTTAATGGGACGGCTTAGCACTGTATTCGTAAGGGCGTTCCAGATATCACATTATATGTACATCAATTAATAATAACTCAAATCACCAGACATTACATGTTTGCTTAGTCCAAACCAAAAGAAACCCTTTTACGCATCGGTAAATAACTGTGGCAAGTGCTGGTCAATTAGTATTTCGGTTGCGGGAAGTAACGTGAAGTACAGCCAAAATGCATTAGACACAGGGATGGGGTGAAAGAGAGAGCTTAGCTATAGACAAATAAAAGTGGCACTCAGACAATTTGGCTCGACGCGGCGACCATCAGCAAATATTGCAGAACAGAACGGAAGTGCCATATAAAGCTGGTTAGATGGCTTAAGCCGTTACAACACACGCATGCGCAATGAGTAGTTCTTGGGCTTATGAAAAACTTGTAGTGTGTGGAGAAAGTTTTGACATTTATGTAAAAATTTGAATAGTAATAAATTATTTTTTAAACACAATAAGCATTGTTTTTAGAGTATCATTTTGGCCAGCTGTAAATGAAAAGAATCCAAACAAATTTACGACGCATGTTCACTACAGGGAACAATACAAAGCCCTCTGGGTTGATTGATGAGAAGCCAAAACGTCCCAAGAACTATTTATGGGTTATTGGACTAACTGTCTTGCCGGGTATCTTCCTTGGCGGATATTTAGCTAAGCATTTGGCTTCTTTTCTCGAAAAAAGTGACTTGTTTTCGCCTGGCAGCATCAATGACCCTGATGATTAAGAAATGAAGCATTACGATCCTTGTGGTTCGTTTGTTCGGCTAACATACTTAAACCTCAGAACTTACTTGTGGAATCTTAGCCGAAGATGTGATTGACAGGGAGGAATCGTCATTGCTGCTGCCCCACATATGACAAATACTTTACATAATTATGTAATTTAAACTATTTAAACATGTAATTTAAACGTGCTCGAGTTTGTTTTAGCATTAAATTTCCTGTAGTATGACAACCAATTCAAAGTGTTTAAGTGTTAAAAAACTTTTAAAAGAGGATTTATTTACCAGGTTTAAATCATAAAACTTGATGTTAAACGCACTAATTTATATTTAAATAATTAATTTGTTATTTTATTTTAAACACCACACCGCCATCAGCAAAAGTGCTGTCCTATTAACACAATAAACAAAATTGCACAGTGTTGCCTCCCCACAAATATTAATTAATTCGCATTTCAGTGTTGCAAAGTGCGTCTTAAGCTGTTGGAGTTGCGCGCGCACGTATCTGAATTTGAAAAGCTAAAAGCTCGCAACAATTTAAGCTTAGCTTTTTTTACACGTTTAAACTTTTTGGCACTTTTGCTTAGCAACCGCCGCTAATTAGTACCAGTAAAAATCAATTAATTTACTTTTATGTTACCGCTGATGCTGCGCTACATATTGATTGCGCAAATGTAAATTATTAGCCATAAATATCACACAATGGGCTATAAACGCATAAAAATTGCAGATATATTTAAATGATCATTCTAAGCAAATATATAGATTAAGTATGACTGCTTTAGCATAAACCAGTTATATATTTGTATTTTTCAGCACATCGTTAAAGACTACAACAAAATTATAGGTTTCGCGGGTATTTTCCAATGGCATTAATTGATTAATTACTATTTGGATGGGCCAAAAATAGCAAAAATTTGACAGCCAATTTGGAGACGAACGTTTTTTTGGCGAACAATATTGTAGTTGTTGTTGCCATGTGACGGTTATCATTATGAAAAACGGTTTGTGATAAATAAAGAAACAGACGCCCCAATGCGTGGCTAGTTTAAGCCCGGCGGCCAGGTCATTAGATTAGGGCTTTAAAGTAGGCTAAGCAAATGCGTGGTTTGGTCGAATTTGATATTGTTTTAAGTAAAAACATGCCATCCGAATTGCATGTATTAAACATTAACCAATATGCATTGATTGGCGTTACCATAAATACAAGCAAATTAATCAGGTTTTGTCCGCCTCAACGTGAAGGTCGCGCCTTAACAACAATAACAATATACATACATATGTATGCCAGACACTAAAGAAAAGCAAAAAAAGATGTCGTCGGACTCACAACAATACACAAAACCTTTTTATTAAAGAAAAGAAATACAGCAAAGGCAAAAAAATAAAAAGTTGCCAACTAATGCAACGATTGAGTAAAAGTAACCCCGCCTGACTATTCGCAAAAAATATATATTATAAAAAGAAACTT
Organism: Scaptomyza pallida; assembly: GCA_018152965.1. Classification (NCBI taxonomy): domain Eukaryota; kingdom Metazoa; phylum Arthropoda; class Insecta; order Diptera; family Drosophilidae; genus Scaptomyza; species Scaptomyza pallida. The sequence goes on along the minus strand of JAECXP010000051.1, from coordinate 1,932,190 downwards.
TTAAATAACTAAATTAACAATTAAAATACCGAGAAAACATAATATAAAATGATGTCTTCATAGTCGTTTAGTGGCAGAGAAACATGCATATTATTAAAAATTGATGATGATGCTTCCCGCCTGGCTGTCTGCTTCTGATTATGCAGCGAAAAGAGTTGGGGTTATCCTTGAGGTGGAAGAGAAGTCAAGCATGCATAGCATATCCATTAGCACTGGCGTTAATAAAACAAATTAGTGTCCAATAAACATTTAGCCATACTTAATGTTTATGCATGAAACTCAACTAACCAACTTTGACATATGCCCTTCCTTACATTTCGGCCCTTGCAGTATTATAACTTTTGATTTATGTACAAGTTTTTATGGAATATTTTTTTATATTGTTTTTCTTATGGTATATATGTAAATGCGTTGGCGTGTCGGCTACCGCAGTTACAAGCTCCAAATTGTGGCGCCCTATTGACATTGCAAAACCTTCAAAAAACAGCAGCAGCATCTCTGATAGAGATATGAAGAGCGTGTGAGAGATGTATATGAAACTTGGCCAACATCAACAGCAACAGCAACAACCGCAGCTCAGTCAGTTAACCGTATTAAACTTTACATCTTTCGTGTTTTAGATTTGCGTATATAAATGGCTGGCACATCTGCAGCTGGCCATCATTCAGCGTCTGCCTTTTTGGTCAACAGCAACCAAAAAAGCTAAATCCAACAAAACTCTACCAAGCGTAGCAACAACAACATACATCTATCAACAACAATAACAATGGTAAGCACAAGTGCACACAACAACACGTCACAAGTTCACAAAGTCCATTCCATCCATCAAGATAACAAGTGCTCCGGCTCGGAGTTGACCTTAAAATTTCATTTGACTTTAACATTGGCCTGTCAATTAATTAGCCACACACACACACATGCACATACTTAATACCTAATCGCATGCGTTTAATCGTCCCATGGTTTATTTAAATCGTTGCTTAATATTTGTGTATTTTTTTTTGTCTATTTGCAGAAATTCTTCGTATTGGCTGTATGCGCCATTGCCGCTGTGACGGCTGATGTTTCCCATCTGGGCGGAGGTGGTGGCAACGGCTACAACTATGAGAGGCCAACGCAATCCTTTGACATTGATATCCGTTCGGCTGCACCAGCGCCCAGCTACTCTGCTCCAGCCCCTGCTCCCGTCTACTCCGCACCTGCTCCATCCTATTCGGCACCTGCTCCAGCGCCAGTCTTCTCCAATCCTGCTCCTGAGTACTTGCCACCTGTGCATGATAGCCCCGCACCCAGCTACTCTGCTCCAGCACCTGCTCCCGTCTACTCCGCTCCAGCTCCAGCTCCCGTCTACTCGGCACCACAGCCCGAATACCACGCTCCACAGCCCGAATACCACGCTCCACAGCCTGAGTACCACGCTCCACAGCCCGAGTACCATGCACCAGCTCCTGCCAACGAGTATCTGCCTCCAGTCCATGATGCTCCCGCTCCAGCTCCAGTCTACTCTGCTCCCGCTCCAGCTCCAGTCTACTCTGCACCCGCTCCCGCTCCAGTCTACTCCGCTCCTCAGCCCGAATACCATGCTCCACAGCCTGAATATCACGCTCCAGCTCCAGTTCAGCCTGCTCCCGAGTACCTGCCCCCCGTCCATGACATCCCCGCTCCCAGCACCTGTCTACTCTGCACCTGCACCAGCACCAGCTCCAGTCTACTCTGCACCCGCACCAGCTCCTGTCTACTCTGCTCCACAGCCCGAGTACCACGCTCCACAGCCCGAATACCATGCTCCACAGCCCGAGTACCATGCCCCAGCACCAGTGCAGCCAGCTCCAGAGTACCTGCCCCCTTCCCATGACATCCCCGCCCCAGCACCAGTCTACTCTGCACCTGCCCCAGCACCAGTCTACTCTGCACCCGCCCCAGCGCCAGTCTACTCGGCACCAGCTGCTGAGACCAATGGTTACGAGTACAATGTGCCAGCCAAGCGCTTCCGTTTCTAAGTGCCCATCTTAGCCATCTTAATCTTAGGAGTTCCATTTGTTAAATTAACAAGTGGCCTCCGCCCATTTCGTTGTTGATCATTTTTGTTGTTATTATGCAAAGTTTTTGTTGAGATTTTTAGCGAATAAATATAAAATTTAAATATAAAAAAACTACGACTTTTTTACTTGTTTAACCTCTTATTTATTATATCATATTACGGCATTTCAATACCCATAAAACTTAAGTGCTTGAAGATAAAAAATCCCCGCAAACTTATGCAAATCTTTTGTAATGATTAACAAAAGAAATAAAATAACAATGATACTTGTTTAATATGATGTTGTGATAATAAAATGGGAAACTTAATAAAAAGTATATCAAAATTTACTGAAAATATGTATATGGGTAATACTTGCAAAGATCTAGAGCTTAATACTTAACAAAGAAAAAACTAATCTACATTTTATTCATAATCCGATTTCATTGTTGAAGTGTTGTTTGATGCAGATGTTGCCTTTTGATGAATAGTAATCTAAATGGTATTTGCCATAATATTAATATTTTTAAATGCAATTTTTACATTAATATTACGTAAAAGTAAACCTTACATTCATTGTTTAACTGCATATTATGAGCTAGTTTTGTATAAATCTCTAAGGAACTCGTATTTTAGTTGAAGTTCATGTTTTTGAACTCGTTCTTGTTTAATTAACTTTTCACGTTCTAACTTATCATTTGTTTCAATTTGTAGTTTTTTCAATTCAAACTGCTGTTGCAACTCAAGCTTCTTTTTCTCCTTTTTCCACAGAAACTTTTCAGTTTCTAATTTTAATTTGCGCTCTTGTAGTTTTATTGAATCTGGTGACGAGATGTGTTCAGGTGAAGGCGATTTCGACAATCTTTCCTCTTTGCATGTGTTTGGAATTGCAGAGTTTTTAGGATGGTCGTGCTGGATTTGAATTGGGTCATCTGCGTCTTCAGATGCATCAGAATTCAGGATTGAAGTTTCTTCAAGCTTGATTACAGATTGCAGATTTAAGAAATCTGACGAAGTGCTCGAAGATTCAATGTCACCTCCTTTTGGTCTCACACTTTCAATATCGCCAAACACCTTTTGCAGCAGGTCAAAGTAAGGGCACACTGTCTTGACATGATCTGTTGGATTATGATTATATATTTTTTTAAGCCCGATTGCAGTTTCGTTTTAAAATGTAGCTTACCTTCTGCATTCTGATCAGCACCATTTTCGTTCTTCCAGTTGCATGCTGCAACATATAAATTTTTGGCATAGCACATTTTATTTTTCATCCATCTCCATGGAATTAGCTTAAGACTCGGGCAGCTTAACGCTATGTTTTGATAAAACGTTTGCGATGTTGGTCTCTAAAAAAAAGTGTTGCATGTAAACCATAAGGTAAACAATTTATCCCAACCAAAAACTTACCTCAAACAAATCTGGATTCGAATTTACTGCCTCGGCTACCTTTGCAAAGAAGTCAAATGTAACAGCTTCTCTCCATTGATATGCTGCAGTAATACGTTTGCGTTTTGCCTTTGGTAAGTAAGGTATCTGAAAACAGACAACTTCTTTTAATACTTAATTGTTTGTTTATTATAAAATCACTCACATCTTCCATTGCTTAAGAGATGTATCATATGGTTTACAAAGTTACCAGCCCTAGAAAATACGACATTTAAACGACGCGGAATCGCGTAAAATTAATCGGTAATCGAAGCACTTAAAAGTCGTTAGCACAGTGGTGGCAAATTTGAATGTACTGTGTTTTCTCGTTATATCAACAGAAATATTTAACAAACTGAAGTGCTTGGAAACATAATCATGCAATGGATGTACAAACCTGACCATGTGAATTATAAATAAATTTAATAACATCACATTTTAGTATAAGGTGTTCAGGTTGTAGAATTTTAGCAAGATCAACTTGTATTTTAGTGGCAATAACATAGGCATCTGCCATCGTCTCATTTCGCTGTGCGCATGATTGTCGAGTTTTAGTTAAGATCGGAATCATTGCACATTGAATTGTATTGTAAAATTGTAATACCAAAGCGCGTAAAAAGTTTGTATGTAAAAAAAAAACAGATTTTTGCATTTGATTTAACTAATATTAAATAGTTTTATTTGATGATTTGCTTCTCTTTAATTTCATTCGTAGTATACGTCAATTTATATATATATATTTCTTTATAATTAGATTAGTTGTTACAGTAAGTTAACTTTATATAATATGCATTGTTAGTTTATTTGCAGTTTAGTTTAATTTATGTCATATGGGGTAAGATGTGGGTGTGTATAAATTATTATCATTATTTTGCAATGCTTCTATTGATATCGCTCGATAATCGTCTGGCTAACATTAACAAATCGAAATTTTAGCATACATCATTCTATACAATTAAACTAAAATACTTAAGTTGTTGTTGTTGGTGTTTGTTTGTTTGTTGAAACGACTCTAGGAGCACATAGAGCATGTCAAGAATTAAAAAAAATTAAAGAGCACTTAGTCTAAATAAATATACATGATTATTATAAATATCATCAAGTTGATAAGGTTTTGCTTTTGTTTTCTTAGATATTATGCTAATTTATATGCACATTCCAATTGCGTTTGTGAAATTTTCAATAAGTGGCCTAAAGTGAAGGGGACGCTAGCGACGCCCCCATCTGATTATTAGACATTTTGCATACTCTACACATATACATGATTTGATATTTAGATCAACTACATTATTTACAATTATGGGCGACCGGCGGCGTTTGTTATGTGTCATAATCATCCTGCTGCGAGCTAAAGTAGCTCACCAGACCACTAAACTCCCCAACACCACCGCCAACGCTGTTGCCGGCCACTGCGGCACTGCTGCTGCCATGCGCCGAACTGGAGTCCTCTTCACCAACAGCTGATGGCGAATCGCCGGTTGAGTCACCGACAACAGCAAGGGGAGATTTTGTATTGGAGTAGGCCTCCAATGTGATGAGTTTCTTGCTGGTTATCACCGATGATTTGTGCACCTCCGTAGTGATAGCGGCTGGTGGTGCAGGTGGTGCTATCGCGCTTACAACAGGCGTCACAACTGATACTGAAGCTGCAGCTGATACAGGTGCTGGAGATTTGCCACGTGTGAGTGCGGAGACTGAATGATTTGTGGGTGTTGTTGGCGGCGGTGCACTGACAATAACTGAACTGGGTGCTGCCGTGTGAGCGGGTGGAGTCGTCAGCGGTGGTGGTGGATAATAGCCATAGGGTGGATAACCGCCTGTGAACAAAACAATCATTGTTAGCTGTGCATCCAAGAATATATATGTGGGTAACTTACGTGCTCCAGCTGCGTAGTCCACGGCGCCGGGTCTCATATTGGCGCTGCCTGGTGGTCCCACACGCGGTTGATAATTGGGATTGCCATAAATGGGCGGAGCTCTAAAAAGAAAAAGTTTAGAGTTAAAAAAAATAAAATATTTTAAGCCGTCTTCAACCTCACCTGTATGGATTAAGATGCGGTGATGCGTGCCGCGCTGGAGGTGGTCCTGAGCCATAGACGCCACCCATTGCGCCGGGTGGCGGCGGACCGCCATGATGTTCCGGACCGTGTAGATAGGGAGGTGGTCGAGCATTGGGTCCACTGCCAGGTGGTGGTCCAGACGATGAACTGGGCGGAGCACCACGCAGCGGAGGCGGTGCTCCATACGTAGGTCGCAGTGCCGAACTAGGAGGCAACGGTTGGCCATAGAAACGTGCCAGCTCTGCACTGCTCGGATACATGCCAGCACCAGGTGGTGGACCCGCTGACGATGGCGGACCACGTGTATGCGCCGGCGGTAAAAGTGAGGGCATTGGCATGCGCGTGATGACCGAAGCCTGTCCGATGCTAGACGGCGGCGGATCATCGTGCGGTTTAAAGAGTTGCTGCTGTGGTGGTGGTGGTGTTGGCTGACCAGGTGGCGGTGCTTTGCCAGAAGTCGCTGGCTTATCATTGGAGGTGGCGGCGGTCACAGCAGCAGCTGCCTGCTGCTTTTGCAGCTGATCTCGCAGTGGTGTGACCTTTTTTCGACGTCCTCGCGGCTTGGGTTCTGGCGCCGCAGCTGGTGGACGCACATTGGCAGCCGCAGCGGCAGCTTGCATCAAATGAGCAGCTGCAGCAGGCATGGACATGCCCAGGGGCAGGCGTTGCATGGCTGGCAACTGTTGCTGCTGGGAGGGCGCATAGTTTGCCCGACTCAGAGGCTGACCCAGGGGAGCGGAGAGCGCATTTTGAAGCAGTTGCATGGCCTGCGGCGGTGGTGCCAGATGTCTTTGCAGCATAGGATGCATGCCGGGAGGCAGCTGCTGCTGCGGTGGCGGTGGTAGCAGCGATGCTGGCATCTGTCCATGTGGCGGAAACTGATGTCGCAGCAATGGCGGATGCATTGTGGGCATGGGCAAACGTTTGCGCAGCGGCTCCTGCAGCCCCGAAGCACTCGGCATATGGTGTTCAGGCTGCGTTGGTTGCTTGGGCGTCTTGGAGGATTTCAAGGGCGTCGTACGCAACACTTCATCCGGTGCGGGAAGTTCGCGTGCCGCTGCAGCCGCTGTGAATTGTTCCTCCTCCTCGACCATGCGCGCAATCGCATCCTCCATGTCCTCGGGCAAGTCATCGGGCAGCTCGGCATCGTCCAATTCCGAGCCGTCCACATCGTCAAGGTCATCAATAGCCTCACCCTTGCGCTGCAGATAATCAATGTCCAGGACCTTGGCCTGGCGTATGACGGATAGCGGCACCGTAGACAGTGAATCCCCTCCTCCAGCTGATGCTGCACCCGCTTTGCTGGGCGTTCGTTTCTCCTGCGAAGCAGCAGCAGCACCTGTCGTTGAGCCTTTGATGGGCGTTAGACGAGGCGTTGCCGCCAGCTTGGCACCCTCAGCATTCTTCTCGGCCAGCATGCGTTTGATCTCCTCCTGTTTCTGGATAAACTTCTGACGTTCCTCGGGTGGCGTATCGGGTCGCATGACGCCGGGCTTGATGCCGCCATCGGAGCTGTCGTCGTCGAAGTCTTCAATGTAGGCATAGCGACGGCCACGAGTTCTTGTTCGTTCATCCGAGCCGGCATCAGCGCCACCCTCATCCGAGGATGCAGCCACCGATGGCTTCTTCTTCTTTTTGGCACCGCCGCTACTGTTGCCGCCCTTGCCTTTGCCTTTGCCCTTGCCCGTGGATGCCTGCGCCTGCGCCGACATTGGCATTGTTTTTTTGAGGGGCTGGGAGCGCGGCTGTTTGCCTGATCCTTTGCCCGACATGGGCGCACCATTGGCACCCATTTGAATTTCATCATCGTCATCCTCTTCGTCCTCCTCCTCACTCTCACTGATGTCATCGTCCGAGTACTCCAACTGTTTGGGTTTCTTTACAACAGGTTTCTTCAATTTGGGAGATTTGCGTGCAATGGCTGCAGAGGATTTTTTGGCGGCAGCCTTCTTGCGCTTGGACGGATTCCAAGCACCGTCTTCGCTCTCGCTTGTCGTATCGTCGCACAGATCAGCGCTATCCATGTTCTCCGTTAGCTCTGAGCCATTGTCTTCATCGTCATCCGTCTCAGTTTCCGTATAGTCAGAATCATCCTTCTTCTTCTTCTTGGATTTACCAGCCTTACTACGTTGTTGTCGCTGCTGCTCCTCCTCGTCGCTGTCGTCACTTTCCTCCACCACAAACTTGCGATCCTTGCGACGCTCTCGTGCAGCACGTCGAGCCGCCTTCCGTTGCTTCTTGCCACGTCCGGGACGACGATAGATCTCCAGACTTGAGTCCGAGTCATCGGAAGCAGACTGTGAGCTGTCGTCGTCCGAGAAACTGGATGTCTTGAAGTCCTCGTCACTGCCATGATCCTCCTCAGAGCTAACATCCAACGTGGTCAATTTGCGGGACTTCTTTTTAGCCGGCGGCGCTGATTTATTTTTGGATTTGTTGACCGTTTTCAATGGTTGTTCATCCTCGTCATCATCATCGTCGTCCTTGCTGTTGTTATCGTTCTCCTCATTGCTCGATTTATCCTGTGAATCGAGCGCTACCCTTGCTGCCTTTGCCTGTGGCTCATCCTTATCTTCAGGCTGATCATCGCCCTCCTCGTCACGCCGCATCTTCTCTTTGTCCGCCTCGATTATGGTGCTGATGTCTTTGCCTCTACCTAGGTTACCAGCACCCGCCACCTCCGCCATCTCCTTCTTCAGCGCCGAATTGATCAAATCATCATATTCATTCAGTCGATAGCTAACATTAATCTGCCGCCGTTTGCGCAGCTTATAAATGGGCTCATCATCCGAGTCGGAGAAGCTGCTGGTGCTGCTGCCACTACTGCTGGAGCTGCCGGATTGTGCTCTACCTCCAGCCGGCTGTTTGCCACTCTTAGCCGCACTGCTGCCGCTCTCCGAATCATCATCTTTGCCACCACGACGACGCCTTGTGCCTCGCTTGGCTGCTCGCCGATTGCTGCGTCCATCGCCGCGTCTTCGCTTTGATTTGTCTGCCTTGGCGCGTTTATTAGCCTTGCTAGATGATGCACCATCGTCATCATCATCATCATCGTCGTCGTCATCGTGATCCTTATTGTCATCGCTATCATCGTCATCATTTTTCTTGCGCGCGTTGGAGTTTGAGCGCTCCTCCAGCTCGCTGGCGGTCCTTGCAGCTGCTGCGGCAACTGCTAGGCGCTAAAAGGGTTAAAATTGTATGGATTAAAATGTTCAGAAACTACAAAATGTCTGTTACTCACCTCTGCCTCCTCGGCTTGCAGTTTTTCTTGATGCTTGCGAGCAACTGAATCATCGAACTGCAGCAGCTGCTGTTCCAGGGCGGCAATGAGCTGCTCCTGCTGGCAGGGCGGGCAATGCCAGTCGCCCTCGGGTATGTAGAAGAGGACGGGACTGAGACAGGAACAGTGATAGCCTTTGTTGCAGTCAGGCGTATCGCAGAGCAGAATCCACTCGGGATGATCGGATTTGCCGCACGTCTGGCATGACTCATCTGCCTCAGCCTGAGCACTATATTCCTCCTCGTCGGCGTTTTCCTTGCGTAGCGTGCGAGCACGTTTCATGGGCACTGCCTGGGATTCGTCTTCCAGTTCCGATTCAGGGGAGAACTCATGATCTGATTTGAAGAGTGGTGAGCCGGGATCTGTTTCGTAGTGTGGTGGCTCCTCTTCCTCCTCCTCAGTTTCAGCCTGCTCCTCAGAGTCCGAAGACCAGCCGCCATCCTTGCCCGGACATTTCTTTTTGATCTTCTTCTTGGCCTCTTCCGCTTCGCTGGCAGACTCAAAGGACTCGGATTCTGCGGAGGGCTCTACCACTGTGGGATCTGCTTCAGCCTCTGCCATCTTTTTCTTCTTTAGCTGCTGTTTCATGGTGCGCAGGGCCACTTCCTCCAACTTTCGACGCTCTGCCTCCTCTTTGATTTTCTGCTGAGCTATGCGACGGGATTGTCGCACCGGCGTTTCCGAATCGTTCAATTCGATTATGTTGGTGGTGTCCACTTCACGTGTTTTACGCGGACCGCGACCACGTCCACGACCTCGACCGCGACCCGCTATTGCCAGCCTTGGCTTTACTTCAATGGGCTCTTCACTTGATGCTCGTTCTTCATCATCCTCAAGTTGTTCGCTTTTGGGCTCTGTTTTCATAGCAGGTTCCACCTTGGGTTCCACATTCGGAGAAGGTTCTCTGCTGGGTTCTGGTTTCGTAGCTGGTTCTAATTTGGGTTCCACCTTTGCAGCTTCTTCTTCCTTAAGTGGAGTCTTGGTTTTTGTTGTTGACTTTTGCTCCTCTTCTTTCTGTGGCTGTTCAGCCATTTCAAGTGGATCTTTAATTGGATTCGGCTTTTGTTCTATACAGGGCTTCTCTTTGGGGCCACCTCTGGTGCGCTTTGCCTGCGGCAGCTCAGAGTGCACAACAGCAGCACCTCCACGACGTCCAGAACGTCGACCGGAGGCTTCTGCTGGTGGTGGCGTAAGCTCTTTAGCTGGTGGAGGCGTGACTTCCTTGACTAGCTGCGGCTTCTGTTCGGTTGAGGGAGAAAGAGGAGGAGTTGCTTGCTTTGCTGGAGTAAGATTCGATTGCCTGCTGGGAGTTGCATTTAATTGCTTGTTTGGAGGCGTTGATTGCTTATTGGTGGCCGGTTGCCTACTCGATGGAAATGCGGCCCTTTTGAATAAAGGAGGAGTCGATTGTTTTACTAGCGAAGTTACTATCTCGACCGGAGGTGGAGGAGTTAGTTCCCTGACCGTAGAAGTGGATGGCTTTTCTATTGATGTTGTAGAAACGTCTTCCTTGATCGTTGGGGCAATTGCATTTTTATTCGGAGGAGGCGTTGCTTCCTTTATCGGATTAGGTGTGGCTTCCTTTATCTGGGGAGGCGTGGCTTCCCTTACTGGAAGAGGTGTTGCTTCCTTAACCGGAAGAGGAGTGGATTTCTTTGTTGGAGGAGACGTCGCTTCCTTTATCAGCGGAGGCGTAGCTTCCTGTATTTGAGACGGCGTGGCTTTCTCAACCGGAGAAGATGTGGCTTCTATTATCGGAGGAGGTGTGGCTTCCTTAATAGGAGAAGGCGTAGCTTCCTTGACAGGAGGAGGTGTGGCGTCCCTAACAGGGGGAGGCGTGGCTTGCTTGACCGGAGGTGGTGTGGCTTCCTTTACCAGGGAATAGGCTTCTTTAACTTTTGATGAATCTAATTCATTTTTAGCAGGAGAAGTATCTTTATTGACCAGAGTGGGCAATGCCAGAGGAGTACTTTCCTTTGCCGCCGGTAAAGTAAACTCCTTGACTGGATGAGAAGCATCTTGATGAACTGAAAGCAAATCCAATTTGAGTGGCGAACTCTCCTGCTTCTCTGGAAGCCCCGAGGCAGGCTCTTCCTCCAGAAGCTGTGGCTCATTGTTGCGCTTCAGTTTCTCACTGACAGCGGAAGGTTCTTCGCTTACACTCGACTCCTTGGACTCCTTGGCTTCCTCACTGCTGCGTCGCTTACGTTGGGAAGAAGACTCAAATGCTGGTGGTGACGGAGCTGGGGCAACAACTGTTTCACTATTGGTACGCTTTCTGGGTGTCGCCTCCTCATCGCTTTCCTCCAGCCTGATTTGTGTCAGTAGATTTTTCTTAAGTGGCTTCGTTATTGGCGACTTTTTAGGTGCTATAAATGAAACGGGCAACACTTTTTCGGGTGTGATCTCTTGCGCTGGTTGCGTCGTTAGATTTTGTGGTACCGTCTGCTCAGTCAGCTCCTCTTTTTGTGGCTTTTCCGGCGTCTTTTTCAGTTTCTTTTCAATGATTTCGGCCAGCGTTGGTTTTTGCTTAACAGCAATCGGTTTTTCTAGATGCCTTTTGGGTGCAATTATTTTGCGACGACTGCGTAGATCTTCCTCACCACTAGAAGATGTTGTCTCTTCGATTTGTGTTTTCTGCGCCTCCACTTTGCGACGCACCTCCACGTTGGTGATCTTGGGACGCATTTTTATACGTTTGCCGCCCACATCCAAATCATCATCGCTGTCATCGGCTGCTACCAACTGCTGCGGCTGCTCCTCCTCTGCCTGTGCATCAATCTCACTTTCGGATGTGGAAAGACGTGTTGGGGGCGCTGTAAAATCAACCAGGCGACGTTTGCGATTCGGTAACTGGATTGCAGTTTTAGTAGTAGTTTCTAAAGGAATTGGATCTGCTTGTGGCATGATTTCTGGCTTTTGTTGCTCGATTTCCTTTGCTTCGAATGGCTTTTCTTCGGGTTTTGTTTCCTTCAGCGTTTCAATCAACGTATCTTTAAGGTCTTTTGAAGTGCTGGGCAATTCTATTGATTCTGTATCCTTTGCTTTTGTTGTTACTATGTTATTTACAGTTTCAATTTCAGTAACATTTTTCGATACTTCACTAATAGTTTCGTTAGAGTTGTCTATGTTTGTTACAGGCTCAGCGCCATTTGTTTCTGAACTGACATCAACTTTTATAGCAGTTGTTGAAGGACTGGACACTGGAGTTTTTTCTTTGGCTACCGGTTCTTCATCGCTTTTTATTGTTTCTGTTGGTTCTTGAATTGTCTCTTCAACGATCAAAGCTGATTCTAGTTCTGGTTTTAAGCTATTTTCAGTCGGCGTTGCTTTATTGCTTGCAGCTGTTACCAAATCTTCTGTAGTTGTTTCGCTCTCGGTATGATTCTTGCTTATTTCTTTAATATCCTCGACTTTTTCGACAGAGGATTGAACATTCTTGCTCGGATCGAATTCATTTACATTCTTTTCTTCCTCAGCTTTAAAGCTTTCTTTTACAACTTCCAACTTTTCATCGCTAGTTTCTATTACCCGCACCTTGTATGGTTGTTCTACACATTCCTCTGATTCCCTGGACTTTTCTTTTGATTCCTTAGGCATTTCTATTGGTTGTTCATTTGAGATTTCCTTTGTTTCACTATTTTCAGTTCTTGTAACCGGCGATTTCTCTTCTTCATTAGCTTCTATGGGTTTTTCTTTGACCTCAGCTTCAGATTCTGTAACTTCACTTGGCTGAGACTTTGTTGCCTCCTCCTCCTCCTCCTTATCTTCCGCTGACTCAATTCCATTTAGCACAACCGACTGTTCTTCTTTGTTTTCCACATTAACGTCTTCCCCTTTCACACTCTCGCCATTCGTTTTTTCTGGCTCTGGCTCTGATTCTGTTTTTCCTGAATCAGCTGATCCAAGGCTGTCAAATATGCTACGTTTAGTTTCCTGTTTTGGAGCCTGTTTGATGGGACTGAGTTTGAGGCAGCCCGGCTCTCCAAAAAAGAATGTTGCTTGCGGCTCCTTGGATTTGGCTGGTGGCTCCTCAGTCGATGTTTCATTCTTGCCATTGCCCACCAGACAATCAGTTCCGCTACCTGATCCATAGACATAATAAATTGATTCCTCAATGGCATCTCCCACAACCTCATTCGAGCTCTCAATTTCGACAAATGAGTTAAGAAACTGTGAATCTTCGGGAATAGCCTCGCAGTCCTGGCCCGCTCCATTGCCGCGAACTGTTAATGTGGGCTCTTCGATGGCATCGCCTACTTCATCTTCGTCGTCGACATCATCATCTTCATCATCCTCCTCATTGAACTTCTGTTCGTTCTCATCCTCATCAGCTGCTGCGCTGTCAAGCGATTCCTCTTCGCCGTCTAATGATTCCTCCTCTTCTTCCTCACCCTCATCCAGTTCTGAGTCCTCCGAATCGACCTCATTATCATCTTCGGACTTAGTGCTCTCATATCGACTGGGTTTCTTAATACGTTTTGTGTCAAGCAGCGTAGGTCGTTGCTTTTTATGCTGATCCTCCGCAGCAAGTGCAGTCGGACTGCTATCCACATCCTCTAATGGACGCTTCCTAGCCGGAGCAGGTGAGCCTCCCAGTTTGGCTTGCGTTATGAGCAGTGGCTACAATTGAAATTGGATAATTGAACTGACATTAAATCGGATTAGCTAAAATACTCACCTTCACCTTTTTGGGCTTAAGATCCTGCTCCTGTTGCTCTGGTAGCTGCTGTTCAGGTGTGCGCAGTTTAATCTTTAAATTGGGCACCTTTGCCTCATGGGATTCCTCCTCTATATCATCTGCTTGCTCTTCAGTTTGTGCCAAATTCGACGGAGCATTGTTGCTGCTGCTGCTACTACTAGTGGTGTCCTCATCAGCTTCGCCAATGTCCTTGGAGGGCAGCACAACCTCATTGCCGCGTAGTCGTGCTATTAAATTCACAAACTCATCGCGATTAGTAGCCACAACCTGCCATATCTCCTCGTCCAAATGTTCCTGATAGATGCGCAAATTGCAGTCGTTATCCTGCGTAAGCCAGTAGGAATGACCCAAACGATCTCGCCCAATGGGCTGTGAACGCATCGAGCTTGCATTCAGCGTTAAGATATTAGCACGGAACTTGGCATTGCGCTCAAATTGACTCTCAAGGAGTTCCTAAAAAGAATATTTTTATTAGTTATCAATTTTCAAAAATAATTTTTCAACATTTATCCATTCGTTTCTTTCTTATTCTTTTTGTACTTACTCGTAGTATGCGTAGCTTAACTTTGAGACTGGAGTTGCGATAGCCAAAGCGTTCAATCTCCCAGGCATCTTGTACAGAGTAGCCGAAGCAGAATTTGCTTAACGCTGATTCCCAGCTTTTCTCGTGCACCGTTTTACGTGTCTTGCGCAACAGTTTAATATGTAAATCCCTCAGTTCGGGCACTGTAAAATAAATTAATGTGCAATGTTAACTAAACGATGTCATTGTTTTTGTTTTGTTTTTAAAGCAATTTTTTATGGTCTGCGCTTTATTTCGCGTACCAAACAATAATACAAACAAGAAAATGCGCTCTCTCTCGTTCTCTCTTTGTGGTACACACTCTCTCTCTCGCAATTGCACACACACACAAAGTTGCATACAAATAAACACACACACACACACTGGCATACAAAAATACGTACCTTCATCGTTGTTTGTCAACCACTCCTGCAAATGCTTAAAATTTGGCAATGCCAAGCCCAAATCTTTGGCAAATTTTTGTAGAAATGCACATATTACTGCGAAATCTGGATCATTTGCACATGTATGTAATGTTGTGGTTAATGCATCGTCATCTTTATCTTTACATTCTTCTTTGCATTCAGCCGTAGCTGAAGACGCCGCCATTTTTCATGCGTCTGCTGAAAAAATGTGTAAGGCTCTAGAAATCTTGTACACTACACTTGCAAATTAGCAGCAAAAGCACAAAGAACGCACGGCATTTGTTAACACTTCAAGTACATCTAATGCAGAAAGCTTTATTGCACAAATTAGTCATAGTTTAAAACATTTTACTAGCACAATTACTTTATTTTTCGACGCATGAGAACCGATATATGCCCGATAATTGTGGTGGTCGGACAATTCGCGTATATTGGTGGCGGTTGGTCAACATACAACTCAACCGATTGTTAAGCGATAATACTCACTTGACGAAACAACTCATTCAGCACTTTACATCGCTGTTAAGCATTGCTTGCCTTAACATTTGTTTGAAAATGTAAACAGAATCAAACAAGAAGTGCGAAGAAAAACAACAAAGACGGACAAAAACAACGTCGATTATCGAATTTATTTAAACATTTTAAAGAAAAACGCAAACAAAACGGCAACATCTCTTTTAACATTTTTTTAAATGTTAATAAGTGAAACAATTTAATTCCTTTCAAAAGTCCTGCTAAAAAGACAGATAATATCGAGTGAAAGTGGGTGAAAAAAAATTAAAACATTAGATAAAACAGCTGTAACAGATTGCTAAAAATGGCAGCGTATCAAATGAATTTCAACCAGGATTTTACGTAAGTTGCAACAAATTGAAAACCTTACCATCATCTCCAGCACCTCTATAACAAACACTACAAGCCTTGCTTCGAATAAAGAAGGTCATTGTGGCAAAAAAAAAAAAAACAAATAGCAAAAAAAAAAGAGGAAAAATCAGATACAACGAAAAACGAGACAGTAAACAAGCGAAACAGCTGATGGGCGAGGGTGGTTGCGGGGATCGGAAACATGACTGCTAATAGCTGAACTGTAACCAGCGCCTATCAGTACGAGTGTGTTTGTGTGTGTGTGTGTGAGTGAGTGTTTCCCAAAGTGTGAGTGCATTGTGTGTGAGCGTGTATTGGCATCGTTTACTTATTAGAACATGCAAACAACCAGTTACAATATGAATGACATGCATACATCTATTATGAAATATAGTTTATAAAGACAACGAGGGCAAATAAAATAACACTATACTGCTAAATACAGAGCAATAAAAGTTTTACACGAATTGTACTCTATAATAGTAATGTGAAAAGATGTTCATTAATTATTTAGAAATAATGTAAACAAAGGTAACCTGACATCATCATAACATTTACAGAAAATGTAAACTCATCAAAATTATGTTTTGCTTAACAGTGTTCGACTTTTGCATTGCACAAACACAAGCATACATACACACAAACATATTTATAATGCGCAACAGCTGATGCTGTTTCTTTGTTTTCATTGCTGCCATTGTGACTTGCAAACTGACAAAAAAGAAACTTGTTTCATTTTGTCTAATGTTTGTTGTTGTGTATTTAAAAATGAAATTGTTTATTTTCGCACAGCTGATGTCATGCAAAACCACCGTTACTTGATGTGAGAAACTATTTGAATGCTCTCTCCCGTTCTTTCTCTCCATTTTCTTAAAGTGCATGTGACGCACACAAAAACCATTACAAAAACAAAAACAATCAATATTGCTGCTTATGGCGAAAATGCTGAAAAGAAAACACTTATACTATGCATGCACTTAGCACACTCACACACCACACACACACACTCACACGTTTGTGTTTTTACGCTAACGAACGCAATTAAAAAGCCTCAACCAACACCACAACAACAACAACAAATTCTGATAGTCGCGCGTCATAAAGCGAGAACAAAGATCGACAGCAAAAAAAACCAAATATAAAGAGGGAGCAAGATAGCATGCTAACGCTTTCTAATCAGAGCAAAATCAATTACCTTTTGAAAGCGCGACGCGGGTGAATGCACCAACAAATCAATTCAATTAGACATTTTTCCCCTACGACAACAACTCAATATGAGCCACAAGTTCAAGGGCAAAGATGCAGTTGCTGTGACAGGGGGAAACATGTTGATAATGCAAAGGCACAACAACAACGCAACAACAACAACTGCAGTACAAATATCACGTGTTGTAAAACGGCTTTTGCCCATGTCCCTCGCAAAGTGCAGTTAAGTTTTGTATTTCATAATATTTGCCTTTCATGTTTTTGTTTACATCAGTTTGCTTTTGTTTTCTGTTTTGCCTTCCGTTGCTCAACATTTTTCTTTTTTTTTTTTGCGTGCTTTGCGCTTTGATACCCTTTCGTGCTAAGCATTTAGTATATTTGAACGTTTAAAATTCAACTGCCAGAGTCAATAATTTATAATCTTCTATAGGAATAAAACATTCATTAAAATGTACTGGTTTTTTTTTTAAGGTGATAAGAATTAAAAGTTCATTGCCTTTTCAAATAATCTATGCGCATATACACAAAATTGTTATTAAGCAAAAGATAATAAAAAAAAAACAATGTTGACAGATAAAAATTGTGTATTAGAATTAAATGCAGTGATTCACAAATTTTTAATTTTAAGAACATTTTTGTGTACTGAAACTTGGATTTTCAAAAAAATCCATGTTAGAAAGCTAAATGGTAGGGTATTTAAGCTTCGTTGCGTGGAAGGAATGCCAATCTGTCTTGTCTATTTAATGCGAACGAAACTGATTGCAATTCTGATTAAGCATTTATTATGTATTTTGATTATTATTAATATATTTACAATTCCCTTTCATTGTGCAATCATTAATTTTATCTGTGATTCACACAAAAATATTATTGTTGACTGTGCGTAATGGCAAAGCTTAAGGTAGTTGTTAGTAAACAACACATAATAGGCGCGCACGCGAAAAAAAGTTAAACAAAACCAAAACAAAACGAAACAAAAAACTAACCGCAAACAAGGCCGTCGTGGTATCGGTTTTGAAAAAGGGGGCCTTGCACACATCACACTGACCCTGAGCCCCTTTTCGCAACGACGCCTTTTGGAGGAAACTAGTTTTTGGTTCTCATCAACAAAATTATGACAGAGAGAGAGAGTCAGTTGTAAACAAATCGCCTGAGCAGACACGTGTTGCGCTCAGTGAGAGAGTTGTTATTGTTTTGTTGTTTTTTTTTTTGTTATCGGAGAAACGTGCCTTAAATATTATTTGGCACACATAACAAGATTTCAACTTTTCCATGGTCAATCTGGTATGCATAGTTTCAAGAGCGTAATGCGTAAAAACAACAGAGAGCCAAGTATTTAAGATGAGCGCATACATTTTGCAGCACTACTGCTGCGCATAAATAAATGTTACGGCTACAAATTATTTATAAGTATTAAGATGCGAGTGTGTGCAATATTAAATCAAGTTCTCCACGGTCACCTCCAAAAAAACTTCAAATGCGCGCGCTCATTTACGTTTTGCAACACTGCTGACGCTACATGGTCTGGCAGCGCTGCAAAGCAAAATAATACCAAAAAAAAAAAAAAAAAATACCAAAGCGCTTGCAAAACGTAAACAACAACAAAGACGCGAATGCATTTGACATTGAAAACGCGAAAAAAATTGGAAAATAATTGGAACAATTGACGCAGTGGAAGAGTGTGAAAAATCAATTGCACGCGATGGAGCAGCGTGCTAATTTCCTTGCTCTAACACTACTCGATGCACTCGAGGATGAGAACGAATCTGATATATTCTCAATGCTAGACAGAAACAATATAAATGCAGGAATTGTGCCCTGCGAGCGTGGCTTATCCCCATTGCACTATGTGTGCGGCATGCAGAATGAGGAGTTGGCCTTGCGCATACTGCAGCGCTTTCTCTCCAGTGAACATCCAGTGGATGTAAATGTGCGTTGCGAAGGCGAAATGACGGCATTGCACATCGCAGCCAATTATGGTCGAGTGGAGCTAGTGCGTCTGCTTTTGGAGCATGGTGCACGGCCAGACCTGATGGATGATGAGCACAAGCTGCCCGTGCACTACGCCATCGAGGAGTGCCATTTTGAGGTGCTGCAACTAATGCGGGATCACATATTTAAAGAGAAGCAGCAGAACAAGAAGGAGAAGAAGGAGAAGCTGCAGAAAGATCAGATGATTTTGACACCCAAATCGGGCATTAAGTATAACAATGATGTGACCTCACCCTATTACATCAATATAACCCATAGGCGCGGCAAGCCACAGCCCAGTTTTCCAGACATGCCCTTGGACTTGGAGCCGGCCAAAGAGCATTCAGTGAATCTATTTTCCCTGACGCGGGATCATTTGCAGGAGCTGAACAAGGAGACGGGCTGTGGACGACGCACTCTAATTGAGAACTGGCGTGATAAAGTGGAACGTTCACGTGCCAAAAAATCGTTGCTGCAGGTGGAGCGCGTTGAGACTCTGGTGGAGCAGGCCATGTCGCAGGAGAACTTTAGCTACGAGCAGCATCTGCAGCAGACCCTCAGAGAGGAGGAGGCTGAGGAGCTGAAGCAGGAGCAAAAACAGCTGCCAGCAGCTGCAGGCGGTGGTGCAGAGTCGGGACGCGCCATCTTTGGCCAACTGGTGGAGCAAGTGGCGCAGGCATGCGTCCTCGAGCAAAGCTTTCATACAGCACAAGAGGAGGAGGAGGAGAAGGAGGAACCCAACAACAAAGCCTACTACCTGCAAATGACAGAGGCATATGTCCATACAGATGATGAGAATGGTCTGGTCTTCTACGAAACCAAATTGCTCCAGAATCCAACCAAAAACCAGCCCAATAAAAAGAGGCAGTATCTAACTGTTCCCACTGAGCAGCAGCTGGACAGCAGTGCTAGTACCAATCTAAGCGTACCACTGGACTACGAAACGGATGCACTGCGTGCAGAGCTTACCCAACTGGGTGCACCCGTTGGACCCATTACACGCACAACGAAAAAGCTGTATATTAAACAATTGATCAAGTACAAGAGGAATACGGCTGCTCTGCTGGCGGCACAGGAGCATGCGAAGGCGGCACAGATCAAATACTCGGTGGAACTGCATCATACGCTGCGCTCCCAAAAGGATTACGAGCACATTGAGATGTATATGCAACATGAGATGAACTCGGCCATGCACTTTGCCACAGCGGGTGCCGGTGGACGCCAGTTGCGTGAGGGTCATCTGAAGCAAAGTTTTATTTATATGTTAATTGATCCGCGGATCTCAAGAAATCTGCCCGGGGAACGTAACTATCTGGATCCGTTGAGTATTTGGTCACGTTTCCTCGATGCCATCTTCTATGTGGGCAAGGGCAAATCCTCTCGCCCCTATGCACATCTCTATGACGCAATGCGACAGCATACGAGAGCCAATCAACAGCAACACAAGACTCCGGCGACGGCAACGGCGGCGGCGGGCAAACGTGGGAAGAGACGTTGCCTGCTAATGCCCGATCTATTTAAGTCTCCACCAGCTGCGGGGAGTGTGCCCGCAGGCAGCAAGAAACTACAGCGTATTTTGGACATCTGGCAACATGGCAGCGGCGTCGTCTGCCTTCATGTCTTTCACAATATACTGCCGACGGATGCGTATACGCGAGAGGCGTCCATTATTGATGCTTTGGGGCTGACGCATTTGACGAATCTGAAGCGTGGCGATTACTATGGACCCGCACAGATCTGGACAATGAAGCAAAAAAAGCAGCTGGGAATTGCACTTTTATACAAGGCACTTAATATTTATTTGGCCGAGGGCGAATCTCAATTGTCGCCAAGTGATTTAATCTAGGGGAAATGTTTCTATTAGCAATTAGTACCAAGTACAAAGTGGAACGAGGTGGAACAGGCGCGCCAAACTATTTTATATGTGGATCTCATTAATGAAAAGAATCTGTGTAATTACTTCCTTGTAGTTTTAACTTAGGCATGATTAAAATGCACAAATAAACAATAAAATCTAAAATGAACTAAAATTCACCTTTTTTGGTATTTTTTCAACTTGCACATATTGCTGTCACGCTCTTACACTCGCAATACAAACGTATGTTGTTATTTGTAACTTGTTGCAGCAGCTGCTGGCTTATTTTTGTTTGTTTTTTATATGCAATAATATTTGTATCACACATATATATTTTTTTAAATTTACTATATTTCTTTCTTTTTCTAGCATTAATTTCTTTAAAAAATTATAAGCAGCATGCCTAAAGCGCCTTTCTTTTAAAGTGTAGTAAGAAAAGTCAAGGTTGCGAGTTCAAATGCCGGCGCAGAAAAAAACTCAAAGAAAGTTTAGAAGTTTTTTTCTTCTTTTTTTTTAATTGTTATTATTATTTTAACAATTTTTTAAATGTTAAGAATGATTATTTTATTTAGTTAAACATTTTAAATGTAAATTTAGCTTCATATTGCAGCTGCTACTGTCATAGACAATCTACCCTTCTAGTTCCCTCATCCCCTATTTGTCTTGCATCTACTTGACAACAACAACAAGGGATGCATTTGTCGAGTGCTGCCGAAAAAACAGCTCACACTCAATGCAACAACAAAAGTGCAGCACAAAAGCATGCTATACGTTTAGTTTTGCAGTAAAGGTCACTTATAATTCCCAACTGGTTCTGACTGCGGGAACATGGAGTGGCGGTTGATTGGCAGTGTATGGTTATCTTTGCGCAGAGGCGATATCGTAACCAATGAAGTTCTACTGAGGTGCGATTATTGCTAGTTGAAAACTTTAACCAATACCCCGCCATGGGGACGTGAAATACCGTCCACTACGGCAATTTTTGGAAGCCCGAGAGGGCTAATTATATAATACATTTACAAGCTTAGAATATAAGTAGAGAAATAGGAATGAAGATTGAATGAAAGTCTCCTGCACTTACGTTCTCGAATGGGCGATTGTGTTGGAAGGACTTTGATTTGATCAAACGGATGCATACTGTTAGAATTGTGTACGTTAAATCCATTTAGAGCATGAACTACTGTCTAAGACAAGACTATACATTTTTGCATTACTAACAAGATGTTCTTTTCTATAATTCAGATCCCTTTCCGTGCTGAGCAGCAGCGGATTGCGTCTGTATTCCATTGCTGGCCAGGATAAGGTTGAGGAGATCTTTGCCAAGGACAATACGGAGCAAATAAGGATTGTGGAGAGGCTCTTCAACAGCTCGCTGGTGGTGCTGGTCACCTCCCAAAAGCCCAACTGCCTGAAAATGTTGCACTTCAAGAAGAAACAGGATATCTGCAATTGCTTCTATCCCTCGGAGATCCTGTGCGTGCGCATGAATCGTCAGCGTCTAATTGTCTGCCTGGCAGAGAGCATACACATACACGACATACGCGACATGAAGATCCTGCACTCCATCGAGAACATTGCGCCCAATGAGTTGGGCCTCTGTGCTCTGTCGCTCAACTCACATCTGGCTTTTCCCATCTGCCAGTCGAGTGGAGAGCTGCGCATCTTTAATGCCAACAAGCTGCGTACGGGCATGACAATCAAGGCACACGACACGCCCCTTTCGGCGCTTACCTTCTCGCCAAGTGGTGCCCTGCTAGCCACTGCCTCCGAGCGTGGCACTGTGATACGCGTCTTCTGTGTGAAGAATGGCCAACGGGTGCAGGAGTTTCGACGTGGCGTCAAACGTTGCGTGCGAATCGCATCATTGGTATTTGCTGCCGCCGGTGATTTTCTATGCGCCTCATCAAACACAGAAACGGTGCATGTCTTTAAGATTGATGCACGAGCCGTCGAGGTGGCGGAACTTAAAGCAATCGGTATGTAAAGGCGAAAGTTTGATTGGAATGAACTGAATCATTCTAAAAATCTAATCTAAATTTATACCAATTTATACCATAACTAATTGATTTTTTATACTCTTGCAGCTGAAGTGGCAGCCAAGGCAGACACTCAGGCGAAGGAAGCGACAACAACAAGTGTGCCAACTGAGGAAACAGGAAGTGATACAACAACAACAGCAGCAACAACCACAACAACAGCCAGTTGGGGTGGCATGTTCTCCAAGGCAGTCTCCTCACTGCTGCTGCCCGCTCAGGTGAGCGATGTATTGGCACAGGATCGTGCCTTTGCTACAGTGGGCTTGCCACAGTCGGGTCTCAAGAATATCTGTGCATTGACGCGTGTGCAAAAGGAGCTGCGTCTACTAATTGCCTGTGAGGATGGCTTCCTCTACATGCATGACTTCAATGCGGAGCGAGGTGGCGCTTGCAAGCTGTTGGCTGTACATGATCTGCGTGGCGCTCTGGAGGATGTCATTGAGTTGCAGCTGAGCGAGAGTGTGTTGAAAACGCAATCGAAAATGCTGCCGGCAACGGCATTGCCACAACAATCACTGACCATGTTGAAGAGCTGTGCGGCAAGTGTGCTTATCGAGAATCCCGAGCCCGTGGCAGATAACAGTTATGCGGGCATATTGCGTGGCGATCAGTCGGATGCCATGTCAGGTGAGCAGTGAAGCTTAACTCTTTTGAAAGATATTAAAACTTTATGTTTTTTTAGATTCCGCCAAGTTTCGCAAGCTGTGTGATGCCATTGACACGCCCACAAAGCTGTATGATGAGCGTCAGTTTCCACCAGTGGCCATAGCTGCCAAGGATTGACCACGAC
The DNA here is from genome assembly GCA_018152965.1 of Scaptomyza pallida. NCBI lineage: Eukaryota > Metazoa > Arthropoda > Insecta > Diptera > Drosophilidae > Scaptomyza > Scaptomyza pallida. The sequence continues at coordinate 1,908,994 of JAECXP010000051.1, read as the reverse complement.
GCAAGAGCCAAAAGGATATTGTGTTTGTGGACAAAACGCAATGTGGTTAACAAAACCGTGAAACGAGCTCTCTGCATTTTTAAAAATCCCAAAAAAAATCTTAGAAAATTAACCCACAAAAAAGAAAAAAAAAGATTACTTTATACAATTATTTAAAGCAATTTATTATATAAGTTAAGCAAGCAAAATATCGTAAAACAACCAAAAAAATCAAACAAAACAAATACTCGACAGAGAAAAATTGCAAAAAAAAAGTATTTTAGTTAATATATGTATTTAAATTTATTGCTAAGCAATCATTTCTTGCTTTGTGCAAACTTGTATATAACTGTAACTAAAGTTTCCGTCTAGAATTTCTTAGATATCTCATTCCGTTGATAATTCACTTCAAACTATCTCAGCACTTTCTCAAAGTCTTACGTTATTGAATTATGACAATTTTGCGTATATATATATTTATGATGTATTTTTAAAAATAATAATTTTAAAATGTAGGCTATACTATTATTCGGAAGAAGCTCAAAAATCCAAAATCCAAAAAAAAGAAGCTGTTAGACAGAGAGTTAATCAACTAAAATGTACCTTAAAACAATGAGCAACAACAAACGTATTCAATTAGCTTTGCAAGTAAATTAATATATATTGTATGTGTAATAATATTTCAAATATGATGAAAAGACGAACATAAAAAAATATTTAAGTATTAAACAGTATAAGTTTAGGAGAACGAAAATTTGATTTAATTGATATCAGTGTGACAAACAATATAAACAATCTGAGATTTGCAATTAACTAACTTCAAAAGCAAACAACATAAATTTATATTAAGAAATGTGTAAAAACTACAAAACAATTAAGTCAATATGCCCGATACTTTGAAAAGAAAAAACTAAAAACATAAAAAAAAATACAATAAAAAACTTAAAAAACTAAATAATGTAAAAATAGTTTTCAATATGAATAGAAATTTTGTAATACTCAATAAGGTAGGTCTTTTTAAAAGGTTTATAAAAAATCTGAAGAGCTTTTAACCCATTTCTTTTATAAACCAATTTTATGTTTAAATGCGTTTTGTAAGATTTTGCTAAATTTTTGAAGAACCAAATGGGTTAAAAACTCTTTGTAGACAAACTTTTTAAACTCCATTACTCATTTTGCTAGCACGTTGATCCAAAGCCTGTTCCGCTTCTTGAGCCTGATGGTGATGATGATGGTGGTGGTGATGATGCTGATGTTGTCGCTGTACGGGTGGATCTTCCATGTGTTCCTCTGGTGCCGGTGAATTGCTCATTTGAGTAGATTTCTCCAATTTCCAGCCAATTTCCAATGGAGGAGTTTCTGCCTTGTGAGATTTAATCGAAAACATCGAACCGATCTTCTTTAATTTGCTGTGCACCGAAGATTCCACATCATGATCGCCAGAACTTTTTAAACTCTTGCTGGACATGCCCTGAGATTTGGATGAGCGCTTAGAGCGTGCCGAATGCGATTTCAAACTCTTTGACTTGGATGAGGACGCCTTGGAAGATGAACTTGATGAGCTGCTGGAGCCAACGCTTGCATGCACCGGCTTGGTTGTTATCCAGATGCGCAAGGCAAACATAACCTCAGCCTTGAGTGCCTCCTTCAACGATATCTACAGAGTAAGTAAGCTATAGTTTATATTCCCAAAGTTATCTTCCAAACAGATTTACCTTCTCCTCAATAGCCACCGTTTTGACGTTCCACAGGAACTCCGTGATGCCCAGCACCATGGCGGACAACAGTCCAAAGCCCAACACCATAAACACACCGCCAACATTCTCCAAGCCCAGCTCCGGTGTATCTGCGTTACCTTCTTCGGCGCCCTCACAGCTGCCACCGCCATGCATTTCCTTCCACCATTTCCTCTTCAGTTCTGCCAAAACTCCAAGCTCACCCAGCTTTAAGACAGCGCCACTTATTGTTTTGCGATAAGGGGAATCTAGTAAGGTGTTTCGAGTCTTTAGTTGTGTTACGAATTCAAGTTGAAAGTATTTTTAACTCACTGAATGGCATTGCTATGCCATAGCTTTTGTAATCCAACCAGCCGCCAATTTGCATCAAGTCACATTTACGTTCAACATTATACTCCAATGTGGTGGACTCCATAAGAAAAGCATACAGATTTTTTCCTTTCTACAAAAATGTTTAAAAAAATTTGGCTCTGAAAGGTTTTTTCTATCATCAATTTTTAACTTACCTGAACACGCTCAACGCCTTCATCGTTGGTTTTGGTAAATACAGAAGGCCTTGCACTATCCATAGCTGTCCACATTTTCTGATATGTACTAAAGTTGGAGTCTTTGAAGAAACCGTATGTGGAGCCGCCCAATAGAGCACCATATTTGATCTTGCTCTGAGCAGCCAGATCTTCGGCATTATTAATGGAACTGGCTTGCCTCGAATTGGTCAGAAAAGCAGCCAAGTTGGCTGTGTAAGAGTTCAACATCATAAGGGCAAAGAACCACCACATGCCAGTGACCAGGCGTGTAGAAGCAGCTCTTAAATAAAATAAATGTGTTTTAATAACAAATATAGAGTTTCTTTTTCAGTTCGCTCACTTTGGTAGTATGTCACAACCTTGACCCATAAGTGAACCAATGGATAACCACATTGTATTGTGCAGAAACCATATGTTTTCCACCTCCTCTGGTTCCTTGCATGGATGCGGATTCTCCCAATCATCGGGGGCCATGCGAGCCAAAGCGAATAGTAGAAACGATATGAAAAGATATGCCGAGCCCATATAGATCCAAACATCCAAAGAGAAGGGTGACAGAAATGAAAATAGATCCGTTTCTGCAACAGGTGGCTTGGAGAACAAAATACTTATGCCCAGATTCATAAAAGGTGGCGTAAAATCCACTGCCTGACGTCGAGTTGATGTCATGGTCAGATCACAAATGCCCAAATCAGCGTTCTAAATGAAAGTTGATGTATCGTTGGAATATAGGATACTATTTTGCGACTTACCCCATCGAGAAGCTGCCTGACAATGCCATCCCAGCTTTGGGTAACTGCACTATAGGCTCCATATTTACCATCTGGTGACATTCGGAATTCATATTTGAAATTCAGCATGCGTGCAATATTATCAATCAGATCCATGGAGTAGCCCTCGTAACGAGCATTTCCCTGCAAGACTTGACCCTCCTCGGGCACACGCATCGTAAGGAAAGGTGCTCCAATGCGCGAAGAGATTATAAAAGTTTTATTCGATAACTTTTGACCCACACGCTTCTCACTCTCCTCGTCATCGTTAAGCACATCCAAACCATTAACTGGATCCCACGTTGCCAGATCCAAAAAGTTACCAGCTTCAATTTCCATAAAGCGTAAAGTAAAGAAACTTCGTTGTCCATACTCATTGAAATCGACGCGACCTGTGGCCACCTCCTCCGAGCGCTGTAAAATATTTACAATAACTTAAAATATCAAATCGAAGATTATACGTTTCGTACCGCCTTCATAAACTCAATGATGCGTCTGCCATGTGGCCAGGGTTTCTTGCGTTTGCATTCAACTTCTGGCTGTGTCAGCTCCTCCAAAATGCCCAGCTCAGTGAGTCCCTTGGAAAAGAGCCAAACAGCATCGTTCATCAATATCATTTGGGTTTTAACCTGTGTGGGCAACATTTTATAGTAGCGACCCTCACGCTTTTCACGCTCCTCCCAATCATGGACAACGTTCTTAACATGATAATCTGTGGGATCCATGATGCGTAGGGTTGTTATGTTTGCTTCCACGTTAGATATGTCACCCATCTCCAAAGTGTGTGTATCCAGCATGGGTATGAAAACGCTCTGAAAAGCAACAAATATATAAGTGGAAAATTTATTTATACCTTTAGGTTTTTACCTGATATTCGCCCAACATTTTAAGCTCGTTGGCCTGCTCCAAAACGCTCAATAGATTCTCCGGCGAACAATGCAGTATCAGACAGTTATCGGTTGACAGTTTAATTTCCTTTAAAAAGGGTCTGTGATCTCCATCGGTACCCAACTGTTTGACCGTTGTGGGATTGCTGTTTGGCTCACCAATTTGTAAAATATCCTGCAGCTGTTGCAGCTCTATGGAAATAGTATGATGTGTTGGAAATAACTCATAAATATCTTTACAACTTACCTTTCTCTGATTCATATACAATAGTAAAGCTGCGCCAACCAAAACTTTGCACAATGTCTGCAAATCCGCGTGCCAATTGCAAATTATCAGGATGCACATTTAAAGTCATGCTAGATTGTTCATATTGTCTATAATCTGGGCGCCAATCATACACAATGTTTGGTATATCCAAAGTATGACAAATTGAAGATATAATATCTATAAAAAGTACGTATATTCATGTTAAATTAAATCGTTGAACATAAGATTAGAAACTTGCCTGAACTGCTGCCAGTGCTGGGTCCAAAAATAGCAATAACCCCTTGTGAAATTAAATTACAAACTGCAAGAATGAAACATTTTTTTGATATCTGTTTTTTCGTCGTTTTAGGCATTAGCTTACCCGTTTTCTCCATTATAAAGCTATCCTCTGTATTGGCATAGACCACAACTGGCACCAATTCAATATTGCGTTCCAAAATATTTGCACGATCCACCGCTGTGCGAAATGCTATTTCCGCCTCATCCTTATCTGATGTAAAAATGCTGCCTACAGAGAAAAAAAACATACATATATTTTGTGTGCAAAAAACACTTTTAGCCAACCTCAATGCATGTGACCTAGTTTTTTTTATATTCATATATACTTTTTACTTACCGACCATAAACTGTTGCCTGGCTGTTGCACAGTGCAACAGCATTAAAATATAGATGCAATATTTTAACCACATTTTATTGTTTAACAAACATTTCAATTGTTTAGTTTAGAGTTAATCTTGATTGTTTTCACTGATGATGTAAAACGAACTAAAGAAAAAACTGTACAGAATGCAACTATGATGCTCAGAGGTCTGCAATACAATGAGCTATGTGTCGCCCATGCATATATAGAACTGAACTATGCTAATTTTAAAAAGGCATGAGCATAAGAATTAGAAATAAGCTCAGAGAGATACACAAACAGAGAGACAGTAGATTGATAGAGAGCGACCTCTGTTTGTTTGTTGTGCTAAACATATTCTAAACAAGAGATCGAGACAATTCTTTATAATTATATTATATTTTTGTTGGACCATTGCCAGCAATGAAAGTGCCTCTTACAAATCTATCATACAATTTTGCATACATTTAAAAATTTCATTTTTCTTACACCTTCTTGCGCACAACATGATCATAGAATATCATTGTACCATACTTGGGTGATGTTGCCATTGATCGTTTCATGTTTTTATCATACGGATTCGGGGAACCACCGACTGGTATATACTTATGATCGCCACGATGCATAAACATCAAGCCATAGCGATGATCATGTATCACACAAAAGTTATCACTATCCGTATAATTTAAAATATTATAGCGTTGATTATTGTAGCTCAAATGATGCGAACTAGGCAGAAGTCGGGCAGTGCCCTCATAAATGCCCTTCCAGTCAGTATGTCTCATCGCACGTCTTGAAGCATTCTTCCAGCTCATATCCAGATCAATATAGCCCGAAATCTCTGAGCCATCATTTGCAGTATAACGCGTAAACACAATTGTCTTAAAATAAGCTGATTAATTAAAAAGTTGTCAGTCTTGAAATCTTTAACTTACTGCCAGTCGTTTGGAGAATATTTTCTCTTCGCGGTGTTTAAACTGCAATAGCACGGGATCTCTATTCGTTGGTGACATATATATACTAAATGGCTGAATGCCCATAATTTTTGGTCGTAACGCATCCATTGCCAAATCGAACCGCCTCACGAACTCCTTCTCATCGTAAGGTATCTTCGTGGAGCGATAGCCTAGTCTGGCAATTTCGGCGGCTATTCGACGGCTGCCCAAAAAGTGTATATCTTGTTTGGTCGAAAATGAGTTTAAATATTCCGCATACGTTTTAAAACCAATAACACTGAAGTCCACCGCTTTGTCGCCCATTTTATGTTGGTTTTTTTTTATAAAATCAGTTTTCTATAAATAAGTTTAACCCTTATTTGATTAAGAAATAATAAATACTTAAGATTTTGGCCTTACTTCTTATCTTTTTAAATGTTTGTAGTTTTTTTTATTATCTTTGTGTTTTTATATTTTTTTTTTGTATTTGTATTTTAACAAAAATTATGTTAATGAGTTTAAATTGATGATAAACTCATTGTCAGTAATTTCTAAACCTACTGTTGTCGAAAATTTAACTTAAATACTAAAGTAACTTTTTTTCTTGCAATCTTATTTTTTTGCGTGATTTTATTTCTCACATTAACCCCTTTAACAACACTTAACAACATCAAAAGCGCGATTATTAAGAATTTTTAAGATCAAAAAAAGCTGCCAAGAGCAAACAAAAGCGAGAACATCACAATATTTGGCACACAATATGAAAAGGCGCTGACAAACATAATTGTGAGTGTTTGTTTTGTGTGAATCAAAATAAAAATGGCAAGAATTGCTAGACTGGATGCCGCCTACGTCATCGACAAGCGCCATAAATAACGCTATGCCAAGAGGCACATGGCACAGATGACACATGGCACTTCCCCAAGAGCAAAATGAGAATATGAGAGATTGAGCAGCAGCAGAGAATTTGTCGATTGCCAGTTGGAGAGCGAAGCTAGTTCGGATGATCGGTCAGTGTGCGTGTTAGGCGCTCCAAGACTGGATGCTGCGGTCGCTTGGAGCAATAGCTAAAAATATTAAAAACAGGCAGAAAAGAAAAAAAAATTTACGTAATTTTGTGTGTGCTTGTGTTTTCCTGTTTATATATATACTTATATACTTATGTATAGCTAAAAGTTTTAACAACGAAATGGCTGCTGCATTTAGAAAATACAATTAGAGTGCGTTGTTTGATTTTTTTTTTTTGGAAGAAAAAATGCATTTGTATCCAGTTTACATTTATGTGGTGTTATTTTTAAAATATGCCCTCGCCATTGGCGTCGAGGGGCACACAAAAATCCCCGTGGGTAGGTCGTGCAAATAAATCAATATTATTGCCATGCATTAAGTAATAAAATAAACACATTTTTTAGGCGCCATTTTCTACGAGAATGAAAAGGAAATTGAACTCAGTTTCGATCAGGCATTTCGTGAGATTAACAATCTTAAGTTCTCCGATCAACAGTTTGTGCCCATCAAACGTTACATGCCAACCAATGATAGTTTTCTGCTGCAGCAGATCAGTAAGTTATTCCATAAATATATATATTAACTGTACTCAAAACAAGCACGTACTAAATTTTTCCGGATAGCTTGTGAACTGATTTCCAATGGCGTTGCGGCTATTTTCGGACCAAGTTCAAAGGCAGCTAGTGGTACGTTTTATGTTTGTGTGTTTATGTGTTCTCATTGATCAACAGATGTTGTGAGTGGTTTTCTGTCGTTGTGTAGATATTGTTGCGCAAATCGCAAACTCGACCGGCATTCCACACATAGAATACGATTGGAAACTAGAGGCAACGCGTCAGGAGCATTTAAATCATCAATTGTCTGTTAATGTGGCACCCTCCTTATCAGCCTTATCGCGTGCCTACTACGAGATTATTAAAATTAACTACGAGTGGAGAACATTTACGCTTATCTATGAAACGCCAGAGGGTAAAGATACTCAGATATCAATCTAGTTATAATTTATTAACAGCATTTTATTTATACCCTTTTAGGACTCGCTCGCTTACAGGATTTGATGAACATACACGCCCTTAACAGCGATTATGTGAAATTGCGAAATTTAGCAGATTATGCTGAGGATTATCGTGTTCTCTGGAAGGAGGCAGATGAAACGTTTCATGAGCATCGCATAATACTAGACTGTGAGCCCAAATCGCTGAAAGAACTGCTTAAAATCTCAGTTGACTTCAAGCTACAAGGCCCTTTTCGAGTAAGTATTGAAACTTGCTTAAAGAAAACTGAGCTCAACTTCTTGCAAACTTACAGAATTGGTTTCTCACACATTTGGATACACACAGTTCGGGCTTAAAAGATATTTATAATCAGGATTTTAAGGCAAATATAACATCAGTGCGCCTTAAAACTGTAGATCCCAATCCCTATGAGCGCAAAAAGACGCGCATAAGCAAAGTGGATGTAAGTATTTATGAAAAACAAACTTTACAATATTTATACTCTTTTATTGTAGCAAATACTTGGCAGCCAAATGATGCTACCCATACTCATGTATGATGCTGTGGTTCTCTTTGCCAACTCGGCGCGTAATGTGATTGCCTCCATGCAACAGTTCTATGCACCCAATAGCCGTTGTGGTCTGGGCTATGGCAGTCCCTGGATAATGGGTCCTTATATAGTGAATGAAATGAAAACCATTTCGGAGGATGATGTGGAGCCTCATTTTAAGACCGAGAACATGAAACTCAATGAGTTCGGACAGCGAACTCACTTTAATCTGGAAATATATAAGCCAACTGTCAATGAACCTATGATGGTGTGGACACCAGATAATGGCATTAAGATACGAAGATTAAGTCCTGAATTAGAGAGTTCCGCACCCACACCAGATTTCTCAGTGCAGCGCAAAGTTTACACAGTGGTCACACATTTCGAGGAACCCTATTTCATGATGAAGTAATTGTATAAACTTCTTTATTTATATAAAACTTATTTATTTGTCCTTTTAGGCAAGATCACGAGAACTATAGAGGCCAGGAAAAGTTTGAGGGCTATGCTGTAGATTTAATAAGAAAGCTATCTGAACTAATGGAATTTGATTATGAGTTCATGATTGTCAATGGCAACGGCAAATATAATCCTGAGACAAAGCAATGGGATGGCATCATAAGGAAGCTCATAGATCATGTATGCTTAAATTCGATAATACTATTATTACTTGATACTAAACACTTTAAAATTTTCGTAGCACGCACAAATCGGTGTTTGTGATTTGACAATCACGCAACTGCGTCGTTCGGCAGTTGATTTCACAGTGCCCTTCATGCAGCTGGGCATTAGCATATTGCATTATAAGAGTCCACCAGAGCAAAAGAATCCTTTTGCTTTCTTGGAACCATTTGCACCAGAGGTATGGATCTATGTGATCTTTGCACAGTTGGTGATGACATTGGCTTTTGTGTTAATTGCGAGGTAAGCCAAGTGATTTTCTTACTTACTTATATCACTTAATACTTTATGTTTCTAAGACTTTCATATCGTGAGTGGATGCCACCAAATCCAGCCATAGTCGATCCCGATGAGCTGGAAAACATTTGGAATGTAAACAATAGTTGTTGGCTAATGGTCGGCTCTATTATGCAACAGGGCTGCGATATATTACCCAGGTTTGTGAAAACTACTTTTCTCAATATTTTTTTTAAATCAATTTTCCTATTCCAGAGGCCCTCACATGCGCATTTTAACTGGCATGTGGTGGTTCTTTGCCCTGATGATGCTCAGTACTTATACAGCGAATTTGGCTGCCTTTTTAACAAGTAACAAATGGCAGAGTACAATCAAGAGTTTGCAGGACTTAATCGAACAGGATGAGGTAAAGTTTGGCAGCATGCGTGGAGGCAGCACATCTTTATTCTTCTCAGAGTCCAATGATACGGACTATCAGCGTGCCTGGAATCAAATGAAGAGTTTCAATCCATCCGCGTTCACCAGCAACAACAAAGAGGGCGTTGATCGTGTGCGCAAGGAGAAGGGCAACTTTGCCTTCCTCATGGAGACAACCAGCATGACGTATAATATTGAACGACATTGTGATTTAAGGCAAATTGGTGGACAGATTGGTGAAAAGCATTATGGCTTAGCAGTGCCTTTGGGTAAGTTTTAAGAGGCGGAAATCGGATCTTCGACATATAACCATTATTTATTTTCACAGGCGCTGATTATCGCACCAATTTAAGTGTTTCTATACTACAGCTCAGTGAAAAGGGGGAACTGTACAAGCTGAAGAACAAGTGGTGGAAGAATCATAATGTGACCTGTGAATCGTTTCATGAGGTCGATGGCGATGAGCTGTCCATCATAGAGTTGGGAGGTGTTTTTCTGGTACTCGTTGGAGGTGTTGTCACTGGCGTTATTTTGGGCATCTTTGAGTTTCTGTGGAATGTACAGAATGTGGCCGTCGAAGAGCGTGTAACCCCATGGCAAGCCCTTAAGGCGGAACTAATATTTGCTCTTAAGTTTTGGGTGCGTAAGAAGCCCATGCGAATATCGAGCAGTAGCAGCAGTGGTGGGGATAAATCCTCCAGGCGCTCCTCAGCGTCCAGACGCAGCTCGAAGGAGAAAACACGCAGCAAAACCGCCAGTTAGATTTTAATTAAAATAAAATATATATTTATGTATTTATTTTGTTGAGTTGAATAAACCATTTCTTTTGGTAAAGCTTATGGAGTAATGACTAAAAATTTCGATCTGTGCCACGTATATATAGAATTTGTATTCCATTTAGTAGCTATATTTGTTCCACCATATTTTTTATTTTATTTTATTTTTTGTTTGCCGTTTCACCCTACTTAGATTAATGCGTGGGCTTTCGGCACGCACCAATTCTAGTCACATATGTTTTCCATTTACTTGGCTCATTTCCAGCGGCAGCTCATGTCACAGTCTGCATGGCCGAATGAGTGTGAATTGTGACCAATGTGTGTCTATATGTGTGTGTGTCTGTTGTCCATACAACAAATGGCTTTTGGGCTCCCACTGCCACCTACTATATAAAGATGGCTGCTTAAATAAGCAGCGTTCTCCCAGCGATCGCACGGTTTGTTCCAAAAATTCATTTTTCTAGCAACTCAGTGCCTCGTGAGCAGCGCCCTCGACCAGTTCCTAGTTCCCGGCTTTGTGCATTTATTGGCCAACGCCATCATCGCCGTCGGCGTCGTCATCAACACGCGCATGGAATATATTTTTTTATGCTCGCTTTTTTGGATATTTTTGTTACTTATATATGAATAAAGTGAATTGTGAAGTGTTTTTTTGAAAGTTGTTGTTGTGCATCGCGACGTTATATAAACGTCTAGACAAAAACTATGAATGTTTTTTATTTAACTGTCATGCAAAAGTGATCTTAGCTAGTTTAAGTTATGTTTCAACTAAAGTTCCTAATATTTGCTGCATTGGCTGTATGCTGCAGCGGTCATAATGATGATGGCTTAGTGATTAAAATTGGTAAGTTAGTAAAAATAAGTAATTAAAATGCAAACATTCAATATCAAAACATTATCACATAGGTGCTATTTTCTTTGATACTGAAATGCATTTGGCTGAAGCATTTGATGCGGCCATCGAGGAAGTGAATGCCATAAACCCAGATTTACAACTGGAACCTATTAAGCACTTTGTAACTGTCGATGATAGCATTGTGCTTCAAGATTTATGTGAGTTCCCCTACAAGTTATGCTAAATATTTGGGCAATTATATGATTGTTTATATTTTACTTAGCTTGTGACTTGATTGGTAATGGTGTCGCAGCTATTTTGGGACCAAGTTCAAAGACGACCAGCGGTGAGTTTACTTTCTCAACATTGTCTAAAAATTTTTTTTATAAATAAAATCAACGTCATAAAATTATGTATGTCTGGGAATATTTTTATACCCTAAGCCGAAGAAATGCGTAAAATAGGGTATAATAGTTTGTGCAAAAGTATAAAATGGACACAAAATTAGGTAAAAAAACTTTTCTTGATTTAAATGCAGTATTGAGGAAGAGTTTAAGCTAAGACTTTTAAGGAAATAAATTGAAAAATCGAGCAGGAAATTCTGTTCCACTCCCAAATCGATTATTGGTCACAAAAATTTGACATGAAAGTCTTTTAAAATAATGTTTTTAGATTTAAATGCGTATTAATTAAACTGAAAAAGACAATTGAAGTATAACATATGAAAATTGGTTGAATTTTAATGAAGTAAATGCATTCGGAAGTTCTGTTCCCCTCCCAAATCGATTATGGGTCACAAAAATTGTGAAAAGTTTATACATTGAATGTAATGTTGATTAAGAACTAAAACAAGACTTTTGATCTTTTAGATATTCAAAATCGGCTGAGTATAGAATTATTTTTCTAAAATTAGACTTTTTTTTTTTTTTTGATGTTTTGCATTTGAGAATAGGGATAAATTTAAAGAAGCTGTAGACATTAAAAGTTTTGACGAACTGAATAACAAAGTTTTGGGATGTGTACGGGGTATCTCATAGTCGCGATTTCTCGACTAAATCCTTCTTACTTATTTGCTGTCGTCTAGCTGTCTTCAAATGTTAGAGAGTAAATTGAGAGACAGAAAGAGTGGAATTTTTCTTCTCTCAGAAAGAAAGAGAGACGGAGAGAGCTGTCGCCAGAGTTTGTTTCCCAATTTATGCCACTAACCTCGTTAATGATTCTTGATGTTTCACATCAAATTGGCCAAGCAAACATTAGATATAAATATTTGTGCAGTAAATAAACGAAAAGACGCGAAGGCGCACAAAATCCAAACATACATATAGAAATAGATGAGACACTTGCAAGTTGTTTATTGGAACATTGCCAGCAAAATTATTTTTTTCGTTTATTTCGTTGGGTTGTTTTGCTCAGCACTTTCATTGTATGTTTTGTTAGTTCGCCAAGTCATTCTAAACAAAAATATACACGAGCCATGAGTTTTGTATACATTGTTAAATCCAATGATTACCTTGCTTCTAGATATTGTCGAGGTGCTGTGCAATATGACGGGCATTCCCCATCTACAGTTCGACTGGCATCCCCAGCAATCCGCACGTGAGCGCATTAATCATCAGCTGACCGTTAATGTGGCGCCCTCGGAACTTATATTATCTATGGCCCTGTCGGACATTCTGCGTAGCAAGGCCTTTGATTGGAAGTCTTTTACAATTGCCTATGAGCGGGATGCACGTAAGTATATTGCGTAGACTAAATAAAACTTAACATGATCTAGTATCTGATGTCTTTTATTTTCAGACCTTGCCCGTTTTCAGCACATATTTGCTTGGAGGCAACTGCATAAGACGGGCATAAAGCTTCAGGAGTTTCAACGCGGTGATGATTATCGCATACTTTGGAAGCGCATAAATAATGCACGCGAAAAGTTCGTTCTACTCGATTGCCCCTCTGATATATTGGCGGATGTGATCAATGCCTCAATCGGTTTTAATATGACAGGATCGTTTAATGTGAGTAACTTTGTATGACTTTGTTTCAAGCTTTACTTACTTATATTCTGCTTTTTAGAACCTGTTTCTCACCGATCTGGATACGCATACCAGTGGCATTGAGCGTTTCTATTCACGAGAGTTCACTGTTGTTGTTGCAGCCGTGAGGATTCGTTCCTATATTCCACCACCCATACACGATGAGACCGATGTGTTTGATAATGAAGTCGATGACAGAGTGAGTTTGTTATTAAAACAATCTGAAATGTTATTAATTCTAAGCTCTTTCCATAGTTTAACTCGTTAGGAAATCAGCTTGTCTACGATGCTGTTGTTCTCTTCTACAATGCTGTGCTTCAATTGAGCCAGATACCAGGATTCTTTACGCCACAGTTTAGCTGCGGGCGAGGTTTCTGGCAACCTGGACCGCATTTAGTGCAGCAAATGAAGGATGTAAGATTTATGACTTATCCACAAGATAAATAACTTATCCATTTATATTTTCATTATTTTAGTTAACACCCAAACAAATCAAGCCACCGTATAAAACACAAAGACTGCAAATAACACCTGAGGGACAGCGTGAGGATTTCAATTTAGAGGTCTATAATCCGATTATTGATCGTGTATCGCACATCTGGAACAAGGAATTTCAGCTGGTGGACTATGACAAGATCAGAGAGAACTCAACGCAGGCACTGAAACAACGACGTCTGGAGAACAAGGAAGATTTCTCCCAGAAACCCGTGCGCTATACAGTGGCCACTCGTGTGGGCAAACCATATTTTAGCTGGCGGTAAGTTAGATCTTAATTTGGGTTAGAATAAAGAAATATTAACTATTCTATTCGTTTAGCGAGGAGCCTGAAGGTGTTCACTACGAGGGCAATGAACGTTTTGAGGGCTATGCCGTTGACTTGATTTACAAGCTGGCCGAGGAATGCAAATTTGATTTTGCATTCGAGCCAGTGAGGGATAACAACTATGGTAGTTACGATGCGGCCACCGATGAATGGGATGGCATAATCAGACAGCTAATTGACAATGTAAGTTGCGTGCGCTAAATTAACATTTTAATCATATGTCGCAGTTTAACTAAAGCTCTCGCTCTCTCTCTCTCTCTCTTTGTTACTGCGCAGAATGCACAGATTGGCATCTGTGACTTGACCATTACTCAGGCGCGTCGCTCCGTTGTGGACTTCACAGTGCCGTTTATGCAGCTGGGCATAAGCATCTTGTCGTACAAGCAGCCACCGCCACAGGCCGATATTTATGGCTTCCTCAATCCCTATGGTGTAGATGTGTGGCTCTATGTAATGGTCGCAATGCTAATTACGGCAATGGCATTGATTTTGGCCGCTCGCATGGACCCCTACGAATGGGAGCCGCCCGTACTGAATGAACACAATGAACAGGAACGCGAAAATACCTGGCATTTGCACAATACAATGTGGCTCGTCCTTGGCTCAATACTCAATCAGGGCTGTGATCTCTTACCCAGGTGCGTTAAAGCTATTCATTCACTCCAATTGTTTCCGTGTTTATTAAGTTTAAAATAGTATATAGTCAATGTCTTGGTCTTGTTTATAAATCTGCTTGTTTTAATTATAAACATATCATAAAACTACAATGTAAACAAACTTTACTAATATCAACAAATTCATCTAAATCTAAAAATCTTTTTTTATATTTCTTTTCAGGGGTGTTCCGATGCGTTTGCTGACGGCCTTTTGGTGGATCTTTGCGCTGCTCATCTCACAAACCTATATTGCCAAATTGGCTGCATTTATTACGTCATCGAAAATGACTGGAAATATTGCATCGTTGCATGATTTGGTGGATCAGAATAAAGTGCAATTTGGTACGATTCGTGGTGGTGCGACTTCCGTATATTTTTCCGAGTCCAACGATACAGAGAATCGCATGGCCTGGAACAAAATGTTGTCGGTAAAACCAGATGCATTCACCAAAAACAATGAGGAAGGTGTGGATCGTGTGAAGCTTAGCCGTGGCACCTATGCTTTCCTTATGGAAACCACCAATCTGCAATACTATGTGCAACGCAATTGTGAACTTGAGCAACTTGGGGAGAGCTTTGGAGAGAAGCATTACGGAATAGCAGTGCCATTGAGTAAGTTAATAGTATAGAAACAATTTTATATTAAATATAATTTCCATTCCTTAGATGCCAACTTTCGATCAAATCTTAGTGTGGGCATTCTAAAGCTTAGCGAGAGGGGAGTTCTTTATAATCTGCGCAACAAATGGTTTAATGCCAATGATACTGTGTGTGAAAACAACGGTGCCACCAATGATGATGGTCAATTTGATATGGATGCTGTGGGTGGTTTGTTTGTCGTACTCATTATTGGAGTCTTTGTATCCTTTCTCATTGGCATTGCGGAGTTCTTGTGGCATGTGCATCGTGTTGCACTTAAAGAAAGGGTAAGAATATCATAATACCTTCAAAGGATATCCTATAATATAGCTCTTTGGCAGATTAAACCCATGGTCGCATTGAAGGGCGAACTAAACTTTGTTGTCCGTCTCTGGCAGAGACGAAAACCTTTGCGAACCTACCGAATAAGTCGCGATTCTACATCGACGGGCTATTCTTCATTAGGAGCGATGTCCAGTACGTCCACCGTGAAAAAGAAGAAAAAATCAAAGAAAAGATCGGATTAGAAAGCATTTAAAGAGCTTGCAACATTCAAATAGCATTTGTAGAATTGTAAAAATTTTAATAAATTATTTCTAGGTCTTAAAAAGGGTTAACAGTCTTAAGATTAAGTTTGTAATGTATTATTTAATCAGCCCTTTCGAGCCTTAAAAAAATTGCCTCTGCGTAAGCTCAAGGCTCACACAGGGCGAGTTATTGGTTAAAGTTTTCAACTAGCAATAATCGCAACTCGGTTGTGACCTCATTGTTTGCGATATTGCCACTGCACAAGGTTGTAGTTAACTGACCGAAACCATTATGATGATACACACAGTAAATGCTAAAACAACTTGCGAATTATAAGTAAAAGCTTGCATAAGGATAATGTTATGCAGCGACAAGGGTTGTAGAAACTTGACCGACAAGCTTTTCACCCCGTTCACCCTTAACTATTGATCATAAAACACAACTGGTTTAAACTGAGTTGCATCAGGATTGGCATTGGGAATAGCAGACAATGTCACTGCACCCTTGTCGCTGTTAACTTTAAAGTTCTATCAGGGCATTGCCACATTTGAAACCCCTAGCTATTGAATTTTTATGACCTAACAAGCAACTCTTGCTGGGCAATGCCCGCATGAGGCACGCACTCGTTTTCCACTTTGATGCCAACCGAAACTGCCAAAAAAAGGAGCAGAGAAGTGGTAAAAAAAGGGTCAAGAGTCTGCAGTGCGTTTCGGGGAAGATATTTGGATTATTCAAGTTAAGCGGCTTGCCCACAGTACGTTCAAATTGTAAGCTGCTTTAAGGACACAGCGAACAATTTGCCTTAAAGCCATTCGCATTCGCAATCGCATTCACCTTTGCCTTTGCCAATTTGGCGCCTTTTATGAGCCTGCCTTCGTTTGGGACCTACTATCAATGCTATTAACAAATTGTATATCCATACAACTTAGCAAATGGGCAAAACCTTTGTGCTGTGTGCTTCGTAATTTAAATGGCCATTTAATGGTGCTGCTCATAAAATGTGCAAATAAGGGTTAATTATGTCCCAGCAGTTGACGTTTCAAGTGCCAACATAAGATGCTTCAAATTGTAAGTGGCAATTGCCCCCAAAGAATTTTAATGAGCTCGCCGTAAAGTGTGGGAATCGTGGCACAAAAATGCGAAATAAAATAAATCGTTCAAATAAAAAATTCTTATAACTTAATAAAATGCTAGCAAAATAATCCATTGGCTGTCACCTTCAAAGATTTAATCAAAATAAAAAGACTTGTTTGAACAATCAAAATAAAAGCCCATTTAAATGTGAAATCTGACAAATATGCAAGTGTTTTCAATCTCTGTCAAAAATGACAGACCGAAAACAAGCTTATTAGCCCATGTCAAAAACGCCCACAACAAAAAGAAGTGAAAACTTTTTGCCCCTAAACGGATGTTGGCAATATCAACACCATAAAACAACAACAAAAACAAGACAGAACAAACCCAAATCCAAACCAAACCCCAAACCTATAAAAACAGACGCAGTCGATTGCCTCATCGTCGAAGCGGAAACAATTGACTCGATTACATAGCCAACAACAAAAAAAATCAGGAAAAAAGCAAAAAGAAACAACCTGACAACATAAACATGAGGCACCAATAAAAAAAGGACGCACAAAAAAAAGGGGAGAGTAAACGACAAAAAAACACACACACTAACCGCCGGCAAGTGCGAAGAGTGCGTGTGCAGGATTGAGAAAGAAAGAGATAAAGAGAGTGAGGAAAAAAAACGCCAAAAGGAAAGAATCATTTCCGGTTTGTTTTAGTTGGGTTAACGTCAAACTCATTCGTTTTTTTTAGTTTTTGCTTTTCGCAGTAGCATTTTGGCCTCATTTTGATTTGAACTTTTTTTCTATAAAGCATTTGATTTTATTGTTTAATTGTTTTTGTTGCTGTTGAGTATTAAACCACATTGTGAATTTTGTTTTTGCCTTGCCATATGTTGGAAAAAGAAAAACCGCAAATTGTTTTATTGTGTTTTTGCATTTGTGGATGCAATTTTAATTGTTATTTATAGTCTGGCATGCAAATTTTATAGACCATTTTAGACTGTCGTACCGTGTGCTAATTGGTTGAAAGTTTGAGACGAGTTGTGGCTAAAAACAAAGTGACATGCCACAGCAGGTAGTCAATAAAATTAAATACGAGCTAAATTATTGCATAAATATAAACATATGTATATTTTAGTATGAATTTATGTGACATTGATAATTAGTTAGGGTATTAAATGTTCTTTGTTAAATATACACACAAAAATTAATTAATTTAGAAATTTGAAACATAAGCAAGAATTTCTTTGTAAATTTGTCTATTTAATTTGCTTGACAACCTTTTAATTGCCAGCGCCGACTAAAATGTTGACATTTGATAAACGTAAAGGAATTAAATTTTATTTAGATAAATATTACAATTATTAAACATGCTAAAATCATTTATGAACAGTTTGTAAGCAGGATGTAAGATAATTTCCAGTATGTTTATTACTCGAATCAATAACATACACACACTTGGTAATTACTAGTAAATATATCAAGGCATTCATAACATTTTGTTAATTTTCCTGCAAAGAAAGAAAACAATTGCAAACTCATTTGACTATTGTGCTCTAATCAATGTCATCGTTGTGTGCACTTGCTGACACACAATATCACGCATACGAATAAACAGAAAATCAAGCAACAAACGAGCAGTAAACAATTGACAGGGTTATACAGTTACAAAGTTGCATAGAGCTGCATAGCGTTACAGAGTTATCGAGTCGATTTTTGGGCATAATCTGGACAACATGCGACTTAAAAATGCATTGAAAATTGCATAGCATACAAATCTATGCTACGAAACGGAGAGCCACAATGCATTTTAAGCAACAACAAGTAGCCAAGTGAAGAGTCGGAGGCATGGTAGCAATATGTTTGCTTGTATTTTCGTTGGCAACACGCGCAACGGCAACGGCAAAAGCAACAGCAACGAGAACAAGCCTGGTCGAGACTCCAGTTGGTAAAATCAGCCAGCTAACCAGCAGAAAACAAGCAGGCAAATAAAAACATAGAGCTGAAAAGAGAGACGGGAAGTGGGAAAGGAGAGTAGGTCCCTGAGTTGAAAGACTAGGCACCAGGCACAAATTCAATATGGCGCCACAGAGGAAGTGCTACAGACGCAACCAGTGTATAAGTGTGTGTGTGTGCATGTGTGTATGTGTGTGCTCTCAATGAACCAACAGCTTGTGGCGTCAATTTGTGGACATTATTGTTTCATGACTGCAACCGGGGACGAGAATGAGGCCTAAGCAAAGCCTGACAACTCGCCGCAATCATTGGCAACCATGTGGCAACACCAACATGTACCAGTAAAGGGGCGTCACGTCGGTAGGAAGGGAGTAGAGTGGCCACGCTATAGCATCACCAGCAGCTGTTGTGATCTAATTTTTGATTATTTACGCGATTTGCGCGTTAAATTTGCACGAAAATTAATTGCGGCTGCTGTTTGTTGGCTTTTGGTGGCTCTGTTCGATTCACGTGGGCAGTTTTCTAATTTCTGCATGTGCCATGCTATGCCAAAAAATGGTGAGACTTTCTTCTCGTCGTCGTGGGAAATGCAAATCAATTACGCTAAAATGAGCGTAGAGCGCGGTGCACAAATAACGGCAAATCAATTAATGTTTTTCAAATATTTTGTTTTCGAAAGAGATTTAATGTAGTTTATTGACATCAATTAACGATTTTTTTTTATAGAAAATAAGTTTAAATATCAAATTCTTATTTAAACATCAATTGTTTGCTCAAAGGACTTGCTTTAACTGGCAGCAGTATAAATGAAATCAAACAGTTGCAAATGTCCCCAATTCATATTTTCTGCCGAGTTTTAAATTTCTTTTGCCGTTGACAGCTCTCAGGAGAGGAGTGTAAATCAATCGGCTTGCTATTTCACAATGCAGACGAGCAAGGACTGCCATTCGGCACTCACTCTGATGACATTTACAAACGTATTAATTGAATTCATTTTACGGCATTACAACACAGCTGCCGCCCACAAAACGCCAAGTGTATGGAGTGCAAGCTGAATAAGGCAGTATCGGGTCCTGCAACTGGCTCGGTTTCAGTATGAATTCTTGGTAGTTGCAAATTTGATTTGATTTTCAAGTCAATGTCAACGTGTTGCCCCAACGTATAGCTGCAGTTTTTAGTTGCTTCAACAGTTTCTGGGAGGTGGAGAGGCAAAAACCAGGTAACTGAAACCACAATCTGGAATATAAGTGACACTTGTGAGCATCGACTCTCCTGGCCGCCCGCTCTGTTCCGTCTGGCAGCAATTTTTACTTTGAATGAAAATTTCTTGTTGTCAGGCCTTGGAACTTTGAACTTGTCGCCACTTAAAATTTTTGTGCTCTTATTTTGCTTGTTTGTATGTTTCATTTGCAGTCAGTTCTTAATTGACTTGTTAAATGGTATATGCCATATTTTAGTTGCAGTTTGCATTTAATTACTATGTTTAATGATTGTTTGACATTTTTTTCTGGTTGGCATTTGAGCTGCTTAAAAAAAGTTGCAATAGAAAAAAAGTGATTATAATAAATAGTTAATCAGAAGCCTGCATAGTGTTGTCTGTAATTGATAGACGGGCATAAGTATTCAGCAAATTGATGGCATTGCAATTCAGATTTTAATTAAACATATTTCGCCATAAATTTATAAAATACTAAACGAAATCTGCGCATGAAATTAATTTCTACATATTCATAGCAAATTAATAAATCTCATTTGAATATTTAAGCACGCTGCCTGAACAATATTTTTACAACATAATTCCCAAAACGCAGACACGCATAATAATACCAAATCCCCCCAAAAACTAATAAGCTTAATTTAAAGCCAATTGTGTAAAGCTCCGTGCGTCGTTCAATGCTTCGATTGCTTAACGTTACTGAAACGTTACGATTTTTGCTTTTGCCAACTTCGGGGCGTTTAGTTGAAAGGGACATTTAGTGAGTGCGAGGGAAATTTTTCATGGTGAGTATAAGACAACAGTGTTGGTTGTTAGGCAAGGCGAGAATCTAGAAAATGTGAATAAAAAATAAATGCTGGAGACATAAGTTACATAAAAATTAGGTTTTAATAAACACAACCTTTGTTTTCTTTATCGTTTTAATAAAATCAATTTAAAAAATCATTTATTTCTTATAGACCTTCATTGTTCCTGACGATTATAATCAAAATTCATGTAAGTTTTACTTGGAATCACATTATTGCTTTATGGTTCAAACAAACGAGTTTTCGTTGACAATGTGTCGTATGCGCAATGTGCAATTGTATTCAAGAAGTGCAAATCGAATGCGTGACACAGCTGCGCCTATTCTCAAAGACACGCAAATTAGAAAAATGTACAAAAGGCATAATACAAAATAGACATTTGCCGCATGCACACGCACGCAAATACATAAATACAGCCAAAGTGGGAAGCACAAAATTTTGCCGAAGCTCCAAATGAGCCGCCGCCAATGCGAAGACATTGAATATGAGGAACATGTACGCCCACCAGAACGATATGATAGGCTGGTTGCTGTTAAATAATAAATAAATACGCGACGCACAGGCACTCCTACATACGCACTAACATTTTATGTAATGCGCACTAAGTATGCTATAGAAAACGTGTCTTGTTAACTGTGGCCTGTAGAACGTGGGTTGATATGACGTTCTAGCTGCCATGTGAGTTGATTGACTTTTATAATTTTAAAATGTGGTTACCTTATGGGCCAATACCTTTCAAAGGTTGGATTGAAAAAAATTGATTGCTCAGGCTATATTTCTTGTGAGATTTTTGTTTCTTGGCGGCTGCGCATATTTCACTGTTTTCCCTCTGCCTTGGATTTTTTTTCAAACTGCTTCCGCCTTCTTATGCGCGAAAAATAATGTATTCTTATGTTTTGCCACCTTGCCAAAAGGTTTGTTATCTTTCAATTGGAACGCGTGTTGGATTTGTGAGAAACTCACCTCAGTGCTGAACAGACTAATTACAAGTAAAAACAGAAAGGAATTAATAAGCATTCAATATTTGGGATTATTCTAATAAAACACTTTAAAACACTAATAAAACACACATACCTTTTTGCTTGGTTTTAGCAATATGAAAAGTTTAAAATATATTCTTATTGAATTTTAAAATAGTTACAAAACCAAATTAGGTTGATTAATTGATTGAAAATGTTTTTATAGCCACTTGAAAGAAATTAGAAACAAATCAAACACGCGTACTAATTTTATGCATTGCTGATGTATAGAAATCATGTTTATTGATGTGATTGAAGCACCCTACACATGTATGTGTATTTGTATATATGTCAGGTACATACAATCGGCATAGTTATTCATCCCTCTCACTCAAATGCATTTTGTGTTTTACATGCTCGTCATGCACATTGCGTTCCAACTTACCATTATGCTGGCATCTATGATTAACATGGCTATAATAGTCACTAAGTGCATGCTTTTGACTTTGCTGCATACGTTTCAAAGTCATTAGACGGTGTGTGTGTGTGTTTGTGTGTGTGTTGCATTGCAGCCCTTACTATGGTCATTATGCGGTTGGTTATTTTCAAACATTTCGTGGCTCAAGTGCTTATTTGTGTGGTGAGCGCCTTCAACTATGCAGCAGTTGCAGTTTCGAGTTGGCTTTTCTTTTCTGTTTCTGTTTCTGTATTTTTTTCATTAGAAGCACTTAAAAATCGACACGGTATACACAGTTATTTGTTATTATTTACCTTTGGCAAATTGCTTACTTCAAGCCTCGTTCTGCCGTTTTCAATCAGTCTAATGACATAGCCATTCAGTTTGCAATTTGCTTTTTAATTAAAAGAAAATAAGTAGTTCAAAATGTAGACACTACACAAAAACTACTGCAACTTGGACTTGGAGCACGACAGCCCACAATGCCGAACTCTCCACTCTCACTAAACCCAAACAAAAAGATAAACAGAGCATAATAACAATAATAAACAAGTTGCCACTTCATTTCGAATGGTCCGACGACGCTCTGATAGCTACTTAGTGCCAATATGAAATTCCACCACAAAGCAATATCAACTCTGCTGTCCCAAAAAAATACAAACAGCAACAACAAGAACTGCAGTCAAAGCATTTGCAGACTCCAACAAGAGTCGGAGTTCTTTGCAAGAGAAAAGAAAGGGAAAATGCTATCCAGATAATCAGCATTTATTGCAGACTTTTGGCCAACTTTTTATATACAAGTACAAATCCCAGTACTTACTTTTTGAAGGGTATCTTGCAGTGTATTAAAGAATTCACACGTAGCTTTTAGCTTGAAGAAATTATGAAAAGATTTTAAGTTTTTCTCAAAGGTAGAAAACAAGCATAAAATTAACGTTTGAAGGTTAAAGAACTTAAAGATATCTTTTTGTAAAGTAAGAGTATATAAAAGTCATTTAAAAAGGTATAACATTTTTCTATCTTTCTTTTGGCATTTCCCTTTTTTAAGCAAATAATTTCATATTTTTGTGCTTGTGGCGTTTATTTGCTTAGCGGTTTGCCGCTGCGATGTAATCTGCCAAATGTAGTAACAGTTCTCGTTCCCATTGCCGACTCAGACTGTGCTGTAGAAGTAGCTCCTCCACTCGAGCTAATGACACTTTATGTGGCTAATGCCTGAAGTGGCTCATCGGGTCGGACGACGCAATGGCTATGGCCCTTGGATGTCTGTGAGATGTGCTTTATGAATCCGGAGTCCTATAGGAGCGAAAAACGTAAGCGCCAAGTAATGTAAGTGGCTAAAACTCACTTGAGGCTTTTTATAAAGTGTGTGTATGTGCGTGTGTGTGTGTGTAGTACCTACTTGGTCAAGTGATTTAGCTTGTGATTATATTGAGTGTTGTTGCTTGAGTTGACGCTTGGTCGATATGCTTTAACAGCGATGGCGATGTCTTGTGTGGTTTGTAAATGCGGTTGTAAAATCTTAGCAACAGATTTTATGAAATGATTTCACAAACTTGCAAAGCAAAAATAGTTTAGAGTTTCTAATGTGTTTTTGTCCATCTATCTTGTTTATAAGGAACCCTATGTGTGCCTGTAAACAAATTTAAAGTGCAATTAATTACACGTAAAGTGGCTTTGAAGTGGGCGGGGCGTGGCCGCTTTTACGATTTTAAACGCTTCCGCCATACAATTCAGTTGGAAAATAAATTAAAAAATTTACTAAGTCGTTTCGCTATTGTTGTCGGTTGTTGTCTGTTTGGCCGCACATAAAACTTGCTCGTTCTTGTTGTAGTTGTTTTTGTTGTTGTCTGTCCGTCTGTCTGTCAGACAGACACACTGTTGGGGGCAATAAACAAAAAAATTTACGCGCTGCTAACATGCAACTTGTGGCGTTTGCAACTTGAGTCAAGGTTTCCCTACAAGTACTAGTGCTAGTGGGTGGTGCAATTTGCGGTGCGCATAAAACTTGCAGCTGCCACATTTCTATAGATATACAGTATATATATGTATAAGTATAGAAAGGTTATGCCTTTTGCTCGATTCATTTTACTTTGCACACATTTTATGTTATTGTTTCACTCGAGCAACTTTGTAATTGAAATCAAAGTGAGTAAACTGAGAGCAAAATCAAACCTAATGTAGCACACATGAACACTTTACAAGCACCCTTTTGGCCCCCTCCTGTCTGTTGCCTGCAACGGACACAAAGCCACAAAAGTGGCAGCTAGAAATCTAGATATGTCTAAGTTCCAGCAGGGGGTAGCATTTATATATATTTTGATTAAAGCTTGTTCACAATTAAACAATCTGTAACTTGATTGCCGTTGTGTTCAACTTGATGACTTGGCTCACATTTCAATTGATTGGATTGTTGTGTGTGTGTGTGTACGAGTGTGTGTAAATGGGTTAAGTTTCAAGCGAAAAGTTTAAAAGAATGCCTTTTACTTGAGAAGGCGAAAAATTTGAAGATAATTGTTATGGTTCATAAAATAAATAAATACTTAAATCAGTTTGAAATAATAATAGAAGCATTACTACACAGCTTATTTCGCGCAGAGCATTTAGCTCCAAACCGTTCAACTGATTTTGAGCTACCTTTGGCTTTTCCTATATATGGCTGCTGTTAATTTACCACAATAGGCTTAGGGGAATACGTAAACTGGCCGAAAGCTTTAGAGTTAAGCTGGTTGGCTTACATAATCTGCTTTCTCTATACATGCATACATACGTACACGTATCTACACACACATAAGTACTATTGTTCTGGTGATGCAGCAAATTCAACGCTTAAAACGCATTCGAAACGCTTGGGAATATTAAGCATATCTCAATTGATGCTGAAGACGATGCTTCCATAATTCGCATTACAATTTTAAGGAAAGATTTTGTCACAATATTTGTTTTTGCGCCTGCAAGTATGCAATCATGTTGGTCTTGCCTAGCATATAAATTGATAAATTACAAAATTATTAATTAAAGCTAAAGGAGTAGACAGACAAGCTACCGTCCTCTCGCTCTCTTCCTCCCGCTTAACGCAAATTATGCCAAAATATTAAGATATTCATAATTTCCATCTACCGCACACAATAAATCTTTTGTGTGTGAGTTACTTCATGTCTGTCTGCGTGTGTGTGCTTTGGTTTGAGCATACTTACTGACCAAGCTGTAGCCGCTTAAGTTCATGTCATTTGTCATATTTGAATTTTACACTTCCTTCCGGTGCGTCGTCTCTTGAAATTGCAATTTGCTTGTAGCAGCCGCCAGCTATCATTGACCGCCCCTTCCAACTCCTGACCCTCAACAACCCACCTCTAATCGCTCTCCTTACGGTAGCCGCAGCCGTTATAATTAACCAAGTTGCCGAGTTGCTGCTCAGTTGTAAAACCACCACAGACCCCCTCCCCAACACCACCCACAACTGTATTGCTTGTGTCCGAAAACTCTTCGGATGACAAATGTCCCCAATTGCAGTTCCTTTGTATCTGCGGGTTGCATCTGGACTGCATGCAGTTGCGTTGCGTTCAGTTTCCAGATACATCTAGATACAAAATGGCCACCAAGTTTATGTAAATGCCGTTGACAACGAAAATGCCTCCTTCAGATAACCCTTCGTCTCACCCTCTCTCTCGCACAGCTACTTAAGATAAATTCCTGTGATTATATTTTGCTCAATTGCACGTGCCTACTACATGTGTATGTGTGTGCGTGTGTGTATGGTATTTTGGCAAATTGATTTGAGATTTACCATTAAGATGATTTCCATGCATTTTGAATTTTGTTGCGCAAATTATTTTCATATAAATTATAGATTTCGTAATGAATATAAAATTAATTAATGCCCAGCAACAACAGCAACAGCAGCAGCATATGGTCAGCCAATTTTGTAGAGTTACGATATAGTATTCCTGGGCCCAATGAGGCATGTCATTTTAGCCATTTTAAGGTATTCAAGCCATGCATTTTGGATTATTATTATGCTGGGAATACTCAGTGTACTCGCATAAATTTAAATTCGTGACCAGATAAATTGATTAAATAATTATTAATATGAATTGTGAAAATTTAATAACCTACACGTGTGTACAAACAAACACACACACACAAATACATACAGATATGTGTGCACAGTAAAATATCTATTTAATTTGTTTGTGTTTAAAATATGGCAAACAACAGAATTTTTATAAGCAACGATGACCTATTTTATATATTAAATCAGTTAAATTAAATTAGTTTGGTCAAAAGTAACAAACAAACATATGTACATTTATTTGTGCATGATCCTAAACAAATAATAATTTGTTTGTATTTATTTATCGTTTGACAAAGAGTAAGATTAACTATTAAATATTTGTGGTCAATTGTTTAATGCATCAGAAGTATAGTTTTTTTTACATATAACTTTAATGAACACATTCTCAGAGTGAATAATTGAGTTTTTTTTTATGAATGTGAATAATGCAGGTTAATATTTTTAAAATTTTAATTAGACATGTGGGTGAGGCTAATACTTAATTGAAATACCAAAGCTTACATATTAATTATTTGAAATTTATTAAACTGAATATTTAATACTTTTTTTAAGACACAAATATTTTATATTTCTAATAAACAGATTTAAAAACCCTCCCACAAATTAAAATCTCCCACATTTTTATTATGTTTTTAGTTATAAATTGTTTGTCCAAACTTCATATGTCTTAATTGAATTGTGTAGTGATTAGAAATATATATAAGTACATAGTACATATTCGTTCAAGTATGTTACTCTTTAAGTGATGGCAAAGAGACCACAAGCCTTTAATTGAGTTGGCCGCCAACTGACGAGCGCAGCGGCAGATTCTGTTTTCGGCTGCTTTCAAACGCAAAGCACACGAAATGAGCACGTTTCGAGTTGCCAGTTGTTGGTTGGTTGGATGGTTGGTTGCCTTTGAACACACTGCGGTTTCACACATGGCATTGTAATCCCAGGCGCGCCTAAAAGCTGCAAACACAGAGCACACACACACACACCTAAACACACATGATACACAATACATACGCAGATTAAAGCCAAGAGCCAAAAGGCGAAAGGCAAAAGGCAAGCTCGCAATACGATAGCAATAAAAAGTGGCTGACAAAAAACCAAAGCACACAAAAAACGATACAAAAAAATAGAAAAGAAGAAAAAGGAAACACTGAACAGCTCTAAAAACAATTTGACATTTGGCCAGCAAACAGTAAAAAATAACAGAGAACAACCTCGTTGCGACCTCGTGACGGTGGCTATAAAAAATTAGTGGGTCTGGCAGGCGAGCAGCTCACGTTATCAGCAACGCCATCAATGGACGACCTGGTCAAGTTGACAATCTGACGGACGCTGTCAACGCCCAATGCCACACACAAAAAAAAACACAAACAAGCAACACTGGGCTCCGAGTCAAATGCACAACGCCTATAAGTTGGCAACGAAATCAAATGAATGTCCTGCTTCAACTACTGCTGCTGCTTCTGCTGGCACAAAACCGGACAAGCTTTTCGCAGTGGGTAATGCAAAGCGATAATAATACGTGACCAGTCTGGTCTTGCCACACAGCAACTTCTACTTTTTCAAGTTGCTTCTTAAAGTCTTCACTTGTTAAAAAAAAATATCTCTAGTTGAAAATAGACTGAATAAACTTTACTTGTCTGTGTGTGTGTTGCACTCATGAACGTTTACAAATTGATGTGAATTTCTTCACATGTTGTACTATATATATATAACAACTATAAGCAACAAACACGCTAGCTAACCAAACCAAACGCCATTCATCATCATCGGCAGCTGAATATTTTATTTAGTTTCTTTTTCGGTTTCTCTCTACTACTTTTTCTTCTCTTTTTTTTTGCCTTTTTGAAGCTCCTATTAGATACGAGTATCCGCACTTTTTCATGTGTGGTATGCTAAGCGGCAAGCGGGATAAAAGGTAGAATCTTCTTTATTGTGTATGAGATTTTGTGGTGTGTGCTGGAGTGTGAGTGTGTGTGTGTGTGTAAAGGAAAATAAGTTTACAAGTTACAGCCTATGGCTATTTGGCTGGATCAACTTTGAGCCAGCATGCCAGCATCGAAAACTTTTAAAACAGTGGTGTAAGATTGTATTCTTGGGAGTTAACAATATAATAAATGAAGAACAAGTCTTATTTATATTATAGCAGTTATTGGTATTAAATAAATAAATAAGTTTTCAGTTACCTATATTATTAAAATAATTTTTTTTGGTTTTGGATATTTTTTGTGTATTTTAAAGCTGTAAGTCTTTTTGATATTTTTAAAATATACGCCTAATCCCCTCAACTATATTTCGCACATTGTTTATCAACCTTGGTCATACTGTGCCTCAACAGACTGCTCGGACAAGACTTATGGCGATTGTAATACGAGAAGCATAACAGTTTTTTGTGTAAAAATATTGCCTAAGTGAAAAAAGTTTTCACATATGATTTATTTATTTGATTTGTAGCTATGCCAAGGTACATTTTGTACCAAACCTCCGCCAACTCTTCCCCCTGCAAGCATAAGCGGTGAGTTGTTTGGCATGTTAACGGTATCAGTGTTGTGTAAGTTTATTAGTGATTAGTTTTTGAGTTGCTGGGCAGCACTCTACTGATTGATTGATTGATTGATAAGAAGCTTAAGGCTTGCGTGCAGGCATTGGATTTAATTAGGGAATGGATACAGCTCAGCGGTGATACATCTCTCAGTTTTTAGACTGATAGCATATGGCATTTATTTAGGTATGTTTGCTTATGAAATAATGATATAATTCACAATCTCTCTTTGTGCAGAGCAATCCCTGGAGAGAATATTTGTTTGACTAATTTAAAGTCATGACACTCGGGCAAAAAGCTGACAAATTTTATTTCCGCTTGAGTCACGCACCG
Organism: Scaptomyza pallida; assembly: GCA_018152965.1. NCBI lineage: Eukaryota > Metazoa > Arthropoda > Insecta > Diptera > Drosophilidae > Scaptomyza > Scaptomyza pallida. The sequence continues at coordinate 1,879,696 of JAECXP010000051.1, read as the reverse complement.
GGGAACAAGTCACTGAGCTGGCGACCCACTTGCTTACATTGCGGCTCACAATGCGGCGAGAAGGGCAGCGAGGGGCCTGAATGGAAAGTCTCGCAACAACATTTATGCGAATTGTCTTTTGTGCGCTTCATTTCGCATAAACAAATCTCGGGCGTTGTATATTTATACCGGAAACGTGCAAATAACGCCCCAGGGACTAGGCAAAGTAGAGTTCTCCATGCATTCTCTGCACATTCTCCACGTTCTCAACGTTCTCAACTGGTGCTGTTGTCGCCATTGTTGTGGCCAACGCCACCTGCGTCGCTCAGATTTCTTTTTTTTTTCATTCCCATCAACTAACTACGTTGAGAGAAAAAAATTTACTTGACGTTTCCGTTGCAGCAAAAAAAAAAAAACACATGGCCGAAATACAAACGAACAAACAAACAAGAGACTGCTATAATTTGTTGGGTAAGCCGACGTCTTAATGCTCTATTGCTTCCATATTAAAAACTGTTACAAGACACACGTTTCAACTAATGTATCCTTTGTTAGGGCAAAACAAACTGTTGTCGTATTTGTGTTCTGTAAAGTCGACTTTTGGGGCTTTGCATCGCTATTGTGTGTAAGTGTGTTAGTGTGAGTGTTTTGCCAGCTCAGTGCGGCTGGTTTGGTTTGGTTTGGCTTTTGTGTGCGCCTATTGTCAAATTGAATTGTAATAGACACGTTTTTCCACGACGAGTGTTATGTGTTTATGTGTGTCTGTATGTGTGACACTTTATATTTACAGCTGCGCTCCTCACGCTCGACCAGACCCATGCGCCCAGCTACGTTCTCTACTTTTCCCCCTATAGTCAGTTCTTGCCAAAGCGAGCTTAATATTATGCATACGAAACGTATGCGGCGTCTTTCGCGCGCATAAAAAATTTTATTGCATACATTTAGGCAGCTGCAGAGGCAGCTACTGTCTGTGTTGTGGCGTGGCGTGGCCCTGGGCTTGCCAGTCAGGCAAAGCAGCCGGGCCTTCATATTTGCATTTTCTTATTTAAATGTCGACTTTTAAATGACGACAAATTGTTTTGACGTTGTGTCGCTTTTTGATTTAAAAAAACAGCTCACTGAAAACAACAACAACAACAACGAAAATGGTAAGACGAAAGAGTTAAAAGAGTACAGCTGTGTGTGGGTGATGTTGTATTTGTGTGTGTGTTTGTGTGTGTGACAAGTGGAAAATAGGTTTTGTTTCGCTTAAAGGCTTAAAAGCTGTTTTGTCTGGCTCCACAAAAATGTTGTGCACACATGAGAATGCATAACAAACTGCAAGGCGAATAAACAAAAAGAGAAAAAATATTTCAAAAATAAATACTAGAAAATTGTATATAAACTGCATGAGAATGCCAGCTACAAGCTGAAGGACAAACTACAAAATAGAATGTCTTGAAAAGTAATTAAGAAAAAAATTCGTAAAATACATAAATACTTGGCAATAAATTTTGCTCACCTAAAAATAAGATAGCCTGAATATATTAAATACCAAAATATTTGCACTTACATTAATATAATTATGGTTTTTGGATTGTTTTTGGTCACTTGATTATTTTATATTATTATGTATCGGTCGAAGCCATCGAAAACCATACAAAAAGTCTAAAATTCATTGGCAAATTACGAACACCGTTGTCCCAATTAAAACGAAACAAAAATTTCCAAAAAACCGTAAAAACAGTAAACAACATTGTCACTTAATTTAATCACATTTATAAAAACCACTAATTGACTTTTGAACGTTAATGCTCGAGCACCATTGAAAATGCCAGCAGACAAACACACACACACACACACACACGCATACACATACGCCTGGCCTGTAAAATTATTGCACATGGTCCGGATCCATAAAAGGCAGAACAACAAAATGTTGCCATAATTGGTATTTTTGATATGCATAAAATTTTTCCGGGTCATAAGCTGGCATCTTTCTCTCTCTCTCTCTTTCTGTCTCTGAGCGCGTTCGAGTGTGTGTGCGCGTGTGTTTGTGGGTGTTTATGTGGGGCTAATTAAATTATTATTTTCCACAAAATTGCGGTCCATGGCTAAAATAACTAAAGATACGAGTATAAATGTGCTCTACATTGCTTATTTATCGTTGAACGTTTGCATAATTTTCAACAATTTTAGAATTTCAGGTAAATTTGTCATAGTATACAATGTGATTTCATAAAGTAATTTGCACGAAAATTCATATATTTCACTGCTGTCATATTTGCCATCAATTAACTCAAATCTGTGCTAATTCCATTGTTATTGCCATCAAATATTTTTCAATTGCTTATTAATTGGATAAATAAGAAAAACAACACAGACAATAAACAGATTCGTTTGCTATCGAATAGTTTGTATATTCTATAATAATTCGAGATATTCGCATTCAATCTGCAAATCTTTTCTTGTCATCACTTGAGTCTGGCTTACTTACTCTTTGGCCTCACTCGAGATGTTGCCAATTTATTTTAATTAATGTGCTCGACTCGAAGGGTTTTTGTTTTCATTTATGTCACTGCTAATTGCCACTAGAAAATTGCATGCGAGTGACTTTTTTATTAAGGGATTTGAATTGATTTGATGTGTGTATAAAAAGTGTTGGCATATAAATCAATGTAATAGATGTGAATGCTTTAAGCTAAAGGTTTGGCTTAAACAAACTTAAATGAGCTACAATATGCCATAAATATAAAATTGAATTTTATTGTTAAATCAAATTGCTCAGAGTTAAACAAGTAAATTACATAAATAAATATTTTATTTGAATTTTTATAATATTTTTATAGCAAAGGGTTCTATGATTTCAAAGTGTAGGTGATTGATTTCTGTTGGGTGTAGAGCATCTTTACAAACATCACAGCTCAATCAATTGGGCACTTCATATTTTGTTTTCAGATTGCGCATTTCGTTTATTTTTCACACGCTATCAGTTTTCAATGAATTTTCAGTTCAGTTTTCCACTCACACTCAAAGCGTGCGTTGGTTATTCATCACGACTTTGCAACGTAAACATGACTGAGAGTCTGTCTGTATATGTGTGTGTGTGTGTGTATGAATGGTTGTGCGGAGGATCATCTTTTGTTATTGTGTGCGTGTACATACATACATTTACATACGTATATAGATATACGTATATATTACTGCCGCCATCCTTTCACGTCCTTTCGTTCATCTTCCCTTGCAATTGCCAATCAATGTTTGTGCAAAAATATTTGCTTCTCTTATTTTCCACACTCTTAGGCCGCTGTGTGTTTATTTTGTGTGTGCGTGTGTGTATATATTGTTTTTATTTTCAATAAATCGGCCCAAGCATGCTGCCGTGCAGCTCAATTGCAGTGGATTAAATTATTAAAATAAAAAAATAAATGCCCGAACACACAACAGCAACAAAATATGAATGTATGCAGTTTAAAAGAGCGTAGATACTTTAATTTGATTAACATTTAAATTGCTTGTGAGTGCAACAAAATACTTGTGGTCACTGAAAAAACTTTAAGCAGCCATATGGATGCTAGGTTAAAGATGCATAATAATTGCTAAAGGATTATACTATGTATAGTTTTTTAATATTTATAGGAAACTGAAATGACCGCCCTTTCTGTGAGCAGCGTCCGTCAATTTCTGTATGAAATCACATTTAATTTCCATGTTTCTTCGGGCGCAAAATGTAGCCTAATAAATAAATCGCTTAAGGCCAACTGGCAGTACGGGCTTCTAACCAAAGCTCAAAAAAATTTCAGTTGCACGCCATTTTCATATTAAATAACTTTGTATATATTTCCTGTGCTCTTTGCGTCGAGCTACTTATTGCTAGTATTTTTTTTTCTTTATTTCGTTTGCTTTATTTTTTTTGCTTTGTTTCTTTTTAAGCGTCGACAGGTGAACAAATTCACAGCGTTTTAGTAGCACAACTCGGTTTCAGGTTCAAAGCAAAAGCAGCCAAGAACTACACAATTACGTTCATAATATTAAATCAGTTCGAATTGCCTAATTTCAGGCAATACAAAATTTGTTTGTGAGCTTCGACAGGAAATGTTAAAAGTAATAATAAGGAAATCATACAAAGTTAAAGTATAGCAATTGTAGCATTTAAAGTAATCAACAAATTAAAAAATAAGCAATTTCTTCTCCCTAGAGTGCTCTCCAAACCTGTATCAAAAGGGATGACTACACACATATCCACATGTAAATATATTTATGTACATATACGTAGGCCCACTTGTAACACAAAGTGTAAAAGCTGGCAAACAGACAACGTAATGCAAACGGCCCGAAGGGTGTTATCATATTTGGGGGTGTTAACCTGTGAAGAGGATACACTATTACACAAATACCTGCGACTGCTTTGATAGTAAGTGTTGGTGTGGAATATGAAGATTACACAAGTATGGGAATCTATGGAGACTATGAGCCTAATCGACTCCCTCCATATTCAAACAACAGCATGCTGTGCTGGGAATATGTACTGCTAAAGTGTGTGTGGGTGTAATTGTGCGTGTGTTTGATGAATTATCCTTTTTTTTCTAAAAGCAAAAGCATGCATGCAGGAATGATCTAATGAGAGATAGTTGAGCTCAGTTATTCAATGAAATTAACTAGACAAGTTTCATAAAGGCAACGAAATGAACGGTAGCAATTATATTAAACTTAAGGAGAAAGAAACTAGTATACACTTAAGCTCTTAAAGGACTTAACATATAGGAAATTATAAGCTTTAAACAAATATCTGTTAACAACTCTGTAATCACAATTTGTAAGTTAAAGACAGAAAACATTAAAATTTTAAAAATATATTTAACATGTGAATGTTGTCTCCACTTTTAATATTATATTGGTATTTTACGATTTATCAAATATTTGCGATTTAAAAGTAATAGATCATTTTATATTTTTTGCTTAGTATGAAAATGTTTCCATTTATGCAGAATAAACGTGGCTTACGTCTGATAAAAAACCACAGAATACTGCAACTAATTATTCTGACTTTTTCAATATTACGTATACGTTCGGTGTAAAATATTAAAAACCATTCAAAAAGTGCAATCATATTTGTCGATTTTTCTGTTATTTGCTCACTATTTATTTAGTTTCTCTATGTTTATCCATTGATTGGGATTAATATAGATATTAGAAACAGTGCCGCGTAACGTTTCAATGCCCTGATTAAGTGGCACGGGCTTGGGACGTTGTGCTACGCCCTTCATCCAATGCTGCCAAGCCTGAGTCGCCTGCTGTTTGCGCTGCTCCTGTTGCTGTTGCCTTCTCTGTGATTCACGTTGTTGCCGCTGCAATCGCTGCTCCGCCTGTTGAATTTTTCGCATTTCCCAGCACTGCAGGCGCCTCAGAGCCACCTCATCCAGTTGACCAGGGCTGCGAGCTTTGCTTGTATTTGGCTTGTGTGTAGATGTGTTGGTCGATTGGCGTGCTTTGCGTACACACCACTCCTGCACCCGCTGCTCGTTGAGCTGTTGACGCAGTTCATCATTTTGTTGTTTTAGCTGGCGTTGTTTGAGCTCCGCCTGCTGCTTGTACTGGAACTGGCGTTTCTTGCCCGAAAGCCAATTATCGTAGGCCTCGTTGGAGCGACGCATCTGCTTCAGCTGCTCCAATTGCGCCTGCTGCTCATAGTAGACGGAGGTGGTGTTCGAGTCAAGTTCGAGCAATGGCATAGTAAAGCAGCTGCTTTGGGCGTCCGTTTCGTTTGGCTGGTTATCCATGGCAGTGACCAGCTCCTCTTCGCCATCCTCTTCCCAGCTGCACATGGATGTGGTGGAGCCTCGTTCCAGCTGTTGTTGCTGTGACTTATCCGATTCGACGGCATCGCCGCTGCCTTCGGACATGGAACTGTTGTCGGTGATGCTGCTGCTGCTTCCGGGTGTCAGTGTTGATGTCTCCGTTTCCAAGGATCGAGGCGAGACACAGCGTAGTGTGGACACCTCCGTGTCGGCCATGGAGATGAGCTCACAAGACGATGCGGAGTGGTTCACATAACGCAGCCTGCTAGGATCGTACTCTTGCTGCTCCGACTCGTACAGCTTGATGTAGGTACGCGGGCAGTGCTCATCCTCGTCTTGATTGGGTACTGAAGTTCTCAGCTTGAATCGATTGCTGCCAATCATATCACAATCCACAAAACTTCCACGACTGTTCATGCGACCAAAGAATGCCATTTTCTTAAGTTTCCTTTCAGCTTTAAGTGTTTGATCCAACTCGAATAAAATGAAGTGAAATTGTGAAGCAAACAAAACTGTGTTTAATATGTTTATGTGTACACAACAACAATCAGAATGAAAGTGTTTGAAAATATTGTAAACTTTTGACAAAAGACACCAAGAAACAAGCATTTAAATACATACGTTAATGCATTAACCTTAATCAATGTTAAATTGCTGCAACATCAACAATGAATACTTCCTGCATAACATGATATTTCCTCTTTTTTGGATTGCATTAACTGCAATTATTTTGACCGCAACAATTTTTGTGGCACTGCAACGCGTCTCGGTGGCAGTAAATAACATTCTTGATTTCATTTTCTATTAATATACAATTTAGCTATGTTATTTTGTGTTGTTTTGTTTTATTTTTACTTTATTTTTTTTTGTGTTCCAGCTATTATACATCGTATGTTAGTCTCAGTAGCATTTGTGGCACACCCGCTTTGAATTTGATTGCCGTTGCAGTTTTGCGACTGCCGCTTTTTTTTTACATTCTAATCGAAATTTTTTATTGTGCAAAGTCACGAAACACGTGAGCGTCGCGTCGCTGCGACTCTGTAACGGCGAGGTAATGTCAGTTATTTGACAGCGGCAACAGTCGAGTGCACTGGCCGACTATGAATATGGGGCGTACAAGGGGGGAGTGTATGTTGCAGCCTTCCGACTCGCCGCAGTATAACCACAGGATCGAGCATTTCAGTAAAGCTGCCGCCGTCTGAAAGCTAAGCCCAAAATGTGCCACTTAGCTGTGCTGGCATAAAAACTGCAGTCAATTGCCATACACACACACACATAGAGAGAGACACACACACACATATACAAAGTGTAGCAAGTAAAAACAAAAACGTCGACCGCGTTGGCATTGCAACCAACATTATTTTATAATTTACAAGGCAAGCCACACGACGCCGTCTGCTACACGATTTGTCTTTATCGACAACACACGAATTTCTCTCTACTCCAAAACATGAAATTCCATTAGTCCAACATCGTTGGTGGAGGTAAGCTATGGAGTTGTGTGGGTAGAGCTGGTGTGGTGGTAAACTAGTTTTCGATTTAAGACGTATTATGGAATTTCATTGATAGAAATCGAAATTATTGTTTGGAATGCGCGAGAGCGCAATGCTTTAGTGCATAATTTTATAGCATACCATTAGGGCAAACGTTGAGTGCCAACCGAAGAGATGGTATCTGAGCAATCTGGGCAAATATAGCTGCCAAACTGGGGCAAGCCAAGAGCGATTGGACTCTCTTGATTAAGAGCGAAAGGCAATTGAAAGTAGTCAAAGAAACAAATTTTGTTTACAATGACAACTTATAAGCGCACTTAAATACACTTTATGTGTGTGTGTGTTTGTGTGGATGGGTATCAAATGAAATGTTTTTACCATTACTATACCAAACTGTAATTGGTTGTATGTGAGCGCAATTAGCCACTCGAACTGATCCACGCCCGCAATTGTAATGCCAATTATTGGACTGAATGACAAAAAAAAAAGTTCCGATAGATTGTCAGTTGTAGGTGCATGTTTAACAAGCTCCATTAGCACGCAAAGGAATTTAAAACAACAATTAATTAGACACAAATTGAAATTCATGACTTGCGCTAATCAGAGCTTCATTTACATATGAACAGGAACAGCAACTGCGTTGGTATCGGTGTCGGTGTCTGGCTACTGGGACAGGTCAGTTCGTGGACACGGAAAAACTATTAAAGCGTAGAATTATGTCAGCAATTAGGCAGGCAAACTATGACACTTGAAACGAGACGCACATGCCAGCGACTCGAGTTGGCAAAAGGAGCAGCTGGAGTGGCGGTACACCACCCGACTGGTGGGCATCATTAAAAAGTCATTTACATGCAGGCAGCGCATTTGGCCAAAGTAACAGCGACATGGCGATTGACAAGCCGGCTGGCTGGCTGGCTGACTAACTGGCTTGCTGGCTGGCTGGGCTGAATGAATGGTTGACTGCCTGAGTTTTCAGTTTGTTAATTTTAGATTTGAAACACGTTTTCAACTCAATTTTATCGCATGTTACGCCTTGTTGCCTTTCGCTTTTACGCCCAACAAAAAAAAAAATGTCAGACTTCCTTTCAACATTTCTTGGCATGAATTTTGATTTGAAGTGTCATCGTTGCTGCTGTTGTTGTCGCCTATTTCTATGCATTCACTGGTCCAATTAGAGGCCAAAGTGTAATTTATACGCCTCAAGAAACTTGCTACAAATTGGCCATTGTTGCATTTTGTATCGATAGGCTCAACTAACTGCCCAAGCTACCTATTCTATCGTTCTTCTCATATGTATGGCAAAAGTTTAACAAAAGCAACACTCAAAAAGTTTTAATATCATTTTGCATAATAATTTCTCGGGCGCAAAAAAAAATAAATAAAGTTTAGCCTAGGACAGGGCCTTTCAACCTGGATGACCGCACACATGGGAACTGCAGCAGGTGTCTTCGTATCCCAAATAAAACTCATAAAGCTAATTAAGAAATGTGCCAAAGTTGCTCCTTGGCCACTCTCAATTTATTTAAAGCCGACAAGTGGTCGTATGAATTGCATATTTATGCGCTGCAAAGTAGGCAACAGTTTTATTCTATCTTTTATTTGGAGAAGGCTTTGAGCTGAAGCTAACGGAGCTGTAATTGAATTAAGTTTGCTTTTGTATAATTAGGCATAAGCTAAAAAGTTTATATTGGGAAAGTTCTTAAAAAAATATTTCTCAACTATTTCAACATGTTTTTAAGCGTGCAAAAAATACAATTATTCATTTTTATTTATTTAAGGGCGAAAATGTTTTTTAAACCTCCTCGAAATTTGTGTTGTCTTGCAAATAAATACAATATAATGCATGCACGGCATAGTTTTATTAGCTCAGCGCCTTTTGCCAACTTGTGTCAACACTTTTTGTTAACATTTTTGCATATTTACTTGTGCAAGGATTGCGCTTCTTACTTTGTGTTCAAGTTTTGTGCTAGAGAAAAATCTTTATTTAATCAGGCATACTTGAATAGTTGAAAAGTTCGCCATAAAACTTTGCCAGGCCATTGTATCTAGCAATGTTTCCTGTGCAAATGTCTTTTGACATTTTGTTTTGCATACTACTTTTTTCGTTTTGGCATCTAAATATGATGCGATCAAATAAAAACTTTTTACAATTACCAAAGGGCAAGCTTCAATTCCCAGATGGGCCGTTTTCTTGTTGGCGTTTTTGCTTATTTGTAGGCTTGAGAAATCTAATAACTGTTAAATCACCTGCAAAATGTTCATTTCACAGCGCTATAAACACGCAGCAAAGACTCTGATTCCATCCAGTCTGTCACACATTGCGTTGTCCTTGTATGCGTTGGCAGTGTGCCTTGTCGACTTAAACACTTACAAGGACTTAACCACCTTTTGTTATTTTTGCGTAGCCTGTCTGTCACTTTAATCTACGCCCCGCACGCACCAAAGTATTCATGTGAAGGACACAATAACACACATCGCTAACTTCCTTTTCCAACCAACAGCAGCTGAAGTTTGCATGCCATGGCTAAAAAGTTATTAACACGCGTCTTACTCTCCCTCTCTCTCTGTGTGTGTCTTGAGTAAGTCATAGACGTCTTTTAACCTGACGGCCGTTAGGGTTGTACGACATGCATTTTCTATATATATGTTTGTATATATTGCACAAAAGCCCTTAAACTGAAGCTTTGCAAATTATGAAAGGCTGTAAAAATAAATTAAATATTTTATTGTAGAGTTTAAGTTTAAAGCCTTAACAAGTACTTCTTCTGCGCGTTTAAAGAATATTTCAATTCAAGCTGAGAATTGTCATATCAATATAAAAAAAGCATGCAAATCTGAATTTTGTTGCTTTTTTATATGCAAGTGACTAAGTTATGAATACTCTTGACACATAACTAAAATATATAAGTTTGGATATAAATTTTATTTTATTTTCCTCTTTCCAAAATCTTTAGGTTTAACACCTGTAGTCAGTGACACTTTTTATAGTTTACTTTGATAATAGAATAAAATAAAATTTAATAAAGGTGGAAACTGTTTTAATTTTTTTTGGCAAACTATATCATAAATTCCTTGTAAAATTTTTCTGGTGGAATATTTTTAAAAATTGATTTTATATAGCTGAATTATCTTTTGTTTCTGTCCAGACAACACAGTTCGGCAATTGTTCCATAACATCACTTATCATATTTGCCATTTGTAGTTGTTGTCGCCGACAAAGAATCGCCTTCAGGTGCTTCCCTTGCCCAACCCCTTTCTTGCCATGCTTATTGATGACTCGTCATCACTGTGATATATTTGGGTCCATTGTAAGTATGTTTGTGTGTGAGGGCATAAAAGCAGTTCTGCTCTCGACTGTTCACCTGACCGCCTTGCAGCTTGTTTTGTCTTAAGCTCAATTGTTGGGTTTTGGTTTCAGCTGATTTTTTTTTTTGTTGCTCCTTTTGGCGAACGGCTGCTGCCATTGCATTATTTATGTGCCCAGCATGCCGCAAACACTGTGGACAGGGCGTTTTCATTGTGTTCTACCACTAGCGACAAGAAGATTTATCTCTCCTCTTTCTGTGTGTTTTTTTTTTCGATTGTTTGTTTGCAAATGTGTTTTATCTTTGGTCCTGGTGCCTTACATAGCGGGAGGTCGTTTGGATTTTTCTTATGCAAAATGTTCACACGCGTGGCGGATTGAGATTAAGAGTAGACCATTTTGTTAAATGAAACCCTAACGAGTGCTTCACAAGCAATTCATTTTCAATTAGTTAATGTTTCGTGTTTAGCAAGCTCATAAAGTTGTTCCATACAAAATAAATTATAAATTTAAGTTGAATATATTTAATGAATTTCTTTTTGGATTCCTTTTTTATTTTTATATTTTTTTGCTTAAAACTTAGTCCCCATATGCTATAAAATGCTTGCAAAGATTTCAAAATTATTCAGAAATTGATTCTTCCAAACGTATTGCAAACAATAAAAAATCGAAATATTGATTTTTTTTTTTTTCACAGCTTGCGTGCATAACTTTTGTTTTGGTCTTGAAATTGTTTCTTGACTCAAACTTCTAAGCAAACTGGGCAACGTTAAAGCTTATGTAGCATATACCAAACTCGAACCAATGAAGCATACTGCTGTACACAAGTCGAAGCAATACACAAAGACATGTAGGCAAGCACACGCATACATATCTTCGGTCCATGCATGCATGGCCATCAAGCCGAAATGCACACTACAATAATATCAAAGCGAAAGTGCGTAAACAATGCAAACAACATGAAAACGACTCGACTCTGACAAACTCTGGTTTGACTCTAGCTGCGTTGCCAGTGTGTTGCACTTGCAACAACAGCAGCAACTACAACAACAAGACACAAACAAACAACAAGCAACGAGAAATCAACAGCAACAGCAACAACAAACTATATAGTGCTATACAAACTAGTTAGTGCAAACTACATTGATGACGAATAACATGCTTCAATACCTACCAAATTTAATCCTGCCAATGCTCACACATACCAACATACCTCTACCTATATGTATGTATGTGCATAGATACTTATATAGAGACGAACAGCATTCTATTGCACACAAATGTAAACATCGGCTTGACCAATGCGTATGTGTGTTGAGCTCGTAGCTAGAAACCAAACTAGCGTTGACCTCATCAAAAGGATTTGCCAGCGTCTTTTTGGTCTTTTTGTTTGCCCAGCCTTGCACGGCCTTTGACTTTGTTCAGTGTGCAGTCCGAGTGGAGTCAAGTCGAGGATGGAAAAAGGGTGTTTGGTGGGTCGGTTAGGGGGTGGGGGTGCGAGCGAAAGCGGTTTTGGAAATTGTGCAAATGAACTTTAGGCCTTTGGCTTATTTTGTTTGCATTTCGGTTTTTGCTTTTGCAAAGAGAGCACACAACATATGCCCGGAACTTTATCTATACCTCTCTCACTCCTTCTCGTTCTGTCTCGCTTGTACCTTTGCTGCTTGTGTTTGCGCCTACAAACATAGTTTATTTTATTTTTGACAATATAATTTTGTGACTTTACAGGCAAAGCAGCCGTGTTGAAAATCTAATGAAAATGGGCAGCTTGTACCTAAAACAAACCCGCCCCATTTTGTATCAGATTCGATAAAGTACACTCACACACACACACACACACACACACACATTGGACTGACAACAATTGAAATCCTATTGAGTGTGTCCTGTGCACTCTTCTGCTTCTTCTTCTTCAATATTTTGTTTGCATTTGTATTTTGCTTGTTATTGCAAATTGTTTTTTGTTTTCATCTGTCACAGTTTTACAATTTCCGTTCCCTTTTATCTATAACAGCTTGTGCCACTAGATTCACTTATCGTATTGGTTTACGAAATTGGTTAAGCTCTGCTGATGCAATTGTTTAAATTGACTTTTGAAATGTTAGACGATAATGTTTGCTGTGGCAGTGATAACAACAAAAAAGCACGAGACACCAAAAATGTGTGAAACGAAGGGTTTATGGTATAAGTTAAGGGCTCAGAATGTTGCCAAGTGTCGAAAGGTATAAATTTTTGTAGTTGATAAAATTAATTGTTGAATGAATGTTGTTGGGATATAAATATTTATATATTCCTCTTTACAAAATCGATTTAAATCGATTGTTTTTACAAATTATTAATAATGAAAACTAAGATTATATTATTTTATTTTTACATTCGTTAAACACTTTTTACATTTCATAATTAGGACATATCTAAATAATATTTATGGAAATTTAACTAAAGTACACGTCTTCTCTCTCAAGTATTTAAGCTTTTCTTCATTTTTATCTTGAACTTGCTCACGTTTTCAGTTGTGTACTTTCTCGTTAAGGGTTAAAAGGTAACGATAAACTATGCAAAAACTACCTTCAATACACTTATATCAACTGGTTGAATCCTGTTAGCGATCCTACTTTGGAACCTTTTTGAGCGGCTCCCAGGGCAAAGGATTGACATAAATTTGTGAAATTGTGCCACGCAATGAATCCATGCCCTGATTCATGGGCACCGGCTTCGGTTTCTCATACACATTACTTATCCAATCCTGAAAGGCCTTCTCGGCCAACTGTTTGCGTTGTTGCTCCTCGCGCCTCTTCTGCTTCATATAGTATTGTTTCTCCTGACGTTGACGCTGTTGCTGCTGCTGCTTCTTCATCCACCAGCTCTGCACTACCTGCCTTATCTCTGACTGCGTCACGCTACGCTCTGTGTCTCCACTGCTTGTTTTGCGTTTGACTTTTGGCACCGAACTTTCCGCTTTAAGGGCTGCAAGCTGCATATGATTATGCACACGTCGCTCCTCCGCCAGTCGCGCCTTGTCACGCAGCCATTGGTCGTAGCAGAATTGGGCCAACTGCTTGCGTTCCTGCTTCTCTAGTTGCTCCTGCTCAAGTTTTTCCTTCTGGAGCTGAAGCTGATGCTGGCGCTGTCTTTGCTTGGCAGCAAACCATGTCTCATAGGCCACTTGGGGCTCGCGATGCAGCTTTAAGCTCTTCACATCACGCAGATAATCAAGTGTATTCGATCTTAGATCCAAGGAGGGCACGCCATCGCTATCCGGCTTGATGTGCTTCAGGGAGGTGTCTATATCCGTAATGCTATACAGCGATCTGATGCGCGCCTTACTATTTGCATAGTTATAACTTCCTGCGGTGGGCAATGATAGTGGCGACGATGAGGTCGAATCGTCGCCTTCTTCTTGGTTAGCGTAAAACATTTTGGAAGTTGCTTGCAGATTGGACGGTGGATCCCATTGTTGCGGAAAGTTGTACTCTTGAGAATCTGAACCAGATCGGTCGGAATGATCGGATTGCTCCAGTTGGTCCAACAGCTGGGCTTGCTTGAATGATAGGCTGCTGATGTGCGTGCGACCTTTGTAAATTTCATCGCTCATAACAATTTCCCCATCCGAATTAACGTGTCCTTTGAATGCCATTGTGATTGCAGTGCCGTTATGTGTGTAACTGTCAAACCCAAAAAAAAGAAAACTATTTGAAATTCAATATTAAAAGCCCAAAGCACAAAGTTACCTGTCTATCGTAATTATTAAGTGTCAGTAGCATAAGTACACAATTTAAAAGACCTGCTGCGTTTAAGAAATAAACAAGCATAATTAATAACTAATTTGCATTCAAGGCTGCGTTTTTTAAACTGAAATGCTTTCAATTGGCTTACTCAGTATTTATACTTTTCATTTACAGCGAAAATATGTTGCTTACTTCATTAATAAACATGCTTTAATGTTCTTTTTTTTGTGTACAGCTGTAAGTTGAGCTGGCCGTAATTAAATCTCAGCTGCCTTGTATTTTCTGCCCCATTGCTGAGCTGTCAATGCATCAGCTACTCATATTAACCGCCTATCAATGCTTCACCATAAAATATTTGTCATCACACACGATACAAACACACACTCACACACTCGTACACTCTTACACTGTATGCAATTAAACCTGTTCTGCTGCCAATCGCTTCTGCATATGCAACGAAAAATGTTTAATTACAATGCAGCGAACAACAACAACAACAATGGCGACAACAATAACTAGTAGGAGGAGTGTAAGGGGGGAGAGTTTTTTATATTCTTTATTACGCTACTTAAGATAAACTAAATAATATACAATATAATATAGGAGCGATAGTAGATTGCGGTACGTCCGTTAAGAATTGCTTCGCAAAAAATCAGTCGCAACCTATACTGGAGTGAGGCTCCGCTCCACTCGCCGTAGTTCCTTCATAGCAACTGCTGCAAACTTGCAGACCGCTTCCCACTTTGTCGACGACTCAAGCATACCTTCCACAAGATTATCCACAGTGATGGGACCACCCATGGCTTGCTCGACTATACTTCGCTGATTGGCGAACCGCCCACAGGCAAACAGCACGTGGTGTGCGTCCTCCAGCACGCCCAGGCCACACCATGAGCATTCGTCGCATTGCACGTGTCCGAACCGCTTCAAGTAACTCCGGAAGCACCCATGACCAGATATGAGCTGGGTTAAGTAAAAATTTACCTCGCCATGCCTACGGTTAATCCATCTTGAGAGTTGTGGAATCAACGCGAATGTCCATCGCCCCTTCACAGCAGTGTTCCAGCGTGCCTGCCATCGCTCGATCGTGTTTGATCTCGCCATAAGACGACCACTGCGCGCCGATGTACCATCTGCTTGGCTTGCTAGCTCACCAGACTCAATAGCGAGCTCTTCAATGGGTATCATGCCCGCAATAACTAGAGCAGCCTCGTCGGAAACTGTCCTAAACGCACAGCATACCCTGATAGCGCAAAGGCGGTAAGTTGCGCTTATGTCCCGTCGGTAGGTCTGAACCTGCACGGCTCTCCACCAGATCGGCGCTGCATACAAAATGGTGGAACGTACTACGCTCATTAGAAGGCGCCGACGCTCCTGCTTTGGCCCACGCGTGTTGAGCATTATGCGCGAAAGTGCTCGGTATGCCCCAGTTGCCTTGGCTGCATTGTGTTGCATGTGCTCTCTGAATGACAGTCTCGTGTCAAGCATCACGCCGAGGTATTTGATGGCCCGTTTGGACATAATAGTAGTGCTGCCCACCACTATTCTTGCCGTTTCCACCGTCTTGCGACTACTCACAAGGACCGCCTCCGTTTTGTGCGCAGCCAGCTCCAGTCCCGCCTGGGTGAGCCAGTCCTGCACGCAGGCAATGCATGAATTGCATGTGGTCTCAGCTTTATGCAGATCTTTACGCACGATGATGATGGCAACATCATCGGCAAAACCAACAATGTGCACCTCCTCCGGAAGCTGAAGCCTAAGAACACCATCGTACATAACGTTCCACAGTAGCGGCCCAAGTACAGATCCCTGGGGCACTCCTGCAGAAACGTTGTACTCTCTGGTACCTTCGCTGGTCTGATATCGCAGCACCCGACCTTCAAAGTAACTCCTCACCGTGTCCTGAAGGTATAGGGGGACGTGCAGAGTATCCAGTGCGTTGAGGATGGCGCTCCAATTGGCAGTATTGAATGCATTCTTGATGTCCAGCGTCACAATAAGGCAATACTTCTTGTCGCCTCCTGCCCACCTGGTGCCCTGAATAGCACTAGCTGCTAGATTGACCACCCTGCTTAGGGCGTCAATGGTTGACCTCGCCTTGCGAAACCCATACTGGTGCGGGGATAGCCCGCCGGCTCTCTCTATCGCCTGGCTTAGCCTTGCTGCCAGCAGCTTTTCAAAAGCTTTCCCAATGTTATTAATTAGGCAAATCGGTCGATACGAGGACGGCTCCCCTGGTGGCTTACCCGGCTTCGGCAAGAGCAGCAAGTTTTGGACTTTCCAGACCAGCGGAAAGGTCCTTTCATGCAGGCAGGCATTAAAGAGATCAGCAAATTGATCGGCTTTCAGCGTCAAAGCCAGCTTCAGTGCACGGTTAGGTATACCGTCTGGACCTGGTGATTTGGACACCACCAAGTTTTTGGCTACTTCGAGTACCTCCTCCGCCGTGATAATATCCGGTATGATGTGTTGTTGGTGCTGCATTTGTGCTGCGGGCATGGTCAGCAGACTGCCACGCGGAAACAAGCACTCCACGACTTCCGTCATCCTGTCGGGCCTCATCGAAGGCTGGTGTTGGTTCCCTGCATGGATGCGCTTGACCACTGTTTTATAGGCTCTACCCCACGGATCATGCTCCGCAGAGTCGCACAATTGCAGGTAGCACTCTCTCTTGCTCGCCTTGATAGCCTTTTTGAGTGCGCCTCTCGCCCGTCTGTACTCCTCCCTTCTTCTTGCACAGTCTGGCCTATTGGCTGAACGTTGGCTTAGCCTTCTGGCCCTGATACAGGCGTGGCGCGCCGTCTCAATTTCCGCGTTCCACCAATATGTGGGGGCATGGGAGCGCATGTACGGACGCCGCCGTGCCATACTGGCATCACAGGCCGCGGAAATTTGCTCTGCCATTTGAGCTGCTCGATCATCTGCAAGCCCTGCCGTAGAGAGCTGCGCTATTGCACGAGAGAACACCAGGGCGTCGAAGGTGTCCTGCCGGTAGTGCTTTGCGAATGGACCATTATGCACAGTACGCTCTCGCTGAACGCCAAGTGAGCATATAATGGCGTTATGGTCGCTTGCTGTGTATATATCACTTATTGCCCACTGTGATGCGTTGGATAAGGAGGGGCTTACGAAGGTGAGGTCTATAACTGAGCCAGCCCCAGCTCTGGAGAAGGTGTGCCCGCTTCCACTGTTGAGTAGCGCAAGATCCAATACAGCCAGTGCTTCCAATAGCACCCTGCCTCTGGCGTTCGTTAGAACGCTGCCCCATTCCTGTGCCCATGCATTAAAGTCGCCAGCGAGGATAATTCGGCTGCGACCCCTGGCATCGTAAGGGGGGAGAGTGTAGAGGGGTGTGTGGGCAAAAATATAACTTGGTTGCTGCTGTTGCACGAGTGTAAACCTCAGCCGCCGACACATCAGCAAATGGTGGCGGCTCATTGACATTTCCGCTGATTACTTTATGGTCCCACACACACACACACAAAGATACAAACAACAACAAACACACACATACACACACAGAGAAGTCAGGTATAACGCAACGATGCCTGTCGCGACATGACATGACATTTCAACACCCAGCCCGAAGAGCGAGAGCGCCAACCATTACTGAAAGCGTTGAGTGTGTGCAGGTAGAGATGTATACTCTATATGCAGGGTATATATTTATATAACAATTACAGGAAATTGCTAATTAATTAGCTGCAATGTGAAGCAATAAAGGGTTTTAAATACATTTTTGATTGCATTGAATATATACAGCTTTAAGGTAGTATAAGAGAGAAGTGTATTAGCACAATTTCAAAAAAAATAAAAAAAATAGTAATATAGAATATATGGAAATATAATATTATAGTACATTTTTTTGTTGTATTTATGAATCAAATAGATTGAAAAGGAACTTAAATATTAAGAAATATAAAGTCGAAGAATACAAGTTCTTAATTTAAAATAACGTTATGTTTTAATTGAAAAATGATTCAAAAATTATTTATTAATATATTTATTTTCTGCTTAAGAGTTTGCATGTATTTTGTTTGTCATGTTTCTTGACTTTTCTGGACAAAAAACATAAATCGATGTATTGAGCTGCAGCAAAGTAATTTGTTTGTAAGAGTATTTACTCGTCGCATCGAGTGGACGTACCCAAACATATGCATACACATACTGGACTCTCTCTCTTTGTCGCATATACCAAGAATCTCAAAATTTAATGACAGTCTAATTATGCGTGCAAATGGTTTATAAATATTTTATAGCCACCATACAGACCGTGACTTGGAACCGAAAGCTGTGGCCACAATGTCACACGCCTTTGCACTCTGCCCGTTCCCCCGTTCCCACCCGCAACCACTGCCTTATCTGTGCTCATACTCTTTCTTTATCCGTTTTACAGTTTGGCTTTTCGGCTGTCCAACCTATGTGTGTGTGTGCGTGGAATTTGTGTGTTTTGCGCATCGCTGATTGCATTGCGGTTTTACGACTTCATTATTGTTAATTATACGCCGCGTTGCCTGCCAAAGAGCACCCCATTTAGCGTATAAAAAGGTAACACTCTACCTGACCGCCTGCCTGTCAGAAGTGTTATTGCGAATGCAAAAACATGACTAATTTATATTGTATAGTGGGGGGGGGGGAAACACTATCATACTGCAGTTATAACATATTTGTAAATGGCTTTTGGACTGTGGGTCAACGATATATTACAATGCCAATGATCATTACTTACTTGCCAATTGAACAATGGAGATGAGAACTTGATAATTTCCAAACCGGAAGATTTCTGTTACTTATTCACATTTAAACTGGTTCTTAAATACTTCCAGAAATAACAGTTATCTAATAATTTAGCGGTACTTTCGTACGATCCTATATTTTGTTTTTTGCACAACACTAAAATTCAATACATATACACACACACTTTTGAGTATATGTATATAATATTTAAATATTAGATTGTCAAAGCCAACTACCAAATTGCAAATATACAAATATTTCTTCTCCTTCATTGCTGCTCTGTAATTTTATATTTTTTTACAAAATAAAAAGCAAAGCATTCCATGTTATTAGGAGAGTCCAAATGCCTTCAATTAAATTGGCTGCATATGCAAATTGCACCAACAACAATAACTGAATTGATAAGTTTAACTAAACGTAATTGACAGTCATGTGTAAATATTTTTGGCTTGAACTATTTGTTAACTTCACGTTGCGTTTCGAGCCGAGCGTTAAATTCATTTCATATGCGTAGCAAAACGCTAGACAATGAATTGGGAGACGCCCACAAGACGCATTTAGCTGTGCCCGTTCGTCCTTTTTGTCTATGACCATGATTTTGATTTGGAATTTGTAAATATGGTCACGTATGTTATTATACCAAATATCTATCTATCTCTCATGGTTATATGTTTATGTGCTGTTGGAATGTGCAGCTCAGCTCAGCGTCTTACAGCAAATTGACTTTTGTATTTGTCTCTGATTTGAAATTGTGGCACATGCACATTTCCATTTATATATGTATTTATATTTACGCTCATGTATGTGTGTGTGAATTTTGAAATTTGAATTTATATCGAATTTTTGCCATACTTTGGGATTTTAATTAAATCAGTTTATGGCAATTGCTTTTGTTTAAAGCGCAAAAGCCTACCTACACACATAGTTGTTTCTTCGTCTATGAGATTAAGCCTATTTTGTTTGAAGCTGTCTTAAATTAGCTGCAGCAAGTGTTGTTAGCCAGATCCACTTGAAACAATGAACAAGTTTGTCTAACTTAAGCAAACATCTTGCCTGACATAAATATTTACTCGTGTAAACACATAGATTAGTACTTAAATAAAGTGCTATAAATTTTCGTTAGGAATATTATTTATGCTACTAATTATTAAGATTAAGTCAAAGTTGAGTTTTCAAAATTATCGTCGACAACGTTAAGTTTTTTAAATTCCTACATATATCAAAGTTTCAACAAGTCAAGTGAAGCATTTTAAAGTTCTATACAATCTGAATTCATATTATGATTCAACCGCAAAGCCCTCAACTTGGCCTCCAACCACAAATCAAGCAAAAAAAAAAAAAAACTGCGTATCATGTCGGTGAAATGTATCTTTCACGCTCAATTTATTTGTAATGATGTCGACAGCATGTCAGTGGCAGCCGCAGCAGCAGTAGCATTGGGACCTAGGTGAAACATCCTTGTTGTGTAGTCACTAGGCAGAAAATGTATAAATAAAAAAGAAACTCAAACGTAGGGCAAGCAATGGCACATTAGTGCCGCAAATCCCAATCATAAAGAGCGAGAGAGTGGCAAACTTTTTCGCGAACGCATTTTTCATGTCGAAATCGTGGCAATCGGCGCAGCAAATGATGTCCTGGGGGAGTACCCAAAATTTGGTTGTATCTGTTTTTTTTTTCTACACGCGGCACGAATACATTTGAAATGGCCGCATGTGTAGCGCTAATGAAATAAACATGTTTATTAGATACAAATGCTGCCCCAGAAGGCCTTTACTCTCAGTGTATATACAGTTTTTTTTTGCGTATGATTAATATTAGGTGTAAGCTACCTTGCACCTGTCGTCTTTGAAATTAATTGAATTATATTTCACAGGACGTGCCAGCTAAGCAGCGTTCACAATTCCATGGCATTATAAATGCAAAGGGCATCAAAAATAGCGGAAATGCAATTAAAATGTGCAAGCAACTCCTCAACTGTCCGCCTAGGTTTAGGTCCTTGTTGCTCGCCTTGGCTGTCTGTAAGTGTTGGTCTGTAAGTGTGGCTAAGCGCAAATTACCAACAGCTACTTACGACTACTAGCGAGGATAAAAAAATATAAAAGAACATGAAAAAAAAGGCAGGCGGCAAGAAAATGCATGCTGTGTCGGACCGAAGAACTCAACTCTATTATGCTTAATTAAGTTTTTCTGCAAGTTGGCACTGGGTTTGCTTCAAGTGGCATAGTTTAAATAGAGGTGAAGTGAGTCGGATGGATAGAGAGAAAGCTTCAAACATTGTATGCAAGGAATAGGACTTGTTAGTTAAGTATTGTCTTGGATTGAAGAATGATAATGAAGAATGATGAAGTATGAAAACTAGATATTTAGCTTTGAAGAATGGTATTGTACTTGAACTAATTTAGAAAAGGCATAGAAACAAAAATTGCATGCATCAAGATACATTATTAAGTTGCTTGTACTATTCTGGAATCTTTTTTCCTTTATTGGCATAATATTAAAAATTAAATGAATTTAATCTTTATATAATTGACGAGAATCGCTTACAACTTAATTAAAAATAAACAAATTGCCTTAAGCTCTTAAATTTAATCCGTTATAAAAAAAAAATAAATAAAGAGCAACTGCAACTGCTGCTTAATCTCTGCTAGAAGCATGATCCATTTATATGTACGTTTATATATTCCGAGCGCCATTCAGAGTTGCATGCTAATGAGGTTAATGCTTGCATTGAACCCAAAACAGCGAGGCCAAAAGATGGCCAACCCCACCTTACCCACGTTTACCTTTTATCATCATAAGCGCCGTGTTGGATTTACCAGATGTGTAGTGAAAAAAACGCGCTGAAAAAGCCAGGCAAACAAACCGACTGTCAGACACACACACACACACAACAGGGCAGACTTGAAGAGACCAACTAATCAAGGTAATGAAATCAGTTTTATTTCTGCTATTTTTTTTTTTTTTTGAAGCATTGGTTTATTTCTTTAGCGGACTTACAGGAATGCTGCAGTGTTGCAGATACATTTGAGGGCATGCAAATAGAACAGGAGAAATGTTTGTCAGCAGCTTGTTCAAAGTGTTTGCTAAGCAGAAGGATGGGCCACGAACGCTGTAAAAGTCTGCGAATATGCTGTAGTCTGGCATTTGGAAGCTGCGGATATAATCGCTGGAGACTCGTCATTTTGCATATTTGCGGCTGGTCTAATGAGCAGCTCTTTGGATATTAGAAATTAAATGTATTAAAAATGCTATGCAGGCGTGAGTTAAGGTAGGCAGACAAGGTCTACAAATTCAAGGGTAAACATATTTGGGGGGATAGATGAGAAAAATAGTTAAATAAAGCTTGAAGCTTTTTCTGGCAAATTCTAAATAGGACTTTTGATATATTATACGTTTTGGAGATTTTTGATTGGTTTTGCTTATTTCTCGTAGCTGCAATCTATCTTATTTTAATTTTGTATAATTAATCAATAGAAATTAGTATTAATATAATTTCATGAA
Source organism: Scaptomyza pallida (assembly GCA_018152965.1). NCBI lineage: Eukaryota > Metazoa > Arthropoda > Insecta > Diptera > Drosophilidae > Scaptomyza > Scaptomyza pallida. The sequence continues at coordinate 1,857,177 of JAECXP010000051.1, read as the reverse complement.
TGTATTTTTGTTTGAAATATTTATAATTTTTCAAATCACATGGCCCATAAAAAATTTGCACGCTTTTTTTGCACGCATTAACCATATCCCATAAAACTCATCTTCTTTTAGCAAGCTCTCACCTTTTATGAACCCCAAAGCTTCCATTTCTCATAAGGCGACGTATCACGAACAGCAGCAAAGTTCGAAAATTCAATTAGTTAGCCACCAAAAATCTTTGCAGGTAATCTGTCATATTTAATTAAGAAACTTTTCCAACAATTGCTGATGAAATATTGCCGTTACCAACGCGTTGACGCTTTATCAATGCCATACGCCATAAAGTATGCACCGAAAAGTTAAACAACAGCCACAACCAAAGCGCTAACTGAAAGCCCAAATATACACGTACAGACGTGTGAGTGCTTGTGTGTGTTTGGGTTTTCATTGCCGGCTTTTGGGGCGCATCGCATAAATTTCATTTGACATAGTTTTTGAGCAGCGTTAAAACCAAAAATAGGTTTAGATGCAGACGAAGATGCTAGATACAGAAAGCTATTCACAAAAACACTCAAACGCGCACACACACATATGTATGTGTGGGCGAGACGGTTGCAGTTACAGTTTGCCCCTAGGCCATAATTGGTTGCGTCAGTGCATAAGTCACGAGTTCATGCAAGTCCTTCGAGTCCTGCTCGAGTCGTTGTCATGACGACTACAAGCACACACTACCATACACATTCATACACACGCACACACGCTCTTCAAAACGCCTGCATGAGTTTGTGTGCTGCTCGAAAATACACAGCATTAAAATAGGATAAATGCAAGTTGCCCACTAATTGAATTGCCGACAAGATTTGCTTCCCTCTTACCCCCCTTCACACCACTTCGTTCCCATTGAGGCAATGAAATTTTGGTAATTAATATATTCACGTAAGCGGAAATGTGCAACAAACATGTGAGCGACATTGCCTCAACATAAGTTTATTTTACTAGCTGCCAAAGTTGTCCTTGTTGTCGTTGTCATCGTTGCCGTTGCTCATGTTGTTGTTGTCATTAGTTTTGTAGTTGGTTCGTTTCGGCTGGTATACTGTTGCCGCTTTAAAGTTTTAGTGGCTGCAAGTTTGTTGAACCATTAAAAGCTCATAACGCATTTGACAATAATATTATGTTTGATACAACAGTCGCATGCCAATGTTGATTATTATGAATGCCAAATGCTAAAACACGTCGAGCTGTTTTTTCCGAGTTTCGCCATGCAAATGTCTCACTTTTAATTGCAGATGATTTTGATGAAATTCTTGTATAAAATCGGTTAATTAGACTTTAAAATGTTGTGTACTACTGTCTTTTTAATCGGATTTGTGGTAATCTTTATTTATTAAATGAAGAGTTTCATGTGTAACCATAAACTTATCTGATCTGAATATATAACAAATTAATCAAATATTTAATAGTACTTTTTCTGCGTCTGACAAAGAACTTTTTTCAATTTTTAAATTTGCAGCTTAATCTAAAAATGCATATAATTATATTGTATAGAAAAATAATTATTTTTCTATCCGCACACCGAATTTATATATTTATACCACACGAAATAAACTACAGAAAATTATCACTTGTTAAAGATTGAGTCAAGCAACATGATGCAACTGTCAAAACTTTCTTACTTGGCCATAAGTCAATTAGGTAAATTGACTTACCTTATTTCTTAACTGAAGCTGTCGCGTCTTCTCTCTTACTTTTCGACTGCCACTTAACTGATTTGTTTGTGGTCTGACTTAAGTTGAGATATTCTTTGGCTCCTTTTTTGCTTGTAAGGTGCCAAAGCGCAAAAAGATTTTAGTGTGCGTGTGTAGACTGAGATGGAGATTGCTGATTGAAAGACTTTTAAAGGACTTTTCAATACTTGGTGTACTTGAAGTTTGTTTGCTTAATTAACTGTGTGAAACCGAATGATGTTGTAAAGGTGGAGATGTCAGAGAAATCTTAAATCAACTGCATTAAGTTTCTACCTCAAATTGTGGCAAAAGCAAACTAATTCGATAATGAAATTGGTATTCAATAAATGTTGCATTAAAGTAGGCCAAATTTGTTTTATACATCTGAAACATTTGACAATTTTTTGTGCACATTTTCATTCCACAAAAATATATATATATATTAAACTAAACATATATTAAATTTTTTTATACAGCTGCTGCGCTTTGGGCCACCAAGGCATAAGGAATAAACACTCTAAACGGTGAGTACAAAATTCTTCTATATATTCTATACAAAAATCTACTTATGCTGTGTTAGAGTTTGTTTAGGACGTGTTTTACAACGTTGCATCAAACAGATAACAGTTAACGCAAGCAACTGCATTGTAGCATTAGTAACCAGCAGTTCATTGATTCCAAATGTTTGATATATCCCTTCGCCCACATGCAGCTCATATCGCATAAAGTTAATTAAATTTGCTTTGCATCGAAAGTGAAATGTAATGCAAACGAGTTGTGCATATTGTAAACAGGCTTTGAATTATTTAAATAAAAATAAAAAGAAAAACGTCCGACCGCAAGCTCGCTGTGGGCATGGCACATGGCGTATGCGTGATGAAATATGTAACGCATTCGCCACAGGTAAAATTGTCACGTTTTTAATTAAACGAGCGCCCAGCCAAACAACACAATAATAATCAATGGCAATGCCAATACTCGTAACAATAACAATAATAACAACAACAACAGCGAAAAAAATGAGAAATGGAATTATAATTAAAAATAAAAATAAATAAAAATGAAAAGTGATTTGAGTGCGTGCGTGAAATATGTAATTGAGACCAAAGAAAATACTTACAACCTGTTGTCCAAATTGTTACATTGCATTTTTGATGGCTTATTTCATTTGATCCCCGTTGGCAATGCAACAATTTAATTTTTAACTGCGTGCGAGCCAAATTGGCCAGTGAACAAGTTAAATTTCTATTACATTTTTAGTTTGTGTCTCTCTTTAAGCTACTCTCTCCTGTGAAATCGATTCTGTTTTGAGTGCTTGAGCTCTTGAGTCATTCTCAATTCGAGTACGTCATCGTATTGCCTTGTAGCCTAAATAATTAATTAACCTCACACTCTTTGGCTGCAGCTCAGATTCGTGTTGCTGCTTTTAAATTTACAACTCACTTTTCACTGCAGCAAGTAGAAATGTTATCTGACCGCACCTGTGACTGTTCACAGCCTTTACTCCGGCATTGTGTTCGCCTTCAATTAGAAATGCCTCAAGCTGGTTAACAGGATAGTGGAGCATTTTTTTAAAAGATAAGAAAGATGTTTCTGACAAAAGGAAGCAAACGGAGCGATAGTTTTTAAGACATCCGTACCCCAACTAGTTATGAATATTATTATTCACAAGCCGCTCAAATAAGTTCATTGTGACACATATTAACCACTTTATACCTTTGTCTTCCTCCAACCCCTCTCGTTAAACCGTAACTGATTTTTTAATCTGTGTGGCCCATTTGAAAGCCCAACCCATACTGTCAGCTCATCATATCAGACACACGCTTGTAATCCGTACCCAAGGATTGTTATAAAGCCAACAAAGCGACAAGTAAGACACGTCTCGCCTCACCCACCTTCCTGTCTGTCTTTCTGTTAGCTGTCGCTCATTTGACAAGTCATTTGCAGGTCGTAAGTAGAAAAGAGCACTTAATTGTTTTTGTGTTTTAATAAGGCCGATGTCGGCTCAAGATACAACAATTAAGCACATAAAAAATCATTTAATTATGTCTATCAAACGTCGCAAACGGGCGCCTACAAGCGAGCAGCGATAAGTTTTTTATTACACCTCAGTTTCGTGTGTGTGTATGTGTTTGGGTGAGTCTCATTAAAAATGAAAGCGCTACTCATTAACTGTGCCAGGTAACAGACAACCTACAAACAAGGCAGCGACAGCAGCAACAACAAACGATTTTTGAGTCGGCAACTTTACGCTCAAACACCCACATATATGTATGTGTGTCATGTGTGTGTGTGTGTGTGCTGTGGGTGTAGTGTAGTTTTAATTACCTTTGGCTGTCGTCGTGTGCGTCTCCGCTCGTTCGACTCGTTGTTTAAGTAATTGTTTGTCATTAGTTAAAATGTTTTCATTTTGCTTCAACGGGCGAATTGGGCCGAGTTTTGAGTGTGAGTATGTGTGCGTGTGTGCTGTGCGTATGATGTTTGTCGATACACTGAAGAAAATCATGGATGTGATTGAACTAGGTTGAATATTAGAGTTTATGACTTTTATTAATTTGAAGTAAAATTCTTCGCTTAGCTTTATTTTATTTATTGATTAGCAGGCTTTAGTCATTAATTCAAACTCGAGCTAGATCTAACACAAAACAAAAAAATAAAAAACAAAAAAAAAAACCACAAAAACATTATAAAATCTGAAATTGATTTTTAACTTTCTGAACTTTCAGGAAACACTTTTATTTATCAATTAAAGAATGGCTTTTGTTGGACGTCGCAATGAGGAGGGCAAAGTGGTGGATTGCAAGTTGATTTCCGGCATGGGAACTAGTTCTGTGCCAATGTCCGATTTGAGTGATGAAGACACTGATTCTGGAACTCTTAAGAGCTATAGCAATCGCTCCTATGTATCGCCAACTGTGCGCTATGTGGCCAATAAGAAAGAAGACAACGACGATCTCGAAAGTTCAGACAAAGCTCTACATGCTGAAATGGATTCACCGAATGATTTTAGCGATGGATATGATAAGTCTGGAGAGGAAAGTGGCGATGGTGGCGATGGTGCCGATGGTGAATATCCCTTGGAAATGGCCAGCGATGAGGAGACCTTCAAGTGCAGCGCAAATTCACAGCTAGACGATCTCGACTCAATCGATGGAGAGACAGTGTGTAGCCCAGGAACCACAGAGGATATTCATAGCCTGGACTCGTATGCTGGCACATTGGCTTGTAAGTCAACCTTGCAGCCAGAGGATACTCAAAGCCTCAGCTCTGTGGACAGCAGCACCTATTGTCGCCGCAGTGTTCAACCAGAGGATGCTTTCAGTCTAGGTTCTCTGGGTAGCAGTCTGATGGATGTAGCCAACTCACAGGACAACAATGTGGACAATAAGAGTCAGTTGTCAAACCGCACATACAACTTAAAGCCATCCACTGTGCGTCGCGAGGATTGCTCCTCGGCATCCACTTGCAGCTGGACTGATATGTATGGTGGTGCTCTGAAGCAATCCGAGGGCACTCGCAGTAATATTGTGCCGTCTTTAAGTTTAAACTTGTCGGCCACATCTTCGTCCAGTTCGTCGACATTCTTTCGTAATCTTGACGATGATCCCAAAGAACGTCATAGCCAGGTGATCTATGAGGATTGGATCAAGCGCAAGGAGCAACAGAAGAAGCAGAAGCTTCTCGCTGAGAAACAGGAGAGGGAGAAACGCGAGGCAGACGATGCCGAACGTAAGCGTTTAGCCAAGGAACGCTATGAGCAATGGTGCCGGGAGAAGACAAAGCAACAGAAGCAGGCTTCAACTGTAGGTAATAGGAGCTCTGACAGTTTTAGCAACTATTCGGGTCTTTCGCGTATAGGTAGCCAGAGTCAAAGTAGCAAGAAGCAAACACCTAAGGAGACGCCGGAGGAGCGTAGAAAGCGTCTGGAGGAATGGGAACGCATGAAGGCCAAGCAGGAGAAGCGTGAGCACGAGCGTCAGCAGCAGGAGCAGCAGCGCCGAGAGGCACAGGAACAGGAGCGTCGTGAAAGGTCCCAGGGTGCCTACACCAATTGGATGAAGTCGGTGGGTAAGCGGGGCAAGCCAGTGCCCCTAAACCAGGGCTTCGACACCTTGCGTGGCACTATATCAAATATCTATGTTAATCCTGTGGAGTGGGTCTCGAACATTGATCCCAGCGAATCGCGTGGCAATTAAAATGATAGCTCCATCGAGTGACGTTTTGAAAAACCTACAAAAAAATATATATAACACGATAATGTCCAATAACACACATACATATAATCTATGCATCAATAGATATATTGGACTTTCCTATAAAAAGAAAGCAACTTTATGTGCATATATGTTTGGTAACTGGTAATAAATATGTTTCAATAAAGCAATAATTTTCAACAACTTTGAATTTGTTTCCGATAGCATTTCCTTTTAGTATTTCGCTCAGTGCACATATCCCCAGCAATAGCAATTATAATCGTTTTAATTACAAGCCACGGACATTTCATATAAGTGGATATATTCCACATTGCCTCCCTGCTGTGCAGATTATTAATAAAAGCCTCAGTTTTCGACCCTCAAAGCGAAGCAAAATACCCCAAACCCAAGCTGGCCACACTGGCAATACGATAACCTTTAGCCTTGCCATCTAATAGCTTTTTCCCACCACAACACCTCTCTTCTCTCTATCTGTGTGCGAGCCGGTTGCACTTCCTTGTTGTCCAGTTAGCCAGCCCGTTTGCTGGCTTGTTGTCTACTATTGTGAACATTTTCTATATTTACCGATTTTCCCATTGCCCATTTGTGTGTCAATTTGTGTTTTTATTATTTATTTGTCAGCGTCCGCGGGGAGTATGAGTTTTATGTATGAAGTCTGCGAACTAGTCGGGAAGCTTAATTAAGCTTTGCCTCCCTCCACCCCCCCACACACACACACACGACAGACTTTTATTTATGCAATTAAGCAAAGCTGTGTGTGTGAGTGTAATAAAGTCCGGCTAGGTAAAATCTTTGATTAATTGTAGTTTTGTTTACATGATGAGAGAGACCAAAAGGCTCACGCCTGATTATATATGTTCAAAGCTAATTTATAGGCCAGCTCGTTTCTGTCCCTTTCCCTCTTCTTTTTTTCCTGCCTTTGAGGTGATTAGTGAGTGTATTCCGTATCCTTATTTAGTTCGTGTTCTTCACTAAGCTTTGGCAATTTGTTTACATGTGCCGTGAGTTGTTAATCGTTTTCCAGGCCTCATCATTATCATTATCATTATTGTGGCTATTTATAATTAGCTGGTTTCTCTCTATTATATATTGGAGTTATTATGGGTTGCATAAGCAGTTCAAGTGCAAAGGGTTGTTTTAAAGATAGTTAGATTGTTGATTGATAGTTAGATTTTTTGTGTGTAATCCAAAATTAAAAGCAATAGTTTGAGTTATTTTATCTCTTTTACGGCTTAACAAGATCATATACATACTCTAATTTATAATTTTTACCCAACACAATCATTTTTTTGGGATATTGCACACAAATCATACCTGCTGCATACTTTCTGGCGCGCAATTTCTTTGAAATTTATTTACATTTTAGCATTCTGTTGCGCTGTGTTTCTGGGCTGTAAACTTTAATGTACCATCGTAAAACATAAGCACGACAATGTCCCAAAGAACAAGCAACTAATGGGCCATTTCAAATGTGGGACAGCGACATCGGGTCGAGTCTGGAGTTATCCGATGATGCCATAATCACTGCAATGACAATGCCAAAATGTTAATATGTGTTCGGTGCAGAGATTTTTTCTTGTATTTTTATGGGCAGCCATAAATTAAAAAACAATTTGTGACAGGCCGCAGAACTAATGAAGGCTTCAAGGAATCAACGGTTGCTACTCGCATTTAAATTAATTTTCGAGCATTTAAATAACAATTAAGGATGTGAGTGTGTGTGTTGTGTGCAACCAACACATAATATGTATGCAGATTAACACAAATTTGCGCATTTTAAATGCAAATCAAAAGCAGTCAACATACAGTGAATGAAAGGAAAACAACAACACAACAACAATTATAATAAATAACCACAAAAAGAGAAAAAAACAGAAATGATTTGCTTTGGGGGACTGTTTTGCGGCACAAAGAAAATTAATAATAAATCTCAAAATGCTCATTAACTTAATTACTGTGTTTATTTTCATTGCCCTTCCGCTGACGTCGCGTCGCGTCACCGTTGTCGTCGTCTCTTTTTCGATTTCCCTTTCGAATTTTTGGCAGTTTCGGGTTTTCTGTTTTTCTTTACTTTTTTTTGTGTTGAAATGTTTTTGTTTGCTGCGTCACGCAATTTTTATAGCTCCCCTTCAGACATTGCAGGCCCGAGAATTTTTGCTGATAAACAACTTGGGCAAGAAAAAATAGCCCCCAAACATGAAAAAATTGCGCGTCTTTAACCTTAATGTGTATTTAAGTAATGTTAATTGTGTGTGGAGCTGCCAGCTGTCGCCAGGTGGCTCCAATTCGCATTTTTCCTTTCCTTATGCGTTCGTCTTTGTTGTTTTTCCTTATTGCCACAGTTTCTTTCCTTTTCTTCTTGTAGTAATTATGTTAATTTTTTTTGGTACGCTAGTAGCGTATCTAAATGTTGTTTTGTGTTCATTAAATTGTGTTATATAATTGCTGCTTACTTGTTAATTGAATTTCGAGTGAGTAATGTTATCCAAGCATTCATTTAGTAAAGAATTTCACTTATTCAGTAAAAATTTGGCCATAATTTTATAGTTTGAAGGCCACTCAAGTATTTTTTTTCCCAAAATTTAAGTTGTGTATTTAAGTCAAGTGTGGGATCAATAGAATATTTATATAGGGTCATCCTTTTTTTTTAACTAAAAAGTGCAAATAGCAACAAAGACAGCATCAAAATGCATTCATTAAAGTAGTTTTTATTTATATATATATTGTATATGTTTTTAAAATTACATTTATGTTCAAATAATAAATATCATTCAAAGAAATGAACCCTTCAAAATGAAATATTCTATAGTAATTGCACCTGGATATATTTTTATTTTTATACTTTGATACCAAAGGTATCATAGTATATTGGGTTTGTGCAATGTCCGTCATGGTGTCCGTCCGTCCGTCCGTCTGTCCGTCTGTCCGTCTGTCCGTCCGTCTGTATGAACGCAACTTTTTTCGACACCCTTAAAGCTAGAGCCTTGCAACTTTGCAAATATCTTGGTACATGTCTTCGTCAGACAAAGTGTTAAATGTAGGGCTCTACGACCTCAGGGGGCCCGAGAAATCGATAACAAGTCGATACACCTCGATGTGCAAATCGATAAAACTCAAATATATCCCACATTTTAGCAGCTAGAGTCACCAAATTTTATGGCAAGATAGCTGGTAACATTCCTCAAAAAACTGCATTAAAAGTTTGGATGCCACGCCCACCTATTTCGCCCCAGCCCCCTCCAATTATAAACAAAAATGTCGTATCTTCTACAGTTTTGAAGCTATAGCCACCAAAATTGACATGAAGGTAGATGTTGACATCTGACAAAGTTATGCATCAAAACATTGGATGCCACGCCCCCAAACAACGGGATATGCCCCACCGCCTAAAAAACCGGAAGGCATGTATCTTCGCCAGTTTTTAAGCTAGAGTCACCAAATTTGGTATGAACATTGGTAGTGACATCCGTAGCAGGTGTACATCAATGTTTTGGATGCCACGCCCACTAATTCCGCCCACCGCTATATCTCTCTCAGTTTTTGAGCTAGGCTCTTCAAATTTGGTATGAACATTGTTAGTGGCATCCGTAACAGATCTGCATCAATGTTTTGGATGCCACGCCCACTTATACCGCCCACCTCTATATCTTTGTCAGTTTTTGAGCTAGAGTCTCCAATTTTTTACCCAAAACTCTCATATATTACTATTTGCACTCAGAATCCTTAACACAGCTATGTGAACTGGTATCAAAGTATATCGCAGTCGATTGCGTCCGACTGCAACGTTTTTACTTGTTTAACATGCAGCTTTTACCCTGCTCCCATTAAATGAGTGAAAAGGGTAAAATGGCACAACAGACAGAGTGAAGCATTTTTGACCCAATAAAGAATAAATATTCGTGATCAACATCTACACATAAGTCCATATAATCATGTCCAAAATTACATTTGAAAATCATGCTTATTTGGGCGGAGTATCCGTAATCGAAAGTTGTATACGAAGAAAATCGAGTAGAAGTTGAGCTTGTAGATTTAAATGCTGCATTAATTAAGAGCAAATAACAATTGGAAGTTCTTTTCAACTCCCAAGTCGATTATTGGTCATAAAAATTTGACATGTAAATCGGATAAAATAAAGTTTCTAGATTTAAATGCAGTATTAATTAAAAGCGTAAAACAAGACTTTTGATGTATTCCATATGAAAATCGGGATAAATGTGAAGAAGCTATGGTTAGTTTAGTCCAACACTCAACACTCGATTTTCCATCAAACGTTTTGGATGGGCTTAGGGTAACTACTAGTCGGGATTTCTGTACTTGTTTTCTGTTTGGGCTATGAACTTTGAAACCGTGAGTTTTTCATGCAAAAATCGATCTCTTTGAGTATTTTTTGGCCTTATTTTGTTGTTGTTGTACTACGTTGCAATCAGAAAACAATGCTTAATGCCTCATAGCAGTTTGACATTATTAAAATGCACATTATACGGGTCAGGCAGCGGAGTGTGTGTGAGTGTGTGCGGGTATTCCGGAAAAGCGCTTTAGTAAGCCATGCATACATCTACTATGATGCATATTTACAACATTTTAACCTTGAGATTTATATGTACGAGAACTTATATATGCGAAAAAAAATACTGTCAGATATTTGCACACACAATATTATGCATGGGTCAGGATACTCCACACACACATTTACACAAACATACTGACACGCACATGCCAAAAAAAAAGAGGAAAATTGACTATGAAAATGGCAGTAAAAACGCGTTGGCTCCGAAGGGTAAACAAAAACAGTGCACGTAACCCGCTCAGGTGGTTGAATATATATCAAATTTGGTGGGTGGGTCAGTTGGATAGCGTCTGCTGTGGTTGCAGCTGTTTTGGCATGTTTGAAAATTCCTGGAAACAAATGTAATAAAAACTACTCGTAATACACCAACATACACACATCCTACATTTGAAAGTGTGCTTGAGTTTTTATTAGCGGCGGGCTTGAAGAGTTTTTCAGTTCAGTTTTGTTTAGTATAGTTTACGTTCTTTTTCCCCGCCGTTATTTTAGTATTTTTGCGTGCTGGCCTGCACTTAAAGCGTACTTAATGAACGAATTTTGGTTTTATTTCGGATTTGTTGTTGGTTTTAATTTGATTTTTTTGAGCACTCTACGTATATTTCAAATTAATGCGCCTACTTGGCATTTTGATTGACTGCAAAGCTAGTCGCAAGTCGTTTTATAAGCAGTTTCCACTACACCCAAAAGTCAAACACGTTCTTCTTGTTTCACTTAACGCTTTAAAGTTTATTTATCATATAAATATACCTGTCGATTTGCCATTTACATGTGATGCTTATTCATATACAATAAGTAGCCTTTTTATATATGTATATATATAATTTGCCTTTTATATAACAATATTTTCGTTTTGCGCTTTTCCTAGTTCATTTAACTTTAATATACATTGTTTTTAAAGGTATAAATAAATATGCAATATATGTATATTTATGCATTTATTAATTGTTTAAATACTCGCACTACATTTTAATACATTTAAGCTGTATAGCGTTGCATTGATTTTTGTTTAAAGATATTTGTTGTGTGCGCTTTAAATATATTTTAAGTTGTATATATACTACTTAAATATGTATTTTACAATATACATAAATGAACTTGGCCTTGTTTTGTTTGTGTGTCAAGTGTATTTACCGTATATATATTGGAAATTTTTAATTGCTTTTCAAACAAATAATTAACTCGATATATATTTGATATAATCGTAACGTTTTGCTAAGTTAAGTAAATGATATGTATGACGTATAATTTTGTTACTTAATATTCTGGTTAGCCTGGAACGGTGGATGCACTTGGCGAAAAACTAGAAAAAAGATTAATTTTGGGTTTCATATAAGTGTTTCCCAATTCTAATGGTATATGGTGAAGCCTTTTTGTGTCTACCCGCTCCAAACGTTGAATTGTAAATTTAACATTGCCCTTAGATACTAGTTGCCCTAATCCGATTGTAATGCATTCAATTTAGCTGCAATTTAAATTTTACTTTGCACACATACAGTCTCTTTAAATATGTCCACATGGCCTCATACAAATTTACACACATCCATTGTCCGCTCTTAACTCTTATAAATACGAAAAAACCATTTGCTGTACGTTTATGTACATGTGCCATTGCATTGTTTAATCGTATATTACATATATTTTTTTTTTTTATTTTGCAGAAATTAAGCTAAACTTATGCTAGATTTTCAACAGCTTGAACATGCACGCGTAGGGATTAGGAAGCCTTGTTTGACTTATTTATTTATTAGCTACTTCATCGTACTTATTTTGATATATGTATGTATTTTTTGGTTGTTTGTTGGTATATTTCAACTATAACTCTTGGCCACGTGCCACATAAATCAGCAGCAGCAACAACAGCTTTTAACGTTTTTTGGCATTTGACAAACTCAATCAAGCCAAACACCATCATCGCATTGCCATCTCCGTCTCCATCTCCGTCTCCGTGTCCAACTCCATCTCCGACATCATCTTCGTCTCCATCTGATTTTGCTTAATCTCTGTTAGCGCTTGGCGTCTATGTCAGACATGTGTCAGTGCTTGTGGCAACAATGCCAGTTGTGGCGTTTGCAGTTGCCTCTTCAATGTCCTCGTCGTCCTCGTCACCAGCCAGAGCATAAACAGTGGGAGCAGCCAACTCAGGCTCCGTCCAGGACTTCTGGCATGCCGGGACACAGCTGCCGATGTTCCATATATGCTGTCAATACTCTCCGCACTCAGGCTCAAATCAGCTGTGGGCGAAACGAGAGAGATGGGGCGGTTAGGAAAAGAGGGGGAAACTGTTAATGGGCTTGGCGGGTTAACAGCGGAAATTGGCTAAGCTTGCGAGAATGATGTTTTCTTGTGGGCGGTCCCGTTGGAAATGATTAGCAGGGGCTGTGATTTCGTTAACTGACATTTGACAAGACTATCCCAAAGGCGGAGACAGGGCAGCAAGGAAACCTATCAACAAGGGGCAAGCAATCAGGACTAGGCAGTCAATAAGCTGTACTCTATGATTTATGCAAAGAACTAATAACAATTTTAAAAAACCATTTAAATTTTTATTTATTTCTGCATTAAAGTAAACATTTCTCAACTCCCATTTCATATAACACAACTCAATTAGGCTATAAAAATAGGAAAAACTTTCCGCACTTAAGCTGAACTTTTATGGGCCAACTGCCCATCCCCTTTTTGGCCACTTTGCAATTTCGGCCACAAAAGAATTTATTTGATTGTAGCCAAGTATTTACAAATCATTAAATTGCCATAAAGCCAAACCGAGCGTGTTTATTGATATACAATTATGCGGGCCCACAACTTTTACCTGCCCCAAAAAATATATATTCTTGTTATTTGAAGAACCTTTCCTTCTATCTCTCACCTTATTGCTGCTATATTATATATATTTATTTGATTGGTCTTGCGGCTTGCAAATTAGTGTGAAAATCTGTTAAACAAGCGGTGAAAACCGTTCAGCTCACAATGTCGCTTGGTCCTAGGTTACAATTTTTGTGTTTTTTATGGCATTTGTCCCCGTCTCAAGTGGCCTGTTAAGCTGAAGCTTGGCAAAGGGCGTGGTGGTTGTGGTAAGTACTGAGGGTTGAGGTTGGTCTCACGACCATAAATGCTTGAAATATGGCCCGTAACCCTAATCGCAGCAACGCACACCCAACGGAGACAGACAGTTAAAGAGAGAGTGAGAGAGAAAGAAGGGTAAGGGAAAGAGATGAGCACATTGACTTGGCTTACCTTTTCGCTTGCCGGGATTCTCAGTGTCCTCGCCGCTGTGCTCCTGTGCCCTGGACGAATGATACATTTCCGAGCTTTTCGTTCGCTTTTTGCCTGTTTGTTGGTTTTTTTTTTTGTGTAAATTATTGAATTGCGGTTAAGTTTATTTTTTTATTTTACTTTTGGCGGCTTTTAAAAGTTTTTAACCCACAACCAAAATTAAATGCATATTTATAAAAGACTTGCCATCAAGTTTGTTGCTTTTTCATTTCCATTTTTCCTTCCTATGCCCCCTCTCTCTCCTAACTGACTGCTTCACCTGCTTCGTGGCGTTGACGATTTGAAACGGATTTGCATGCCAAATGAATTATTAATGCCTTCTTTTTCTTCTAGCTTGGTTTATGTTCTGCTTCTGTATTCTGTTGCGTTTTGTTTTTGCTTTTTTTTTTTTTTATGATTCATTCCTACCAGGCCGGGCAAAGTGAAATATTTGCCGCTCATCTTAAATTTATGCCGAGTGGCTATTAAATCCCGCTTTTTTCGCGCCTTCTTTTCACCCTGAAATCATACTTTTTTCTTTAGTCTGACTCTCTGTAGATGGTAAATTGTGAACCTAACCTTAGCCTCTAAGAATAAATCTGCTAATCATGGATGTAGAGCTGTGAAGTTCTGTACTAAAAATGTTAGAAAAAGCTTGTTGGGATTTTTTCTTTTTACATCTAACTTTGCTGAGACATTTCTATCGTTAGATATAAAATAACAAACTCACCCTTATGCCGCGCCTCAAAGTTCTCCACATAGTTAACAGCATTGGGTGGTATTCCTGTTGGTTGTGAACACGTTTCAGCTACCTGATAAAAGACTTCATTCTTGGTATTACTTACTGTACAGTTTGATGGCGCCATCTGTATCGCCCAATGAGTTTTTGGCCACACAGCGATAGGCACCGAACTCGGCCTGTGACAATGGATTAATGTGCAGTTTCATTGAGCTGTGATAGCCACCAGCAATTTCTGTAACATTTGCCGAGTATTTGCCGCCTGTTAATCAGTGAGAAACGTTATCGATATGTTAGCTCATTAATGTATTTCATTAAAATAATAAACTAATTATTGTTTAATTGAAACTTTGCGTTATTAAATAATTAAAAGCATTTCACGCGCATTGCCCGAAACCATGAGAGTATGCAAAGTGGGCAGAAAATATTGTTGACAGGCGCCGAGCAGGCAGATAATTTATGCACGAACGCAAATGACACACTTCATAACTGAAGCGGGGAAGGGGGGAGGCGGGAATACTTCATCTACTGAGCTGCCAGTTAAACCAGAGCCAGAGAAACCACAAACAAACAAAAAAATTCAAATAAAAAAACCTTGAAAAATGAAATATATTTATTTACATTTATGGCACAATTTAAAATGAAACAAGAGACAAACTTCTCTCTCGCTCAGCTTGCCACAGTCAGAAATGTGGCCAAGCTTGCATGCCCCAGACAGTGGCGCAGCCACACAAGTGTGGCAGACAACCGTCATTAGGTTCTCTCAAATGTAATTCTCACTCATATAACTAAATCAGCTAATTAAAAACTTTTTTTGATGTTGCCCTCTCTCGCCACAAACTCAACACTCAACGGCCATCATTTTGGTTAGTTTTTAGTCTCTGCACTCGTTGAGGTTTGTTTCTGTTGTTTGTTTCCATTGGGAGATCCTTGCTGGCAAAGCCAACTGAGTCAGGGGCATATGTGCACTGTTAGCAGCTAATGTGTTTGTCGCGAATTATGAATTGTTTAATGCTAATTTTTAACATTAACAAATTTGACAGTTGAATGTGAAGAGTGCTCTGTAGCTAACTGACAGGAAATGCATATATCAAAACCATTGAAAAATACAATTTTGTTGAATATGAAACTAATAAATGTCAGTAAAATATAAATGTTGTGATTTGCCCTAAAGGTTAACGCAATATAATCTAGTACTTTGGCTTAGCTTACCTGGTGGCACTATTTCTCCACGTTCACGTGTCCAATAGTTTATGGACTTGGGATATGCCTCCGATTGGCATTCAAGTGTAACACCCTTGCCTTCCACAGCTCCAATTAATTGATTCTGTACCGTAATAGTTGGAGGAACTGAAATAAAATCATAACAGCAAATATTTGTTACAGAAAAAAGCTTATTAGAAATTTTAAATCTACTAAATTAGGGTTTTTTCTTATTAACTTACAGTGAACTACTAGTGTAATTCTCTTGCTCACTGAAGGCGGTACTCCATTGGAAGCAATGCATAAATATGCGCCCATATGCTGACGTTTGACAAGAGGTATAACCAAATCTGTACCCTCAATGCTGGGCACTGAAAAGAAATAAAAAATAAATTTAATTATTATTTGTTTACAATAGTTTCTGTTTACTGCCATCAACAAGTAACTCCTCGCATCGATTCACGCAAGAAATTAACCATTTGCATAAACGTTAATACTTTAAAAGTAAATGCTCAACAAAAAGTAACACAATTATAAGCATAACGATAAATGTGGCATCTACAAAATGTTTATCCATGTAATAATAGTTATTACATGCGACTAAGCTCTTTCATGCATATTGTCCAGCTTTATGCATTTGTACAACAAAAGTTCTCATACAAAAGCGAAAACTTTTAGCGACTTTTATGATGTTGTTCGCCATTTGGGGCGGCCTTTTTAGTAAGAGGAGCCATAGTTGTCGGCGGCGGCGGTGGCGACTACTGTAAGGGTTCACGCAAATATCCTGTTTTGATAGTCGAACTCGGTTTTTATTATATAAATTGCATAGTTGTTGGGCTTAGCCGGCAGCAGCATAGACTGCAAAGTGCACTATGATGATGATATGGATATGTCCTCTATCTATTTATGTATGGGTGTGTGTATGTCGGTGTCTGTGTGTCGGTATTTGTGTTTGGGTGTACCGGAAGCGGAAGTGCTGGCTAGTTTGCGCTTGATATTGTTACGTATGCAACGCCAAACGGAATATACATACATCCATATACGTTTTTACGTAGGTAAGAGTAATAAGCTGATTTTTCGTTTATTGATTTGCACACAGGTCACAGGTAGGTTGGTAAAAACTGTGACTTTAATAATACCAGAAACGCCGCATTGCTTATTAGCCAACAGTTTTTTGTGTGCGGTCATTAAACGTAATAGCCACGAGAAACGTGTAATTTGGCTTTGGTTGAAATGAACAGCAAAGTCGCGCGCCACGCTAAAATAGCATAAAAACTTTACTCGAGCGCCATGATTCCATTTGAACAAACCAAATAATCAAATTCCAAATATAAAAAAAACTTTTGCCCCACACACAAAAGCGAAGCAGCCAATTTTAAAACAAGCCAACTGCACGAAAGGTATAAAACACAGACGTTTGAATACGCTGCAAATGAAAAGTATTGAAAACTCATGCTATAAAGACCTCAAAAGGAGTTTGAAATAAATTAAATAAAAATAATTATAATTTAAAAAAGTAGGATATGGTATATTCTATATTAAATTCTCTGTTATGTCACATATTTAGTGCTTAAGTAACTATGCTGATTCAGAGAGTAGAGAAAAAGCAACACAAACTTCTCGCACATCATGTATTAAAAATCGTAACGGCTACTCCCGTAATCCAACTGGTCAGGTTTTTATTTTTTGTTGAACAGGGTGGCAGACATATTTAAGCCATAGTGAAAAGGTCATTTTGCCAACTTTTGTTCTATTTATGCTGATTTCTTTCTTTTTCTTTTTTTGTTGACCGCTTTCCATTTTTTTTTAACAATTTTTTTCGTTTGCTAGGCAACCTTTGATTTTGGCCTTTCGTGTGGACTTTGATGGGGCTCGACCTGTTTATAAAGCATAACTCATGCAATGGACTACACTGAGCAACGTGGGTGGGTTGTGTATGATAATCCTAATTAAGTTGGCTGCGCGAAACAGCTTATAAGCCAATTAACTGGAAAAATATATGATGAAATTCGTTGGAGTTGGAGTAAAGATTTTAATAATATCTGAAGCTAAATCTTCTTCAAGTACCTATATATAATGAATATTATTGCTATTAATTTTATTATCAACTGCATAAGTTTCTTTATAGAGTCATTTAGATCAGGTCTTCTACCTGACAAAATTGAACGACAAACTGAACTCGATTTGTTTTTAATGAAAACAAAGTGTTGGGAAGCCTCTAAGTTTGCAACAACTAGATAATTGCCCGAAAATCAAAAGGCTCAACATCGTTCCAGCTTGTTAGCCCCTCTCCCAAGGCCAATTAGAAAACTCTTGCTCTGCTTATCCTCACTCCACACCCCAGCAACGATGACTAACCACTCGCTAATTCTGTCAGTGCAGCCATCAAACGTCATCATCTGAGCCAAAGGTAATGGAGGTGCAGGTGCAGGTGCTGGTGCCACCAACACATCGACACTAAACGAAAAAAAAAGAAGTGGAAACCATGCAGGTGGCAACTGTTGGTCGGAGGGCCGCTGCTGCTGCTGCTGCTGCTGTGCACTTGTCTACTAGGGCCATAACCCAGCCCGGTTACCTTTTTGTGTAAAAGTACTCCAAAAATGTTGGCGGGCCGAACGGGCAAACCTCATTGAAGCACAGTCGGCAGCAGGCAACAGCAACAACAGCAAAAAGTACTTACCACTCATACATACAATTGCACACACACACATACATACGTACCTAGAGAGGGAGGGAGTGAGAGAGAGAGTCAGGCATGCATATGGTGATACTGCGATGGCAAAACGCAAAACAAAAAAACAAAAAAAAAGGCATCCCAAAGCCATTTGACTTACCCTGCTCGCCGTTGGCCAACTCGATGGCCACTCCACTTTCACGTCGCCATGTAATTGTCGGCTCTGGTGAACCGGTAGCAGCGCATTTGAGCGTCACGTTACTGCCCTCGCGTACGACCATGTCCGTGCTTGTAGGATAATCTAGGATATCCGGCGGTACTGCACCAGGCAACAGCAATCGGGTTTCGCCATTGCAATCGAGGCCGCCAGACGTTCGTCGTCGTTGTCGTCACAGCCAGATAATGTTTATAACAAATACATATATATTTATTGTATTTTTAAATCGCATTGCATAACGCATGGAGAGAAAAAAAAGGAGAAAGAAGAGAAAATGAGAAATAAATATGAGCTGCATTGTCACGTAATTTTAAATACATCGCATAAGTATATTAAATTTGTACTTAATATTGCATTTAAATAATTTGCACTCATTTTTCACTCAGCCGCGCGCGCAATCTGATTCATATTCATGTGTCCCAAAAGATATTCTCGCACACACACACACATACACACTCACAAATGAGTCCTTGTCGTCGCCTTTTGTTTAAAAGGACAAACTTTTTCACTTTTCCCGGCGCCGAAACACAACAAAAAAAAAAAATACGTGAATAAAAATAAATTATATATTCACGTAATATGACCACAACCATAGCGGCGAATGTTTGCGCCCTCAGCGGAAAACCTATGAACCGGCGAATACGTAATAATGCCGCTGAAAATATCAGGGGGGCACTGAACAATGGGCAGTGCTAGAGGGGGGGTGGCAACATAGGCCACCTACGTACATACGTGTATGCGTACATATAGTATGCCGCAATTATGTGGTTGGTAAATGACCAAAAAATGTGCTGGTGTTGACAAACAGCTTGTTGTTGTGGGGTGAGCCGACAGACGGACAAGTAAAAGGAGAATGTTGAGGGGTAGCTCTGACGTGTGTGTGTGTGTGTGTGTGTGTGTGTGCAGATGAACTGTGCTGACCACTGAACGGTCATTAAGTGACCAAGGTTAGGGCAAAAAAAGTAGAGGGAACAGCAGAATGGAAACAAAACTGGACTTGTACTAATTAAAAGGAAGAAGACGGGACTAAAGACAGGGCAACAGTTGAGTAAGCTGTGATTGAGAAGTGTTGAGATTGAAGATAGGGATATATATGATATGGTATTGTAGAAAATAATACGATACTCTTTTATCAATATATCATTACATAACCCGTTGTTCACCTATTTTGCAATTGTCATGTGCCTTTATTTGTACAACACTTTTGTTGTGCCAATAAATAATGGTGTGCAAAAATTTCCCCCTTTTTTTTCCGAGCATGAAAATCTTATCAGCTTAAATGCCGGTCAGGCTAAAATGCCTTTTGTATGGGTGCGCATAGTATATCATATACAACATTTTGTCATTTTGTGTACGCAAATATATGTCTATGTGTGTGTGTGTGTGTGTGGGAAATGGCATTCAAACGGACGGAGCTGCCAACTGTGCGACCGCTGCCGTTTGTCGTCGGCTGTTTAACTGCACTTGGTCACGAAAATCATCAGCACAAGCTGCCCCCCTCGCACCTTTTGCAAATGCTACTTCTCGTTGCTTGTTCCTGTTGCTGCTGCTGCTGCTGTGGTGGCCTGATTATCCACTGCAAATATACACACACACAGTCACACACTCACAGTTGATTATAGTTTTTCGTGTTTGGCGCAAAAGTCCGAGCTCGAGTTGAGCTGAGTTGCATGGTGGCTAAAATATTTAGCGCGTTGATTTAGATTTTCCAGCGAAAAGGTATTTAGGCAACTGAAAGTGGTTGGATTGGACTGGGTTGGGTTGGGTTGGAGAGTAATGGTGTTGTTAGCGGGTTTGGTTCGGTTTGAAGACCACAAATGGACAACTGGTTCGCGTATACGCAGCGTTAACCATTTCCTACGCCGGACACATTTCTTACTACCCTTGCAGTGTGCAACGTGCACCGTTCAACGTTTTAATTCAAAATCAACAATTTCTGCGGTTCAGTGGACGGTTAAACATGTTTAAGCAGTCACAATAGATGCAAGCAAAATGGTTGCTCGTGGGGGAAGTGAGGGCATTAGCTGGCGAAAGTTCCATAAATGGCGAGGCGAACTTAAATTCCAAGCCAAACTCTCATTGCCGCGATGCGGAAACGTTTTGTTCAACAACGTTGGCGGATTTATTTATGTTTTTTTTTTCTTTTCGTTTTTTAATATTTATTTATATACGCTACGATTTGAATACAATGGCTCGCCGCCCTGGCAACCAGGCGTATGATTGTTTGACAAACGAAATGCAAAAAATATCAAAATGGCTGAATAAAATAATTTTGCACCATGAGGGCGCTTAATTTTTGTCATCTTACCCACAACATCCAGGTAGCCCATTTGGCTTTTCATTGGATCCGTATTTATTTGGCACATGTACCTGCAAATTGAAAATTCAAAATCAGTTTCGAACATAGATATCAAACAGTATTGAACTTACCATCCTTTATCCGACTCCTTGATATCCCGGATTCGCATTGTCCAAGTTTTGTGCTCTGAGTTTGCTATGCCAATGCGTTGATTTTTGGTTATAACATGATTTTGTATCGTCAATATAGTTTGTGTATCGACGCGAAGCCACGCAACCTGTTTGTTTTTGTGGGAAAGTTAACAGTAGTAGGCGTTTAATTAATACTTATCTACATTATCAGACTGCCCCTTAAAAACTAGTTTATGCTATTTGTAAGGGTATGTCCCAAATGACTCATATGAAGTTTTGTAAAAGACAACAGCTGGATGCGGGTCATGCCCCTTTTTTGAGTGCTCAAACATTACCAGGGAGCTAAGTATGGGTATTCGTTAGTAACATTTAAATGTTATGTATAAAAATAAATAAAGTTATTTAAGTTCATTTATTATTGATTCTAGTCTGTAAAATGGTTACATAAGTTTACTATTTTGTAATATAAATATTATTTTTTAAAATGGGTTGAGAAAACTTTGAATGTGACAAAAACTTGATTTTTAGAAAGTCTAAAAATATCGTTCTACAGAGTTGTAAAAGTTTATAAGGTAGGAATAATTTCAGGTTTCCATTAAATTTTAATGGTTTCCTTTTGCTATTGTTCTTTTTCTGCTTAAACTTTCACACATGTATAAATTTTCTTTAATTTTTTAAAGCGGTTGAGTTCAAAGTAAAATGCATTTTAAGGGTGCGAAAGTCAAATCTCTTGAGATTGACAATGCTCATTAGAGAACAGTAAAATATTGAGTAATTTTCAAGCTTAACTTTTTAAAAGGGGTTATTTATGTGTTAAAAGGAAGAAAGGGTAAAAGTCAACGGCTTCGACTTTAGAGCTTCTATGTTTGATTTGTAAAATTAAATGAGCTCAAATTGCCAGCTATAAATATCTGTCCTTTATATTTATATATATATATATATAAAGCATGCGGCTTTGCACTGCAATTATCTAAAAATCTATTCCAAGAACTAAATATTCACTTATGACTCTAAAGTAACGACTAGCTTTGTCACGAACACACACACACACACTTGTGCACACAACATACTTGGCAGTAATTGTACAATTACGCGGCTAAATTATTATGCGATAAAGCAAGCAGCATGCAAGCTGAGCCTCAAATACTACTTGTGTATATGTTTATATGTTTGGTATATAATAACTAGCAGCCCTTACTCCTTAGAAATTCCACAACCCTTTTGCTTGAACACTTTGCATGTGTAAATGTGGCAGAAGTGAAGGGGTATACACAACAATTTGATGGTGGCGACTCAGCTGAGTCCGCTGCTTGTTAACACGTGAAGCTATTTAAGCAATCTCAATTTCAGTTCATATATATGTATGTATATGCATAAATAATACAACCTATCGATGTGCCAATGAGGGTAGGCTAATGAATTACTTTTGTGGAATTAAATTTGACTTTGGAAAGGGGGAAAAGAAACACCCAAAGCCCAAAATCCGACATCAGTCAGCCTAAAATAAGTAATTACACCCAAGTGCCTGCTCAATTATCTTTGAGCGAAACATCGCTTAATTGTGCATGGTAGTATTTAGAGAGGGGTTGGTGTTGGAGAGGGGGCTAGGGGTTTCTGATAGAACAAAGCTTTGCACTTGAATGGTGCTTTACCATTTGGCTTTGTTGCATAGCTTTTTGAAACCCACAGACAGACAGAGAGAGTGGCAGACAGACAAACAGGCAGTTACCGAAATGATGATGAAGCGTTGACGAGCCCCAACCTACCCCACCTGGTCGCAACCCGGATGGCATACAACCCTCTGCGCTTAACACATTCGCATTCATATTTCAATTACTTTTTATGTGATTTTCGCTCTTTGTTATTGCTAAGCTCTGCATATTCCTATTTATGCTTTTATTTTTACTTTCATTTCCATTCAATTCAACGCCGCCGCTGTTGTTGTTGTTGTTTTGATTGTGTTTGTTGTTTTGGGTGTCGAGATTTGGTCTTTGAGATTACGAGTTTGCCGAGTTTGCTGAAGGTAAAATGCTAATGAATATTAATGCGAACTGGTGGGTTTTTGTGGCTGCTTATTGAGTGTGTAATTGAGCTGAGGGGGCTGGAGGGGCTTGTTCTCTGATATGATATGCTGTTATTAACAGATTTGTTATTTCTTACCTTGTATGGTCCCAAATCCTGAACGACACAAGTGAGAAAGGCATCACGTCCCACTGGCGCTGTCACATTTGCAATTGGATAACTAAATTTGGGATCAACTGTAATCAAAAGAGAGCAGAGAGCATGAGAGCATTCATGTTGTCATATCAATAATAATCCACACTGAATCAATGTTAATTGGTTTATTATGCAGAAGGGGCGAGTGCTACTTCTAAAAACCTATTATTATTATTATTATGATTGGTTTTTGTTTTGTGTGGGTTTTGTTTATTTTTATTGACTGCATTTTAGTTATTTATGGTGTTATTAATTGCCAACGTTTATTAGGGCGGATTATATTGAGCTTAACTTTGATTGTAATTTTGATTTGAAAAAAAGAATATTGTTACGGGATTTATTGAACATATTGAAAGTCAGATTTATTTTTACTAATGATTCGTTTTTATTTTTTATTGCATATTTTTTCGATTTACTAAATACTTTTTCCTAATTTTCATAAAAATAAATTAATTTAAATAAAGAAATTTTTTTATGATGATTTTAAAGATATAATTTAGCTATTTAAAACCTTAACTTACCAATTACTTCAGCTGGCACATCGATTCTCTGCAAACTGCATTCGTGGCACATGCAAATCAGAAGCACTAAAAGCACAATTGTTGCATTCGCCCAGGCATAAGCCGGTCCAAGTCTTTGAGGATTTTTTATTTGCATTGTTAAGCACTTTATATGTAATTTAATTAATTTTATATATCTTGTGTTAATTTTTATTCACATCTTGATTTTATGAGGCGTTAACAACTGTAGCAAAAGATAATGTTAATGTTTTCTGCTGTAAACTTGAACTTTAAAGGGCATTTTCGAGGGGGGCAGGGTGAGATGAGCACAGAGCTCAGTGAACCCTTCAGGCTATACGTTTAACTGTTTCTGGTTGTTGCCTGCTTGGTTGTTTGGCTGTTCGGACCGTTTGGTAATTGGTCGTCATTAGCGCGCCTCTATTGGCATAAAGTTCTGCTGGCTTGCACCATTCTGTGTGTGTGTGTGTGTGGAGCCTTGTTGCTGTTGCTGCTATTTATGCGTGCAAGCGCACACTGCGAAAAGTTCAACAAAAAGTACTTGAAAACGGAATCGAAACTACGTCAAAACAATGGGAGGCCCGGCAAGGCAAACAATAATCATGCCGTCGAAAATACGCTAAATTAAAAAGTTTCAAGTTTAAAGCGCCCATTGGGCTCCGGATTCCTCAATTCCCGGCACACTCCCTCGTCTTGTTTCCCTTTCTTTGGCTTAGCTTGGCTTGGTCTGTACGTTTTGTTTTGTTTTTTTTTTGCCAAGAGGTTTTGCGTGTTCAGGCTCTGTAAATTGTATAGGCGAGCAGCTGCTAGAAATTAACTGCGACCTGCAACTATCTGGCGAAAGGTGTTGCATGTTGCCCCAACGGCATACACACTCTTCTCGCCCTCTCTCTGTTGCATTTAAACATTGCCTAGGGCCAAAACTGTTTATGGAACGGAAATGAAATGTTTCGTTTGTGCCGCATCGTGTACGAATGAATGTGTATGTAAGTGTGTGTGTGTGTGTGTGTGGGTTGCCTTTTACTTCATGTATGTACCGTAAATAAAGCATAAAATCGTGCAGCTCCATTTGAAGTTACAGTTCGTCTGCTGAGTCCTGAAATAGTTGCGCTTTATAGCTTGCAGTCGCCATTTTCTATTGCCTACCATTAGACTGAATGCACGTGACATATGTCAACTGATAGCTGCAACATCTGACGCAATGCAGTTGTAATTGCAAATTTGGAACTAAAACAAGGGAATTGTCTAAACACTGAATACTTCAGGCTGATATTCACTAAGATATAAATTATAATATACCTTTGAATTTTATGAATTTATTTCAGGAATATTTATACAAAAGTTTACAAAGCGTGTACAAATATTTCTTAAAAAATGTTAATGCATTAATACAATAAATTTATAATGCAGTTTTTTAAACTTGTATTAGGCGCTTCTATTATAAAATACTTTTAAGGTCTAAGTTAAAATAATAACACAAAAAAAATTTTCAAAAACTAAAAAAATTTCTTTTTATTAGCTGATTGACTATTAATCTTTTCTATTATTTTTTGATTTTTTTTTCTAAGCTTTATACCCAGCTCAGCTCGCACACTCACCCAAATAAAAGTCCAACAACAATTAGCTGCACAAACACTAGACAATGGTGTCGCCTCAACTTCAAAATAATAAACTTTTTAAGGCTTCAGTCGACAAATAAGATTTACATAAATGTATGCCTTGCCAATGGCCAACAATCTTCCAGGTAATAGGTATAAGCCAGGCGGCTTGCTTTACTGTCCGTCCATTCGTCCGTTTACCTTCCTCTGTGTCTGGACGTCTAAACTGACATGGCCCGCATGCTCTAAATTATTAATAATATTGCCATGCCTATTTACAAGACATTTTTTAGTGTATGGTCGTGTCTGCTGGCCTTGTTGCCTGGTGTTGTCTATCGCCAAGTTGCTTTGGCTCGTGTGGCTCGACTGACTTTTCCAGGGGCAGCTGACACGACCTCTCGGCTTGGGACGTGCAACAAAGTGAACAAAGGACACACACACACACACATACAGGCCGGCAGGCTGAAAACTTTGATTTCAACTGCACTACAGTTCAGGTGAAAATCAATAAAAAAAAATATAAAAAAATCATAGTAAAGACAAAGCAACAAACAATTTTAATGAAATGTCATTTTAAAATTGTTTCTGCCAGTTGCGGCCGCCAGAAAGTAGACTTTAATTCCCATTGAAAGTTGTTATTCATGTTTGCATGCGAACCGTGCAACAAGGCCTCAACTATAAATAGAGGGCAATAATAAAGAAAACAAGCAAATGAATTGCATGGAATAATAATCGAATGATTATTGACATATTTACAGAGAAGCTTAAATACATTTGCTTTTTAGAAATAATATATACAGAATCAACACTATCTTCGGCTGCTTTATCTTAATAATAATCTGTGTAATTGCAAACAATCAAGAATTATTATTTCCCATTTGCTTGGGGATAAGAACTTTCTTAAGGACATTAAAATCATTCAGCTCAACAAGCAAAAATTCCACAGTACAAATTTATGGCACACAATAATCTTTACTCAGGGAATTTTGTAAGGGACCCCCCAAAAAAAGGCAGTCGTATATTATGTTTATGTTTATCGTTTCGGACATGCAAAGTCGTCTACCCAATTGCCCCAAAAAGTATGCCGCACAATTTGTATAATCAGCTGTTGAATTATGTGCAAATTGTGTTTGTGTGTGGAGCCAAAAAATAATAAAAATGAGAATATTTGCACAAATTTGTGGCACATTGTTTCTTCCTCTCTCTGGCTCATACTGTTATCTGCAGCTGTTGTTGCACCTCGGCATCCCCCGCACAAGGTCACACAGAGGCATTGTTGTGTTTACGCGTTTCGTGTGTGAGCGCCTGAGGTTATGCAGCACAAACCATAACTTCATGCCGATGCTGTGCAAAATGTGCAAAGCAAATAACACAAAGCACTCAAACTACTGATTACTCGATTGAGTGCAGCATATTTTCAATTTTCAACACAAACATTAATTAGCACGTGATATATTTTAGTTCTTATCGCGATGCAACTTCGACATTTTTCATAAAATATTTTCCCCCTTTTCTTTTTGTGCTCTTTTTATGCGAGTTTCATACTCGCGAGAGTCCGGCACACAAAATTACCATACTGTTGTATATATCAACATGTTGGGCAAAATAATTTTCACTGCTTGGCGGCGCCTTCAAGTATGCAAAGTTTTACTTCTCGTCCTACTCCTGCCCATCACTCTGGCGCTCATAAGCGCCGCCAGCACGGAAGTTGATTATTATCGCTTGTTATTAACAACGGCAACAACAACTGGCCGCCGGGGCATAATAAGCCATGGATCGAGCGAGTGGATGAGTGGAAAATGCTTCAAGTTGGTGGCATGCATTTCGGTCTTCTTTTGCCTCATCATGCTGTAGAGTGGCAAGCGTGGGGTTTGCTCGAGTTCCTGGTATTATGTCAAAATACTGGGGCGAAACATTCTGATTTTTCAACTGAACTTTAACTGTAACTTCAACTCGAACTCGGACTCTGACATTGCTTTTGTCCAAACTGATATTGAGCTTCTGTAATTTGAAATTAATATGCAGTAGTGCTTTTATGTGTTCGACTCTTATTCAATGTTCGCTTTGTGTGTAGTTGTGTTGGATCAAAAGGGTTTTGTTTTGTATCGGATATCTTGTTGTGGCAAGCAATTGACAGGGCTCTTACAAGGATACTCAATAGATGACAACCGACTTAAATGTAAATCGTATCACATAAATCTTCATTGAAAGCATTTTTTTGTTGTATTAAAATGAATAAGTAAGAATGCTTTAATAAAAATATAACAAATTGATTTATAACAAATTGATTTATAAAGTATCATCAATTTGATAAAAAAAAAATTAAAGGAATGAAGACTATAAAATTTCGAAAAAAGTAATTCAAATAGCTAAAAAGATTTTCTGTTTAGACCTTGACAATTTGAAGTCAGTTATTCCGTAATTATTTATTTTTTCCATGGAAGTTTGATTCTTTAACAATTATTATTGTGACCTTGCAACAAAAATGCGTGAAACAACAAAAATGCCTTTGTTGTGTGTAATAGAATTATGCATTCATTGTTCATGGTAGTCTGAACGATTCGATTATTTTAAATCGCATTTGTGTGGTAAGCAACCTGAAATGCCAAACCTTCAACGCCTCCTCGCCTAACAAACAAATGCGATCGCAATCAACTCGATGTCAGTAGCAACAACAACAACAAATGCAGACAAAGTTTTATGTAAAATGCAAATGACACGAGAATGGCAGAGGCCAAAAAACATGTGCTCCCAAATGTCCACAGAAAGTAGGTAGCACCAACAAGGTTGGAATCTATCATTCTATTGCCAAAACATATTTGCAACAAATACGTTATTCTATATACACATATATGTTGTAATAATGTGTTAGCCCATTTACATATTCATGTTGGAATGGTGAGAGTTTGAGTGTGAACGGCGGCTTCGTTAGCGAGTGTGGTTTATGGATATCAATGAACTTTAAATTGCCCACTGCATGAAATATGCAATTGCAATTGTGCACGCCTAAAACTATGCAACAGCCACTACACACAAGTTAGAAGGCAATAATAAACAGAGCCGCCAGACACATTTGCAGGCAAATTTCTATAATTCATATGCGAAGAGAACGCGACTACATCAAAAGCATGCGACTCTTGACCGGTCGTCCTACGTCTACGCTTAATTTTGGGGTGTGTATTACAGAGAGGGGCAAAGGTGGAGGTGTGGGCTGTGGGTGTGTCTGTAAGTACTGGTATAAATAACATGGCTTTAGTTTTCTCTTCATTTTTTGGTTTTTAAATATAATTACGTTAAACACGCAGCGGGCAGCAAAACATTTGCAACTAAACTAAATTGCTAACAGGCGGCAAAAATACGAAAAAAACGCGCGCGATTTCTAAAAATACACGCGAGCGAATCGCCTGTGATTAACATGAGCTTGTTATTATGATTGTTGTTGGTATTGTAATGCATTTATGCAACTTGTTGTTAATTACATTTGAGCAGTTATTATATTGGCGGTTTTAGCATTTTATTTGGATTTCATTTTTAAACGTTTTATTAGTTGGTTTTGGTGTTGTCTTTCGTTAATTTGTGTTGGGTCAGCAACAGTTTGGATTTAATGCCACTCGAGAATTTCACGGAGATTTTTGTTGAAGGAACGCGATACACTGCACAAAAGCACAACCGCTCGCCACGAACGTCGTCGACAGACTGAAACTAGCGACCACAGCGAATGGCGCACGAAGCAGCGCTCTGCCGACCCGAAGACATATCAATGGAGGGAACAGCAAATCGTCGTCGTCGTCGTTGTTGTCGTCGTTGTCGTTGGCGTTGTTGGTGTTGCGGTCGGTTAAATGGTATGGGGGGCTTGGGTGGATTTTTACCGGTGGCAGTTGCGTCGCGAACGAATCAGACAACTGTGATTTTTGTTGTTGCTGGCTACATTTTATTTGGCTTTTTGTTGGTGTGTGCGCTCGGTTTCACGTTTTGCTTCTCGTTTTCCTTCCTTTTTTTTCTAACTTTTAGGTTTATTTGTAGCGCGCTCTGTCTCTGTGTGTGTGTGAGTGAGTGTAAGACTATGTTAACGCGTTACCCAATGGGGGGTGGCTGCTGAAACTCACCACAGGTTGAATAGTCCAAGTGGAGCTCGCTCGTTCAACATTGAGCATTGAATTGAACGTGGGCTCTTGGGGGAAATTTACTCAGCATACTTTTCGGAGCGCGCCAATTGTGAATTTATGAATGAATTTCTGTGTCTGTGTACAGAACGGGTTACAGCACATATGAGTTGTATGTTGTTGCTGTTATTGTGCGCTTTTCTTTGTTGTTATATATAAGTGCGTGCTAAGCGCAAATTGATTGTCATTGGTCATGGCATTGCCTAGTGAAACAGCTGGATACAAATACATATATATATGTGGATATTTTTGCATACGTAATAAAAATAAATCCTATTTCATGGCGTGTGTTAGTTAAAACATGTGTTTGATTGAAGATATAATTGAATTTAATTTGTAAGAAAATATGAGAAAAAAATCCATTTTGATTTTTTATAAATCCCTTATAAAAAAACATTAAATATTTTATTTTCAAAAAATTTAAATAAATAAGTCTGAAGCCATGATGATTTAGTAGTCATTTTTTAATTTTTATTACATTTGGTTTTTATATCAAGTCACTTTTAAAAATTGCAATGCTGCTAAAAATTTATTTCTTCTAAGTAGTGAGTTGCAGTTGGTTTAATTTTCTACCTCTTTTTACATTTACCTTTGCTTCATAGTATCTTGTAAGCGGTTTTACAATGTCTACACGCTACCTTAGAAATCTTCTCTTGTTCTTTTTCTTACTTCTACTAACTTAATTGCCGTGTTGCTGTATGAAGACATTTTATTCCAGTTAATAGACGTTCAGTTATATTGCGCTAAGCTGACACCGTTTCATATAATTATCTTGTTTTATGCACTTTTAATTGCTAATTTCCTTTGATATATGTATGTTTGTATATAGGGCTTATGGGGTATAAATGCCATCAAGGTTGCGCCTATAATTCACAATAACTTTGTCTTTTAAATGCCGTGGATCGTAAAAATGCTAAAACGAAAATTTTGTTATAATTTATTGAGCCACCAAAACTAGAAGCTATCCTTTAACAATCCTCTACACAAACACACACACACACACTGACACATTCTGATCAGGCAACAAACTTTGCATGTTCATCCACAATTACAAGGTGCAAGAAGGGTGGCAAGTAGTGGGTGGTGGCAAGGAGGGGTAAGTAGCTGCTGCAGCTGTCGTCGTCGCATCCAACACACAAAACGCGGAAGCGAGTGAAAAGCAATTATCAGGTGTCAAAATTTATATTAGTCTTACCCCCCCGCCCAAAAAAAAAAAGTAGAAAACGAAGCAACACACAAAAAAGTTGCCAAGGAAGCGAAAGAAACTTGAAAACAAGTTGGTGGAGTCCTGCGAACCAAAACCCTTTTGCCTCGAACGAAAAATGATTTGTGGCGCAAGTGCATTGGCACGCAATGCAAAAATGAAGGAGCCATGAGCGAAGAGTCAGGAACACAGGACGATGACGATGACGAGGAAGGCGACGCGGATATCCTTTTCAACGTTTTCGCTTCATAACAATCATTTTTATGCTGCAGACATATTTTTTGTTTCTATTTTGTTTTCTATTATTTATTAGCAGTGTGCGTGTGTTGTGTGAAAATGATAGGCTAACCATTGCACCCAAAAGGGTGAGTGTATGGGTGAGGGGTTAACGGGCGTGCATGATTAGACACCCGCTGGAAAATTGTAAGGCCCAAAGAAACTAAAGCTGATATATGGTGCGCAATTAAGTTGGCAAATGAGTAGGAGCAGGGGGAGGGGTGGGGGAGGGGGACAGAGCAAAGTGTGGGTTACTTTAACTTCAACGCAAACTGGTGCCAGACACAAGCTGATACCGTTATTGAAAAGTGCCTACGAGGTGTATGTGTGTAGCTTGAGTAACGATTATAGTTTATTTTGTTCTGTGGCTGTTCATAAAATTAATTAGATGGGCAAACTAAAAGGCAATTGAAATCTAAATTATTGAAGCTTATAACGAAAGCGATTAAAGCAATTATAATTTGATATTATTTTAGTACCAGGTTTTTGCATAGTTTAAAAAACTTCAAGGTGCTCAAAAGTAATATCTAAATTTAAATAACATTAAATAATAGATTTAATCATCAGATCTTGACTAAATAATACTAGGATCTGTTTGGGGCTAAAAACTTTACAGTCAGCACCGTTTCAAATACATTCACACAAGTAAAAAGATCGTTTAAAAGAGTTCGCAAATACAAACATGCGATTATCAGCGTTTTTTCCATAGCTCAGAGTATTTTTGTGCACACTCAATTGCAGCTCAAGAGTCTAGCTTAGCGTTCTCTTTGAGCAGACTTATTGTCTTTTATTTAATGCTCTCTCATTTGTTACGCATTTATATACTTCTTGATTTACGCTCAAGATAAGGCTACTTAGAGGCGATGTGGATAAGGCTTTGATCAGTTGATATCTACAGTTTGATTTGAAAAGTCATCGTTTGCTCTGCAATTAAGATGGATATCTTTTTGGCACTTGTGATTGTGATTTGTGTGCCACTACACTCTACTATAAAGTTGTTGCAACACATTGATGTTGCAATGCGATTCCTTTGGCGTTCATTGTTATCCTTAAAAGAGATATGTGGCAGCAACTATCAAAAACTAATTCAAGTTGTGCGTTATATTTTGCGTGATCGAAAGTATAAAATTAAAAAGGTTAATAAAATAAATAAAAATTAATTTATAAAAGCTAATAAATAAAAACAAAAATTAAATATTAAAAATAATATTATTAAAGAAGTTCGTAATTGGAATCACAATTTCCGTAAGTACCTTAAAAAAACACTTTTATTATATTTTTATGCCTTTGAAAAGTATCTTTCAAATATTTGTTTATAATCATGTTCTCATGCAACTTAATTTATTTTTAATATATGTACATATTTTCATTTATTTAATATTTTTATATATGTATATATTTAGCTTATAAATTTTGTTATTTAAACTAAAATATTTAAATTATGTCTGGAAAAAAGTTGAATGCGTTTTAAAGTTTTCTATTTTCAACAGAGCTTTTAAATATTAAACCTTGGCTTTAATTAAATTTAGTCTTAGCTGCTTATTATTCTCTTCATAGCCTTAAAGAGTTTGTACAGAAAACAAGCTGAAGGATAGCCTTGCCAAACTATTTTGGGATAATTGATTTGAAAATTCTATATTTCCTTTGAAATACGTCTGCATTTTGCTTTATTTATATCCAAAAATGTTGTTTACTTGTTCTGTTATAGCTTCCATTATCAGAGCTTATTTCTGTATCTTGTTACAAAGCCCAAAAATATATATCCTTTCATCATTCTCAGAACAGGAACAACAACAACAACCTGACGGTAGGCCTTTTGCTCTTTGCTGTTGCTGCCTCGGCCATTGCCTGCTATTGATTAATGTCATGCACATTATTTTAGCTTCGTGCAAATGTGCAACAGTAACCTTAGCCGTTGCTGCCATCAACATACGCTTGCTGCACTCTCCTTACCACACCCACAAACTCTCTCCTTACCCCTTTCTCTACATCCCCCGAACACTGGTTGCGAGTTTCCGTAACTAATCGCTGAAATCACCAAATGTGGAAGCTGCCTGCCTTGCAGCCAGACTTTGTCGACTGTTTGTCGACCAACGCACGACGAAAGCAGTCATTAATTTAATATGACACCTACAAGAGAGATGCCAGGCAATGCCACCCACACGTCCTTTTCACCACCCACCCACTCTCCCTCTCTCTGCCTGTCGTCGCCCACTCTTGAGCTGCGTCACATCAAGTGCATTCATTATTCACACATATTCTGCTAATTAGCAAAATATTGTAAATGTTTGGATTTATGTGAGCAGCACACACACACACACACACACACATGGAGTCAGGTTTCAGGTAGCAACAGTGTATCATTGTGCGGTGGTGCAACAGTGGTTTTCGGCCAACTCTCACATGCCCAGTAGGAAAATTGTTGCTATCAAGCAAATATTAAGCTCAATTGAAATCTATCTGGTTGAATTCAATGGTTTTCAGTAAGTCAACTGGACAACAAAAGATTCAATCTGATTTCAAGTTAAGTAACCAAATACTTGAATGGTTAAGCAAGAGTTATGGAGGTTTCCATATGTACACACGATCGAAGCAATTAAAAATCTGACCAATTGTAGAAAAAAACCTATTAAAACTACCTTAGATAATTCGATCTTTAAGTAGCTAAAAAAAGCTTTAAATATTTTTTTAAGGCTTCATTCTGAAAATTTGCTTTTTCCAAACGGGGTTTTCCAATCATATTTAACTCATTTTCCACCCCATCCACAAATATACGAGCATATGTATCATTTGATGGGATTTAGCGAGCGAAAGATAGAGTGAGAGCGAGAGGTGTTGGTGTCAGTTGGACCCTTTTGGACCTGGCTTGACGATAAGCTGATGCTGGTAAACCAATCAGGGGGTAGCTTGTTTTTGCGCGATGTTTATACATTTTTGGGGTTTGCCTTTTAAACGACCGCCAAGCGGCGTTGCGTCAATTGCATTGCTCTCCGCTGACGTTTCACTAAACAACGGCGCGACGCGGAGCTTGGATTCGGTTTCGGTTTCAGTTTCAGCAGCAGTCGCAGTCTGGGCTTTTGGTATCGGTTTCAGAGAGCCTTAGGCCTAACACAGAATTTGTTTATGCAACGCTTTTATTGAATATCTGTTATTTACACTCGGCGCGACTGGTAATCTTATTACAAGCCTGAAGCGGTTCCACGTGCAGTTTGACACCCTCACTGGGAACCATCAGCAAGTTCTTGTTGCTAATGGTCAGCTTTGTGGGCGCCCCAACTGGCAAACTGAATTGAAAGGCGGACAGCAATGTGATGAGTCCAACTTTGACCTGCATGCGCCCGAAGCGCAACCCGATGCAGTTACGTGGTCCATCCCCAAAGCCTAAGAATGCCAGGGGATGGCGCTGTTGGCAGGCAGCTGCCTCGAAACGTTCCGGTCGAAATTCATGGGGTTCCGGATAGATCTGGGGATCATAGTGTATGGCACGCACTGGTATATGCACTTTAATGCCTCGTTCCAAAACTATGTGGCTATCGGAAGTACTTTCTTCATCATCATTAATGCTGGGCAACTTGTAATCCTCGGATGGTATGCGAGTCAGCGATGAGAGTGCCGGATACTTGCGAAGAGTTTCTAAAAAGTATTTGGACTTTAATATATTGTTTATCAAACGATATTATCAATGTCTTATCTCCACAAAGCAAACAACGTTTTCAGCTTATCTTATCGTATCTGCACACTTACCGTTTACGACTTGATCCAAGTATGTCATCTCCATCATCGCATCGTAGGTTAGTTTTTCATGCTTTTGCAGCACCTTGAGAATTTCTACTCTCAGTTTCTGCTGAATTGATTGATTTTTGGCCAATTCAAAGAGCGCATAGCTCATGTTGCTAGAGCTAGTCTCGAATCCAGCGACAAAGAAGACAAAAACCTGAGCAGCCAGCTGCTCCACAGACAAACCATGTTTTTCATCCGTTTTGCGCAAGTCGAGTAATAAATCCATAAAATCATTTCGTTTAATATTCTCACGTTCCCGCAGTTCAACTGTTTCCCGAACAAGACGTAGAAAGAACTTGGTGTATTCCTCATTGATGGTGCGTATTTTAATTGGCAGTTTGATCAGCAGATTCATATAGTTCATTCTGAACAGAGACCAGCGCACATTGCGATTGGGATTTGCAAAAAGTTTTCGTCCTAAGACTCGAAACTCTGCTTGCGGATCCTTCAAGCTGTTGCACTCAACACCAAATGCGCAGCTGCCAATCACATCTACTGTATAGCGTCCAAGGAGATCATGTAGCTCCAAAACTTTACCATCTCCCACTTCCTTGACAAAGGTCTGCTCTAGTTGATCAGCTACTCCACTAATTGTACTAAACATGTATTTAATTTTTCCACTTGTAAAAGTTGGCGATAGTTTGGTTCTCAGTGCTCGCCACTCCTCGCCATGCAGATTGAATAAATGTCCTGCCAGTGGATTCACTTTCAAATTTAAAGGACTATTGGAACGATCCACAAACTTGTTGAAGTCCTTGATAAGTATGGCCTTTGCCATATCCAGATCCGTGACAACGGCAATGGGTTTTGTGAATATATAAGTTCCAGCTATTCTGCTCTTGCCCTTGAAGGCATCATAGGTCTCCTGAAGCAGTTCACTGATGTGCAACGACTTCAACTTGAAGAAGTGGCCAAAAAGAAAGTGTGGGCGCAATTGCTTGACACCCTGCAGCTCCCAATAGTTGTAGCAGTGCCTCAAATAGCCCAACACAAAAGTGAAAAGCGAGGTCAGCAAGATCATAACGAAACCCATCGTGGAGTAAACTGAAGTGATGCTGAGCAGCAGCTGAATCAGACTGAATGAGACTGAACAATCTTGGATACACTTATATGCGTTGATAAGAAGTTAGACTCTAGACTCTCTTTTATTAAAAGATTCTCTTATCATTTTGTTGCCTAAATGACGTGGCAATTTTTTACGCTGTACGCTAAGAGTTATAAAGATTTTTAATTGAAGAAAACATCTGATTACATAAGAATGGAGATACTATAGAAATGATACAATGTCAAAGAATATTTTATTATATTAAGACAAAGTACATTGACTTTAGATGCTTTTTTTACCAGTTTTGACTTGATTTTAGGTAATTTATGGTGAAGATTGTAAATTTTAAAAGCATTTTAGGATTTTCTGTAACTGCATTTAAAATGTAATCTGTTTTGCACCTGATCAACAACAACTCTATCTGCAATGATTAAGCGAAAATATTGATGTAAGCCTTATAATTCTGAATCTTACTCACCCTGTGTAAATTTGACTTCAGTAGACTTTTAATAGCTTTGTAAACAAGTTTTTACTTTCCCCTTTAGTCTATTAAAGATTAAAATGTAATTGCTGATGGCACAATTTCTTAGGCTTCCTAAGCAAAAGATTAGAACCGTGATTTTTTTAAACTTATCAAATTATCTTTGTTTCTGTTTCCCACAATCAAAAGTCACACACAATCTGCATAGTCAGAAATTTGTGACTCACAGAAAAACTTCAGACTGGCAAACATCTTTCGAATATGATATTAAAACAAACAAAATCTAAATATTAATTATTTATACAAAAATATAAATTTTCTGCCCATTTGTTTATATCAATGCGTTGCGTTCTGGCAAATATTTATGCAAGGGGGAACGAAACGTATCTATCAGCAGGAAAAAATAAATATTTTACAATTAAGAATACTTACACTAGAACTGTGTGGATCAATTTTCTATTCATTTAAAGAGCACTTATTGAGTTAATTCTGAACGAATTTCTTATTAAAAGGGAATATTTTGTATTGCTTTGATATATGTTCTCATAAATATATAAACGTACATTTATATATGAAAGTAAGTGTTATTTGTTGGCACTTTTCTTAACGAAATTTAACATTTTCATCGAATGTTAACTCAAATAACAGCAAACAGCTTTTTTGCAGAGAAAGCTAACTTGGCCTGTGCCTCGACTGTTCGTTCAGCTTAAAAGCATAGGTAATGTTCCTGCTAAAAGCTTTGCTTAAAGCATTTGTAACAAACATAGAAACTCACCAAGCAGCTATTTCCTGTGGTGGAATAGACTTTGTCTATTGTGAATGTATTATTACCAGAGCTAAACTAAATATTGTTTGTTAGATTGTTTACTTAAGTATTTTTTAACTTAGGAAATGTAAGCTTCAAGGTTTCGATATTATAGCAAAACAATAAGGTACAAAATATTTCAAAGCATACTGAGGCCCTTTAAAATTTTTCATTGCAGAAACTTACCATATTTGCCAACAATTAAGCAAGACCAACAAATAATTAATGAAGATATTAATAATTACAATTACACGAATTAAACTGATCAATGACCAACACTCAATTGTCATATTTGATTGCAATGCAAATTGACTTTATCAATTACACGATTAATTAATAATAAACATTTGCCATCGAAAGTTGTCAGAAAAATATATCGTTAAACGATGACTGGGTCACTGCGCCGACACCTTAACCAATTGTGAATAAATTGTTAATGTTGGCAGCAGGAACATTTAAGTAAAACTGCCTGCTTTTAGAGGCAAATTGAAGTCAGAATTCTGGCTTTGCAGAACCTTAAACGAACAGCTGTCAAAGCTGTTGCCTTTTAGGTCCATCTGCTCTTCAAGCTGGACTCATGCGGCACATGTAATGTTGGCTTTATTAACTTGTCCTTTGTGTAACTTCGACTGGGCAAGGGGTTGATGGAAATGGCCAATTGCATAACACCCCCCACACACATGCCAATTTTGCTGTTTTTTTTCGTTAGCCATTTGCGGCACAACGCGTGTGAAAATGCAACCAAATTGCCGTGGTAGCAAATTTTATGGCAAGTACCAAAGTGTTATAAAATGGGGCATATTACCTGAGTGGTATGTAGAAATACACCAAAAAGGGAAAGGTGTCTACTATACGTTATAATTTTTCAGTGCTAATTAAGTATTTTATTTAATTGGTGTTAAGAATCCAATAACACGATTTAATTTATGAATATGAACTAAGCCCATTAAAAAATATATCATCTTATAAAAGTTTAATTACAATTGGCCAATTTGCCATCCTTTGAACCAAATATTCAAGAATTTAAAAACATTAAAGAATATTCCTTAAGGCAAGCATTCCATCCTACTGGGTATGTTTTTAGTTGATAGCATTGTGGTTCGTTTCTTTTTTTCGGTTTTCGGTTTCTCTCTTAAGCTCTTGAGAAAAAAAAACAAGCCACATTGGACGTGCTTTTAATTGGCCGCTCGTGAGTTTATGAGGGCAGCAGCAGACATTTAATTTATTTTAATAATTATGCCATTTTTTTTCACTTGTTTCGTTACGTATTTTATAGTTGTTGCACTGCGCTTTTTAAATTAAATTATAAACTTGCAAGCGTTACTCATTTTTTTGTTGTTTGCTGCTGACTTTATAATGAACATTTTGGCCATGTGGGTCGATGGTGTAAAAAATTGATGGCAAACGAAGGGGGGTAACACACTGCTGGTGGGGGCTGGCAGTTGGGCACACATTTTATTTCCTGGTTGGGATATAATTCTAAAGGACACAAACTATAACAGGTGCGTTCCACATTGGCATAGGCATCAGGAATCTTAAAAAAAGTGAGAATATGACATAAATATTGATTTACTTACCTTTGGGAATGAAAGAATTCAAAAACAAATTCAAGTCAGCAATAATAATTTAAGACGGCATTTTTATTTCAATTCATTTCAATTAAAATTACAATATATTTATAGAAACATATAGTACATATACATACATACATATATATAAAACATGTTGCGGTGCACAAAAAAGAAGCTAAAATGAGCCTAAAGTAAAATCGGGACTTTTGCAACATTTCATTGACATTAGCTTTTTTTTTTGAATACATAACTTAAGCCTAGTTATTATAGTAAATTTTAGTTGTAGGGTTATGTTGTAGTTCATTAGCTGTTTCTCCCTAAACCATTTACAATCTGTTTTTTCCTGTCAATCCTTAAAAGCTTAAAGACGTTTCTGTATTTGCTTCCATTTTACATGCTAATACTTTGTATTTCCGATGTAAGCATCTCTCTTTTGTCTGTCCGAAAAACCCTTTTCAACTTACGCTCTAAGCAACAACAACTTTTTACACTTACACTCACACTCACATGTCCATCCAGTTAAGTAATGTGTAGAATTAATGCTTACAACCTATTTTGCTTACAATTACGAATTTTTACTCCACTTGTTTTTAAAATATATTTTTGTACAAATTACATTTTATAGTTTGCATGTAACTAGGCATGCCACGCCCTTAAATAAATGATGATTAGGGCGGCAGATAATAATTGAAGGCAGCTGCTGCTGCAGAATAGGTGAAGAGCACTGCTTTTAAGATCCTGCATGCGATCCATTTCATCAGTTAAGGATTTGGCGTCATGCTTCATTGGCGTGTTCTTGCCATCTGCACGATAGGTGGCGCTGTGATCGGGCGCTAAAAGATAACGAAAGACAAAGAGACAGAATTGATTGAGAGAACAACTCAAATGTATGGATATTGATATACATTTATAGATATGATTGTGTGTATAAAATTCAGTTACTTAATCAAATGCTGTATTCTTGTGTTATTTTACGTGCATGGCTTTTATGATGTGACCGGCCTTTGTTTTTTCGTTTCGTTTTTCATAACTCTGGTCGCCATATTGGCGGCAGTTGGGGCTGCCAATCGAATGTCCTTTTTCAATTATGCGCTTGCCACACGCCAGCGAGCATAAACAATAGACAGGATGCGTTTATGGCCAGTCATTTGTAGCAAGCGGCAATGCGAAAGGACACACATACACAGAAAGAAGAGAAAGAAATAGCACTCAGTAGACAGGATACAGGACACAGCAGAGGATACCAAGTAAACCAAACTGTTTGTCAACTGGGCACATATGAAAAGGGACCAAGCAAGAACTTGGACTGCTCCACTTACTATTTATAACATTCTCACTTATACCGTTTACCAATTTTTCGGGTGGCCAAAATCGAAAGTATTTCGCTCTGTTGAGGGCATTTTGTTTCAATTTCACTTGGCAGCATCGAAAATTGTTTCGATTTTTATTGCTTAAGTGCGTTAAACCCTTGCGCCACTTCACTCCATGCACTCCACCAACAAACAAACACAAACGAACAGCGAAGAGTTGGGGCGATTGGGAGGCTATGGTGGGTGGAGGCAGGCAGGCTGTGTATTGTTTTTTACCATCAATTTATCCTGCAGCATTTGTTTTTTTCTTTTACATTTTTTTATTTTGTGTCTTCTTGTTTTATTTTTTTGTTGTTGCTTGTTTGTTTGTTTTCCCCGGCAATCTGTTTCATTGGACATTTGTTTGTGTGCTGCAGTTACAAATGTAGCGGGTTGACGTTGACTGTCGGAGGCGGGTAGGCGGGCGGGTAGAGTAACGGATTCTTGAATTTTTTATTTGGCTTGCTGTAGGCAGCAATTGGTCATTAGGCACACACACACACACACACACACAATGTTCGGAGTTGTGCGGTTGTACATTGTGCGGCGTTAGCTTGTTGGCTTGTTGG
Source organism: Scaptomyza pallida (assembly GCA_018152965.1). Taxonomy (NCBI): domain Eukaryota; kingdom Metazoa; phylum Arthropoda; class Insecta; order Diptera; family Drosophilidae; genus Scaptomyza; species Scaptomyza pallida. Next base: position 1,816,599 of record JAECXP010000051.1, on the reverse strand, counting down.
CCCCTTTGGCCTGTGGCCCTGCTGCAAACTCTGGCATTCAGTTGGAATTTAAAAAACCTGATGCAACTTGGTGTGAAATTGTAGAGTGCATTAAAGTCAATAAAAAGACAGAACTTGTTTATACATTATTCAGTGTTTCATGAGAAGGATAGGAGAATGAATATTTTGAGATTATACGATTACAAGTGGAAAAAACTAGCAAGTAATTTAATGATTGAGAATGTTTAGATAATACTTAATAAAAGCACCATTAACTTAAAATATAAAACTAACTGCATAATACTCCATAAAAAATCAAATAAAATATTCCATAAATAATACTCTTCTTCGACTTCGATCTCAAGTTTATTGCTCACATATTCAAACTCATATCTTCTCAAAACGTTTTGAACTTCATTGCATTGAGCCAAGTTTGTCATAACTGTGAAATATGGGTTTTCTATCTATGTTTTTTGTTTGTATCCTTTTTGTAAACTCCATTTGGAGTTCGTTTTGTTTTTAACGAGTAACCCTTTTTATTTGTTATAACGGAAATGCGCAAATTGCTTTGCACCGGGTCGAAAAATTTATTTGTATGTCTTTTGGCTTTTATTTTTTCTATAAGCAGCTTTTCCTATACTCTACTACAACTGCTGCCCAACACCCACTTAAACTGGGAAGGCCGCCTGCTGCTGCTTGACTGGATTGTTTTGCTGGCGTCTGCAAACATTTCCATGTGTGAAAGGCACCAACACCATGGATAGAGTTTTGCCCCGGTCTGGCTGGCTGGCTGGCAACGTGTTTGTCCTGCTCTGAGTATGTGTGTTAGTGTGTGTGTGTGTGGGGTGAATGTCTGGCTGATTTTTATTGACGCTTGAGCATGTGTTTATGAGCTTGTGTATGTTTGAGTGTGTGTATGTCTAAGCAAGTCCCAGCGGTGTCTTTAAAGCGCTTAACCATAAAGAAAAACGAAACGAAACGAAGTGAGTTTGTCGCTTCGAGGCTGGGGCAAACATTTTATCTCACATACATTTGTTTTTCTCTTGCTTTTATAGGCCGTCGACTACTTGAAACTAAACTTTAAGTAATTTTTGCATAATTCTGTGCATGCCCCTCCGGGTGCAATCAGGCCAAACCGTATACGCTTCAGCTAATAGAAATAAACTGTTGGCACTCAGTGTTGTCTGCAACCCTTTTGGGGTTCCATAGTGTTATTGATTTGGGCAGGTAATAAAATTATACTGAACAAAGATAAAGTTGTTACAAATTTTAAAGGAATTTCTTTCAGTTCTTTGATTTGTCTTATTGATTTGGGAAGTTTATATATTGAATTGTCGATGATAAAAATGTTAAAAAAGAAGAAAATAGAATGGTATTTTTAACGTCTTTAACAAGTTTTTACTGATGATTTCTGTGCGATTTCCATGTCAGTAAAACTCGCAAGCTTTCTGATTCCTTTAAGCTATTGACGCGCTCCATTAGCGCTCTTTAAGCTGACAGCCTTTGGGCAAATCTACCCCGCTGCCCCTGCAGCGATTTCACACCTCAATTGTTGCGCCTGTTGCACTTAAATAAAAAAAACATTCACACAGAAAGGGAATTGTGAAGAATACAGAGTTGGCGAGCGATTGCAGTCGTCGGCAGCACTTGAGACTCACTTGAATGGTGAACACGGTGGCGTATGCGTTACATTTCGTTGGTCTTTTATTGTTTTTGTTTGGTTTTTGGTTTCTTTCTTTTGGTGGCAATGCATTTAACGCCATGTGGCAGAAACAGTTACACACACATACACACACATAGAGTCGTCGGCATGAAACTATAATAAAACAGAGCTGGAGGCACGCGATGCCATTTGCAATTGCTGTCCCCCTCCTCACGAAACCCCATGCAACCCCTCGTCGCTTGCTGTCTGTTGCATTTCATTTACTTTCCCATTTCTTTTACTCTTGCCGTCTGTCGCTGTCCAAAAGGAAGGCGGCAAATTATAAGCAAATTATTGCACTACGCTGAATGCAAGTAATCATCATGGAAGACGTAGTCTTGCAAGGGGATGGGAACTGGACAGTGTTGCACAATTCAGTTTCGTCCGTTTTTATTTCTGTTCTTATTGCATTTTCTTGTAATTTGTGTCATATTGTTGGCCCGTTGGCCGTGCGAAATTAAAAAATGGAAGCTACAGTGACCAGAACATCAGCAGCAGCAGCAGCAGCAACATCAGAAGCAACAGAGACAGGCAAGAGCAGCTTTTGTGGTTGATTGCAACATTTTTAATGACTGTTTAAGTGTGGACCAAATGCAATTGCAGCATTTCATGTTGCATTAAAAAATATATGTGTATATTGTATATTACTCGATTGGAAGTTGAGTTAATTTTTGTTTGAATTGGAAATAAAAAAAACATCTGCATTTTAATTAACATTTGAATTGACTTGCAAATTGACATATTAATTTGTTACGTGATAGCATTGCCTTAATTAAACTGCATCCTTTGTATTTTCACTCATAAAGGATTAAAAAAATCATTTTCAAACAAGATATTTTAAGTCTATTTTTGCAATTATCAAGAGTATTTTGAAATTTATTAATTTAAAAGAGCGTCACTCTCATATATAAGAACTCGAAAGGTATTTTAATAAAAATACATAACACATAATTATTTGAAGTAGATATAGAAACTGAAATGCATTTTTGAAAAGCTGTCCAACATTTATTAGGAAACCCTAAATAAATGAATGAATTTGTGAATAGTCTAAAATTATTCTTAGACCTTGAGACTGAGAATGGCTATTTGCCAGAAAAACAATCCAATTCAGAGTATATTGCGTGGTAAGGCGTTGGGCGTATAACCATTAGTTTATAATGATGTCAAAGATTCTTTCAAGGTCTTTCCAAACTAGGATAGAAAATTTGTTTAAAGCTTTAATATTAATTTTTAAATTTTATTTTATATTCACTTTAAAGCACACTTGAAATTCAATTTAGAATGTAAATTTGCATAAAACTAATTGAAAATAAAATTAGCATAATACAAATTTCAATATTCCAACAGCAAAATTTAGCCTCATATATATTCGAGCATCACTTTCCCATTCCTTCATTATCTCCCTCTCTCATTTGCAGCTACGAAACTTGTTCGCGCTTGTTTTGCCGCCTCCTAAGTTGCACAGAAACCAAAAAATAAAAAAAGACAGTCGCGACATATGCAAAACTCAGCAGCGATAAGCGCACAACGCCCATTCCTATTCCCATTCACAATCTATGCTCTAAGCCCGCGGCTGAGGCCCTCTTTACACCCACTCAGCTTGCAACAGCCTTACCCTGCTGCAGTTACGATATGTGCAACATCTAGCAGGTAATAAATCTAACTGTAAACGCAGCGCTTACGACATTGCATGTGCCAGGCTTGAAAGTTGTCGTCATTGCAGCAGCAGCAGCAGAAGCAGCAGCAGCGCCATACCGCCATTACGAGGCGTAACGGCCCCTCAATCTTGCCACACACCAACAACCCAACAGCTACATGGCGCGCTGTCATGCAGCTGGCCAAGACCCCGTTGCCTTCAGCGTGAACGCAACATTTTTGCTGTCGTTTGCCAAAAATTGTTCTAGCCAAAGGCAACTCAAGACGAAACGAACGATTCGCAAGTCCCAGTTTGTGGGTTGAGTTCAGCCCTTCGCCTTGACGCCTTGTGTGCAATTTGTCTGCAATTTTTATGCTACGCTCCACACTCGTTTCGCCCGCGTCGCCCCAATATACACACACACACACCCTGCAGCATTTTCTGTCTTTTAACTCGTGCTCTCTCTTCATATTCAATTTGTTCGATTTGATTTTGCCGCTGCTTTCGCTTCTTGCGCTCTGTTGAGTGCATTTTATTTTTAGTCAAACGCGTATGCAGAAATTTTCCACTACAACAAGGCGCCTCTAAAGTTTTATGCGTTGCAATACTCTTCACACCCCAACCCGTCCCTGCCCAACCAACCGCTCTCATTCCCATACAGGATATGGATATTGTCGTCGATTGTGTGCAATGCATGCAAAGGGCGAAGGGGCAAGAAACGTGAATAAAATTTTATGTTTATTGATTGGCAGGCGCTGTGACTAACCAACGAGGCGACACTTTGACTTTTACATAATGCAACTACTGAGGGGCTTGTGGCATTGAAAGCATTGTGTTTTTCGTTAAAATTGAAAACGCCAAACAGAAAAAATATTAAACAGCAGAGACAAATCTATATAATATAGTTTTAGCTCAGTTAACCTTACCTAAAGTAAGTTTTCAGTTTCACACTATCAATACTACAAGCTGCTTGAGTTTTGTTGCTGTTATGACACCATGAGCGTATTGCATGCTTAAAACAAACATAGAGATTTGCCGCCCCGTTATTATTTATGATGATTGTACATTATGATGAGCCACATTAGCAGCACATTACAGCAGACACTTTGGCAAGCAATGCGACAGAGTTGGCAGTAGCAAGGGGAGCTGGGTCAGCTAGCACCCTTGAGAGTTTTGGCCTGGGGCTAGAGAATTGCATGCTAGAAAGTCATATTTTCATTGGCGAACAGACAGAGGGAGAGATGAAGAGACAGACATGTGCCATATGCCTTGGCGAAATCTGTATATTTTCATGGGTTGGCGTCAAAGTATCTGTATCTAACAAGTGTCGACGGCAGGACAGAGCCCTTAAGCTGGGCTAAAGTCGTTATGATTTGTCATAAACATAAAATAAATGGCCAAATATTTATAGTCTCTGCTGTGTCATGAGAAGTTCCTTTACACACTCTGTTAGCCAATAAAAATATTCGCCTTGGGTTAGAAAACAACTTGAAGTGTCCTTCGATGCGTAGAAATCGCTAGCCGTTGTTAAGGGTTTAGTTAAACCTCTGAGGGTTTTCGCTGAACTCACCAAGATGCTGCTGCTGCTGATGATGTTGATGTTGATCTCTGCCACGCGATGTGGACTGCGAATGGTGATCCTGTGAGTTCCATAAGCTCGATGTGGCGCCCATATAAACATTGTTCAGTGTCGATGGCGTTTGATCCATTGACTTGGGCTTTGTGCGCTGCGACTTGTTGTTGCCTTGCTGATTATTATAGTTGTAGGGATTATTGCTATTCGAATTGCTGTTGCTGCTATAACGTTGCTCTGTTGATTTGAAAATGGGATTGTTAAATGATAGTTTAGATTTAAATAATAAGGGTTTTTGTCGTATATTACCTTTGTTGTATTTGACAATAACAACAGGTACTGTATTTATGGAGACAGTTGGTGACATTGTTGTTATTGTTGTTGTTTGTGGAATATCTGCGGAGAAAAAAACGAAAGCTCGATGGATAAAATATGTAAAGGAATATAGACCTTCCGAAAAATATTTAGCTTAAAAAAACTGTATAGTAAATACTTAATTATGTTTGGAGAAACCTTCCAAAAGGATAAAGGTATACCTAAGTCCGTTTTTTCTATATCATTCAAGCAATCTTTTCGAAAATGGTTTTGGATCCTTATTTACTATCGCATCAATAAAAATTCCCAAGATTTAAATAATATTTTTTGAACACAAATTCTCCTCTTTTTACTTGGGCTTTTGATGAATATTTTTGTAACATCAAGGTTACAAGGCAACACGAGAGACATTTCTTAGTTCTGCTGTAACCAGCTCATTATAAAAATAAATGATTAATCTGTAGCTCATCCATTAGTTACGAACATCCCCATCATTATCAGCTTAGTATTTATTATGTTACCAACAAGATAACATTGAAATTTACTTCACCCAGGAAGACCGATGCTGAGCCTGACTCCGAGACCTTGTACAAGCTACACTTGCTCGTAAATCAATCACTGACATTAGGTCAACAGCACGCCCACACGGTGGGCGGGTGTAAGGGCAAAGGGGTCAACTGCTTGACCTGAGTCAAGGGGTAGAAAAGTTTTTGTTGGCCAATGCCATTTTAGGGTATTTATTATGCAACATTTGTGCTTTGGGGGGCTTCACTCATTGGCCGTGAATTAATTAAATGCTACAGTTGGCCAAATACTTCGAGCCTAATTGCCAATGGCTCTGTCTGTCTGACTTATGGCCATTGTTACACATACACAGCCGAGCAGCAGTTACAATAACATTTACATTTATGTTTATGTTCATAGTTATTGTAATGCATGTTGTTGTAGTTGTTGAAATACTTACGATACAATTTGATGGCACCATCTGTATCGCCGAGCGAGTTCTTTGCCACACAGCGGTATGCTCCAAAGTCCGAAATGTCCACATCGTAGATGGTCAAACGCATTGTTATTTTATAGCCCGATTCAAAGGTTTCCGGCACATATCGTTCACCTGTATAAGAGTAAGAGAGCGAGGGCAAAAGAGAGAGTGAGTTGGAAGTACGATAAATACGTTAAGTAATTGTCATGTACAAATGATGTGAGTTAATATGGGTGTAGATACACTCAGAAAAATTGGTTAATTCAATTTGAAGCTTAAAAATATACCATACTGCTTAGAATAGTCTATCAGTATTTGTACAAATATTTTTACAAAATTAAATTTTATTTTGCTGCATCCATATGATATATAATCCTGGTATGTACCTCATTCATGTGTCGCAAATAACATTTAACCCATTTTGCAACAGCTGCAGAGTCGCTTAGTCATTTAGTCACATTCCGTCACATTCGCAGCAGAACAGTCTGCTTAAGTCAGACATACACACACACACACACCCTCAATGGCACAAATACATACATGTACTTGTATTTGTTGAGCTTGGTTTGTCCTTTGTTTGTGGCCTTGCTCTCTCTCTACCTGACTAAAGTAATTTGGCTTAAAGAAAATAAAAATAAATAGAAAAAAGACAAAAAGAAATACCAAACATTTACCTCAACTTGCTGTCATCTTGGAGCTAACCTTGTCTTGGCCTCCTGATTCATTTTAATTTATACAAAAACATTTCCGCCCAAGCACCCCCCTCACACATAACACACACACACACATACAGTGAATATACAGACAGACCCCCAATGGAGTTGCTTAAGTTGAACCGGTTTTGATTTACGTTTGATGTCGGTTAGATTTAGTAGTTGGCACTAAGCCTGGCATTTCACTTTGTCCAACATTTTTGGGTTGGCTAGTAACTTTGGCAACGTCTATGGCCACAGGTAATTGTTATGCATGGCAGCTAAGCAACTGATTAGTTTAGTAAAATGCTTTCAAAATGGATTAAAGACACAGAGAAAGAGATGGAATTTTGCTCATGTTGTTGATTAAGAGCACAAAAAATTGGTTTGAGTTTGTGTGTAAAAATGATTTGCAATTTAAGATACAATTCAGATGGGAGATAGTTGATAAATGGATTATTTAAGCAATTATAACACGAAGCTGGGAGAAAATGTTCGCATGATTAACATAAATAACAGTATCTGTCATGATTTTATAATTAGTTCATAGATTTTTAAAATGCAATGCATTTATAATCCTAACTGCAATTCATCACATCTTTAGTATTCTAGCTTCAGAGCTGTTTTCAAAGCATCGTCTTTGCATAACTGCTTTTTTCTTAAGCCTGTTTTGAAATCCATGCAGCAGCCTATATTCATAAGCTTCTTACAGTTAGCACTTCAGCTTGCCTATAGCTGTTAAAAGCAACCCTTTTATGTACTTATAAAATTCAACGCACTTTCACAAACGCAAAGAAATAAGAAGAAAACGCAAGAAAACAGTAAAGAAAAAAAAGAAAACTCCATTAAAAACTCACGGGACTGGACGAGAAACTGGAAACTGCTTGTGACTTGAGGTCATTTTCAATCACTTTTTCCATTTTGTGTCACGGCGTAACTCGAAAACAACAGTAACAAAAAAGCTGATAGAAAAAGCAAACTGTCTGTATGTCTGTGACTTGTACGCTCAGCTTTTAGCTTCAGCCAAAGGTCTGCAAATGGTGCTGCTGCAGGGGAGAGAGCGGTAAGGGAAAACGCAGTCAGGGGCAAGTGCAGGTTGTGGTTTCGAGTGTGCGCCCGTTTGTTGCCCTTTTTTTTACAGTTTTTTTGTGTCCGTCAGTTTTTTGTCATGCAGTTCATTTGCCGTGCAAGATGAGTGGGCGTTTGAGGGGCGATAGCTGAATGGATAGATGAATGGTCAGCTTTTTTTTTCATTTTTTAATGGCCGGAGGAAATTAAGTTGAAATGGTGCCTAAGGGTTTGAGAGCAATCATAGTATCTTCAGGCACTACGTCAAATTAATTACATTTAGTTGGATTTTATGGAAGTTGGGCAAGCTCAAGCAACCGACAAGAGTTTATTCCGTAAAGAAGTTATGAGTGAAGAGTTTGAAAAGGGCGGACAGCTTTAATTGAAATGCGGATTAAAATTGTGTCTTGTTAATAAACTAGTTTATAACGTTAAAGAACAGAAGCTTTAAGTAATTAAGTCAAATATTATTTCAGGTAATTAAATGCAGTTTATTTAGGTTAAATATGAAATTAAAAAATATGAACTAAAGAACAAATATTAATGGTTGCAGCTTCAGCTATATATTTATTTTAATGTATGTTTTATTTAGTTTTTCCCAAACTTTTTTTTTTTGTTGCCTTAACCTGTACACGTTTGACCTCTAGTTAAACTGCTAAGCAGTTAGCTGTTGTTGACTTACCTGGCACAATAATCGTATCGTTCTTCATCCAATAATTGATGGACTTGGGATACGCCTCTGATTGGCATTCCAGCGAAATGTTCTGTGCCAATGCGGCGCCCACTAATTGATTTTGTATCCAAATCATTGGCGGAACTGTGAACGTAGAGGGAGAAAAAATATATAAATGCTCGATATAAGTGAAAAAGTGTGAACGTAGGGGAGCTAGAGAGCAAGAGAGGGATGGATTGACGTGTAATAGTGGAATGTAATTGCAGTGCCAGCTTAGGTATGTGGCTTAAATGAATGCCATATATGTATATGCATGCTTGTATGTGTGTGGAGAAAGTATGGTATGCTGGCGATAAAAACGAAAAGGTATTCGCATTTATATAAAATTCCATTTGTTATTGTTTTGCAATGCGATTTGTTGCGGTTGCTCTTTATTTGTCCAACTAATTGCTTTTTAATTTTATTGAAAGCCACACAGAGAGCTGGAGGGGAGGGCTCGTGCGTGGGCGAACTTTTGCTTTTTTTTGTTCATTTTGTTTATGGTTGGATAAGTTAAGCAATTCGCCAAGAGGATAAACGGTTAACCTCAAATCTCTTTGCTGCCCTTCTTCCGTTTTGGAATTTATGTAGAAAATGTAGCGCACTTTACGGCGCTCATCTAACTGTAAACTTGCCCCGGCAAATTGTTGGGCAACTTAAATTTTTATTTAATTAGCAGCACTAGCTGTAGTAAAAACAGGGGTGGGTAAGGGGTAGGGAGTTGTAGTGTCGTGGCAAATGGCAAAGGGAAAGAGCGCTAAAAATGCTAACTAGCTGGGGCACACTTAATTATTTACTTTATGCATGGCACCTAAAAGTATGCACCAGACTGACAAAGTGCTAAAGAGCGAGAGGCAAAAGAGACACAGTGCGAGAGTGAGAGAGAGCATGGAGTTTGCCCTGCTCTCAGGCAATATTAAAATGCACAGCTTATTTTCAATGGTGAGATTTGGGGTGGCGCTTTGTGTGTCACACGGTTTGTGTCTGTGTCCGGCTTCACTTTACTTCGCTCCCGTCTCGAGCTCATTGCTCATACGCCACCGACACATAGAAACGGAGAGAGACGGAGATGGAAACTACAGTCGACGCCATGCGGTGCTCTAGCGTAAAACTATAAATATTTAAATATGCAAAATTGATATGCCCCCCAGTTCCTGCAACTGCTTCAGCATCATTCCTTTACAACCCCCCGCATCCCTTATAGTACTTACAATGCACAATGAGCATGACACGTTTACTGACTGTTGGCGGTATGCCATTCGAGGCAATGCAGAGATAGGCGCCCATATTCAGGCGATTCACTTTGGCAATGGTCAGAAACGAGCCATTGTATGCGATAGCTGTAAATAAAACACACAAAACAAACATATAGAGAAAGAGAAGAAGAGAGGAAGAGAGAGTATATATATAAGTCGATTAATTAGGATATCAAACACATTAAGTAAGCAAACAAATTGTGGCTAACACACAAACACATACAGTTGATAATAAACATGTTCATGTGTGTTGCCACAAACATTTGCAACGTTGCATAGCGTTAGTCAAGTCTTAGGGCTTATAACAATTACTCACACATAACTGAATCATTTTGGCATCATAACTTCTTATTCACTCACTCTTAAAGTATTCAAGCTGATATGAACTTGTTTCCAAACAGAAAGTTCTGCCTTTAATCAGCTTACTCATTGCTTATGCAATTTTTAAACTTTTTTTTTTGGGGCAGAAAATGCTTCATCTTCATCATTTTGAGGAAACATTCCAATTGCAAATTTTCACAGAACGTTCGTAGTAGTACGTTAACTGTTAGAAAAGCAACGTCATTCACATTGCCTCCAGTTTTTGTGTGTGTGTGTGTGTTTGTGCGTTGCTTTTCGGTGCACATTGGCATTTTATTTCCATCTCGTTTGTGTCCAAGTCAAAATCGTTGCCTGACGGCCGATTTATCGATTTACCAAGTGGCAAAAGCGTAATGAATGTTTCATTTGTGCACCACCCAACCACCATCCCTAACCCCGAAAAACTAGTAGCTTCATTCACAGTGCCAGTGTGTATGTGTATGTAAATGTGGATTTGAGTTTGGCTTGTGTGGAATGTGTGTGAGCGTGTGTGCCTGGTGCCGTTTTTAGTAATGCACCTGTCATAGGTTGGCAAACATTATTGCTGCCTCATTGTTAGCTTGCCTAACACTAAAGTCAATGCGAGAATGCGATCAACTCCAACCTACGATTTGCAAAGCATCAACAGACAACTGACTTTCAGTTCACTACACTACCCAAACTGATGGTTGTTTGTGTTTTCAAGCATTCTGTGGCTTACAACTGTGAATAACTGAAAATATTTAAGAGCTGTAACTTCCTTATTTTCTGTTAGATTATTGGGTTTTTTAATTATTTAAGTTTAAAAACTTCATAACGCTTTTACTTTGACTTTCTATTAACTTCCCTTTTTTTCAACCTAGTAACCCTGACCAAAATTATAATGTTTTTCTTTGAAAGGCACCTACATTGTCAAGTGCTTATTAATATTAAACTTGAACAAATAAATTGCCCATCCACAAATCGACACTTGATTAGTATTATTAAGAAAAGTTTCCTGTGCGCTCGCTCGATAAAGTCACGAAGGCAGCGATAATTATGATGTGGCAGGCGTTTGGTGTTATTGCAACGGCAACACTTGCAACACACTTGCATTTAAATCAAGTTAATTATACGAAACTCGAGTATAAGTCACTTTTGAAAAAAAAATTTGCTCTCATGCTATTTAATGCGGAGAAAACACGCAGCAATGTCGACGGCCTTGTTTGACTTCGATATTGTAGCAAATAATTTACATGCTGACCCGCACACAGAATCCCCGCCAGAGTCCATTTGTCATGCATGCAGCGTGCAAATGCAAACACACTCTCTCATACACTCACACACACACACACGCACACTTAACAACGGGCACTCACACTTTCATTTACTGCTAGACACTTACCCTCGGCCCCATTGGGCAGTGGTATCAGTTCGCCACCTTCGCGTCGCCAGGTTATCGTTGGCGTTGGTGAACCGGTTGCAGCACATTTTAGGGTCACATTCGAGCCCTCGCGTATGACCATATCGGTGCTGGTCGGATAGTCCAGTATGTCTGGCGGCACTGTTGCACATACATACACACATACGACCAAACATAGTTATGGCAACAGTAACAAGCGACAGCACATATTATTCATACGCCGCGTGGGCCGTTCAACGATGCGGCGCAAGCAATGAAATGAGCATGTAGGTCCAGTGAATTGTTCGCCAGGTGTCACACCAGTTGGCAGTAGTAGCAGAAGCAGCGGCAACATTTAAAGTTGTTGTTTTTGTTGATGATGACATTGTTGTTTGGTTAGTTTGTTGGTTTACAGTTGTTGTTGTTGTGGCAGTTGATGTTGTCGTCAGCAGTTCATGTAAGTGAGAAAATGCAATAAAGAAATTTTGTTGAGTGGCTTTATTTCCATCAGGGCTCTTAACAATAAACCATTTTTAAGGGTCCAAATCCTTTGTTAGGGATCATAATTGATATTAATAAAACTTGTATATATTCAAATGCAGTTTAAGGGAAATGAGCTTAAAGAATATTTATTTATTCTTAAAAGTAATTAAGTTGAGTATAAGTATTCCTATTTTCAATATATTCATTTGCGTATGCCAATTAGGGCTTCAAACCATTATCGATTGATAATTATATTTACACTTTTCATATTTGCCTGAACTTTATTTTAATGACTGTCATCAAGAAAATACAATTTAAAAGTTAGAAATGTTCTACAAAGCAAAAAACATGTGTTTGTCTTTTAGTGAAAGTTTCCAAGTATTTGACATGCATTATTTTAATTGGCTATTAGTATTTTGAAGAAGTTGTTACTTGTGTCAAAAGAAAGAAGCCTCAACAATAAACATAAAGATAAAGAAACTTCAGCAAAAGCAACAACAACTACAACAATATATTTCTCCAATTAAGGTACTTGTGTGCATCTGCACTTTACAATCACAATAGCAGCAGCAACAGGAGCTCGAACAGGAGCAGGAGCAGAGCTCATGCATAACCTAAAAGGACATGTCGCTTGCTCCCATTTTTGACATTCTCATGCAGCGAGCTATCTGCTAGCTGCCAGCCCGGGACTGGACCCGGACACGGACACGGACACGGACCTGCACCTGAACCTGTCGCCTGTTGTGCGTGTGCCAGTCTCTGGTGTTACTTGGCAATTAATTATAATTTTACGCTTGACAATTTTTCACTTGCCCAAAAAGCAACAAAAAAAAAGGGAAAATACACGGGAGTGCTCCCAGTTCACTTAATGAATGAGCTTCCACTCCTCTTTCACCCTATCCCTGGTAACCGAAAACGAAATGTGCATTTAATAACTGGAGCATTTAAAATCACTTTTTGTTGGTTTCATTATTTTCATGATTCTGATTTGGTCACAGAAAATAAAATGGTAAAAACATCAAGCAGCTTCCAGCAATTTGGTAATTTATATTACAATGGCAGCTTCCAAGAAATTATTGACGGCAATAAGCGCAATGGGAGGGCACTTTCCTTTCAACCTGCCGTTGGGGCTTGGGTGATTGGCCAATACCCAGAGCCTAGCCACAAGCAAACAGAGATTCGAGCTATGACGCACAACATGAACACGTTGAAAACTTAAAAGTCTTCGTGTAAACAATGATGAGCATGTTGTACAAAATGTACATACATATTTTTTTATTTTTGCCTTTTTTCGTTGCTTTCTTTATTCACCTCTGTGCACACACATTACGTATACGTCATGTGGTACACAAGTCGAGTAGGCAAAAGGGCAGGCTGTTGACTTGCCATGTAATGGGCCCAGTCATGTCACACGCCTCAATCAAACACACACAAAAAAGCAGCAACAACAGCAGCAGCAGCAGTCAAAGGAGCCAAGCGACAAATGAGCCAAGTGACGAGAGGAATGTATGAGTTGGGAGGGGGTCAAAAGCTTTTTATCGCTGTGCTCAGTGGGTGATAACTTATAAAGTGAAGTGAAATGTGATGTGTGATAAAAATTAATTCCAAATATGCTGAAGTCAAGTGAATAAGAAAATAAAAATTAATATTGATATCAAGACAATTTGATTTTTAAATGATTTTTGTGTATTATTTATGCACAAAACCTTTTATAACTGAAAAGTGGTAAATAGGGTCAATAAATGTTATATATATAACATGCATATATGCAAGTAAAATGCATTTTCAAGCCAACTTTAACATCCTTTACATAGTTGGTTTAAGCAAATGAGCCGTAGCAAAATTTTTTAGTGTTCTTCTTTCTTGTGCGCCAGTCTTAACATCACTCAAGTACGAAAACTTCTATCCACCGGCTTTAAGTTGTAAATTCCATGCATTAAAATGCCATTTTTCAAACACACATTTTCCGCCATGCAGACTGAGTCAACAAATCCACTTTCGACGCCACCCAATGCCGTTTTGACACTTTAACAGCTTAGCCCCATTGAATGCCGCCCCATTTGCCTAGCGGCCGCCCCTCTTAACCTCTCCCGTCCTACTGCACTGCACAGCCCGTTCTAGTTGGTAACACAATGAAGCAGCATTGGACATTGCCGCCTCCACTGTCATGCATCAAAGCTGACCGAAAATGGACAACAAATTTCTCATCCATAAAAATTGTGGACACATTCTCGTCGGCGTTTTCATTCTATTTGCCACTTTTTTTTTATATACATATATTTTTCGCGTTTATTTGCCCATGCAGTTAGTTTGTTGTTGGTTGTGTCGATGATTGTTTTTATATGGATGCCAGACCGGGGCATTGAATTATTTATTTGAAACAATATATTTTCGCCCAATTGATGTTTTGCTTATGCTGCTAAAGGCATTGTCTGAACTAAGCCGTATGCTTCATGCCTTTTGCGTTTATTTTTTCATATTTTTTGCCTTCCTAGGGGTTATTTTAGTTATGCATTTTATTTCAGTTGCATGCCAGCTATTTGGGTGTTTTTTTATTGGTGGAAATACATGACACGATTTATGAAATGTTCAACAATATATAAAAAATCAGATCAGAAAACACATTTACCGGAATGCATATTCAATGGGTATATCTAATGCCATTGTTGACAATTTTTTGGTTTGGAAAGTTAAAAAATAAAATAATATAATAATAAAATACAATATTTAAAAATTGTCACTTTGATTTTGATATTTCTTCATACTCGAAATTATTTAAAGTTTTGCTGGAATACCAATTAATATTTTACAGCTAAGGTTCCCCACTTAAGCTTCTTCGTTTTGCATATTTAACACCACAAACCTTATCTCTTAATGTATATGTTCTCTAGTCTGGCTTAAAATCGTGCACAATATTTTGTCGACAACACTGAATAAACAATGATTTCATGTTGGTGGCAATGCTGATGACAACACTTCAGCCCTTGAAGGATAGTTGAGCTGAGTTGAGTGGAGTTGAGTGTGTGGGACCGAAAAAGTATGCAACAAGGAATCGCGCACTTTGTCAGTGGCAGCAAAAGCCGCGCTGATTCCATGCGGCTTCCCATTTTGCTTATGGACTTAGTTCATTTGGGTGAAAAGCATTTGCTGCACAGCTCAAAAACAGACAGCTGTTGAGTACAAAGAGTCATTGTGTGGGAGAGCTAATAAATTTCGCGCAGTGTAGACGGCTATAATGAATTTCGACATCAATGAAAACACAATCAACCAAAGTGGTTACTTACGACCGTAGTAAAATGCCGCGGTTTTTGGGACGCCGCCGAAACAGAACCAAACCCGTAACCCGAAACCCAAACGCAACCCAAGCCCAAGCCTTGAGGGCGGCATATTCATTTAAATTCTGTCTGGGAACCAACGCTTGGCTTGTCTTCTCTGAGGTTCTTTTTTTTTGTGTACCCCAGCTGAATAATTAACGTGGGCAGACACGGACATGGCAATGGACATGGACATAGGACTATGCCAGTTCAAAAGACAGTGAGGTGCACGTAGCATGTAAATTGTTTCATTACCTTTCACTTTGCCTGGGCCAGCTGCTCATTGTCTTACACCGAGCAAAAGAGAGAGACTAAGGGAAAGAGTAACTAATGTGCTGGCTAAGTGAAAAGTAAGTCTGCTTTAAAAAAAATGCCCATGCCATACTTAAAGCTTAAAGCGCTGACTAACTTAATAAGCCAATAGCTTATAAAACTTACCAAAACAGAAAACCCCTTTAAAACACACACACATATACATACATATGTGGTCCTACTAAAGTGAACTCAACTAAACGGAGTCGGCTGCCGCTGCAATTAGACTCAATCGTGAGTTTGTTTCGAAGTTGAACACAACTTTTCTTCGACCCAATTAAAACACCTAACTAGCCCCCCACACTTAACCCTTTGCCACTCGACACTTGGCTGAGCAATTAGCACAATTTGAAAAAAAATAAAACGAAACTATCAGCTGCGAAATGAAGCACAAGTTGAGGGCGTCAATTGATCGACTCAACAACTGCCACACAGTCAAGACAAATTACAATTACAATTTCAAACTCACACTCGCCCATAAAAGTTAAAGTACGTGTAATTGTACAGCAATTGGCATTTTTTTTGGAAATTCACTACACTTAACTAACTTAAATGAACTGCACACACTAGGTATATTTATTTGTTTATAGCTTACTCACCGACAACATCCAAATAACCGACTTGACTTTTCATCGGATCCGTGTTTATTTGGCACATATACCTGCAAGTTGTAAATATTTGCATATTAGATCTGTGCCTTAACTCAACATTATGTTGTAAAATAAAACAAGCAACAACACAACACAAACCATAAATGTAAAAGCAAAGCATGCGTGAAAACGTTTTACGAACATATTTTAACTGTCTGGCATAAATATGATACGAGCATAATCGTAAACCGAATGGCTCTATAAACAAGTAAACTTTTATCCTTGAACACATAAACACTATTTAAAATAAAATTTTCTTTAAAAACTTGAATACAAGAAAATATTTAGCTATTTATGTAAATAAAATAAGGGTGTCACAACAAGTTTGCATATAAGTTAAAATTATAAAACGGCTTAGACATATGTTTATAGTTTTTTTTGTACACATTACCAGCCTTTGTCGGACTCCTTGACATCACGTATACGCAGTATCCAAGCACGTTTCTCAGCGTGAGTAATACTCATGCGATGATTTTTAGTAATGACGTGATTTTGTATCGTTAAAATCGTTTGTGTATCGACACGTAGCCACGCAATCTGCACAAAAGAAATACACATTGTACATATTATTGTCAAGAAGTGAATGGAATAAATTGTAAAACTAAAACGCTTAACGATTTGAGTACAATGTTAATGCTAAGCTAGCGTGGTTCGCGCTCATTTATTAGTGCCAAAGACACACAAAATGTCGCCAACGTTCTGGTTGATGTGCTGAAATGTTAAGAATGTGATGCATGGAACGCTTAAAGCACCTTAAATTGTGTCAGGACTTAAGCAAATAATGCATAGTGAAGTTTCCAATTTGTGTTATATTAAATTCACTTATGCTTAGTTCTGAGTATTCCTTATTGCATAGTTTGTAATTGAATACTATACAGTCTGGCGTACTTGAAGCTCAGCATAAGAATATGTTATTAAAGCCAAAGGTAAACCAGTTATCGATATTATTTCTGTGAAAAAATGGAAAAATCTAAAAGTCAAAGTGCATTTTATATTGTGTTTTCAAATTTTGTATTAGTATAAATTTTTTAAAAAAAAAAAAAAAAAAATAAAAAATTTTTTTAATAATAAAAAAAAAAATTTTTTTTTTTTTTTTTTTTTTTTTTTTTTTTTTTTTTTTTTTTTTTTTTTTAATTTAATTTTTTTTTTTTTTTTTAAAAAAAAAAAATTTTTTTTTTTTTTTTTTTTTTTTTTTTTTTTTTTTTTTTTTTTTTTTCCTCCCTCTTAATATTTTTTTTTTTTTTTAATTTTTTTTTTTTTAATTTTTTTTTTTTTTTTTTTTTTTTTTTTTTTTTTTTTTTTTTTTTTTTTTTTTTTTTTTTTTTTTTTTTTTTTTAACACCACTTTTTTTTTTTCATTTTGTTTATGATCCAGCTCAAGTTCGCTGTTGTTTTTTTTTTTTTTGTTTCAATCTTCGAATCAAGAGTGCTCAAATTATAAGGTAGTCAAATTGTTGTATTTTTCCATTCAATCTATAAAAGACATCAATTTACTATCTTTCAATTTGTACGCTTAAGTGCAACGAACAATGGATAACCGACAAATGGCTACAACATAATAAGCATTACATTTGCCGTATTTGAACGCTATCTAACGATATCATCATCAACAAGAAGCCCCGCCCAGCACGGAGATTATCAATTTGTTGCGTGCGCTTTCATCAGGTCCATTTACCTAACCATTTACCATACCGGGCCTAAAAGCTGACTAACAAAAAATTGCGGCGAGCCGTTTTGCTATTTTCGTTTCGGCAATTCATTGAGCAGCGTTCACCTTTTTTTTTCGTTTTGGCTGCTTTTACACAGCGGGTCACGAAATCAAAGTGGCGCCCAGGGGGCTTTGAAACGTGCCACAGACTCGAGGGAGAGATAGAGTGCGAGACTGGAACCGTAAAAAACCCCTAACACAAAAAAGGGTCAGCACAAATGGCGCACGCATTATGCGTTTAACGAGAGGACACGCACATAAACAATCACACGCATAGGACACAAAGGATTCGTGGGAAAGAACTTTGGTTTGAAAACTATGCCACGTTTTATTTGATGAAGTGTAAACAGTGTGGAATGACAGCAAGGCCAGCAAAGTTTTCCATTAAAAGCAACACCTGGATGGCGACTAATTGTTACCGATTGATAAACTAAAAGCAAACGAAGTTTAAGGGAAAGCATAAAGGATCAACTTACCTTATACGTTTGCAGATTATCGACGACACATTGAAGAACAGCTTCTCGACTAACTGGTACCGTGACATTCTGCAACAATTCGCCAAACTTGGGTAGATCTGCAATGTGAAAGAAGTGAAAATGTTAATGTGAACTGTGTATATATAATTTTCAGTGTTATCCATAACAAGGTATATATCAGACGGTTTCTTTATTTGAGCTTAGAAGCGTCTTTATGTACCTTTTACTGGATTCCATTGAACTTCACATTTTATTTAAAGTGTGCTGGACAGACAGCCTGCATTGAGTCAAAATTATCTTAGAATAGGGGAGCTTCACTTATAATAATTACTTAAGTTAAGAGCCCCAGTTCTCAGATAATGCGGCCAAAAGCTTCATCAACCAGAAACAATAAGGTAAAATGTTTGGGAAACTTGCAAAAAGTTAAGTCGGGCTAAAATAATTAAGTTATAGTAATCGAAAGATCTGGTCACAAAATGTTGGCATAAAATCGGGAAAAAATTACTCTTCTTCATTTAAATTCAGTATTAAATTAGAGCGTAAAACAAGACTGTTGATGTTTTTCATATGAAAATCATACTAAAATATACAAAATATAAAAAAAAGTAAAAGTTCTGTTCCTCTAGCATGTTGGTTATTGGTCACAAAAATTTGGCATGAAAATTGGGTAAAAATTGAGTTTTTAAAGCGCAAAACAAGACTTTTGATGTAATAATTTTGCACATCGGGCTTTTGATTATGGCAATTCGAAAGTTTTGTTCTACTCTAAAATTTGAATTTTTTTTTAAAGTTTTGGGGTGCATTCTCGAATTTTCGCGACATTATCCTTTTTACTTATTTAAAATATCCCGTATTAATTATGAGGATTATACATTAATGGAGAGTTTATAATTACAACTAAGGTTCTTTGTGTGTCACGTTATCCTACGTTCTACTTTTTTTCAATTATTCAAACAAAACGTTTCTCTGAACACCTTTTGAACAAACTGACATTATAAAACTCACACCCTCTCATTCCGTTTGTATACAAATGTCGCGTTCTTAGAATTTTTCTGGAGTTTATCCCCCGCTGTCATCATGTACGTAGATGCTGGATTGTTTTGTCGACTTGTTTACAAGCCGTGCGTCAGTCAGTTAGTCAGTCTGTGATTCAGTCAGGCAGTCAATCAATGGTTTAGCGCTCAAATGCCCAGCGATGCGTACAATGCGCGGGTTGACTTTAAAGGCGCGCCCGCAAGTATGCAACAGATTTGTGGTTTTGAGTGGCAGCCTTTAAAAGTTTGCCTATTCACCCACGCACACTTGTCGCTTATTGTTGGGGTGTGTGTGTGTGTAAGGGTGTATGTGTTGTGTGTGTGAGTGTGTTTGCGTGTTTGTGTCGCTGACATGCCAAGGAGACCTCAACAAAGTTGGCGTTACGCATACGCCCCAGAATGTTATGAAAACAGAAAACAACACAAAAAAAATAAAATAAAATAAAAATAAATAAAGGAGCCGTCGGCTGAAGATGCTTTCTTATAGTATGCGGGGCACGCGTCAGTTAAAGCAAATCAACACATAACAATCTTGTACTCAAAATGCGTAAACAATGTGATAAGCAGAGACAGACAGTAAGAAAGAGGGAGAGAGCCACACTGAGAGAAAAGAGAAAAGACAGAGACAGTCAGGGTATGAGTATGTTTTTTTGATGTGTATTGATGTGGCCGTAAATCTCACTTCCAAGGGGTAAACAGCGAAGAAAGTTGGGAATGTATTGCAAGACACTGACGAGAATTTTGTATGTTGCTCAGTTCTTTAGCTGTTTGTTTGTTTGCTTTCTTGTGTGTGAGTGTGTTTATGTGTTGTCATGTTGCGGATTGTCGCCTAATCTCCGGCTAAACATCACGTTCAACGCCGTTAAATATACACTAATCGGTCTTAAGGGTATATTGATTGCAATAAAAAGTAAATACGCTCGTTAGGGAAAAGCGATTGGCATTCAATTAGCTTTAAAGGGCAAAATGTATATAATAATATCACATCATATAGGATTACTGCGTTGAGAGAATGTGTTTGATTTTAATATAAAAAAGAATTCATTTCAGCCGTAGGCAACTTAATAAAATATCTCCCCACATTATCAATTTTACACTTAAAATAAAACTATTAAATCAATGTATTGTACATCAACTAATAACATGTAATTTGATATTTAAGCTTTTTTTTATTTAAAAGAGCAACCAAGCTTCATCTTTTCTTTACCTAGCTTAATGTTTCGCTATTGTGCGCCCTGAAGTATGCTCCACCAGATAATAATAACGGCAAAAAGGAAGTCCAATTGCCTAAGTATAGGCAACGATAATTTTGCCGCTTCGCTCTTTATGCTGTTGTGCCAGCTAATAAGCTCGATTACCCTGATGCTTCTGACGCGTCAATAAAAATTTGCCACAGACTGTGCTGCCCCCAACTCAACGCCTGACACTCCACCTCGAGAACTGGCTTAACGTTCCCTCTCTCCCTTCCTTGTTGTCTGTGTAACAGCTTTCTGTGTTGCCTTTTGCCAACTCATTTGATTTGGCTCCGTTTATATTGATATGCTCCTGCCTCAGTGCCTACAGCTCTTCCTTCCTCTATCAACGAGCCGTTGCGTGTATTTTTATGGCATACTTTTTGGCGCGCGTTCGTGTGTAAATATGTGCAAATTCGCAAAATTCGTTACATATTTCGTTGTTGTTGCTGTGTTTCTGTGCCGCACATCATTCGATGTGGACTTGGGTGTGATTGTTTAGTGGATTTATGGGCACATGAAATTAGGATTTAATGTGCATATGTCTTGTGCCTTGAGTGGATTTATTGCACATCCTTCTGCGTATCCCTCATCGCCGCTGTACTTAACATAATGCTTATGATATATATTGTATATGTGAATACAGCAAATCGTTTTTGAATTCTATCCTTCCCTCCTCTTTGTTGCTCTGCTTGTTCATTGTGTGTGTGTGTGTTTGTTTCCCCTATGAAAACAATGCTGATTTGTTTGTGTGTTATGGTTAGAAGTGGCTTAGCGGCTGAGTTGTGTAAGCCGCACGAGGTGATACGGCTTATGGGTTTTTGTAATTGTTATCTAAACTGTCAAAATGATATTTAATAAGGGTTGTGTAACAACAAAAAGCTGTACATAACTTTGAGCTTATCAAATATTTTTCGATTGCAACTGCTTGATTTTCTTATTGTTTATGCAGTCGACACGTGCATTCATTTAGAGCATACTTATATCATATCCGCTTTTTTTTGTATTTTAATATACAATTATGCAACCGCTTTGGCTTATCGCTAAGTGTTCTTAAGGCCGCATTCTTGCGACATTCTTAAGCCTACTACTATAGGCGCACTTTTTAGCTCACTCTACACACAAATTTCAACTTTAAGCTCACTTTATTAAGTCAACTCAACTTGAGTCGAGTCGACTCGGCATTTCAACTTAATAAGCACAACAACAACAGTCGACGGCAAATGGCGCTATTTAAATGCTAAACAACTCTATTAAGTTGCACGACATACACACACACACACACACTTACACACACATGGCAATGTGGCACACACAAACTTTTTTTCAGCCAAGTTACTTGAGCAGTTTTTTTTGGTAGGGATGGGGTGGTGGGAGTAAGAGAAATGGAACCTCAGCACGTTTCAAATACAATTTACAATAAATAAAATTTAAAAGCGAGAAAAAATGCTGCGACAACAGCAACAGCAACAGCGACTGGAGCAACTGAAGCAACTAAAGACCGAAAGAGACACAAACTCACAAGCTCAGCAGCGACTGACTTAATGGCAACGAACGGAGTGTGAAGGCGGAAGCAATGGCGAGAAGTAAGCACGTGACGCGTTGGGATAAGCAACACGATACGAAAAACATGCGACAAATGCTTACTTTGACCACATCGAAGAGTGTATGCCCTCAAGAAAAAACAAAAACGTTGAGACATGATTTTTATCATTTCGATAATTAGAAGTAAAGCAGAACTTAGAGGCGTTTTCCCGTGGTTCTATAGCCCAGGGGGTTAAGCCCCCAGGGCAATGAACTGATTGCATGCGAGTTCGAATCACAGAAATAACTTTTTGCTCGTAACTGATGACAAGTTTTTTTGTTGCGTTTACAACTTGCCACTTAATTTTTGTCAGCCGTAAAGTTTAAATAGTTAACCAAATGCAACCTTATTCATGTGTTAACAATACCTCCAACTAAATGAGCAAACTCAAAAATAATAATTACAAATCTTTGCAATATAATAATGTTAGTTAAGAAGTATATTTGAAACTTTTTTAGAATTTGTATTCATTATTTATAATCAGTTTTTGACATCAAATTTTATTATTTAAATATTAATAGGTGAAAAAATGTCCTTATTCTAATATAAATTAATGTTACATATTAAATAAATTTAACTTCAATTTGTATTTTTTAATTTTCTAAGCTAAGCAAAAAATTAACTCTTTCTTTTGCAAAGTACTCAAAAATGTTTACTGTCCTTGTACACCCATATATTGTGTACTGTATTGTATGTTTGTAGATTTGCCTGTCTGTGTAAATTTAAATTGTTGCAAGGGAAGTAATAAGAAAAGTCGTCTTACCTTTCTCTGGTATCACATTGACGGCCGTGTCCTCGCGAATGTCTTCCAGCAGCTCCTCGTGATTTTGCATTTCCGCTTTTGTGTTTGCAGTTCGCACGACGAAAGTGAGTGAAGGATGCACAACACGAAAGAGAAGGGCGAAAAGAAGAGAATAAGAAGAAGATGAAGAAGAAGTGTTAGAGTGTAACATTTAAAGATATTACGTAGTTAATTTTAGCTCGGTTAGCTTTGGTAAAAATTCAATTTGTGGTTTGAGCATTGAGCTGTGTTCTCACATCTATATAAACAGATAAACAGGTTGCACAGCAACCGCCCGAAAACCAAAAAACCACACACACGCACACGCACACACACATACGTAGCAGCCGCAATGCTGGTCGCATAGTTTAACCCAGGGAATTGCTTTGAGTTGGCTTGTTCGAGAGGGAAGGGGGAAAGGTGCTGGGTCGGTGCCTTGACTGTTCGCTTCATGTATTTTTCCAATATTTTAGCCCATTTGTTCGACGCCTTCTTTACGAGCAGCTTGTAATTTTCGCGACCACAAAATGAAGTTGCACAAAATGCGCAATTTGACTTTTGTGCAGCAGCTGCGAATGAAGCAACGAAATCAATAAACGAACCATCAACAAGGGGGGTGGTATGGTTGTCGTATATGTATATATATATATATAGTATATTCCCCCGACAGGTAATGCAATGCACGCATCATAAAATATTAAGTAAATGGCCAAATGGGTAAATGGCAAATGGATTTACGTTTATGCGTTCTGTGTTTAGAATAAGGGAAAGAGAGAAGGTTAGAGAGGGCTAAAGCGAGAGGGGGGCTTGCACATTCCCAGAATAGTTGGGCAGTAAATTCAGTCTAAAACGCTTTGTGATTTGAGTTTGTTTTTTTTTTGCGCTGTAATGGGATCAGTTTGAAAGCGTGGCGGAATAAAGCAGTTAGATAACTTAATTAGCATATAATTGAACTGTGAGATGATTTTAATATTGGGTATTAGTGCTTTTGCTTTCAATTGCCAGTTGTGCACTGTATAAGTGTAATTAGTTGATTGATGCGCGTTAAATGAATAACGCAAGGTTATTTTTGTGTGTGAGAAACTTTGGTTTAAAATAATTTATATATCTATTCAACACAATAAGTTTATTATTAACTTCAACACATATTTCTTTTCATGACTTTATTGCCTTCTTCCTTTGAAGCTTGAGTATAATCTCTTTGCTACGGCTAAGTACTAAACTTGAAGTCAATCATTGAACATCTCAATTGCCAAGCAGTTACTATCAAATCAGTAAAACCTGCCCGTTATGCTGGGCATAGTGGGTGGCTGGTGGTCGTTTTATTTTATGGATGATGTGCTTGCCCCATTTTCACGGTCACGTTGAACTGGCTGCTAAATCACGTCATGGCAATAGCATCGAGCAGAATGTGAAAGAAAGCATAGAAAACTCTATTTTTGAAAACTCTTCTTTTTTTTTGGTTATTGGTGCATGGGGCGAGAGCTGTCTGGTCGAGGTGGCACGTAACATTTGCTGGCAACATTTTGTGACCCTCTGCGAATGCGTTTCCACAGCCAGCAGCAGCAGCAGCAGCAATATGACAGCAAACTTGGGGTTGACTTGCCAGCTTGCAACTAAACTACAACAACAGCAGAGTACAGAAAAATATTACAAAAGAGGCTGCTGAGCTGCCAAGTCGAGCGCAAAGTTGTTGCCTAAACTTCAGCATCAGCAAACCGATTTTCCTTTTACTGGCTGTATTTGATGTTCCCCACGCAGAGTCCCTTGCAGCTTGCTTTCTTTCCCTTCTGCTGACAAACCCTTGCTGAAAT
Organism: Scaptomyza pallida; assembly: GCA_018152965.1. Classification (NCBI taxonomy): domain Eukaryota; kingdom Metazoa; phylum Arthropoda; class Insecta; order Diptera; family Drosophilidae; genus Scaptomyza; species Scaptomyza pallida. The sequence goes on along the minus strand of JAECXP010000051.1, from coordinate 1,791,576 downwards.
CGAATTTATTGCATACTTTTGTGCGTTTTGGTACTGCAACAACGACAACAACAATAGCAACAACAACAGCCACAAAGTGTATTTGCCTTGCCAGACAGCTGTGACACTTGCACAAAGTCATTTTATCAAGCCCTCACTGCAAATGGAGCCCCACCGCCTTCCCTTTCCAATCCATTGCCCTGCCCCCTTGGTAGTTAGCATGTGTTTGGCGTTTATTAAAATGCAAACAGCACCCGAATTGTTGAACATGAAAATTAATTGAAAATTTGTTTCATTTTAGTTACTAGCCTTGCCTGCAAATTCTTTATATACCATACTCCATATCCCAACGTTATTCGTTGCTGTCTTTGTTTGGAATTTTGTATTTGAGTCGCCTTCAACGCTTTGCCATTCAATTGGTTTCCTTCGCCGAATTTCAATTCATTTGCTCTATTGACTCGTGTTTGTGTCTCTGTCTCTGTCTGCACGCACCGGTTAGAGTCCAAGGCCTTTGCGCTTATAAATAACTTAATTTTTTTCCTTTCTCTCTCTCTCGATATTTTTTTCAAGCTGTCATCGTGCCGAAAAAAACTAGGCGAAATATATGCCAAGGTGGCCAAATAAATGGCACTAAAAAATCAATAGTAAACGCTTGAATAGACGAAAAATGAGAGTTCTCGGAAAGAGACAGCAAAACAGAGAAAAAAAAAATAGTGAAAGGGAGGGGAATCAAATTGGAATGTAAATGTGACAAAGTCAACGTTGGCAGGCAATTCTCACATACCTTTGAAATGCTGAAATAGTACTTGCTGAATATTTCACTAAAACACGACAAAATAGGATCAAGCCAACTATGCAGAAGTTGGGTTGTTTTGGTATTTTTAAAGATACTGTTATGGCTTTGAAATTTATATTATTGGGTATTCTATATTAATTATACTTTCTGTAGGATATCCCAAAGAGAGTCTTCTGAGCGTGCCCATCTCTCATTTCCTTATCATTAAACCCTGAAAAAGCTTATAAACATACTTCAAATTGAGCTATTTCTGTTTACCGCTTGATTGGGCTCACCTTTTCTTTAGGGACAGGCAGCTACGGCTGAATAGACTGTGTGTTGGCCAAACCTCAAAACTTTATTAGCCAAAAAGCACGCGCCCAAAAAATTGAGGGAACACCAAAGCGAATAACGCGACAGCAGCAACAACAACAGCAGCAAGAACAGTGGAAAATCTTTGAAACGTTGAACGCCATAAATTGCACGGCGGCAAAAATAAATGTAAAGTAAATGGCGCTAATTCAAAGTAGATTTATTTATTATGCCATTTTTTGCCTTGCGGCAACGCGCCAAGAAAATATGCTTGAAATTCTTTTCTTTTTTTCACAGTTCGTTGTCGCTTTCCCACTCTCTCTCTCTTTCTCTTCCTTTTGCTCGCAACTTTAAGACACAAATGAAAATATACGAGTATAAGCAAAAATTATGCAACAAAAACAATAAAGATGCTTTAGAAAAAAAAGAAAGAAAATTCGTGAACCATTCGTTGGTTCTGGCATTAATGGGCAGCTGTGAGTTTTCTTTTCTTCTGTTAAGTACACGAGCATATTAATTTACACATGCTGTGGCGCCTCCGTTTTGTGAAGCGACGCACCTGCTGCGACTGGCGGCATCTACACTCATCCTCAAACGAGTTTAGCCTAGACGCAGCCGCCTGGACGTGTCGTCTGTTGATTTTGGCCATAATGCTAACGCATTTAAGCCAATTTTCGTGTCAAGTCTCAATGATTTATTAGCCCAGCGCTAGGCTGCTGTCTAAGCAGTAGAGTAGCCCTCGTCTGAGTGGAAGCTTAAGGCTCCGGATACGTCAGAGCCCAATTGCGCGTGGAGGTGTCGACAACTGCCTTAAAGTTGCACAAATTTGTCTACAATTTGTAAATGCCTTTTATTTATTATTATTATTTTTTGTTTGGCTAATGATGAGAATTACGCAAGAATTCGAAAAGTTGTTGTGAGCAAGGCTGACTTATTGTTTGTTCTCTTTTCAAGGGCTTTTTGTTTGCGGATGTTTTAAACAAGTTAAAAAAAATGTTGCAAAAGAATTTTCCTCTTTCACTTTCTAATATTCAAATGATTTCATATAAATGTAATTATTTTTCATTTTTTTAAGCAACTTTTGCTTTTTTTTTTTAAAGTGGCATATTATCTGCAAAGTGTATTTTTGGTTTTCAGCTCACGTATTTGGTACACTTAACCATCGTTTTCTCTTTCTTGTCTCCTTTCAAAGATAAGCGACAAGGCGGAGCTGGTTAGATTTTTGTGTCCTTCGAGCACTTTTAGTCAAATTGCAACAATTTAAAAGCTGACAAAATGCTTAAAGCTAAAAGTTAAATAAATAATTAAAACTTTTGCGCTAAGGGCTAAAAGCTAACATAATAGAAAATGCAAACAAACAAAATGTTTTGCATTTATTATGTGAAATAAAAGATAAAAAGTCATTTTTGAAGTCCCATATGCATTTCTTTTGTTTAAAATGAACAATGGCCAGCAATGAATTATATTTAGCCTTTGGTTTTTGGCTAACTTCATAATTATTTGGGTCACTTGCCCAGCGTCGAGATTAGGAAATTGACTTTTGTTACAATTTGGCTCCCCAAAATAGCGATAACTAACTAAATCGAGTTATATGAAACAAACATCAACAACAATTTATTAAAGCATTTTTAACTTGATTTATTTATTAAAGTTTTTCAACCCATACATCTAGAAAAAGTATTAACTTCCTCTCAGAATTCTCAGTCTTAAATTTCTCTATCCCTTAAATAGCTTCAAGCACTTGTAATGTATGACTCGCATTGCATTTTTGGCCAAGTTGGTCAGCAAACTCGCCAAATGATTATGAAACTTTTCGTTGCGTACGTGAGCAGAGATTGTCGAGAAAATGCTTAGAGTGAGAATGAAAAACTACTTGCTCTCTCCCGACTACTTTGTTGCAAGTCTTCAAGTGGAAAACTAAAGTTGCCCCCTATTGGCTGTTCAACTTTCAACTGGAAAGTGTAACTTTCAAATTAGCACAGTCAAATTTAGTGTTTAAAAGTGCAAGTGTGTGTGTGTGTGTGTTAGCAGTTAACATTCCCAATGCGGTGTCATGTGTCAGATGTTAGCAGCTTGAAGTAGCCCAAAAACATTTTGGACAACTTTATCATATCGCATTTATCAGCAAGCCCAAAACAAACTGCAGCTGCCTTGGACCCAAACTTTTACTAATTGAGTTGTGCTTGTATCAGTGTGTGTTTTTTGTTTAGTTGGTTGACACTTTTTTAATATAAGGCAGAGTGTGGGGCGTTTCGTTACTCATTAGAAACTCAAAGACTTCAGCCTGCGGCCTTGGCCATGGGTCAAAATGCAAAGTGGCAAGCGAAGAGAGCTGCGAGCTGCTAGCTAGGAGCTGGAAGCTGGGAGTGCTGGAAATTAAATTTTGTGTGTAACAGAACTACAAAGGCAACTTCAAACGAGACACGAACAAACGATGCTAACGTGAAATAATGTTAAAAACAAACATTCGCCAAGAGGCAAGAGCCGAAAAGCGAAAAAAAAAACAAGAAACAAAACAAACACATGACAAACAAAAAACCGAGGAGAATACAAAATAAAACACAAATTACAGCAACAATAAAAAACAGAGTACATACACAAACAACAACAACAAAGAGCAAACACTTCATCCACAAGAGCAACACAACGCCTCAAAAGACCAACATCAGCCGTGATTGCCATTCTTGTTTTTCTTTTTTTCGCTTTTATTTTTTTTGTTTTTGTTTTTTGCACTCTGCTGTTCGGCACGTTGCTCATCCGCCCCTTTGGTCGAGTGAGGCGCTAAACAATGCAAAGCGCAAAAAAGTGTTGCATACTTTTAGCAGCAACGCGAAAAGCGTGTGAAAGATGCACACAGCCAGGGTGAGTCGGGGATCGTGTGTGTTTGTGGGCGGGACAACAGTTTTGCCAGTCAACTGGGGAAAACTGTTGAAAAATTGTCAAACAATTGCAGCCAAAGGATTGGGGGCCGAATGCTTAGCTGCATGGGGAATTGCCGTGGTGCTAAAGTGTGGGGCTGTCGATGGCAGGAGAAAAAAGCAGGGGGCGTGTCACTGCTAACAAATATTACGAAATGCACATGAGAAGCCGAGAGCTGAAATGAAATCATGGACTGAAATTTAATTTGACAATGTCAGGCAGCAGCCAGCACGTAACGTGCGCAATGAAGAAACGTTGAGAGAAAAAATTGATAAAGCGATAAAGTTTTGACTACGTGATTAAAATGCTATTAAAACACATACACACACACACACACACACATACACAGACTTGCTGCCACACACATACAGTCATGCATGACTGAGGCGAAAAGTTTTTGATAGCTGAACGGCAAAAGTTTTTAAGTTTATACATTAATAAACATAAAGCTCAAAATGTTATTTTTTTCGGTTTACAGGTATTTAATTATTTCTATGGTTTTAAGTTATGAACACAACTTTTGATTGCACACGAAATTAAAATAGTTGTTTGTGTATAATGTTTTACTTAACTTTCTGTATTATTAATATTTAACAAGGTATAAAAGTTTTTTGATATTTTGTTTTGATTTTGACGAATTGTCTAAAGAAAATATATGTATATATATGCATATAGTAAGCATATTGAATGTTTTTAATCAGTAAACAAGTAAATCAAAAAAAATTTTGAAGACATGCTTTCTTGCATACATTTGTATTAGATTTTTTACCATCATTCCTGCAATACCCAAATATTAAAATTATTTTTGTGATTTAAAAAAAAAAAGCAAAAAAGCAAATAAAAGCATGTCAAATGTATGTCTCGGCCGGGGTTCGAACCCACGGCCTTTGGCCTGTGAAGCGGCAGTCTTCCCTAAATGCCACCAGAGCTTGTGAATTTCGGCAGTCATATTAGTAACTTAAGGAAAAGGGAAAACTGTTTTTCGTGGTTTTTACATGATATTACACATTTTATCACGCCGAATTGTCATCTGAAACACATTTTTGGTGAAAATTGCAGAGCTCTAGCTAGTCGGGAACTTGGTGAAAATTTGATTACAAGATTTCGGGACAGACAGAAAAGTCTGTTAAACTTGTAATAATAAAATAAAAACAGACAAGTCAAGTTCAAATAAAGCATGTAAAAGTTGGGATTAATTTTTTTTAAAACACTTTAAATTAATACAAAAAAAAAATTGTTATAGTCAAAATTAAATAAAACAATAAATCAACACCGTAAAAATTAAGTCAAAGCGTCAATCGTTTAATTTTAACGACCAGCTTAAATTTATATAGTTTGTCATTTCAATTTACACAATAAAAAATCATTGCACATTCAATTGAGCACAAATTTGTTAACAGCACAAAAAAGCAAGCAAGCAAACAATATAATAACACACTGCTGACCACTTTGCAAACTGTAAAACTTGGTCAACATGTCAAGTCATAAGCCCAAAACCAGCCCAGCGACCCAAAGCGCCATCAATCAGAGTGTCAATCACTTTTTGTCTGAGCGTTCTTCCCAAGTCACTGGCCTAAGTAGATGTTCTCATGTTAAGCACACACACACGCAGACATACAGACACACATAAAGATACATGTATGTACATGGATTTTGAGCGGTTCAACATTGTTGAACAATGTCAACTGTTGTCCACTTGTTGAGCACCCACAGGAGTAGCGGCAGCCCACAAGTCATGGACAAAGAAAACTTAAGTGGCCACAAACACGGGTCTGGGCTTTCCCTGGTCTGGCTTGTGGCTGCCACAAGTGTATATGTGTGTGTGCGCTTATTTTGGGCACGAGTAAGACAGACAGAGAGACAGATATCGACAAAGTGAATGTCAGACCACAGCAGCCACAGCATTCGTATACGAATACGTAAACGGAATACGCATACGACATGTGGGCGCTTTAATTATTCTGAAAACGGCTTAAGTCTTGGGCCCAACTTAAACAGCCACTAAAACTCAGTCAAGCACGTGCTCCCAAACTGCCCTCAGTGTGCAATGAGCCAAACTTGGGTTTTTTGAATGCCATCTCCACCCACTGCCTAACTGGCTGCCAGTCACATAATTCCGCTCGACTGACACACACTCAGGCACACAGATGGGACAACCGACAGTTGAGAGGGGAAATGGAGAGACTAGCGACACTTAAAAGTTTGTTGGCACTTGGCAGCCGCGCCAAGTTGACCTTGTGCTTAGCACAAAGGAAAAGCAAACGCAAAACGCAAATAGAGCGTGATAACTCTCAAACTGTCCACCAATTCAACTCTTCTTCCCCGGTGTGTGACTGAACAAAAAGTGACGTGGCTGAAATTCATCTCTAAAAATAAAGATACTTGTGACTTAAGATGCTTTTATTTGTGCCAAAGGACTTGCACGAGTGCATTCGTAATACTCTCTTTGGGGATTTATTAGTTGTGGGTATAATGTTTCGAAACCTGTTTTGCAATATTGCAGAGAATATAAGCTTTAAGTTGAAATATTTTTTTAACAATTTTATTCACCGCATATTTAAAGTATGTAATTGGTGAGCTAAAAAACAGCTCATTTAAAAAATGTTTTGATTATATTTTTTTCAAAAATTAATGCTTGACCACAAAGCAACTAACCACTAGCTATTTATTTATGTTAATCACTTGAAATAATTTAATTTAAATGAATATTGAAGAGAATCCCCTTACTATGTGATTTGACTTTACTTTTATAATCCAATATATATATTTTTTTGTCAAACTCACCCAAATGATGTGCAATATGATCTCGTTCCTCGGACTCGCCAATTATAAAATCAGAATGCTGCTGCTGATGATGCAGCAGATCCATGTGATGCTGATGCATTTCGCTGTCGTCGTCATCCTGTGCGACGGCCATAGACTGGGAGAGGGTCAGCCAAGTGGCCGAGGCGGCGGCAGCGGCAACAATTAGCCATGAGCATATTTCCGGCATTTTATGTTTCCGTTGCAGTTTCATTACGCGGCGCCGTCGCTGCGCCAACGTTGTTGCATCCGCTGTCAGCGGAAATGTTTTAATTTTCATTTTTATTTGTTTATGCGTTTTTGAGTTTCTCTTTGCTCCCCAACCAGTAGTAATTTTTGCTTCTCTCTCTGTCTCTCTCTCTCTCTCTTACAGTTGTTACTGTTGCTACTTGCTTTTTGTCAATGTTTACGCGTTGGCCGGCACTTGCATAGTTTCATTTGCTTGTTGTTGTTTGTTTGTTTGCTTGTTTTTTGTCTCTTCGTCTGCTTTGCTAGATTCGCATATTCTTTGTCTGTGCGAAAATGTGCTCTTCTTATCTCTGGCGCGTTTTACTTTCAATTCATTGCGCTGTGACTGTTAAATATTTACGCGCAACAATTTGTTCAGCTCTGGGCTGAATGGCAAAACACATTTTCCATTGCATAACTGCAGGCGCAGGGCGAAGTACATTCCCTTTGGAGTTGACGTTGTCGTCCTCAACTGCAATACAATATATAAATAATAAATAATATAAAAATGCATGGCATGTTTTTAATATGTTTCCCCTTTTCTTTTTTTTGCTTTTTCATTATTTCTATTATTACTCGAATTTTTTTTTTCTTTTGCGTTTACATTTATTTGACTGTTTTGTGCATTCCTGTAAGTTTTCAACGTGGCATTATTAAATATCATTTAATTATTTATTCATTTGCATAACGCTGTGAGCTACTCACAAGCCCACAAGGCCCCCCGCCGCCGACTGTGTCTATGAGTGGTTATAAATTATGTGCTAACAGCATACATATATGGATGGTATTAATAGTCGGCAACTTTGTGGCGTAATTATGGCTGCACGAGCAGCGTTTGTCAGTGTGTGCGTGTATGTGTTTAAAACAGAGTGAAAATGAGAGCGGAAAAGCGAGTGAAGCGTTTTTAGAGACCATTAAATATTCTCTCAGTGAGTAAAGACAGCGTGCGACCTTGAGGCAGCAGCTGAACTTAAGCCACTTAATGTCGAAGAAACTACTTAAAGCCATTTTTAATGTTTCCTCTGGTCATAATTAAGTAATCATGTTTAAGAACCAGCAATAAATAAAATTTCATTGCTAAATTACAGTAAACTAAAGTAAAAGTTCACAGGATATGCAAAAAGAAAGCTGATACTATAGCTAAAATATGTTTCTACAGCACATTTTGTATAAAATGAACTAAGTTTCTATTTAAATATATTACTTTATACATTTATTACTATAAGAAGATTAACTGGCATAAATGCATGAATGAAGTCAAGGTCATGACTCGTCACCTTCAGCAGATGATAGTAAAAGCACACACTTGAGTATACCAAGCAGATTTGCAATTTATGAAGTGAAATAACTAGGCGTATGAGCAACTTGACATGGTTCATTTGTCGCATAAGCAGGTGGAAAATGGACGAGCAACACAAAATTCAAAGCCAAGTATGAAGTGCATTTAAAGACTAAGTTGAACAATAAATCGGGTGCCTCGTTTCATTTGCCTGCACTTGCACTGCGCGTAAATTAGAAAACTCAGAGTCTGAAAGCACAGAGAGAGAGAGAGAGAGAGAGAGAGACATACAATAAATGGAAATGGAAACTATGTGGGACATCGTTGGCCAAAGGGAAGGCAAAAGCGAATGGCAACTTGAGAACAAAAGTCAGGCGAAACACACACAACGGAAAGCGGCTAGAAAGGCATTTAAACTTTTGGACAAGTTTAATTTCCGTCGAGAGCGGCAGAGAGCGAAATAAGAACGAACGATTGCTTAGAGTGTGTGTAGATGGGGGGGAAGGTGTAGACTAGAACAGCTAGAATGGACAGCTATGAAATTGAAAGGCACTTACAATCTTTGATGAAGTTGAGCCTCTCAGCAATCAACTAATTGCGGTGGGGCCTAAGCACCGACTGCCATCTATTGTTTTTAGTCTCTAACACACTCTCCCTCTCTCTGTCCCTCTCTTGACTTATTGTGAGTGGTTGTTTCGAGTCCTGACAACGTCTAAAATATGTCTCATTCTTCAAATGGACACACAAAAAAAGAAGAAGAAAGATAGATAGAAAGAAAAGGCTCCTTGTCATTGTTATTATCTGGTTATTACATATTACTTTTATGATCATCGCTGCTGTCGTCGTTTGGCTTTTTTATCAGTTGACCAGGTGAAATTAATGAAGAAAAACCGTTAGCTCGACCTTTTGTCCAGCTTGTTGTTGTTGTTGTTGTCGTTCGCCCTCATCGCCCTCATCGCCCTTTTGTGCCCTTGTTGGCCTTTTAGCTGGCTAGCAGTGCTTGGGCTTTATGGCTTTTTGGGGTTTTCTGTTTCATTGGCCAAGCTGGAAATGTCATAAAGATAGGCAACGGGCCACGCAACGCAACGAACACACAAAGCCGGCGTTGAAAACTTGAATAAAATGTGACAAATGGTTTTTTATTTAATAAATTGGCTTAACCGGTTGTCGTGAAATGGCCCATGAACTCTCTGGCAGCAGAAGCAGCAGCAAACCCAAAACTGGGCCACATCCGACATTTATGGACGTAATTGAGTAAATGTGAAATGATTACCAGGCGCGGCTTACGCACTATGACAGATTCTTTTTTTTTCGTTTATCGTTTGATGTTGTTAATGCAAACAATACACAATGTTTACGGCCCTTTTATTAATATTTATTTTTTGTATTGATAGCCAATAAATATAAAGCAGGAAGTTGTAATTAATAAAATAAATTGCACATACATCAACTTGAAACTTGAAGGTAAGCCACAACCTGCTGAAAGTTGAAGCAGAGCAAAGGTAAACAATCATGTTCTAAACTTAAAAATATGTATTTTTTTCTTTATTCATATAAAAGTTTGCGCAGATTAAATCATATTAATCATCAACAAAATTAAAAGATATTTTCAGCACACTTTATCAATAAAAAGTAACATAATCATATTTACATATGTCGTCTAAAAATATCACAGAATTCAAAGTGCTTTGATTTGATATTTTTTTTGCATAAGCAAAACACAAAAATATTTCCATGTTGAGTGTTGTTCGTCGCTTTTGCGGTAGCTTTGATTAACAGCTTGGAGACCCAAGCGGACCAGATGGCGCTCCCTTGGCAAATCAGCCCAAAAGCCAAACAATGTCATAATGATAAATAGTCCAACAGCCAGAGAGACAGACAGACACTCGAAACGGACAGAAAAATCAGAATCTTTAGTCAGCGTCAGTTGGTGGGCCAGGAAGCAATTTTCGGCTAAACAGTTGACACCTTTTTGGCTGCGCATCATTAACATTTTCATTTCGATTGGCAGCTGTGTGTTGTGTTTGTGTTACTGTTTTATTTGGGACTTTGTGCTTTGTGCTGTTGCTTTTGTTTTCGCTCAGGTTGCGTTTTGTTTCATTTCATTTCGTTTTCCTTTCTCGGCTTTTATCGCCAACTGTCAATCGTTAAATGACAAACAATGAAATGTGGCAACGAAGAGCGCGCGCGGCAGGCGGCAGCAACAAACAACAAAATGGCTACCAATGATTTCAACTGTGCGAATTGCAAAGACAGACAGACGATGCCGCTAATCCTACTGCCATCCGCTGTTATCCCAAAACCTTGCATTCTTTTGCTTATTTTGGCAAAAAAAAAAAACAAAACAAATGATTGTCGTCCCCCGCTCTTCCAATCCGTCTGTAGCGCACTCTTGCATCGCATTTTTGCTTTTTGTGTATATATTTGTATATTTGTACATTTCACATTTCTCACGCGATGTTTTGTTCGCCTCACTTATTCATTCTTTGCCGCATTCCTTTGGCATTCCCTTATGCTAGTATATACGGCATTTCTGGCCACCCTTGCGTGTCGGCAACTGCAGCACCAGCAAATGCCAACACAAGCAGCAGGAGCAGCAGCAGCAGCTTGTCACATAAAAGGCTTGTTTTATGTCACCTGCTGGCATCGTTTTTGGCAGCAGTAGGTGTTGCCGGGAACTCAAGTTACCGCCACGCTCCTGTCGCTCATAATATGCATAAAGCGTCAAGCGAATTAAGCCAAATGGCTGCTGGTCATAAGCATTGTCTGGCAAATGTGAGTATTTCGTTTTGGATAAATTGTTGGCATAACATTGCTTTCGAAATGTCAAAACAGTTGACAGCAAACGGAAATCGCAGTCCAAATGTGAATTCTTTTGCCTTTTTAAATTCCTGTCTTCTTTAATATGCCAGCCGAGGCTTTTAAGTACAAGTTTGTTCGTGCAACAAAATCGAAAAAATATTGTTAAGCCAACGCGTATCTTATTAATCAAAAGATTAAAATGTTCACATGATTGAGTTTGAGTTATGCTTCTCAGCTGTAGTTTGCCTCCTGCATTGCGTATACGTATAGTATACGCAGAAAGTAAAAATGAATCAAGTCACTGTCCTGTCCCGTTCACATCGCATCGCATCGCATCGTCCTGTCCACGTCCTTTCCACGTCAGTTGTCAGCTTTCTTTTGTGTGCAGCTGCTGCAGCTGCTACTGTTGTTGCAGTTGCTGGTGCTGCTGCTGCTGCTGTTGCAAGTGCTGCTGGTCTTTCTTCAGTTGGAAAATTTTTTAATATAACACGCACACAACGAGCTCTGACACCCGTGCACACTAACTAGCCGCTAGCAAGGATCCCCACTCCCCATCCCGACCCACACCATCATCATCTCAACTTCGCGTATTGCAATTTTTTGTTCGTCTTGCATTTGATTAACCTACTATGGACATTGGGGCGTGGTTTGTGGGCGGAGGTGTTGTTGTTGTTGTTGCTGCACTGATGCATTCTCCCAACAGGCAACAGGGTGGGGGTGAAGTTGTGTGTGGGAGAGATGCTTTTGGTATAAAGAAAGAAATGCATAAATACATAAAAAATTGGCCAGCTTACAAGCCGGTTTACATATGCAATGTGCGGTCTGGGCAGAAAGGAAGGATGTGTGTGAGCGTATGCATGTGTGTAAGTGTGTATGGCTGTGTGTTTGGTTGTGGGCGTGTGTATATTTGAGGGCGAGTGTTTACATTGTTGCAGCAAAGATTTTCACAACACGTGTTTGCTTTCGCTCACATCCGTTTCCTGTTGGTTTCACCGTGCCAACCATCTCAAAGTTTTGACTTTAAGTTGCCTACGTGACGGACTCGCAAGCACTTTTCTATATACATATACACATATTTCATAAATTTAAAACCGACACAAAGTTGAGAGTAAATTACTTCAAGCAAATCTGTTTCCGAAAAAGTTTCGACAAAAGTGATTACAAAGCATGAAAATATAAAATGTAATTAAATTAAATATACATTTGTATGTTTGTAGAATTAAGTAGAAATGCAGAAGTTCTATCTCAATTTAAAAGAAACCTTATGAAAAAGTTGATTTCTTTTGCGCAAAGATAGTTTAAAGACATTATTTATTCATGAAATATAAATTTACAGTTTGTATGAGTTTTAAACGAAGAAGAGCAGAAGAATCTTTAATAATAATAATAAACTTTCTTATTTAATAATATTTATAAAAAAATATACTAAAAACATAAACATATTTTCTAATCTTCAAAACGAACAACAGCTTTAACCAATATCAAAGCTACCAAAATTGTTTGGCGGTTTTTAATGGCTTGCTTCAATTGCGATCGTCATCAGTTATGCGCAAATTTTAGACATTGCTAAAAACTATGAAAATAACTTTTCTGTGGCATTGCATATGTGTGTGCGTGGGTGTGTGTGCGTGTGTGGTAGTCATGCATTTTCCGGTTTTAATGATTATAACACAATCGAGTGCATATTGCCTAATTAGCGGACAGCAGCATAGCCCGAACCCAAAATACCGTCCAAGCCGCGCAAAGAGCATAAAATACATATTTGCACCGCACGCATACGAGCACACAGCGCTATTGGCCAAATGTGTACGAGTGTGTGTGTGTGTGGGGTGAGAGTGTTTATGTGTGTAGGCGTCAGTGGCGTATGCAAGTCGTTTTTCAATAAGGGGTGCACTAATAAAATCTAGAAACGCGAATAAAAATACTTTGTGAAACGAAAATAGAGCATTGGGAGTAGTAAATAGGATTTTTAATTAAGTAAGCAAGATCAAATCGTATTAGGGTCAAACTTTAATTATATACAATCCTCATACAAACTAAATGGAATGCAGTCATGTTGCATATTAACAAGAAATTACTTTAATGCTAAGCACTTAATTTAAAGGCAAACAGATCTAAGATCCAGATGATTTGGACTCCCCCATTTGAGTAGACGCCACTGTTGTGTGCATATTTTAGCTTGGTTATTGAATGGCCCAGCCACAAGCGAGGGTCGTTCAGTGGATGCAACCAAAATTTCATGTTGGTTTTATGGCATCTGCGTGAGTCGTGCTATGGGCGATGCAATATTCGAGCAAGTGTGTATGTGTGTGTGGTGGTGTGGGCTGTGTGTGTGGCTGGCAATATGGCTAACGCAAACTAGTTAAATTTGTTAGTTTTAGCAGAAACTCGAAGCCATTTCATTAGCATTCATGAAGCTGCATCGTAGAATTAACAGTAGCAATATTTCTCAAACTTAAATATGCATTAAAAAATAACTAAATATTGCAAAAAGAAATCTAATTCCGTGCAATATGTTAGGAATTGAACTTAAAGCAGATTTTACAGAATTTAAGTTTAATAATTTAATAGCCAACAGTTAACGTTTAAAGTTTTCTTTCTTTAAGCTTACGTAAAGTCATTCTTGATTTAAGGAATAAAGATGGAGAAATAAGTGCATTGTAAATAACTTATTCAAGTTAATTTAAATGTTCAAAAGTACCTTAGAAATACAAAAACAAACTTATCTACTGATTTCTCACTTTTCCACTACAGACTCTAAGTATCATCTGCAAGAGCAAGGATACTTGAAGCTATCATATCTTTCTTTCAAATACTGTAATAAATAATTGCAAATCTCCTGTTACAGTCTTTCAATTGACTTTTAAGTGTACAAAAGATAACGCAAAATTATATTATTGGATAACTACTTAACCATTGACAACTTGTCACAAACAACTTCTGCCTGTAGCTAATATTTTATAAATAGAATGTTTCACAAATTGTTATTGATCCAAAGCAGTACTGCAACAACAAATAATTTTTCCACATTTACATTTTTGTCATCATTTACTTTAGATAATATTTTTTCAAAAGAGCGCTCTTTATTTGATGTAATAATATTATGATATAGCTTGATTAAAGGAAAACTAACCCAAAGCTTTTAAAAACCACAAACGGTATGCTTTTGTGTTTTTGACCAATGATAACAAAACAAAAGAAAAAACTGGGTATAAAAACATATTTGGGTGAAGTGTGTACAAAAACCGCAATTAAATTGCATAACAGTTGTTCTATGCGCAACGATATGCGAAGATAAAGGGAACGTTTTTTTGTTCAGCAGTTTTCCAGTTTATTATCATTTACATTTACTATCTGCACACAAGAATAATATAGATGGCCAAAAACTATCAGCCATAATGAGGCACGCTCGAGTGGGCCAACCAAATTGCAATCACGACTGCCGCCAGCTCAAGTTGCAGTTGCAAAGTAAACAGTCAACGGGACCCAGTGTCAAAGTTTCCCTCACGATGCCAGCAGCATTCAAAATGGAGGAGCACAAAAAGCAAAATGTCGCTGCACAATTTGCGTTAAACGTCGTGTGAAAGATGAAGTACGAAAATGAAGTTGACGTTGCTTTTGCTTCCTACATGAGCTCTGTATGTTCGTTTTTGCATTTATTTTGTTCGTTTTATTCAATTGTAAATATTGTTTGGCTTACGTACAGTTTACAAGTTTGTGTTGCATGCTTTTGGGCGCGCACTGTTAAACGGTTCGGCCAAACATGCAAAATTGAATCCAAATATGCCGTTATTCGCTTAACACTCTCTCACTAACCAACTCACTAAACAGTTAGCACTAACACACACAAGCACACACACACCCAAACAAAACGCGTCGTAGTGTCGTTGTGAATTTGATTTTGTGTTTTTAGCGAGTTTCGCGTGGCGCGTCCGTCAGCGTTGCGTACTAAAATCATACTAAACTAATTTACTTAGCCGCACGCACTGATTACACCAAGTCCACAGCCAAGTGGCAGACGCTGTACTTCGTTGTGGTTCGTGAAATAACGGTTCGGCTCTGCCGAACAGGAGAGCCGCGAAGTTCGTGTCATGAAGTGAATAACGAAGTTGCCATCGAACAAAAAACGAAGTTTCAGCCAAAGAGCAATCTCGCTTTTAAGAGCTAAACCCTTATAGTGCTCGCAGCTCTGTTAAGCTTAACAGCGCACTGTTAAAGCAATCCTTTTTGTGGTGCTTGTAAAACAACCAATGCTCGTTGAATGCATAATTTGAGGTTTGCCAATTGAAAATTTATTGTTGCTCGGTTTGGTTTATTTAATTTGATCTCGTATTGAAATTTGTTTAATTTTATTATTCCATGCAATATTATATATTTAACATATTAATTCATTTAAAAGAGTTAAAACATTGATTAATCGTATATGTAAAGTTGTTATATATTTCGTTTCATAATTTATCGATTTTAATGCAAAGCCGTACATATATTTTATTGACACCTTACTTAAATTTCTCCACAATTAATCGATATTATTGAGTCTATCTACCAAACAGCTAACCAAGCATTCTGCCACAAAGCAAACCATTCAATCATTTAAAATTCACAACACAAACATGCACAATACATATACTATATGTATTGAAGAAGCGGATGCCATCGATGCAAAAATCAAGCATTATTTATGCAAATTACAAACCATTATTATTAGAGCCCATGACCAATGAACAACAACAAGGAACAAGTAGCAACAATAATAATAACAACAATAACATTGACGGTCCGGAGAAGTCAAAAACGAAAAGCCCCAACCATATCCGTCATAGTCATAAGGGCACTGCCAACGGGAACGCATTGGGGAACCAATTTGGCAGCCGGCATAAATAAATTTGCGCTTAATGTAGGTCAGTGATGTGCTTTACAGTAATTTTTCTCATATGCTTTGTTCTCTCTTCCTCTCTTTCGCTGTTCGACGATGGCTATCGTGATGTATCGCTCTTTAACAGCTTAGCGCTCGCTTGCTCTGCTTTTGTCTTTGTCTGCTCTCTTAAGCTCCCACCGCGCGCGGCAATAAAGTATGCAAGTGAAGTTTTTCGACAGTTTACTTCACAACTGTCGCCTGGCTTAGTTGTTGCCGTTGATTCCCAGCGGATGCTTGCATAATATGGACATTGTTATGATGGTAATTGCTGCACTTTGGCTATTTAGATAGTCACTTCAGAGACATCAAGTGGCAAAGAGAGAGTAAAATAGTGATTCTTAAGCTTAAACATAGCAGTTGGTTAGCTTCTTTTAATTCAAGGTTTTAAATTTGACGTTCTATTCAGAAAGTAAGCAAAATGCAAAATATTAGTCTTCCCTCAACAGATTGAGTTAGCTTCAGTCGCCCTCAAGGGTTGTGTGCTGGAGTAATTGTTAGGAATTAGGAGCATATTTCTCTCTCTGCTTGTACGGTTTTTACTTTTGCATCGCCTGTGGCTACATAAATAAAAACTACAAATGCAAAAGCAAACGAAACCGAAACCGAAAAACCCAAAAAACTCCTAAAACTGAGCCAACTAAACACTCGAATACATTTTGAGTATTTTTTTGTGGCAAGTTTGCAGCCCCTTTCCCTCTCCTTGCGCTCCTTACGCTTCAAGCCCATCTTTTTCTAACGCATACTGCAACTCAAGTTGGAAAATTTATGTACAAACTCACTTAAGCAAGAATGTTTATGCGTTTTGTACGTGTTGGATGCTGTCGCTCATGTGGCAGCGCCCCTTCCCACCATATCTCTCTACTCCATCTCCTCTCCGCTGCTCTTACTCAGCTCTCATGTTTCTTAGCCAGCCACCTTCCGGTTTCATTTTGTCATTGTGTGCGCTTCTTTTTTCTCCCAAAGTCTTCGCCTTGTTATTTTTTTGCAAATTTTGAATACTGTTTTTGGAGCTCAACACGCACGACAAAGTGTAATGAAATTTTTCGGAAGCTAATGACTTAAATGCAAAGGAATTTATGCAAATGGGCTTTGGCTAATTGCAGCGAACATTTGATTAAAATGAAATGCTCTACACATAAATTTTTCAAACTAACTGCATGGCATCCTCTTATTTGGTGCTGGGTTTTTCTTAAGTTGATTAAGCACAATTACCAAAACTTTCATTTAAATGAAATTTTGTAAATAATAAGCCATATTGAATACTTTGTTAAAAGAATCCTTTACTTATTGACGTTACTTTTCCTTTTTAATGGCAGCATCAAATGTTTTGCTTTTATTCAAGAGCTAACAAAAAGATTTTATTGCCGTCAGTTAAGTCCGTTGTATCTGGTTGTCAACATGGGGGCCAATTATCTTTGCACCTTGAGCACCATCAGCTGCTTTAGATCTATTTACATATAATTAGCGCTTAACTTAAATACCACAGCCGAGTCGTTTTGTCGTTCATCTTTCCATTCTCAGTTTTATTTTTTTGCTATTTGCTTAACGCATCATAAGTCTGCAGTTTTTCCTCCTTCCGTTTTCTTTGTCTTCCACTTGCCCGACTCTCACGACTGCCACAACTTTGACAATGAAGTTGCAATGATGATGACGCGAAACGGAAGAAGAAAAAAGGAAAGGAAAATACTTTATATATATATGCACGTACCCATCTATATATGTATATCTAGTTTCATTGGCATGCACAAAGTTTGTCTAAGAGGGGCCAGGTTTCAGTTGCCTGCCATTAAGGCGCCAACTTAATAAGGCAACCAAAATGCCCAGCGGGTGACGAAAGGCAACACAAAGTGACAGAGAGATTGAGGAGACTTGGGTAGAGACGCTTAGAGTGGGGGGAAGAATGAGAGAAGATGAATGATTGCTATGCACGCTTTAAGTTTGTCAGCTGACATCTAACAAGTTAAGTTTAGAAGTAACGTATGTTACAAAGAAGGAAAAAGAATGTTAACTTTAAAACTATGAGAATAATGCAGACACAGGAATTTTATAGAAACTGCATTCCGAAAGAAAACTAAAAACAATATTAAACTTTATTTCTTTTAAGTAATTAAATTACCCAAAGTAAGTGTTAAGTTAAATTAATTGAATGTTTTCTAGCGTGTTTCTTGCCCTGGTTGAGTTGACAAAAATCGCCAACTGGACGATAACCGAAAGCCAATCATGTTTGGCAATCACTTTGAACTTCGTGCTGTTTGGTTAACGTGGATCCTCATTAAGCACTTGGCTTGTCAGCCATTTCCATTAGCCGGGTTCGCTTGGCGTTCTGGGCAAACAGCAACGCTGCTAACCAAGTGGCCATCGGGCCAATGGAATGAGTGCAATTTTGATTAAGGAATCTCAGGCAGGTGGCGGCTAACATGGCAACTGCCACATGTTTGGCTGCGAGGCACGTTGCGTGAAAATGCAGCCAAACTAATTATAACAGCAGCAGCAATGTTCAGTGCCCTGTCTAAGCTGCGTAGCCAGCGCTTTAGGCCAACACCTAAGCACTAAAAGTCAGAGCTGCAAAATTGTGTTAGGTGATAATGGAGTATATGGCAGGTGGGACAGTGAGTGGCAAGTCGATTACTGTCAAATACACTCCATTGATTTACAACGAAATTTATGAAAACCCAAATTCTATTGATCAATTGCAATACATCACGTATACTTAATCATATTAAGATATATACAGTGCAAATGCATGATTCTAGTTTATAGATGCAATGAAAAATCACATTTTAATTAACTGTTTTATGGCCATATGTCAAATGCCTCGTTTAAGTAAGCCATCAACCGCTGGTGCCACAAATTTAATCAAAATTTGTTTATTTCGAGCATACAACAAATTAAATTTCACACCACAGTGCCTCACAAATGTGTGCAGCTGCATGCATGCGCATATATCGGCGTATTTATATTTGTATATCATCAGCACATTTATTAAATTTAAAGGGTATACTAGTTTTGTAAAAAAGTATATAAAATACAGTATTATTGTTGGGCTCAAATCCAAAGTTCTGTTCAACTCCCTAGTCAAAATTTTTGCACAAAATGTGGCTAGGATATCTTCTAGTCGAAATATTTTGATTATTTATATTTATTGTGTTTTATTTTGCAAATTATTGTCAGCCACTGTTAGTTTTAGTTGGTATAAAAATGCCACTGCAAATATTTGCTTAATGGCATTTTGTGTGTTTTTGCATATAAATAAATATTTGTATCGTTAGTTTCAATATAATATATGTATAAATACACAAGCCGTATACATATATTACTTATTGTTTATGTTTTTATATATTTTTGCGCGTTGAGTGCCATTTAGTGCATTAATCCGTGAAGCGCAATAATCTCATAGTTATGCCAATAAATCTCTGGGTTGTTTTCGCGTTGAAAGCGATTTGTGTGGCGCTTAGCTCGCAGCTTAGCTGTTGAGTAAACTTTGAAAGAGGGTGAGCTAATGGAGCTACATATAGATATTTAATGTCTATAAACTAAACAAAATGATTGTAGTGGTTAGAAGTTTATTGAGTTAAAGTTGGACAGGAAGAACTTTATAGGTAAATAATATCAGATATATTTAATCATTTTCTCACAATTTTATTTAAGTACCAGTTCCCTGTGACCTTTAATATCCTTCATACCATTTTTTTTCTCAGCAGGAAACTCTCTAAAAATACATCTCGACTGCTTACGATTCCTCTCAACGGTCGTTAAGTAAATGCTTTGTTGTTTCCGTTTGACTCGTATTTATTTTATGATTAAGAAAGCCAGATTTGTTGACGCCATAAAAATAACCACTCACACATGTTCAGCTTCAGCATCCGGCCCAAGTAAGCTGAGGCTTTGCTGCAATTTGGCACAAATTTGTTGGGTGCTAAATGAAAATTAATTGTAATTACATGTGTATGACTTCGTTTATTACGACGCGTTTTGCCATCAAAATAAAAATGTACAAATAAAGAGTGCCATACTCGAAAGAGGAAGCATTGAAACGCGTTGACACGTCGCTGCCATCAAGCAATCAATCAATCAATAAATTGTCCATGCTACCTTCTACACTCATGCATTTTCTATTGCCGCACGTTATGAGCGCGCAACAAACATTTCAGGTGAATTCAATCAAAAAACCGCCACAGAATGCACAAAAAAGAATACATACAAACAAACATATGCACATATATATTTTATTATATTTTTCAATTAAACGCAGCTGTGTGATTTGTTACAACCTCAATTTTTTTTGGGAGCAGTGGATTGAAACAAAAAAGGCAAACCTCAAACAATTGTTTCAATGCATTAAATACTAAATCCAATTAAATTGCAACACTTTTTGGCTTATCTATATATTATTTTTATTTGCTGTTGCTAAGCATTTAAGAAATAGTTTTATTATTTCACACACACAATTACACACACACACATATGCAACGGAAACATGAGTTGTGAAACATGTGCAAAACGCCTGTCTACAAAGTGAAACGTGCTGTCAATAAAAGATTTGCATCGTGCAAAAAAATATAAAAAAAATTTGTTGTAACATTTCTTTTTTTTTACTTGTAAGCATTTGCCGAACGTGATTTGAGTTACTTATTGAGCATAAATCCTCAACCATTCTCAAAAGGTGAATGTAAAGGTAAAAGGCAAAGGCTTTCTTCTATTTATACTGCTTGCCTTGGCAACATGTTTGCTGAGTTCGGCAGATTTGCCAGTTGCCAACAACAACAGCAACAACAACAACTGCAAATTGGGTCCTCCTGCATCCTGCATCCTGCAGTGTGTCAAGCAAACGCAGCTAAATCTTTGATGCAGGTTAAAGGTTATGCGATTCTCACTGTATTAACGATGTGCAAATTGTGTTTGCGGGAAGCAAAATCAAGATGTTCAAATAAAGTTCCAAGATCTCTATTAAAAAACAGTATGGATTGTTTTAAGACATTTCAACAGTTTAAGCAAAGATTATTATGTCAAATTTGAAAAGTTATTTATGAACGGATTTGTAGAACGAATTACCTTATATACATATATACTTCATACTCCTTATCACATCCGATTCTCATCCTTTGTTTATTCTTAAGTCGAAATTGGCTGCATTCAACGCAGTTTCCCAATTTTACTCAGACACATTGATTGAAGTCTCGACATTTTAAATTGCACTGCATTTTATTTACTGTAATCCCCCAGACTGATGGCCAATCGCATGCCACCAGCCACCCGCCTGCTAGCTATCAACGTTAATTGCTTGGGCGCTGCCTTTAAATTGCATTCAAAATTGTTGCTTCAAAAATTGCACATTGCAAAATTTACTGCAATTGCATCAACACCCACAAAGTTGCAATTTAATTTTATTTTGTGTTTTTTTCGCCAACATTTAATCGACTTCTTTTTGTCTACATTTATTCGTTTAATGACAGCCGAAAGTCAAATTGAATTGCATGAAAAAAATGCGTTATAAATTATTGTTGGCATCGTTGTACGAATACTCGTGGCATAACTTATAGCTGGCTTTTTGGAGCATTTGACCCGACGATCTATCAAATTGCTCCACAATTTTTTGTTGCTGCTGGTACAATTGCCAGCCTTCAATTAGCTGCATAAAGTTCAAGTTTCAGTTTCAATTTATGCATTTTCATATTGCTTCATAGAGCACAAAAAAAAAAAAACTGAGAGGGAATTATTCATAATCGTCGAAATGGCTTCCGCCGAGTGCCAACTGTTTGGCCAGCAGCCAATGTCAGTGGATTATTGCCTGTAAAGGCCATAAAAAGTGAAGAGACTCCAGGCTTAAATAGAGACGCTTGATGGACTTGTTGCCCACACAGTCAAACGGCAACGTTTATATATTTTATGACATTAAACTAGGTAAAATAGGAGTCTCCTTTGTGATAAATGATTTTGTTGAATGGACAATATGTCTCTTATAAAAAATGCTCAACTAATTAGTTCTAAAATTATATTTTATTGTTACAAACATATGTTTTGGTTTATTGTCATAAATAAAGCAGTTAATGGAACACCACTTGAGGCTGTCGCATAAAGCACTTATAATACAGTAATAACAATTACGATATAGTGTTGACTGAAAGCGGCCACAAAGACAATGGCCTAGGCAAAGAATGGCAGGACCAAGAGCGAGTGCAATGCAATTGTTGCAATTATGTCAACCAACTCCTCGACTTGTACGCACATAAGGCGAATACTGCTGCTCATCCTGCCTTCTCTGCTTTCCCTGGTGCTCCTTTGGGAGCCTGCATATGTCGCATTCGCTGGCAGGCATACAGGCAGACAGAGAGACACAGAGACCGACAAATAGACATGGAGTTCTCGCAATTATGCCAGGGCACGAGGACATCTATCCAGCCAGAACAGAACAAACCCAGGCACCGAGCAAAGGAAAGCCAAAAGGAAAGCCAAAGCCAAGCCGTGTCGAGCCGAGCCGAGTTAATGTTGTCTCGTTGTCGTTTCTTTTGTTTCACTGGCATCGCTGTGCACATTTCTTGTTTATTGTGCCCGAGTATAACTTGTACATTTGCGTATTATAATTTGCATAAATTTCTCAGTGCCGTCGGAGTAGGGAGTTGGGAGTCGGGAGCTGGGAGTTGTTGATGTTGTGGCAAAAAGGGTTGCAGTGCAGGCAGCTGAATGAGTGTGGCAAGGTTAAGAGTTGGCGCACAAAACAATTTAATAACGAGCAGATACAAGTGACAAAATGAATTATGCTGTTACTCGAAGCTATGCACAAACACACAAACAAACAAACAAGGAATATATACAAACAATGGGGTAAGAGAAAACGACGCCATTTAAGACAAGTGTGTGTATGCTCCAGGGTAAGGGCAACATATTGTGCATTTGTGGTTGCCTTTATGGCATTTGAGCCAAATAAGTACTGAGAGTTTGGAGAATTGTCAGGAAATCGTAACTGATAACACAAAATGAAGTTAAATCTGGGATTGATATTTGCATGCATAAGACATTTTATTAATGATTTTCCAATAATGCAATACCAAAAATAATTATTTGATGCCTTCCAATAAAAACAAAATTATTATTTTCAATTTGTGGGTAAAACAAGCATACCAAAATAGCATACGAATTTTCCGAATGTTTTGTTCAGCTGTTGTACGGTTGCTTGCTGCAAGCGGAATCCGCATAAAACGTATACGCCCCATGGCTACGATGATGTTGTCATTGTTCAAAATTGAAAAGAGAAACGCTGTGTGCTGTGTGCAGAGCAATGACAAGTTGTTGTGATTTAATGTACATATCAGTATTTGTGCGTTTATATTGCTTTTCACTTTGAATCTCAACCGCACACCCACAACACAACAACACACAGCACACACACACACCACGCTGGCTGCCCTTTTCTGGATTGTTGCCGCTATATCAGCAGCATCGATTATGCTTTGGCTGTGATGTGAAGGGCAACCAGGCGGACAATTTGTTAGACGCCACAATGAACATTGATGCGATTGATTGAAAGTCAGCTGAACAGATTAAATGCCATTGGTCTATACATATTGTGAGGTATGGCTCCCTTTTTCTATCCTTTTTCACCCATCTCTATGTTTCTTTAGCCCGGTGTTATGTCATGTCAACAAGTTGAGGGCAAACAATTTAAATTACAAAGCAAACTCAATAAAAATGTTAAAACTTTTGTCATGGAAGGCATTCAGTTTGCTTTATGCCAAAGCAGATTTGTTTAGTTTAGCCCTTGACATGCATAAGATATGGCATTATAGAAACTTTTTTTGCAACAGGAAGCGAAAGTTTTTCCTTTTCTTGTCCAGTTTTTGTTTATAAGCAAAACAAATCGTTAACGCCAACACCAAATGAACGCAAAATAAGGGAGCGTTGCCCAGGGGGCCGGTGGGTGATGGCAGCATTGCTTATTTATAAGTCTGTAAACAGATTTTATGAGCCTGCACAAACAACGCAAGTGTGGAAGCAAAAACTTTTTTCGGGGTTCATCCCTATCGATGTGCCATCTCTCTTCGCCGTCTCCATCTCTGTATTTTTTTTTGCACATTTTCCACTTTTCAATTTATTAAAATGACCGTCAAAAAGCGTTTGGCGCAAAGTTTGCGCTTAACCTAAAACACATTTTGGACACTCGCCGAAAAGCGTCGACCTCGAGTGGGTTACGAACTTTTAGCCGCCCAAAAAGCCAGCGAAAGTTTTTCTTTTTCCTCTTTTATTCTTCACCAAGCGTGTATTGGCTTTGTGACGAACTCTCTTCCTGTTTGCGTGTGGGGTTGCTTATGATTGCTTTGGATGGGCTGCATATTAAAGTTGTAACTTGTGTTTCATACACACACACACACAATCGAATGAACACAGCTTAATTTTGATTGGACAAAGTTTGCGATAAGTTGCGCTAGGAAACAGATCAACTAGAGACGCTCTAATGCTAAGCTTAGCCAGCAGAGCACACGTTAAAAAAAATCTATAGAGAAACCTTTATTTCATATCTGAATGAAATAATTTCTTTTTAAATAACTTAAAATAGTTTATGTATTTAAAATTCATACCATGCAATATTTAATAAACTGATTCTAATCATCTTTACATTAGGATGTCTTATATTTAATTTATTTTCTAACTGTGTTACATGGCGTATGCGCAATGTTATGGAATCTGTTTAACCTTTAAAGCCCAAAATTCAACGAACTATAAATACACAAAATGCGGAGGCTATGCCATACGAGCGCCCAAACAACACAACCTAAATACCGGAAATGCCCTTTATAATGCGCTTCCGGCTCATATGAGTTGCCCAGACAGCAAAGGTGGCTGACTATGAGGAAGTGTGTGGTGTGTTAGTGTTAGTATGTGTGTGCAAGAGTGTGTAAGTACGTGTGTATGCTTAAAGCGTGGCGGCAAATGTTAAAAACCAAACCACAGCAAGCCCAGCGAAGCCGACGGCTAATCAAAATGTGCAGCCAGCTGCAAAAAGCATTGCGGTGGGTGGGTAAGAGAGAGACAGAGAAAGAGAGAGAGGTGTTCATCTTCACATATGTGTGTGTGTGTGTGTTTTTTAAGTGGGTGGCTTGCTTAGACTGTTGCGTTCGTTAGGGCCATGGCCAACCGCAGCAAACAGCCGCGCAGTGGTTGCTGTGGGTCGCTGGGGTTCGTGGGTGGTGCAAATTGGCAAGCCAAAAACAGTTGCATGGCCAAAAATTGTTTTGCATGTCGCCCAACAACAGTCATATATGTTAAACGAGTGGCAACTCCCCATGCAAGTGTTGGCCAAGTCTTAAAATTTGTTAGATATGGTCAAAAGTTTGGTATTTACATTATGTTTATCCTTTAAAGCTTTGTGGCTAATATTTTGATTTGAATAGTGTCAGCTACATATACTTATTATATCATTTTTCTTTTCAACGCAATCTATAATTTCATTTAACTTTAAATAATGGCCTCGAAATATTGATACTTCCTGCAAAAATTGTGACACAAAGCCGCTTAGAGTTTCCTTAGAGTTTGGCAGAGCCATTCACTTTCACTTTAAATAAGAGCAGCGAAGCATTTTTAATTAAGTTTTGTGCCTAGCCATTTAACCCCTTTTTGCCTTGACCTGCCCGCGAATATGCCCCTCCTTCTTACCCACACAATGCTGGCTTTGTTTGCCAAGTTTCTGTGGTTAATTATCGATGAGCATGAGAGGCCAGAGACTAGAGGCCACAAAGAGATATCTTTGTTGGCTGCCCAGCTGTGCGCCAACTTTAAAGTCAAGAAGTTTAATGAAGTGCAAAGTGTGTGCATGAAAAGTTTCAATAGATAGATAGTGAGCAAGAGAGAAAGCTATTAAAAGATGGCAATCAATGGGTTAATAAGCGAACATTTTTGGGGTTTTACTTGAATCACAATTTAAGCTGCTCTCTATTGTTTCTTGTTGGTCTGCAAGCCACCTGGCATCGTCTTTCATAGTCTTTGTGAACTTTTCGGACAACTGATTTATATTTGTGCGTCATATGCGTGGCATCCAAACAAATGATTGCCGTTTTGCCCATTGTCCTAATTTATTACAATTCTTTTCTTTTGGTTTTGGACACGCAAACAGCTAGCCAAGAGCCAAGTTTCTTGGGCTGGCCTTTCTTTTGGACAGGGTCATTTATTAATTGCGACTCGTATGCGTGCTAATCTCTTCATTATGCGATTTCATAATGGATTACATTCAAATAAATGCCCCTCATTTACCGTCTGGTAATTTCTATAATTTCGACGCCATTTCGCTAATGATGCGTGGCCCTCTTCGCATTGTTCTCCCACACCCCAAAGACAATGGCGAAGAAGAAGAAGACGAAGCAGAAGTGGAGAGAATTGACCGCTGCTTATGTTAATGCCAGCTAATTTGAGCCTTTGTAATTGAATAAGATGCATCAGTTGAACCAACTTAATTGGTAAGGGCACGCTCTGAAATTGATAGAGGCGAGAGGCACAAGTTGAGCAGCTTTGCCAACATTTGTAATTAAATAGTAGTTCCGGCAATATTGATTATATGCATATGTTAATTAAAGGCTTAGCTATTTGGACATCAGATGTAGAGGTCGTTAAATAACTTAAAGCAAAGCTTGATTGGCCTTACTTTTATAGTATAATGTGAATGTCGACTTCAACTTTATTCATAGTTAAAATAGATTATTTCTTATTTTAATATTATTCCAAACTCTGGTTCTGGCAATATGTTAGGTTTTCAATCTGTCTGGCAATGCACTTATGTACATCCATTGTGCCAGTTCGTTGTTACTTTGGCTACAATCTACTTTTAGCCATATCTGTAAGCCACTTGTGTAAACCACCTGCGTGACAAATTTGTAGCCGAAATGCGAAAACCATTTAAATAGTCGTAAAAATGTGTGCGCCGACAAGCGGCTAAAATACAATGAAAGGCAAATCGCGTTTGCTAGCCCGAAGGGTAACGAGGGAGTAGAGGGGATACCCTCTGGCATTAGTTGATAACTCGCTACTCCAATGTTCTCTGTCTCTAGCTCTTTCCCTAGTCGCTGTCAGCTGCGCTTACAAGCGGCCAGGCAAATTGAAAACTGTTAAGGATGCACGATGCCAGGGGCCAAGGGGGACGAGCAAGGAGTCGAAAGTAGGGGGCAAGGACAACGACAGCGACAACGATAACAAGAACGAGAACGACAACGACAACGGCAACGAAGACGACAGCGACAAATGGCGGCGCTTGTTCATGAAAATTTAAATTGCAAAATGGGCTCAGTGTGGGTGTTAACAGTCAAGTTCCGCCACTCGCGTCACCGTCCCGCAACAGATACCCTTCAACCTGGCTGGCAAAGAACCCTTCGCCAATATTTGTCTTTTAATTACCTGCAAAGTGTCAGGCAGCTGTTGAGCACAAATTGTTGCCACAAGGGAGAACAAGCAATGGAAATCGGAAATTCTTCGCTTTTAATTATTAGATTGCAAAATTTAATAATCGCTAGATAACAGTTTGCCTTTTAAAGCGTGATTAACTTGATTTTATAACTCATGCCAGAACGATGCCCTGTAAACTGTTCTTCAAATGTTGCAGCCCTGCTCAGCTATGTTTATCGATAATCAAATAAATTTAGTAATCCATCTACTGCTAAGAAGGCTTTGCAAATACTTTGTTTACTTAGGGCGTTTTTGTATCGTTGAGAATTTCATTTCTATTCCAGCCTCGACAACGTCGAGACATACAAATTATTACAAAAAAATATATATATATAGAATATTATTTTTTTCCACTCATTTCCAAAGAAACATTTAAGGTAAAAACAAAAAATAATTTTTTTTTTACACTTCCAAAAACGTAAAAATTTTCCACACATATTTGTAGTGAATCAAGAAGATATGATGCAGCGATTTTTGACAAGTTCCTCGCTGCAACGCAGCTCGAGGATTGCCCATCATCTGGTGGGGCGCCAGGCATTCCGCTTCTATGCCAAGGATGTCAAGTTCGGACCTGAGGTGCGTGCCATGATGTTGCAGGGAGTGGATGTGCTGGCAGACGCTGTGGCCGTAACAATGGGTCCCAAGGGACGCAATGTGATCATTGAGCAGAGCTGGGGATCTCCAAAGATAACCAAGGATGGAGTGACAGTGGCCAAGTCCATAGCTCTGAAGGATAAGTTTATGAATATTGGAGCCAAACTGGTGCAGGATGTGGCCAACAATACAAATGAGGAGGCAGGCGATGGCACCACTACAGCAACCGTGCTGGCTCGTGCCATTGCCAAGGAAGGCTTTGAAAAGATCTCGCGTGGCGCCAATCCCGTCGAGATACGTCGTGGCGTCATGTTGGCCATTGAATCAGTGAAGGAGAATCTGCGCAAGATGTCGCGTCCCGTGCATACGCCGGAGGAGATTGCTCAGGTGGCCACCATATCGGCAAATGGAGATAAATCTGTGGGTAATCTGATCAGTGAAGCCATCAAGAAGGTGGGACGTGATGGCGTCATTACCGTCAAGGATGGCAAGACCATGAAAGATGAGCTGGAGGTTATTGAAGGCATGAAGTTTGATCGTGGCTACATCTCGCCTTACTTCATCAACAGCTCCAAGGGCGCCAAGGTGGAGTTTCAGGATGCATTGCTGCTCTTCTGCGAAAAGAAAATCAAGTCGGCAACAAGCATTGTGCCAGCACTGGAATTGGCCAATTCACAGAGGAAGCCTCTGGTCATCATTGCCGACGATGTTGAGGGAGAAGCTTTGAGCACAATGGTGGTGAACCGTCTAAAGGTTGGATTGCAGGTGTGTGCTGTCAAGGCCCCTGGATTTGGGGATAATCGCAAGGAGTGCTTGGCTGACATGGCCATTGCCACGGGTGGCATTGTCTTTGGCGATGAATCGAATCTCGTTCGCTTGGAGGACATCAAGTTGAGCGATTTTGGTCGTGTGGGTGAAATCGTGGTGACCAAGGAGGACACAATGCTGCTCAAGGGTCATGGACAGAAGCCAATGGTTGAGAAGCGTGTAGAGAATCTGCGAGAAGCTATCAAGGAGTCCACCTCCAACTATGAGAAGGAGAAGATGCAGGAGCGTCTGGCTAAGCTATCTTCGGGTGTTGCTCTGTTGCGCGTTGGCGGCTCCAGCGATGTGGAGGTCAACGAGAAGAAGGATCGCGTCAATGATGCACTGAATGCCACTCGCGCAGCCATCGAGGAGGGCATTGTGCCTGGAGGTGGCACTGCTCTGCTCCGTTGCATGGGCAAACTGAATGATCTGAAGGGCGCCAATGAGGACCAAAATCTGGGCATTGAGATTATCCGTCGTGCCCTGCGCATGCCCTGCATGACAATCGCAAGGAATGCTGGAGTTGATGGAGCCATGGTTGTAGCCAAGGTAGAGATTCTTGATGGCGATTATGGCTATGATGCACTCAAGGGTGAATATGGCAACATGATTGAGCGTGGCATCATTGATCCCACCAAGGTGGTGCGCACAGCAATCATTGATGCAGCTGGTGTTGCCTCCCTGCTGACCACTGCCGAGGCTGTTGTTACTGAGCTGCCACTGGAAGAAGCTAATAATCCAATGGCCGGCATGGCTGGTATGGGTGGCATGGGCGGCATGGGTGGCATGGGAGGCATGGGTGGACTGGGCATGTAAGCATCCCTTTCCATCTCACTTGATGAACTTCTTACACACACACACACATACAGACATATACACACACTGGCTATACTTGCACTATTTGCCCAGCTGGCAGGATTATTACACAACTAGGATACACATGAAAAAGAGGCTGACAAAAGATAAAATATTAAATAATTTTCCTATTTTAATTACTGGACTGCAGATCTGAACGTAAACGTTTATTACACACATACAAATACACACACACAAAGCTCAACATTTTCGCCATTTTAATTCAACACTTACGAGCAAGGAATTATATGGCAGCAATGTAACAATAAATTGTGAACTGTTTCAGGGTCAAATAAATGAATTGTATTGAAAAGAAAGTGTTTAATATGAGGGTATTAAAGGATTATTGCAAATAAAATAAATAAAATTAGCAATAAAGATTAAATAAAAGTAAACAATTTTGGCTCACGTTTTTCTTGGTTATATTTCATATAAAAAGGAAGTTGAAGTAAAACCATTTGAAAGCTTAACTGGATATCTTATTTCCTGAGTGTTTTGTGTGTTTGGATGTGGCTTAGACAATTTGTTGGCAAGAGGAAATGCACACTTACACATGTCCCATCCACATGTCCCCTGTCACAGTTACCAATGTAGTTCACATTCCTGATGATTTTTTCGACACTTTTAAAAAATATGTATGCATGTTCCAAGCAAACTGTGGCTCTAATTGTGGTTTTAAACGCAAAAAAAAAGAAGGAATGTCTGCACTTGACTTTTATTCAGTTTGCTGTTGAACGTTTTGACATTTATGTAGTGTTTCAGTTTTTTTAAATATATATACGAATGTGAGGATTTGCTTGGTTGGTTGAGATGGCTTGGTTTTGGGTGCCACTTGAGTGGCCTCGCGTTGTGTAAGTGTATGCAACACAAACACTTGAATGCCTCAACTGGCGTCGCCTTGCCAAAACAAGCATCTTTAACGAGCTAAGCTGTGTGTTTGTGTGTGTGCTCATCATCCTCATCTTTACCATCATCATCTTTGTAGCCTTAAACACATTGCTCAACAGCGGAGAAAAACTTGCAACCCGCAATCCAAAGTGGGTAACAGAGCGCATCATTTGCAACAAGCCCTTTGACGCGTTACACTACAAAAAAAGTCAAATAAATATGTAAAATTCTTAATGAACGACGGTACATAAATATTGATTTTTCTTTAACTATTAATAAATATGTAAATGTTAAAAAATAATAATTAATCGCATTTATTTTAAGAAATCCACTTTTTATTCCAAGTGCATTGCAGCTTAACATTTACTTGTGGCTTATCCTTTACGTTTGCTGTTGGTGTTGCAGCTTGTGCTGCTAATGTTGCTGCTGGCATGTGGCACACACCGTTTTTGTCGCGCAAATTGCATGCAAATTCGTGTGATGTTCAAGTGGCTGTTAAGAAGATGATCCATGCCAGGCCACGTGTCTTAATGATGCTACAGTTGCGGCTCAGCAATGCAACGCAACAAGGCGACACTTAATTATGAAAAAAGGCGCTGCCGCTGCTGTTTCTGTTGCCTCGAGTGTTGTCACGCTTGCTACGTTGCGTATACGCCGCATTGCATCCACAATACGATATGTTGTAATGGGAAATTTATGAGTGGAGCTAATCCCGTGCGCTTAGCGCATTAAATCAGCTCCAAAATGGCCATAAAATTGCTCGTTTGCCATGAGAAAACATTTCACAAAAATTGACAATTTATTGCCAGAAAGAGAAAGGCGACAGTGGCTACAAAAAATAATAAAAATCAAGTAAAAACAAAGACCAAAGTATTTAAAACAAACTAAACGAAGTTTT
Source organism: Scaptomyza pallida (assembly GCA_018152965.1). NCBI lineage: Eukaryota > Metazoa > Arthropoda > Insecta > Diptera > Drosophilidae > Scaptomyza > Scaptomyza pallida. The sequence goes on along the minus strand of JAECXP010000051.1, from coordinate 1,760,096 downwards.
AATGCTCTTTTTGCAAAAAAAAAAACTATTAAAAAAGGGGCAAAGTGCTTAAGTTTATAGCTATGCAATTTATATTAGGTGTAGAGTAGCATAAAATAAAATTATCTATTTAATTCTTATGTGCAAACAATTTAAAAAAAGTTTTACGAACTTCCGGATAGTGAATTGTTGCAAACATTTCGCCTTATGGCCTCATACTTCCCCATAAATGGTTGGTGGGCATCTGGTTAGATTTATAACACATTTGATTTTGATTTTTGTTTTGTCTGCTGTGGCATGTGCAGCATGCGCTGCACTCTTGCAACATTCCCTCGTACAACATGCACTTTTACATATGGCCATTGTTATGATTTATGTGGCAAAAATATTTCAGGCGCGCTTCCTGCAAATGTTATTTTGTTAATTTTTATGCCACACACTTACACACATAAACAATTTTGCGAGTGTGTGTTTGGCTCTGCGGCCAGCGAGGATGTGAGCAAAGTACTCTCGAAAGAGGAGTTTTGGGGTGTTAAAGGTTTTTTTATTTTGCACTATATGCGGGGCGAAACTCAATTTCAATTTGCACCCCATCAAAAGACAAACAAAGCGCGACAAAAGTCTTTGAACTTTTGGCATAAACATATTGCTTTTTGGCAGTGCCCCAGTTGTCTGGGATTGCGGCTAGAGGCAGGACGACATGTGGAGCAACTGCGTCTTCATTTCGTGCTCTATGTGTTGTCAGCTGCAGTTATGGGCGTCGCCACCGCCATCTTTTTAAACGGTAGATTCTTTTGTAGCAGAAACCTGCCTAAAGGGGTAAGAAAGTGCTTGATAAAGCTGTAAAGGAAATATTAAAGAGAAGGCCTCTTGTATCAGATAAAGATATATTCTTTATCTTTTTATCTTTAGAGACCATCTTATTTGATCATCAGTCTTTCTAAGTTTATGGTTGTATCTTATGTTTACAGAGTATACCGTCGTCGATCAATTTAGAATTAAGTCTCCCTTCATGGCTTATATAGTGCCCAAGTCTAGATATCCTGCTGCTCGGTAGCTAGGCAGCTGGCGCCACATTGTCGATGAACTGCTCAACTTCTCAATTTTTTATTTTTCTTTTTGGCTATAATTGAATTTCATATTTTATTGCCCAGGCTTTCTAGCTTTGTTATGCTCCGGGGTGCTCAAGGTGTCAGGCACTTTACTTATCCATCAGTTGCTCAACTGATACACATAAATAAAACCAGCCACAACCAGCAACTGGCAGCTGTTCCCTCTTCAAATCAAAACAGTTACCAGCAATTCATAAGCGGAAGCGGCAGTCAAACGTGTTTGCCAAATCCAAACAGACCGAGCAGGGCGGCATTCGCATTGATTTCATTTAACACATATGGCAACCCCAACCCAGTCAGGAAATGCAAGCCATTGCATTGATTCGGCTTACATTACAACTGCTGCTACTGTTGCTGCTTCTGTTGCAGATGCTTCTCATTTTTTTGGGGGTGATAGGGAGTGAACATGGCCATCAAGTGGCCGTTTCTAATTTCCTGCCCAGCTGCAGTTGAATTGTTGTTGGCTGGCAATTTAAAACTGCTACTTGCACACACAATTTATAAAACGATTTTGGGGCCTACTAGTTTTTAATGTGTTGTCGTTACACAAAAGAGATAGATAGAGAGAGGCACAGAGCTTTTGAAGCATGTAGAATTTGTCCCTGCTGCTGTTGGTAATATTTCGATTAATTGAATTTGCAATTGCATTTTCATGTGCCAAGTTGTCAGCTATTGATGCTGATAACCAGTTTGCAAACATGTTGTAAGGCTGTCTAGTTTCACAAGAGCCTTGAACCTGGAACTAGTTCGGTTCTTTAAAGAGTTGCCTCAATAAACCGTATGTAGATTACCTTAATTCTTGTCTCAATAAATACTTTAATAATGTAATCAATAATGTTATCCATAAAAGTTAGGTCAAGGACATCAATGTATTTGTTTAGCCTGCGCATAATATTTGTTATATTATAACATTTTTTGTACCTTGGGGACATATTGACATGGGATTTAATTAATCATGGGATCTGATTTCCATTACGCAAAGCGCATAACAAGGACAATCGTTTTCAAATTGATTACATGCAAAGCAATTAAGGCGCCAATCGATCGGTTTCGTTAGCAAATTTTAATAAATTGACCTCCAAAAGTAGCCAAACAACAAGCAATCAATTTAGCCAGATGAAACGAATAAAATAAAATAATATGACAGTCATTTGCATTTATCAATTAGATGCCAAAAACAAAATAATAGTTGAACACCATTTGATTTTTTGATTGTAATTTGTGCTTTGTAAACTGATTCTTAATTCTTGGTATAATTATAAAATATGGAAACGGAAAACAAATTTATTATTTGACAATTTATGCATACAAATTATTTTTTTACTTTTATGTGATCCAAATATTATTATATGAAAATTAAAAAATGCAAAGTGTTGAGAGTTTGTTTGGTAGCTGTTAGTTTTTGGAACTAGACTTTAACGAAAATAAAGCTGATGAAATAGATAGCTTTGTTTTGAAAACAGGCTTTGCTTAAATGCAAGTTGGACAACATTTTGGAGCAGTTGCCTGTGGCAGCAGCTGCTAAACAGTTGCCACACGTCTCGGCCCGAGGCCTTCTCGCACACAAACGAATCCAGATACACACTCACACACACACACACCACTACAAACATGACTGTTGTCTCATTGTGCATGCACTCAACGCATTAAGTGGCGACATGTGTTACACAAGACAGACGGCAGGAGTGTAGTGCTAGGCGGAGAGGACACAAAACAAGCAGGCTGGCAAAAAAATAGGAGGAGGCAACCAGTGACAAACCAGTGCTAGAGGCGGTCGGGGTGAGTGTGGAGCACGGCAGGCAGTTTTGCGTTCATGTTACTGGGGTGTTAATAGAATCCAACATTGAGTGTGCTGCATTCTAATGCAACTTTGACCTCCCACTGCCACCATAACCCACACAACAAGCCACAAAAAGTGTGGGGGTAGAGTTGCTATTTCCTTAGCATAGCCTGCTGCATGTTGCACATTAATCACAATTTTAATGCCAGTGCTACCAGTGCCAAATGCGTATGTCCAAACATCCCCAAATGACAAATGGTAATGAAATCAAAATTTCATATTCAATTTTCCCAAACACAACGCATCATCCCACAAACCGAATACACACACACACATACCAACTGGCTGGTATTCAACTTCATATTTTGTTTGCTTTTGAGTTTGCTTTCATTTCCTGCTAATTAAGTAGCGTCGCGTCGTCATGCCAACTGCATGGTGCTTTGTTCCCAATACCCAATACCCAATACCAAGCCCCAATATTGTATTGCCTGTCAGCAGGTGGTGAAACGAGCTAAATGAAATTTCCTTCACAAATGGCCAATGCACACCCGTGTGTGAGTGTTTGTTTGTCTATGTGTGTGTATGTATTTGTGTTATGTGTGCATAAATTGAAATGTCAAGCTGTGTCTGACTTGCACACACAAACACACACATAAATTCAAATGAAAAGTATTTCCAATCAAAAATTAAAACATTATTACACATTATTAGTGCTCTTTATGTGTGAGAATTTTTGGGTATTTCGATGAAATTAAAATGGGTTAGATGCGTTACAGCTAAATTATGAAAATTTAACACTACATTTTAAGGTACAAGTACACAATTTATTATCCTTGTGCTGTGTTTTCCTTAAGCGAGCACTAACATACTTGGCATGAAAATCAAATAAGAACTGAGCTCCCAGATTTAAATGCAGTACTATGAATTGCATTTGAAAATCAGGATTATTTTGACCTTGTAACAGCAAACGGAAGTTCTGTTCCACTAACAAGTCATTTATTGGTCTCAAAAATTCGACATGAAAATCGGGTAAAAATTAATCTTCTAGATTTAAATGTAGTGCATAAAAAAGAGTTACTCATTTTTTTAAACAAAAATTAAGATTTCATAGCTCTGGCATTTGACATTTTAACATAAATTGCATTTACCTCTAATAATATTCCAAAAGTATTCAAAACGTTTTCTCTTTACTTAAAATACTTGTCATTTGTTTCTTTCAATAATACAAAGTCTTAGGGGACAATTTGCATAAGTAGAAATATGCATCAGCTCTCATCGCATCAGATGTTAAGCATCAACATAAACGGTAAAAGTTGCGCAAACCTTTTTTATATAATTTATTTATTAAACACTTGGCCAAAACAATTTTGGACATCTCTCGCTTGCAGGAGCAAAAAAAAAGGCAGTCACGTAGTGAATGCATAAAAATTCCGCAAGAGTAGCAATGACACCCAACGCAAAACAAAAAACAAACTAAAACACAGCAAGGAATGCCAAAATACTTGCCATGCATTTATGCAAAATGAGAAAACAAGAACGACACACAACACCAACTCCAACAACAACAATGGCTGAGTGTTGTGCGTGTCGCACTAATTTGCGTTAGAGTCGACGACAGCACGCACAACTTATAAAAATTTCAATGCGAAAGCGAGAGCACTTGTGAAAGGCGAAACAGTTGCATGTCCAGAATAGTTGCGACAGCAATTTGGCATTTTGCATAATTCAACGGGGCTCAAAACGAAGTCTTTGCCAACTGCCATTTGGAGCTACGTGTAAATGGACCAATGCCAGTCAACGTTTTTGGGCCAGTTTCATATCCTTGCAGACCACATTTATCTTGAGTGTAACTCTAATTGCATTAGCACCGCAATTATAAACGCAAAACTTACAGCCAATATACGTGTACTTCTTGTTCTTGCCACATTTGAAGTCCTGGCCTGTTTGTTGGCCAAGTGATTAGTTAAAAGATGACCATTTCAATATCAATTTCGAACGAATTCTAATTTTGGTTTGTGTGGTTTTTGTGGCAATATATGCACACACATATGAAGCCTTTGAGTGCGTAAACACATGTATGTATGTATTTATATAATTTGTTATTGTACTCGTCTGGCAAATGATTTAATTGTGTTTAGGTTTCTCTGGCTCAAGACATTATTCACGTTTCAAGCATTTGGTTAACCGTCCAATTTGTTTGTAGAGATGTGTATGTGAGTGTGTTTGTGTGTATTTCCAAAGGCAATAAGCTAGATTTCATAATTTCCACGCTGTTTATGAAATGTGATGAGACTTTTGGAAAGCCAAATAAACAGCAAGCTTACCTTGAGTCTTCTGCAAATATTTAAGTATGTTAGAAAATTATTAACATTACAAAATATAAATGCAAAATTAATTTTCTTAATTTGTTTGATAATAAAATAAGTCAAAGTTGATGTGGGCAAATAAAATTTGGCAATCATAAAGCCACAAGTGCCTAAACAAAGTATGCAAATCAATCACAAAATAAAATTTGATATTTAATTGTCTTTGTTAAAAGAAGACAAACTGAAACTTATTGAATTTCAAATACTAAATACTTTTATGATTTGCCAATTACGTCACATAACAATAACAACAAGAAGATAAATTGAGTACTTTGTCTTCATTAGAGTAATAACAACTTTAACATAATAAGCATATTACGTTCTCATTTTCCGCAAAACTCTAACAACTAACTTAATTTTCTTGTGTTTTATTTACTCTTTTCGAAATAGTAAATCAAATGAAATGATTTTTGACAGTTTCATTAACTTTATTTTGGCCAAAAACAACGCAATTGCTCTGTCTCTCTCTCTGTCTCGCTCGCTTATAATTTGAAGAACATTCATTCGCAGTTTCACATGCTGCATCCACATTCTACTGGCAACAAAATTAATGTTCTGAAACAGACAAACCATTTAACCCAACAAAACGCTGGGGTTTCTCCTACACAAACAAACCGCAAAGCTTCGCTCATCACTTGCAGCTAACAACGTCGCCAATTCTCAGCTAGAAAAGGCATTCATCTCTCTTTCACCCTTTCCCACTTTCTCCCTCTCTCTCTTTCTCTCGCTTTTTGGCTAGGCAGCTTCAGAACTTACCGCAGTTAATTTGTTGTACAAACCCGCACACAAATAAAGCAGTCAGCACACAAAACAGCTGCAGAAATCGTTTGCTTTGAGCCAACATGCAACTCTTTATCCAGCCAGCCAGTGGCTGACTGTTTTCAAATTTACAGCACGTCAACAGGCAGCAGCATCACAACAACACTCGCATTCCCAACACACCCACACCCACATCACAGCCCAAAACCAAACCAACCCCTCTCTTATATTTATACGCTCCTACATTGCACTGAACGCAGGGAGACAGGGAGAGTAAAGACGAACTTTCAACCACATCACAGTAAGCATAAACGTCAGTTATGGATATGAGTTTGCTTTAGGTTTGGCTTTAAATCGACCGAATATGTACTTATTACGCATACGCCTTGTTCTTTATAGTCAGAAAATTGTAAAATTATGTTGTTGCCATTATTTGCTAAAATTATCTAAAAGTATTTTTAGTCAATTTTGCAATCATTTGGTTAACAATATATGCAAGCACTTGCCAACAGTTTTTAAGTATCTTTAACCACTCGTATGAGATGCAAAATGCAGCCGCATCCTTAGCACAGCTCACGTACTTCAAAAACTGTCCCATTAAACTATAGTCATAAAATCAGAGCGAAGCTGCAAAATCTTTACTGTAGCTCCAACCACATGGCAAACACGTTTCGCATTGATGTTGGAATTGTTGTTGCCGTTGTTATTCAGTGCCCTGCAGCCGCACTCTTCCGCATTTTATTATGGTCAAGTTGAATTCCATTCTCAACATACAACATACGAGCATCCATGCATATTTCATGTGCTCTTTTTCTCTCTCCTTTTTTTTAGTGTGCATTTCGAAACGAGACAGTTTAAAATTTCGCATTTTATCTGTCAATTTAAATGCTCAAGTGTTTCTTCGCATAGAAAAGCACTTGAGAACTAACTGCATATATGTACTATTTATTATCTAACTGTAGTTTCTCCCACTTCGCACAGGGCTCACTTGACTTCGTGGCGTCTCTATTTTGCGCAATTATTTGCGGCTATTTGCGTGCTCATTGTTAATTTGATTTCCACTCGCGATAAAGCCAAACACCTCGACGGGTTGAAGCGAGGAGTCAAAACGTGGTACGTAACTGCAGTGGGCGGTGCCAGAGCGCATAATTGAACAATAAATTAAACAAAGGTACTTCGGGCAGTCCACGTAAAAAACGAAAAAGTAAAATCAAACCGAAAATGCACTGAACTTACGGCCATTTTTAGTTGCCAATTGAACTGTTCACACTGATTTCTTTAGGGTTCGCATCAATAATGCACACCTCAATGAGCTTTTTCTATGAACCAAAAGAAATAGTAAGAAATATCTGTTACATTAGATCTGTTAGATAATTTAAAAGTTCATTAAAAACTTTATGAATATTTGATAGAGTTGGAAACTTTATTGGAAATATAACACTGTATCAAACCATAAGTTCAATAAATTTGACCATTTGATTTATGTTGTAAATTTGTTCAAACAACATAGTTCTACGTATTCGCAGCCAACAGCCAAACATTAATTATGTGAGCTATTTTATCTAAAAGTTATTTGCACAATGCACCATGGAAAATAAATATTAAATAAGAACTAAATGTTGCAGTCAATTGGTAAATTTTAGATTGGCTTGCATGAAGCCAAAATTTATAAATTTAAAAGTTGGTAAAATAATAAATATCATGCATATATGCGTATTTATAAGACTATGTAACATATTGAAAATAAAGCAGTTTTTAATTGATTTACTAATAATACAATTCAATTACTATTAAATGAAACAATTCAAATAAGTTCAACCTTAATAACAAGTCCTTCGGCTACATATAAATAAAAAACATATTAAACTGTTAACACATTGAATAACCCTGATAATTGCTTTTTAAATGATACTTTTTTATGCCAATATTTACGTTTTGTAGCCAAGCCTAAATGAATGAATACTGTAAAAGCAAATAAACGAAACAAATTAATTAAAACAAATGCCAACAGATTTGATATGTGGTAATTTGGCTGCCTAATTAATGTGTATGTTTTGAAGCTGTTTCGTCTAATATTGATGCATGATTTTCACAAAATCACACCACGATATTTACATATATATCTGCATAAATTTCATGGTCAATTGAATGCAGTTTAAAAGGCATTTAATTTAATTACAAGCCATCAAATATTAAAACTATATAAATGGTCAGGAAAATATCAAATGGCAGACGTATTGAAAAAGTTTACTTTGATGTTTAACTCGAGTCGCTTTCGGTCTAGCGATCAGAGTAAAAAGCTGTGGAACTGAAAAATATTGCCTTTTCGAGTTCACATTGATTTTAAACTCATTTGGCATTTAATTTCAAAGTTCAAATAAAAATCCGTTTCTCACGAAAGTGTTGTTGGAAAACATGAGCGAGCTACCTGTGGTGAAATCAAGTACGTACACGGATACCTTCTATTGACAGACTGTGCCTGATTCGCATCCATGTCACTTCCAGCCGCAACAGTGATCGGTCTTAGCAAACGCTCGCCATATACACAGATTGCAGTTGGCACTGGAGGCGGTTTTGTGACTGGATACACCATATTCAGAATAAGCAAGCTGTTGGCCATTATCACAGGTGGCACCATTCTTGTTCTCCAGCTGGCTGTGGAAGCGGACATCATAAAAATTGACTGGAATAGAGATCTTGTAAAGAAGATGCTGCATGGCGAAGTTATAGATACTCAAGCTATAGATCGTGCTCGTCGATCTTCGGATCTGCTTCAGTTGCACTTTGTCAAACAAATTCGAAATGTTGTCTCAAGCAGTTTTCGTATATACGTGTCATTTCTTGGCGGTTTCTTGTTGGGTTTCGGTTGTGCATAAATGTGGATGAGTAATGGCAAATAAATAGGTTCAAATTCTGTTTTTCTTTTCTCTTAGATGCATTATCCAACTACCACACACACACAAACACACATACTATTAAAAGTTGCGTGGCACAAAGTGCGCTGGCAAAAAACTTGAAAGTTTTAACAACATTTTTATGCGCTTTTAAACATTTCAATTTGCAAGCAAAACGTAGCCGACATAAATTTATGCATAAGCAAAGTTTTTCATATCCAAGGCTAGGCTCTGCGAATGTTTGTAATGCTGTATCCAGACGGAAGAGGAGGGTGGAAGTGCGCATAGTACGGAATGTGTTTAGCAAGTGTCACATTTATCGTCATCAAGGAAAATGCAAATACGCAAAATGGCAAAGCGAAACACGACTTTTTTGTGACCTTCAGCGAAAGCGAATAATCAAACAATTCATGAGAAAAGTTAGCTTAAATAAATGTTGTATGCTACTTATATAAATGCATTTAAAAACAAGTAAATAACATAAAATTTTACAATATTTACATGAGTAGCTTTTAAATGTTTTACCTTTGACATTTACCAGATAAAAAACATAAATCTTTGTTCTCAACTTGTTAAAGCAACTGTTTATTTATTATTTAAATTAAAGCACTTTTGCTTTTTTGGTGCGCTTAAATAGTTTTATTTACTGCACTTTGTCAACGCCGCCGCCGACGTTGCCGCCGTCCTTGTCGTCGGCTAGCCTTTTAGTGCAATGGTTTTGGCTGGTTGGTTGGCTGGTTGGGTTTTGTATTATTTCGCTTGTTGTTCTTTTTTTTGTACTGGTACCTTTTCTTTCATGTTAACCACAAAAGCGGCTACAGCAAATGAAGAGGCTGCGGAGAATGGGAGAGAGAGTGAGAGCAGGAACGAAAAAAAAGGATGAGGACGATTCCCCGGCCAAAGGGCATTGTGCGATGCGATGCGATACGATGGGATTCTCGTGGGATTCTTATGTGGTTGCTGTTGTTGTTGCTGTTGTATTTGGAGGCTGAACTGCAGGCAAGCATGATAATTTAATGAGCAGCATTTGTAGGCTTTGAAGTTGCAGTTGGAGTTTTAGTTCAGTTTAAGTTTTAATCGGGTTATTATTGGCAGTGGATTAATATTGCATAATGCGCGCTTTGCAAAATTAAATGCATTGCCGAATCATAAATAATGAAAACACACACAAAATGTGAAATGCAATCCAAACAATTTAATAATAATTTCGGCATCCAAATATTAATAATTATGTAAAATGCCAAGCAGTGCAACGAATCGAATCGAGTCGATTCGAATCGAATTCGGAAAACAGCACAGTGAAATGCGTTAGGCAATTATTTCCATTTGCTATTTGCGGTTTTGTACAAATTTAGTTTTGGTCAAACAGCCAAACATTCAAATAACCAAAAACACACACACACACATACAAATACAAATGCATGTATACTATTAGGCAATTGTTTAACGCAGCGTTTAGAATTTTGAGGGCTACGAATTTTCGAATTGTTTTCATTTGGTTAGCTCCTGGCTCGTTTCGTTACGATTCGATTCGATTCGGTTCGGTTGCATTTGCTTTGTTCGATCAAACAATTATTATGGCCATGTACTCAAAGTTGTATGGACTGTGCGTGTGTGCGTATATGTGTGAGTGTGTGTGTTTGGTTATTGAAATTTGCCTTTACAATGCACATATTGAACATGGAGCATTGTGTGTTTACATAAGATATATTCGAATTAGTAGAGCTTACAAATTTGCGGTTAATTTAGAGCAATTATTGAGTGATCAATGCGTATGCGTATGTATTCGTATGCGTGTTTATTTAAACAGCAAATAACAAATAAATGAAGAAAGAACCTACGCTTCTATAAGTAGTATGAATGTGGTCAAGCTGTGTTATTAAAATTCAACTGAATTTAACTAACGATAAAGACTGCAATGCCAATTAGCAAATAACGCATTCAATTGTCTGACTGATGACTGCTAAGCTTAATAAGTTCAACACTTAAATTCACTTTGAGCAAATCAACACTTTTCACATTCATTGAGCTAATCACAAGTCAGCACTTCTCAATTGTCTTTGCCACACACACACACACACTTCCCCTCTCTCTTTCTTTCATTCTGTCTCTGCTGGCCAAAGAGAAGTTCAATTAATTTGAAGCAAGCGTTAAAAGTTTTCAGCATGCTAATTGGACTTATCTAGCATTTATGGCTTGGGGTATTTGCATAATTAAAATGTCCAAATTGAATTGGCTTTGAAATTTGCTGCCAGCCAATTTGTTTTGACCAAATGCAGTGGCAAATACTTATATACATATATATTTTAACTCGTTACTCATACGACGTGTAGCACCACATTTAATGCACTTCCTATGTTTGTCGATGCGGTTACGTCTCCGGTTGAAAATTGTAAATATGTTTTGCGTTCTCTCCAGACAGCCAGTCGAGACATATAACAACTTGTGTATGTTTTTGCTATTTATTTATTTCGCTCAAGCTTCAAGCGATTCCAACTTATACACATGTACGAATATGTCTTTTCAACTGCCACATTTCACATATGCAAAAATAGAAAAGTTACACAGCAGTGACACTTTTAAATATTTTACATTTGGTGAAATATTGAACGTAACTTGAAGTTTAGTTGAGCGATTTATGATAAAAAAAAAACACGAAATATAAGCTTTGGTTTATGTTGTGAGTATATACTTAATAAAGTTCTTCAAGAGATTTTATATTGAACAAGTTGCAAAATATTTATTTTTAAATTTATTTAAACACATTTTAAACATAATCTTTTAATGTTGTTTTTTAAGAATCCAATTTATGGTTTAAACAATTTTAGTTTTAAAGCTGTCCTGCCCAATGTTTGTAATGCTTACTTTAACTTTTAGCCAGGCATTGAGCTAGCGGATGTAATTTCCAGCTTAAATTGCCAGGCACACATGTTTGAATGGCTGAGCTGGGCGTCCATAAATCTAAAAGTGGAGTGGGCGTTAACTGGGCCGCCATCCAACAACTAACTAACTATCTATCCATCTTTCTAGTTGCTTTAGTAGTTTTGCCAGACGCAGCTCGGCTCGGCTGGGCTTGTCTGAGTGAGCCGACTGTCTGGCATTACGTGCAAATAGTTACGTGAAATTATTTCCGGCGTCAGTTACTAATATCATTGTGTTTGAGTTTCTTTTGGATAGACTTGCAATGAAGTTGCATTCAACTTTTCAAGTTGAGGCCCCAAAGGCAAACACAGCTATTGCCACTCTTCATTTGGAATTTTCTAAGCCAAATGCCTTCATTTAAGTTGGCCTTAGGCTATTTTTTCGAAATGTCTTAACCTTTTTTCATAGACATACGTGCTTGCCTGCAGCTTGTGTCTTAAAGTTTTTATTTAATGCATTGTTCGTTTAATTTTCTTTTATGTTTTGGCAAAATTTAAATTTTAGCAAGCAAAGCCATAGCATGAAGATTAAGGTAAAACTTTAGCTAATGTATTTTACATAAAATCTCAGTTTTTAGTATTAAGGACACAAAAAATTCTTAATAAAGCTTAGATTCTTCCACTTATTATCAGTATTGAATAAATTCAGTTATTAGGTTTTAAGCTTGAAGTAATTATGCAATACACATATTGGTGAATTGTGATTTTCTGCGAAACATTTTACCGAATAACATAAAACATAAACATAGAATGAAGTTTTTATACAGCTAATTCTGTGTCACAGCACTTAACTTTCCATTTTTTTATCTGCATTGCAAATCTGGTTTACACACAGAGAAAACCATATTCATTCGTCGTCAGCAATGTTTGATAACTTTATCATTTTTAAGGGTCCCAGGACCAGATGCCTTCCGAGCATATTCTAATCAGCGTTTCACAACTTTGTCTTCAATATGCGAGACAAGTTCCAGTTTGAGTTTGTGTTTGAGTTTGAGTTATCGCACATTTCCACGGCTGCCAACGCACAAAGTGTCGTCATAAATGTTAATTAAATTAGAATGCTAATAGGCGTGAAATATGATAACACTTGCAGATGCAAGAAGCGGGACAGAGTGTTGAGAAAGCGAGGCAACATGCCGAAGACAGGTGGCAAGAACAGAAAAAGTGTAACATCTGCCGTTGTCTGACAGTGGCCTCCACCTCCAGCGTGTAAGGGAACGCCCAAAAGTTGCCACTTGCTTGATTTTCAGAATAATATTCGTAATAAGTAATTAAAATGAAAATTAGAAATGGGCTGGCAAGAAGGAAAAAAAAAACACTCTCAGCTCGCAGTTAGCTAAAGCAGCTGCCAACCAAAAAAGCAAATAGTCAAAGGGCCACAGACATTAATGAAAGACAGGGATTCAGAGCAGGCCAGATGGGGAGGAAGCTATGGCTCTCGGCTTGAGCTTGGAATTTGCCTTTTGGCGGCATCTAATTAAAAGGGATAAGAGCTGGGAGCCGGTTCCCAGAAAGGTGTGAACACAAAAGGCCTCGTAGATGGGAAAGCCATAATTGCTAATTGCCATGATTATGACGGGCGTCAAAGGGGGGTTATACCGGTGAGTTGGAAATTGCAACTGAAGTTGCCAGTTTGGTGGGTTATAATGTGTGCTTGAGGCATATGATCTTCATTAGGAAAGTTATCAAACAACATGCTTAATAAAACATTAAAATTTGTATTAATGTTTTGCTAACGGTTATGTTTAAATTAAATCTATAAGAAAGAAGCTCATATGTAAGCGGCAATAATTGGGATCATTCTAAGGATAGATATTTATCTTCATTATATGCCTTTCATTATCAATCGAGTATTGTTGCACCTTTAAAGGCTACTTTAAACCTCTTCAAATCACCGTTTCCAAATACAAACATTTTAAAGAACTTGACGGCAAGTCAAAGCTGGTAACTAAACACCTGAGGCCCCATTGTGTGATCTATGTGGCACCAGCCTTAACTTAGCCACTCCACCGCCAACTCAAACTGTCTTACAACGTACACGAGTGCTTATGTGGCCTGTCTGTCTGTCTGTCTTTCTGTCTGTCTGTTTGTCTGTTCCGACAAGTGTCTCATTGGCAACACTGACAGCCATAGCGTGTAATAAGGATTAGTCGGGACAGCCATCTCTCTCGAGCTGTTGGGTCTTTTTAGGGGCCACTTTGAGGGTCGCTGTCAAATGCGGACCAACCATTAAGATGATGAAATGCCCCCTGATGGTTTGGCAGTAGCAAAAGTCGCATACACTCGACCCACTCACTTGTTGCGTATTAATTGTTATTAATATTTCACTATCTTTTTGTTGTTGTTGTTGCTGCTTGCTTGTTTGTTGGCCATGTTAGCTTGTTGTTGTGTGCTGCCTGCAACTTGATAATGCTTAATTTGCTGTTTAATTATGCATAGAATACATATATTTTTGTGGCACGCGGACAGGGTTCCCAAGTTTCTTTTCTAATTACTGTTGCTGCGGCTGTTTGTTATCGGCCAGATTGCAGACTGTCTGTATATGTATGTTCTAGCTTTAAAGCGGCTTAACCAGGCACATTTCAAGGGGCTCACATAATTTTTGAGCACACATACAAACAGAATGACAATTTGGGATAGGCACGAAAACTTTATTTGGGGTTTTTTGCATTTCACTGTGGATACATATTAACTTTTTTGAGTGTGCGTACTGAAAGGGGTGTGAATGGGGGGTATTACAAATGGACAAGCTGCGTGTAACGGTAAATGCCATGGCAGCCAAACACGTTCAAAACACATAAACAGCTTTTGGTACTACAATTTGTTGCCTTTTTCTCTCTTTATTTATTTATTTTGTTTTATTTTTTTTGGTTTTGCTTTTGGCCTGACCAAGTTAAGTGAGCTGCCTCATAAATTTCGAATTTTCTTCACAAGGGTTAGCATTGGGGTATTGAAACATGGACAGGGGCCAAAACTAACAATGTGTGGAAAGAAATTGTTGTGGGTTAGTTAAATAAACAATACGTTTAATTTCACTTTAACTTAGAGAAGCGAAAAACTTCAGATAACAAGCTTCCCAAACAATTAACACTTTAAAGCTTAATTTTTATAATTTAAAGCATATGCAATAGAATATGATTTTTTATGTTGCCGGTGATAAGCCGTATAATAAGAATATAATTGATATAAAGAAAGCTTGAATGCTTTTAAATACTTTAATTTATATAGACTTTCGTATTTAAAAGTATGTAACATTTTTCATATATATTTAAATAAATAACCACAACTGACCTACAAAGCTAACATCATTATTATTATATTCGTTTACTTATGAAAACCATTTACTTCAATAAATATATACATGTCGTTAACCCACAAAAATGCTTTCTTTCTTTTCCGTTTTGTTACATCTTATGCCGCATAATTTGCAAAAAGGACGCATTTTGGGCGTCGCGACGCATTCGCTTTAGCCAAAATACATAAATCTCTACCGGCTATAGAAAGTATTCATTGTGCTTGGTTCCTGGCGCTTAAAAGCCGTTTAATAAGCCTGACCACAACACGTGACAAATGTGTCGCCCCAAGAACTGCATTGTGTGTATTTGTGTGTGTGTGTGGCAACACACAAAAAAGGAAGCAAGAAAGCAAGCAGCCAGCCAGCCAGAGAGTCGATTGCTGCTGCTTCTGTTGCTGCAATGGTTGGTCATAAATATTATTCCACACTATGCTATTGAAAGCTTGACATGGCACAGATACTTTGTCGCATAATATTCAATAAATTGTTGCCAGCATTGTGGACACTGTGCGAAAAGCAGACCATTAAAGATCAAAGAGAATGTATAAAGAGAGCAAATACTTATAATTATAGGTTATTAAGACGTAACACTGTTTTAAGAAGCTAAGAATTTTAGTAATATTATCATTTAAGCTAAAAGATTATTGCAAATGTATAAAATAAATAGTTAGACTTAAAACAAACATAACATATTACAAAATTTTTTTTGTCTAGCTACCTTTAATTAATAACATTAATATCATACTGACGTCATCTCATACTTTGTATTCGGACTTGATCACAAACAATATTTCCTCGTTTGTTGTTGCTGCTCAAGTTCTATTTATAGTATTAGTTGTGGGCCCCCTCGAGCGCAATTATCAATTGAATCTAATCTACACACCCAGTTCTACCAGTTCCACCCACTCAATCCATCTCGCTTGCACGCGCTTAGAACTTTCAAGCTTCAATTAAGCTTTGTTTTGATTATATTAAATGCGTAAAAACGAATTTAAATATGAATTTAAAAATGAGATGCTTTATTAAAGATTTATTTTTAGTTTTTAAGTTCGTAATTTGTTTAAGTGTTTTGGATAGTTTTCGTTTTTTAGTTTTAACAAAAATACAACTAATCTAACGCATAAAATCATATCTAAGAACGTACTTGTATTTACAGTGTATTTTTTAAGTCCATTATACCCGCTTCAAGTTCAATTTGTTTTAAGTGTCTCTCTTGAGAGCTTTTTGAGGCTGTCTCGAAATCATAGGTATACAAAATAATAACAAAATGAGATTATGCATTTCATAAGAGGTCGCAAACATTTCACAATTGTAAAAAAAATATGGAGATTGTAAATAAATAAATGATTATAATTAAAAAATGCCACTTGGACTTGATAAGAGCCTTATCATCGATAAAAGCTGCAATGTATGTTTGCCAACGAGCAGATACTTTTATGATGAGGGGGGCAACAATTGATCAAATCTAATCTACAAAGAGAGAGAAGAACAAATAACATACACTCTCTAAAAGCTCTCCATCCCATGAGCTACAAGTAGACGGGCAATTGACGAGGCAGCAGTCAGATTGAAGCAGTTACTCGGCGCACATCAAACACTGATCAACGAGCAATCATGCTGGAAATTACTTTGACCCTGCTGCTAATACTGGCGGGGCTCTTCTATGTCTTCATGACATGGAATTTTGGTTACTGGCGCAAGCGTAAAGTGCCCGGCCCCGCACCCCGCGTGCTCATTGGCAACTATCCGCATATGTACACGATGAAGCGTCATGCTATCTACGATATTGATGATATCTATCGGTGAGAAAGCAAACTTCAAAGCTGCTCAACCCCAATCAAATCATCATCGCTTTTTTTGTATAGTAATTATAAGCAGAAGTACGATGCTGTTGGCATTTATGGAGCACGCAGTCCACAGCTGTTGGTTGTCAGTCCGGAGCTGGCCAGACGTGTCTTCGTCTCGGACTTTAAGCACTTTCATGATAATGAGGTCTCCATAATGGTTGATGACAAATCGGACTTTATCATGGCCAACAATCCGTTCTCATTGGTTGGCGAAGAGTGGAAGAGTCGTCGTGCTGATGTTACACCCGGATTAACCATGAGTCGAGTATGTAATTAACTAGTATCTGCTATGATATAGACTATATTTCATGTTCTGTTGCAGATCAAGACCGTCTACCCTGTAACCACTGAGGTGTGCGGCAAGTTAAGCGATTGGCTGCGCAAACAAATACGTCTGGGTGCAAAACATGGCGTTGATGGCAAGGATGTGAGTATGGAATGTTTGATTAACGGAGCAAAATTTATATATATTCCCTTTGCATACCTAGATGAGCTTGCGCTTCACCTCCGAAATGGTGACAGATTGTGTGCTAGGCCTGAAAGCCGAGAGCTTTTCCGATAATCCCACACCAATTCTGCAGTACAATAAGGATCTGTTTTCTCAGCCCTGGACATTTATGATTTACTTTATTATTATCAGCACATTCCCTGCCCTGCGTTATTTCTTCAAGCTGCGCTTTGTGCCTGTCCACATTGAACGTTTCTTTGTGGATCTGATGCAGAGTGCCATAGATGCACGTCGTGCCCAGCTGTCCGTTGGCAAGCAATTCGAGCGAGTTGACTTCCTCGACTATATGCTGACTTTGGCCAACAAAAGGAATCTGGATACACGCCAGTTGACCGCCCACACGATGACCTTCTTGCTGGATGGCTTTGAGACGACAGCGACGGTGCTTAGTCATCTGCTGCTGCTGCTCGGCCGGGATGAGAAAGTGCAGCAGCGTTTGAGGGAGGAGATACAAGGGCATCTCAATGCTCAGGGCGTCATTGATTTTGAGAAGCTGCATGATTTGCCATTCTTGGATGCCTGCATTCAGGGTGAGTTGTGCCATAACTCAAACTAGACATTGATATTAAATTATCGCTTAAACAGAGTCCATCCGAATTTTCCCACCCGGCTTCATGTCCAACAAGCTGTGCACAGAGCCAATTGAGTTGCCCAACAAGAAGGGTGAAAACTTTGTTGTGGAGCGTGGCACAACTGTGGTTGTGCCCCATTACTGTTTCATGTTGGACGAGGAGTACTTCCCCAATCCACAAGCCTTCCAGCCCGATCGCTTTATGCAACCCGATGCGGCCAAAATGTATCGTGAACAAGGCGTCTTCATGGGCTTCGGTGAGGGACCACGCATCTGCATAGGTAAGAATAATCATCTATCGACTCTGTCTAGCTTATTGATCATTAATATAATTTTTTATTAAAATTCAAGGTATGCGTTTTGCAATGACACAGATTAAGGGCGCTGTTGTCGAAGTGATTACCAAGTTCAATGTTCGCGTTAATCCCAAGACCCGCAAAGACAATGAATACGAGCCGACTGGCATCATTACCAGCCTTAAGGGTGGCATTTGGTTGGACTTTGAAGAGCGCAAATGAACAAATTTCTTATTTCCAAGCTGATTTAATATGATAACAACAGCGTTTGAACAATCATTATGCATACCAATTATCCAATTGTTTTTTAAAACGCGATGCACCTATTTTGATTAAAAGATACGAACAAAATAATAACAATAATGACAAAGCAATTTTTTTAATAATTCAAGAATGTTTTCAATATAGAATAAACATTTTAAACTTAAAAATAATATATAAACAAGTAATATTCATTTTTTTATTATAAATAAATGATAATTGAAATAAATGAGGCTGGGCCCGCTAAATAGACAAAAGATCAGCAAGTGGTGTATAAACATTGATAGAAAGCAGTTTAAAAGCAGTGCAAAAGCAGTAAGAAATTCATTCTGATCATTGTGAACGAAATGTGGTTGCGATCGTTGGGGTCTAATTCATTTTAAGAATTTACAATTGTTATACACGTTCTCCTATTACATATTTATTTTGTTTTTGCTATTTCCATAAGCAGCAAATACGTTTATTGCTGTTGCCAACTCGTATCTTATATTTGCTACCTTTTTATGACATCTTATTTACAATTTTCGGCATATCTCAACATTTTTGATTAGTTATCAACGATAAGCAATGCCTAAATGCTGATGCAAATTTCAATTATTTTTCATCAAGAGAAAGATTGGGGAAAAAACCTTTAACTTGTCATCGTGATGTTAAATTAAATATTATCAAGGCCCACAGCCTAAACGATAAGATCTAGAAGGCTGAAATTTTCACCGAATATTCCATTCAGATTGAAAGTGAGCACTAAGAAAGGATTTTTAATTTGGACCACTCCTTCGAGTACCTCCTGAGCACTTTTCTTAACTTTTGTACTAGAGCTATGCTTTTAAATTAATCAATTATTACGAAACTTGGTCAGGACAAGCTGTGAGTTTCAACGTTTTGTTTTTTTGTTATTTCTTATTTGTTTTTTATAACGAGCCATTTGCGCGAAAATAATTAATCTTGAACATCTTTGTATAGTGGTTGATTTGCTTACTTGCTGCTTATGTAACTCAGACGTAACGTCGTACCACACAAACATTGTTGATATACATTTTCGACCAATTAAGCAAAGCACATATGTAAGTTTGTATGTATTTGTAACGTATGGGGTTTTGGGTATAAAAGGCGGTCAGAAGGGGTAGGCGTGACATTCAAATTTGTGATGCATATCTGTGGCGGATGGTACCTTCTATCTCCTAATCAAATTTGAAGAGTCTAGCGCAAAAACTGAGAAAGATATTTTGGTGGGCGGTATAAGTGGGCGTGGCATCCAATATTGCACATTTGTTACGGATGTCACTAACAATGTTTCCAAGTTTGGTGACTCTAGCGCAAAATCTGGGAAAGATATAGAAATTTCAGATTTTACGAGTTGGGTGGAAAAGGTGGGCGTGGCGTATAAAACTTTGATGTAGATCGGTTACGGATGTCGCTAACAATGTTCATACCAAATTTGAAGAGCCTAGGTCGAAAACTGAGAGAGATATAGCGGTGGGCGGTATAAGTTGGCGTGTCATCCAAAATTTGTATGCACACCAGTTACGGATGTCACTACCAATATTCATACCGAATTTGGTGAATCTAGCTTAAAAACTGGCGAAGATACATGCCTTCCGGTTTTAGGGCGGTGGGGCATGTCCCGTTGTTTGGGAGCGTGGAACCAAAGTTTTCATGCATATCTGTGTCAAATGTCAGCATCCACCTTTATGTCAATTTTGGTGCCTATAGCTTGAAAACTGTAGAAGATACAGGCATTTTTGTTTATAATTGGAGCGGGACTGGGGGCGGAATAGGTGGCCGTGGCATCCGTGGCTGGGGGCGGAAGAGGTGGGCGTGGCATCCAAACTTTCGATGCAGTTTTTGAGGAATGTCATCGGCTATCTTGCCCACAAATTTGGTGACTCTAGCTGCTAAAATGTGAGATATATATATATGTGTTTCATCGATTTGCACTTTGAGGTTTCGATTTGTTATCGATTTCCCAGGCCCCTGAGGTCGTAGAGCCAAATTTAACACTTTTTCTGACGAAGGTATGTACCAAAATATTTGCAAAGTTGCAAAGCTCTAGCTTCAAGCGTGTTTAAAAAAGTTGCGTTCAAACGGACGGACGGGCGGACGGACGACAGACACCTTGAGGGGCATTGCATAAACCCAATATAATATGATACCTTTGGTATCAAAGTATAAAGACGCGTCTGATTCTCAACCTCAATGGTGGCGTGAAAAAGAGAATATTTAATACTTTGCTAATATGTTGATAAACATTAACTAATTTATTTATTTTATATGTATTGCTAAAATTTTGTAAAAACTATCGGCGTAGCGAAGCAAGCGGGGCACTTACGGCGGCGGTGTACGGTATACGGTGTACGGTGGCGGTGTACGGTGTACGGTGTACGGTGTACGGTGTACGGTGGCGGTGTACGGTGTACGGTGTACGGTGTACGGTGTACGGTGTACGGTGTACGGTGTACGGTGTACGGTGTACGGTGTACGGTGTACGCTGTACCGTGTACGGTGTACAGTGGCGGTGTACGGTGGCGGTGTACGGTGTACCGTGTACGGTGTACGGTGTACGGTGGCGGTGGCGGTATACGGTGTACGGTGTACGGTGTACGGTGTACGGTGGCGGTGTACGGTGGCGGTGTACGGTGTACGGTGTACGGTGTACGGTGTACGGTGGCGGTGTACGGTGTACGGTGTACGGTGTACGGTGTACGGTGGCGGTGTACGGTGTACGGTGTACGGTGGACGGTGTACGGTGTACGGTGTACGGTGTACGGTGGAGGTGGCGGTGTACGGTGTACGGTGTACAGTGTACGGTGTACGGTGGCGGTGTACGGTGTACGGTGTACGGTGGCGGTGTACGGTGTACGGTGTACGGTGTACGGTGGAGGTGGCGGTGTACGGTGTACGGTGTACGGTGTACGGTGGCGGTGTACGGTGTACGGTGGCGGTGTACGGTGTACGGTGTACGGTGTACGGTGTACGGTGGAGGTGGCGGTGTACGGTGTACGGTGTACGGTGTACGGTGTACGGTGTACGGTGGCGGTGTACGGTGTACGGTGTACGGTGTACGGTGTACGGTGTACGGTGTACCGTGTACGGTGTACGGTGGCGGTGTACGGTGGCGGTGTACGGTGTACGGTGTACGGTGTACGGTGGCGGTGTACGGTGTACGGTGTACGGTGTACGGTGTACGGTGTACGGTGTACGGTGTACGGTGTACGGTGTACGGTGTACGGTGTACGGTGGCGGTGTACGGTGTACGGTGGCGGTGTACGGTGTACGGTGTACGGTGTACGGTGGCGGTGTACGGTGTACGGTGGCGGTGTACGGTGTACGGTGTACGGTGGCGTTGGCGGTGTACGGTGGCGGTGGCGGTGTACGGGGGCGGTGTACGGTGTACGGTGTACGGTGGCGGTGTACGGTGTACGGTGGCGGTGGCGGTGGCGGTGTACGGTGTACGGTGTACGGTGGCGGTGGCGGTGGCGGTGTACGGTGTACGGTGGCGGTGTACGGTGTACGGTGGCGGTGTACGGTGTACGGTGTACGGTGTACGGTGTACGGTGGCGGTGTACGGTGTACGGTGGCGGTGTACGGTGTACGGTGTACCGGGGTTCTAATTTCGGAGCGTTTTTTTTTTTACGTGAATTATTATTTATGTTTACCTTCTAACGAAATGCATATAAAAAGGGGATTCACCAAACATATAGTTTAATAATAATTTGCTTAAATGGTGCAAAAATAGTGAGACGCATAATAGTAAGCACACGGATAATCTTTTGGTGCTCCGTAAAGACATTGTTCTGTCTAATTTAAAAAAAAAAAAAAACTAAC
Organism: Scaptomyza pallida; assembly: GCA_018152965.1. Classification (NCBI taxonomy): domain Eukaryota; kingdom Metazoa; phylum Arthropoda; class Insecta; order Diptera; family Drosophilidae; genus Scaptomyza; species Scaptomyza pallida. Next base: position 1,737,682 of record JAECXP010000051.1, on the reverse strand, counting down.
AGACTACTACAGTAGGAATGATAACTATGAATGATAAAAAAAATTCTTAATAATAGTCATTTAAGCCTTTTTTGCTCAATTATGTATGAATACATTTTTTTTTGATTTAACTTAAAATAACATTCTTTTCGAAGCCTATTAAGCAGAAAAGAAGCCATTTATTGCCTTATACGACACTTCAAAATGCGTCCAGAAATTAGAACTTTTCAGAAATTAGAACTACCCCAGGAACCAACTGGTTCTAATTTGTGAGCGTCCTGGTCTGATGAACATGTGGGATGGTTCGGAGGGGGCTGAGCTGAGGCCACCAGGCGGGTCGCGGGTTGCGGATAGCGAACGGCCCCTTTTGGGGTTAGCTGCGAATATGCGATATTTTTTTCGCTAATAAGCAGTCCCGGACAAACAGCGGGTATGGTGCCGTTTACCGTACCGACAAGACGCTTGTGTCGCCGTCTTTAAATCATAGCCTCACACACTCCCAACTCCCCCACACATACCTACCTCCATCCCTACCCCCCTCATCTCACACCGGGCCGGACTAAGGTGTTATACGAACCGTGCCGAGAGTCAGCCTGGCTGGGGGCCCGGTTTAAAAACTAGCCCAGTCTTTAACGGTGTGCTCAGGCAGATGGCGACCGCCTGTTCTATTTAGCCTTACCCGGGTATCGCGGATCTCTGCCCGGGTGGACCTTATTTTCTCCGCAGCTCGTGGGATTCAACATGAAACAAACAACAATAAAACAACAAGACGTGCAGGACATCCCTGCTGCAAGTGCCGCAAGGCGCATTGAGGACCGCCTCCTGGACGGGGAGCGGTTCTCCAACGTGGGACGCACTCCACAGCGCCCCCAACAGGCGCAACGAGGCGCGGGAAGGCCGCAGGCGCAAGCTGGCCCAACGCGCTCAAGTATGACGAGGCAAGCCCCTCGTCAGCACACAGCACCAACCGCAGAGGCTGCGAGCAAGGCAGGACCTTCCCAGCCCATGCGACCAGCCCTAAATGCGGTCCGGCGGCAAGGTGCACACCAGCGGCAGCAGAAGGCGGAGCTGCCAAAACGTGGAGAGCCGGGAGGCGTAGATGGCCCAAACAGGATGGGTCTGTGCGGCTCAAGGGTTAAATGGTACCTAAGGTACCTTCAGCAGGGATTTCCCCTACTGAGGCCCGAAGTATGGCAACGGCCAATAGGCAGACGACGGAGCAGGCAAGGGGACCAGCCCCCAAACGCCTTAACAATACTCTGACGCCTCCCGCTGACACTCCCAAAAGGGTATGTCCAGAGGAGCGTCCGAGTACGTCGAAGGCAGCCGCCGTCGCTACTTCAGTAGAGAAGCCTTCCTCTACAGTGTCCACCGAGGCTCGATCGTCGTACGCGGCGATGACAAAACGAGTCAAGGTGGCCGTGTTGCCTGTGGAGTATCCCCAGGTAATGCTCAGTCACGGGGACTTGTCCGCATTGGAAGAGGCCATCCTTGACGAACTTATCGTCAGTGGATGGGGCACCGCAGTGGAGTTCGCGGGAATTCACTTCAGGGTGGGTCACTTAGTGATCGAATGCTCGGACGAGCACTCCGCAGAATTCCTCAAGGCTGCGGTGTCGAGGCTAAAGTCGTGGAAGGGAGCTCCACTCGAATGTAAGGTGGGTGGTGACATTCCGTCACCCCACAACATCACGCTGTACTGCCCTAGAGCGCGGATCGGTCTACCGAGTCCTTGTTGATTCTGCTGAGGAATCAAAACGGATCGAGACCGATGCATGGAAGGTGTTGTCGAGGAGGACGGAGAATGGAGGCGCCTTGTTGGTGATTGGCATCGACGAAATCTCCAAGAACGCAATAGTGGCAAGGGGCCACCAAGTAGCATTCCGCTACGGGACTATCCCGGTTAGCGGTCTAAAGAAGACAGCTGGCAAAAGGGACACTGCCGCCCCAGCTCCACCAAAGCCAGAAGTGGTACCCCCCTCCCACAGCCACCGAACCGAGCGTCCACCAGGCAGGTCGTACCGACCCATCTGAAGACTTGGCTGAAGATGAAGACCTGGCAGACCAGACGCTCGTCAAGGATGTGCTGGAAGGGATGGACCTTGGGGAACCCATGTCGTCCCAGGAACTGGCAGAGGAACTGGCGAAGGAAACGGAAGGAGATGAAGCTGACGTGACGATGACGGGCAGCGGTGGTGAGGGTGACTCCCCCCCACACCACCAGTAAAGAAGGCGGTCGCAGAGTAATGGTGACAACAGGCGTCACCACTACCGGGCTAGCCCAGATAAACCTCCATAAAGCTAAGGCAGCTTCGGCTGTCTTAGCCAGGACGTTTATCACACAACATCTTGGGCTAGCCCTCATACAGGAGGCATGGGTCAACGATGGCATTAAAGGCCTGTATACCGCCGTGTCAAAGGTAGTATGGGATCAAAGAGATCCAATGCCTAGAGCATGTATCATGGTAAGGAAATATATTGATTATTCAATTCTTTCAGAATTCCTCACTAGGGACTGCGTGCCAATCGCCTTGAAGGCAAACGGTAACGCCCCCTATGATTGTGGCATCGGCCTACTTCGCGGGGATGTGGCGTGCCCACCACCGGAGATTGAGAGGCTGGCGGAGTATTGTAAAAGGAGAAGATGCCATTGGTCATTGGCTGTGATGCCAATGCGCACCACACTATATGGGGAAGTAGTGATATCAACGCAAGGGGTGAGTACCTCACAGACTTTATATTCAGATATGACTTAGAAATAGGAAATGTCGGATCTACACCGACTTTCGTAACTAGAGTTAGAGAAGAGGTGCTGGACATCACCATGATTAGTCGGTGTCTAACACCACACCTCAGGGAGTGGCATGTCTCTCCAGAGGAATCAATGTCGGATCATAAGATCATCCTTTTTAAGCTTCAGGTTAATACGGATAGTAGTGCTCCAACCCGCAACCCAAGGAAAACAGACTGGGAAAAGTTTAGGTCGACCCTAGAGCTGAATCTGGTGACCGGAATCTCTGGAACACCCAGACGCATAGGCGAGTTAGACAGGGTTGTGGAAAATCTGAGTAGTGGCATTTATAATGCATTTGAAGAAAGCTGCCCGTTGGGAAAGGTGCGTAGAGAGAAGGATGCCCCATGGTGGAATGACAGTCTTGAAAGACTGCGCTTAACCACCCGCCATCTCTTTAACAAAGCCAAGAGAGATAGATCATGGGACACATACCGTGAAAGCCTCACCTCCTACAGCAAGGAGATTAGGAAGGCCAAACGCAAGAACTATAGGGACTTTGCGAAAGCATAGCAAGCACAAATGAGGGCGCCCGGCTCCATAGAGCCTTATCAAAGCGGGCGCCTGAGGCGAATCTAGCCTTGAAACGTAGGGACAACAGCTTTACGACAGGCAATATGCAAAAGTTAGAGCTTCTGTTCGAGACTCACTTCCCAGGGTGTATCCCTTGGCAACAGAGTGTAGTACTTGAAACAGAGGAACAACACAGACCGACCATCTCCGACTGGGCATCTGCCAAGTCAATGGTTACTTTGGAGAAAATTAAATGGGCGATTGGAACTTTCCAACCGTACAAATCTCCTGGTCTGGATGGTATATCACCCGCATTCCTTCAGCAAGGACAGGTGAAACTCCTACCCGCCCTGAGGAAAATTATGATAAGTAGCCTAGCACTTGGTCATATACCAAGCACATGGAGTAGAGCTAGGGTGGTCTTCATCCCCAAAGCAGGGAAGACAGACATCACCAACCCAAAGTCCTTCAGACCCATTAGCTTGACATCGTTTTTGTTGAAAACGTTGGAGAAGATAGTGGACCAGTGGACCACAACATCAGGAGCACGCTGCTTATGCAGAACCCACTGCAGACGACACAGCATGCATATAGGGCAGGTAGATCTACGGACACGGCACTATATGAATTGCACCGTAGCTTACGCTCGGCGATAGTAAACAAAGAAGTAGCAGTCTGTGCCATTGAGGGAGCATTTGACAACACGTCACATGATGCAGTCAGAGCCACCCTGAATAGAACAGGACCCTACGACTAGCAGATGGGTCTCATCCCTACTAAAAACTAGACAGGCTACGGCATCCATACAGGATAGTACTCTAACAGTCACGACCACAAGGGGCTGTCCACAGGGGGTGTCTTATCACCACTCTTGTGGAGCATACTAGTTGATGAGCTGTTAGGTAGACTTGCCAGCAGGGGTATCCAGTGTCAGGGTTATGCCGACGACATTGTGATAATAGCCAGGGGCAAGTACGAAGAAACTCTCTGTGACATTGTTCAACTGGGAATTAGGATCACGCATGATTGGTGTTTGGAAGTTGGCCTTAACCTCAACCCCACAAAAACCATCATCGTTCCATTTACCAGAAGATACAAGTTACTAAGGATGAGGGAAATTAGGCTCGCAGGGAGTCCAATAGAAACAAGCAAGGAGGTTAAATACCTTGGGGTCACTTTTGACTGCAAACTAAATTTTGGTACCCATATTCAAAATACGATCGCAAAGTGCTGCAGAGCACTTTATACCTGTCGTAGAATAGCTGGGAAATCATGGGGAACATCGCCAACAATATTAAGATGGCTTTATCTCATGGTTGTGAGGCCCATGCTCACATACGGAGTGATTGCGTGGGGATAAGGCACAGCAAATCACTGTGCAAAAGCAACTACAAAAGTTGCAAAGAATGGCCTGTGTAGGAATCACTGGAGCGATGAGGACTTGTCCAACATCAGCACTTGAGGTTCTTTTGGAGTTCACGCCACTTCACCACACAATAAGGCTACAACAGAAAGCAACCCTCTTAAGAATGTCCGCAGAAGGAGTAGGAGGGGCACATTCTTAGTCAGACAGAGGTGGATTTGCTATCGGGTGAAATTCCCCTTCTGGCACAGCCAAGGACGAAATGAAAGCCGAACACATGTTCGTGCAGAAATTTCAAGTTCACCTATGTAACAAAAATGAGTGGACATCTGAAGAAGAGGTCCACAAAATGAAACCACACACCATAAAGTGGTACACTGATGGATCCCTAACTCATCAAGGCTCCGGCCTTGGTGTGGTAGGCCCACGGCTCACTTACTGAATCCCTGGGCAAGCACACTAGCATCTTCCAAGCTGAGGTGTGGCAATAGGGAGGTGTGTGGACTTCAATCTGAAGCGCAATTATCAAAACAGGAGATAGCCATCCTATCGGATAGCCAAGCAGCATTATTGGCACTTAGTAAGACCGAAATCAGGTCAAAAACTGTTCGCGAAGTGCGAACCAAGCTAAACACCCTGGGATCACAGAATAGGCTTGCCTTAAGGTGGGTCCCGGGACACGTTGATATAGCGGGGAACGAAGAGGCAGATAAGCAAGCAAGGAGGGAGCTGCGACACCCCTTATAGGACCCGAGCCGTACTGTGGGATAGGGAGAAGCACGATACGGCAGGAGCTTAGGAATGAAGAGAGGCTTATGCGGGAAATGAGCTGGGCAGAGACACCTGGACTCAGACAAGCAAAGCTTCTCTTGGGCAGCTATAACCCAAAGCGGTTTAAGCTTCTGATATCTATGGGAAAGAATAGACTTAGGATACTCACTGGTCTCCTGACAGGACACTGTAGACTAAGAAGTCACCTAGCAAAGCTGGGCATAACAAGAAGCGGAATGTGCAGATTCTGCGAAATGGAGGAAGAATCCTCCCCGCACATCATAGCAGAATGTGTAGCCTTAATAAGGAAAAGAAGTCGTCTCCTAGGAAGACATATTATACAACTTAGTGATTTAGAAGACATCGACCCAATAAATATACTTGCCTTCATGCAAGACCTGGGTTTGATGGAAGAGCTATAGGCCAAGAAGGGGGTACAATAGATCTTTTAGGTCGCAGTGCATTCACCCCAAATAATAATAAATAAAAAAATAAATAATTTGTGAGCGTCCACTGTGTATCTAAAAGAATTATAAATATATATAAATTATAAACTTTTATATAAATATATTTATCTATATATATAAAATAGTTTGTCCTAACTGACTGACTGACTGACTGACTGACTGACTGACTGACTGACTGACTAACTGACTGATTGTTGAGAGGCCCACAGCCTAAACGATAAGAGCTAGAAGGCTGAAATTTTCACATAATATTTCATGCAGCTTGTAAGTGAGCACTAAGAAAGGATTTTTAATTTGGATTAAATTTTGAACAACTCAATTAATTGCATTAATCACTTTACCTCATTCCACCACTCTAGCGCCTCATTGTCGCACAAGCTGTGAGTTTCAAAGCCGCCGAGGTTTCAAACAAAAAAAAATAAAAAAATGACCGTCTGTTGATGTGTCTCTCTCCGTTATTCTCTTTTCTTCTTTGTGCCTTTGACAATTGTTTTTCGAATTAAGTAGCATTTGTTGTTGTTGTTGTTAGTAAGTGTTGTTGTTGCTTCTTTTTGTTGGTATCATTGATTTAAAACAAATCAATTGAAACATAAATTGTTTTTGTACACCAGAATATGTTACGCGATTGGTTTTACCTACATACTTGCTAATTATCAAACAAAACTTAACACACAAATACCTATTGCCATTTTTGTTTTGATATTATTTTCAAACTGACATTTGTAACTTTAGTTGGTGTTGCAAATGCACATATGTACATACATACACATGTATGTACGTGCATTTTCATTATTTAGTACCTACATACATATGTATTAACAAAAATGCAAGTGCATATATTGGTTAATGCACGCATACATTGTTGTATCTGTAGCAAGCTAATATACATATATACGAGTTGACAAGCTAATATACATATATACGAGTTGACAAAATCAAAACAAATGAGTTTTTTTTTTCTTCTTTGTGCCCATGACAATTGATATACGACCCCAGCAGCGTTTGTTGTTGTTGTAAGTGTTGTTGTTGCTTCTTTTGTTGGTATCATTGATTTAACCCTGGACGGTCATCGTTATTTTTATAACGTAAAGATCATCGTTCGTCGACTCGACGACGTAATTTTAAAAAATTCTTTAAAAAAATCCTATGCATCAAAACTCACAAAACATGTTAGTTTTGTATTATTTTATTAATTTATTTTTAGAAAAAAACGATTTTAAGTCGCTTTCCTGCAGTCTTTGGGTTATAAATACAAACTTCACAGCTCTTGTCCATTTGGCTTGTTTTACAAAACATTAACAAAAAATCATAAAAAATAACAAAATTAAAGCAACATTACTTATTCAAAGTATTTTTTTCTTAATATTAATGCTTTAAACTAAAATAAGAACACGTTTTAAGGAACATAACTGTTCATTTTGAGCAAGAGGCACAAAGCACAATTTGATGCTCCCCACATAGGTGTTTTCCACATTTCTTGCAGGATGTTTTTGTCATACGTCGCTTAGCGGAAGGGCAAATAGCACAGATCTTGCGTTTTTTACAATTGTTTCACGATTTTCACCTTCAGCGTTCTCATCAGTATCAATTAAATTTTCAATATTTGATCGCAGCGCCGTAGACAATGTTGGTACTTCAAGTCTGTCTGCCATATGACTTTTGACAAGGGCAGAATACAATTTTTTCATAAAAGCCGCGCGACTGAGGGGTGTTTGATTTGTTTCAAACATATTATGTGAGTAAATAATATAACAGTTTATGAAAGTCATATTCAATATCCCAAAAAAGTAGCATACTGGCCATCTATTTGTTTTGCGTGAACAGCTCATGACACTACACATTTGGTCAAAAGTGTCAACACCACCTTTTGTTTTGTTGTAGAAATCGATCATGTAAGGTTTGTTAGATTTCGGATTGACTGCTCCTTCTTCATTACAAGATGACAATAAATATATTATTATTATTATTATTAGGATCTATCAAACATTTCATCTGCAGACAAATGTTGGTCCTTTTTGACTGCTGTCAATACAAAAATTCCGATCAAGGCTGCAATTTCATTCGAAGAAGTTTGCTTTCTTTGGGCTTCATCTGAAGTTTCAAGTAAGGTAGACTGGCGATTAGCAATCTCAACGTTTGTCCATTGAACGATTTCGCCTATTATCTCTGGTGTGATAAACATTTCGAAGCACTTCAGTGGGTCTGTTACATTTCTGCATGCGCGCTGGTCCCCGAGCTTGATGAACAATGTTTAGACCATAACGATGAGACTTGCCTTTTTGCGTTGACCACTTATGTTTGTCCTTTCCTCGTAAAATGGTTTTATTGAATGATATTATGCTCGACTTGGCTTTCAATAGATGTAAAGGTATGTTATCCTCATCTTCATCGATGGTATCCTCTGCTGAACTCGCGTCCTCTTCAGTTTCGATCTCTTCATCAGATTCTACTTCGATGTCGTCTAGGCCATAATCCAAAGCATCGTCTGGTTCGTAATCGTCATCACACATGGCAAGAAATTTTTCAATTTCCTCGTCGGTGAATTTTTTTTGCCACTCATCTTTTATTTTCACTGCACAAACCCAAAATAGAAGTAATAAGAAAATTTGGTATATTGCCTTTAAAACGAAAAACTGACACAAAGTTCATCGTTCGTAGTTTCGACTACGCAAGTTTAAAAAATATACTTACACGGATCGTACGAAGCCAAACCAACTGCGCACAGCAACAACACAACAGCAACTGATGCTATACCAAAATCAGCACAAAGCAAACAAAGAAAAAGAGAAAAACAGCAAAATTAAACACGCGTCGTTGAAACGACGAGTGATGAACGTCCAGGGTTAAAACAAATCAATTAAAACATAATTTGTTTTTGTACACCAGAATATGTTACGCGATTGGTTTTACTTACATACTTGCTAATTATCAAACAAAACTTAACACACAAATACCTATTGCCATTGTTGTTTTGATATTATTTTCAAACTGACATTTGTAACTTTAGTTGGTGTTGCAAATGCACATATGTACATACATACACATGTATGTACGTGCATTTTCATTATTTAGTACCTACATACATATGTATTAACAAAAATGCAAGTGCATATATTGGTTAATGCACGCATACATTGTTGTATCTGTAGCAAGCTAATCTTCTATATATATAAAATAGTTTGTCCTAACTGACTGACTGATTGTTGAGAGGCCCACAGCCTAAACGATAAGAGCTAGAAGGCTGAAATGTTCACAAAATATTCCATTCTCGGTGAAAGTGAGCACTAAGAAAGGATTTTTAATTTGGACCACTCCTTCGAGTACCTCCTGAACACCTAAGTCCTTTTTTTCTCAAAGTTTTGTACTAGAGCTATGCTTTTAAATTAATTAATTATTACGAAACTTGGTCAGGACAAGCTGTGAGTTTCAACGTTTTGTTTTTTTGTTATTTCTTATTTGTTTTTTATAACGAGCCATTTGCGCGAAAATAATTAATCTTGAACATCTTTGTATAGTGGTTGATTTGCTTACTTGCTGCTTATGTAACTCAGACGTAACGTCGTACCACACAAACATTGTTGATATACATTTTCGACCAATTAAGCAAAGCACATATGTAAGTTTGTATGTATTTGTAACGTATGGGGGTTTTGGGTATAAAAAGGCGGTCAGAAGGGGTAGGCGTGACATTCAAATTTGTGATGCATATCTGTGGCGGATGGTACCTTCTATCTCCTAATCAAATTTGAAGAGTCTAGCGCAAAAACTGAGAAAGATATTTTGGTGGGCGGTATAAGTGGGCGTGGCATCCAATATTGCACATTTGTTACGGATGTCACTAACAATGTTTCCAAGTTTGGTGACTCTAGCGCAAAATCTGGGAAAGATATAGAAATTTCAGATTTTACGAGTTGGGTGGAAAAGGTGGGCGTGGCGTATAAAACTTTGATGTAGATCGGTTACGGATGTCGCTAACAATGTTCATACCAAATTTGAAGAGCCTAGGTCGAAAACTGAGAGAGATATAGCGGTGGGCGGTATAAGTTGGCGTGTCATCCAAAATTTGTATGCACACCAGTTACGGATGTCACTACCAATATTCATACCGAATTTGGTGAATCTAGCTTAAAAACTGGCGAAGATACATGCCTTCCGGTTTTAGGGCGGTGGGGCATGTCCCGTTGTTTGGGAGCGTGGAATCCAAAGTTTTCATGCATATCTGTGTCAAATGTCAGCATCCACCTTTATGTCAATTTTGGTGCCTATAGCTTGAAAACTGTAGAAGATACAGGCATTTTTGTTTATAATTGGAGCGGGACTGGGGGCGGAATAGGTGGCCGTGGCATCCGTGGCTGGGGGCGGAAGAGGTGGGCGTGGCATCCAAACTTTCGATGCAGTTTTTGAGGAATGTCATCGGCTATCTTGCCCACAAATTTGGTGACTCTAGCTGCTAAAATGTGAGATATATATATAGTGTTTCATCGATTTGCACTTTGAGGTTTCGATTTGTTATCGATTTCCCAGGCCCCTGAGGTCGTAGAGCCAAATTTAACACTTTTTCTGACGAAGGTATGTACCAAAATATTTGCAAAGTTGCAAAGCTCTAGCTTCAAGCGTGTTTAAAAAAGTTGCGTTCAAACGGACGGACGGACGGACAGACACCTTGAGGGGCATTGCATAAACCCAATATAATATGATACCTTTGGTATCAAAGTATAAAGACGCGTCTGATTCTCAACCTCAATGGTGGCGTGAAAAAGAGAATATTTAATACTTTGCTAATATGTTGATAAACATTAACTAATTTATTTATTTTATATGTATTGCTAAAATTTTGTAAAAACTATCGGCGTAGCGAAGCAAGCGGGTCACTTACTAATATTATTATATTACTGCATCAGCTGCCTGTCAAGTCGGTAAAAAACGTATTGAAAAGCAAAAGTTGATTGAACTTAGTCAATGAAGAAGGAGCAATAACCGTCGAGTATTGGCATATGGCAGCTGTTGTCAGACCGAGCGACAGTTGAGTTCAAATCGACAAGTTATCGCTGCATAATTTTAGGCGCATCGTGCCAGGCAACGTCAGGCGGTGATGTCAACAACATAAACAGCAACAACTAAAAATAAATAAACACATAGACACATATTTATGAGTATTTATTTAGTAATTTATTCATGTCTGGCAATCGAAAGCCTGCCAAATGCCACATGCTATGTGCTACATGCTACATGCTACATGCTACATTGCGACTTGTCTGCTCGCCTGACTGCGCTTTGTTTTTAGCTGTCACTCGCTCTGGCAGCTATTTAAATCATAGAAATATGTTTTATGCGTTGCGTGGAGGAGGACCTCATCAGTCAGAGAAGTCGTAACATTAGTCAAAGTTCGACATAGAAAAGACATTTCAAAGTGTTACACTCAATATCTAAATTCAATTTAATTAATAGCTTTTACTTTTTATAGGGACCGAGAAAGATTTTGCTCAATTTGAACAAAAAAGAGTCGGTGAATTATGTTGCAAATCCAATTGGGAAATCAAAGGCGCACATAAAATTGCATTAGCTCGAGTGCTCCAAAGTTTTTGGGGCGTAAGCGGGTGGCGGGAGGCGGCAAACGAAAAGAGTTCACTAAAAGTTATGCATATGCATTTTTCTTTTCTTAGCCAGGCTGGCAGCCAGCATCGAGTGCAAGTTCAATGTGCAATTTGCTGTGGCTGTGATTTGGCAAATTGTTTGTTGGGAAAACAAAAGGCGAAGACAATCCAGCTTAGCCTAACAGCTACAACCATACCACCACCACCACCCACCCGACCCCAGATACCTGCTCAGACTTTAGTCTGTGGAGTGAGGCGATTTATATTGCCTGGCACTTTGGCTCCATCTATCTGTCTGCCTGTCTAACTAAGAGTAAAAAGAAGCAGTGAGAGTCTGTTTGCAGTTCAAAGGTTGAGCGTAGTTCAAATTGTTTGCCAGGTGTTTTTTAACCCCCAGCAGCACTTTTTCTTGGCTATTTGATCTGTGATTGAGCTGAATGAGCAAATAAACTTGTGGCTGTGGCTCTAGCTGCCTCTGTGGCTGTGGCTGCACTCTATTGAGCGTTGAAACCCAACTCCAAATGCTAAAGGCTGAATTCTGATTGAGCTCAATGCACAGTTTTTGCCACTTTTCACCTCTGCATCTCTGCTTCGCTGGCATATTATCTGTTGCTCTTCGGCAGCTTAGCTCAGCTTCTAACTCAAGCTGATGCGTAAGTCTTCGATGTATTGAAAGCAAGATTAATTGCCAAAGCATTTGCCAATAAATACGTTTATAAAGAGACAAAGTTTATTGAAGAATTGCAAATGGGATTAGTTTGTAATTGCGTTTATTATATTGATGGGCAAAAGCTTAATAATATCGTTTTAACAAAATTAAAAAGTATTTATTAAGCCCACATATCCACAGAAAGAGAAATAAACTTATTTTTGTCAATATTTTACCCAAGCAAAAAAGCATAAAAATTTGCCTGAAAGCTTTAAGCAACTGTTGGTAAGTGTAACAGTATATTAAGCCATAATTCATCTCATGATGAACAACAATAACAACTACATCGAGGAATACACCTACGTATTAGCTCCTACGTGTGCCATTTCCAGCATCCCCTTTGACCTTGCGTTGGCATAAACAAGTTAAATCCTATAAAAACATTTTGTTTAGTGAATTTATTTTGTAAACGACCTTGTCAACAGGATGATGAACACGTTTTACAAATATTTGCGCACAAATTGCACATGTGTGTGTGTGTGTGTGTGTACTTGTCTGTGTGTGTGTGCGTGTTAACATATTCAATGTTTATTTTGGCTACTACCAAAAGAACAGGCAGAACAAAAAAGTTCTAGCCATGATATAAATTTAATTCAATTAAGAGATTCACTTTACTTGCTTCAAGAATGTTTGCAGTGCGTTTGAGGTTGGATGCGAAAGGGGGCGGAAGTTGATGCAAAAGCTACAATAACAACAAGCACAACGTCATTAACATTTTCATGGAAAAACTTTATACTAATTGCATTTATGGCATAAAACCTCAAAGTTCAAAATCAGCACCAAAAAACACAGCACAAAATGCAATTAGCACTCGAAACGGCAGACGAGCCTTCGTCTCGTAGACAAGGGGCTGAGGCACGGGTGCAGGGTCAGGGCGCTAGGGCGGACATGATGCTTGCCCCCTCAATATACAGGCATGACAATGATGATGACAATGGCAGCAAGTGGAAATGCCAAGAAAATGTGCGGCAGCTAATTAAAAAACTTGCGGCTGCCATAAAATTTCACACCGAGAGAGAGCTGAAAAGTCAACAGCGAGAGTGACGAGCAAAAGAGACAGACAGAGAGCGAGAGAGAGAAAGTGAGATATGACTAGGTGGCAAAAGGAAAATTGCATGTTTTTCTCTGCCACTTGGAAAATTGACAATTTGTAATGCAATAATTTGTGTCAGGCAAAACGAACCGCAGCCAGCAACGAACGAAGGCGATGTTGATGGAGCCGCAAGTCTTGGCCACAAAATCATAAACAAGCCAAGCAAAACGGAGAGACGAAACGTCTATGGCTCAAACCAACAGTGTCCAGCATCTTGGCTAACAGAGTGTGCTATCATTTACGGCTATTTATAAATTTATAAGCTGCTGGCAGGAATTTTGTGCTTCTAATGAAGTCGGAATGTTGTAAGTGGATGCTTTTACTATTAAATAGTTGGTGGAGACGGTAAACATTTTCAAGTGAATTATGAATGTAAAGGTGGCTGCAGTCTTAGCTCATTTAGTTGGAATTCTGCTCTCATTTTTTTGTACATCTCTTTATTTTTTGTAAAAAATCTATTTAATTGAGTTTGATGTATTTAAATCTTAATTAATGTTATTTATTTATGCACCGACACGAAATTTAATTCTTTTTATTGGCCATGTCGCTGCCCATGTTGGCAACCAACCCGCCAACCACTGTGCAAACAGTCAACAAGCTGGCCAATTAATTTGTCCATTCAATATATAGTAGGTCCTGTAAATGACTCTTATTAATTGAGCATTGCATATTTTGCCAGACACTTCGAAACTGCCAAGCGGATAAATTATATATATAGATTCGACAATATGCATTTTCACGGCAGGTTGACTTAATGTCGGACCGTGTTTGTAAGTGTATATATGCTGAGCTGCATTATTGCCACATTTAATTAGCACAGTGCCAAAAGTGGCGATGACACACAGAGACGATTATGTTAATAAGCCCAAGGAGGTGATGAAGTTGGCTCGAAGTTGGGGTCGAACTTGGGGCTTAACATGTGAAGCTGATTGAACAACGCGTAATGTTATTTAATTGTTCATTGATGTTCATCATGGCGTGTAAATTTGCGAGCTCTCCGCATTGCCTCTCCTCCTCTTCCCCATCCTGCAACATTGCTCTGTGTTCTAGGGATTATTTGGCATTGATATGTCGATTTAAGTGCATTTATTTAATTGCACAACATTCGCGCTTAATGCGCATTAATGAGACATGACATTTTAATTGGATTAATTGCGTTAATTAAGTGCTAGCGAGCAACAAGAGAGCGAAAGAGAGTTGAAAGCTGAAAGCTAAAAGCTGATATCTGATTGAGTTCACTCACTTGGTCAGCAGAAATCATGAACTACTATCGAAGCAGCCGCAACTCTATATTGAAGAATGGATTCGGGGCCAGAAGCATTTTGCAATTGAATAGACATTAATAAAATTGTTGGCTAAGGATGCTTCATGCAAATGTTAAACAACTGTCTATCAGTTAATGTAAAGTGCGACTTAAGCTTCACGGATAGTTAAGTACGAAATTCGATTAGAATGTTGAACTATTGATTTCATTGAACATTAAATAAACAAACCTTTCTTTGCTTTATGCTCTATAAATACCATGCGTTGTAACATTATTTTCGCAACAGAATCAAGTGTCACACAAAACACAAACACAAACACAGACACAGACACACATAATAATACCCTCTTGGCCCAGATCATATATCAAAATAAAAGCTAGAGGCAAACACATTGAGTCTCGCTCTCTCTTTCAGCCCACCCACCACTTAAAGCAATGCTTAAGTTAATAAAATATAAATAAGCATAAATCACGCACACGAACAAACATGAACATGATTAACAAGGTCATTTAACAGCACATGTCTCTCTCTCTCTCTCTCTCTCTGGTCAACAAAAACAAAAAACAAAATGTGGGCGTGTTGGCCATGAACAGCAGCATTAGGACCGCAAAGGCTTAGTTCCCCTATGAAAATTCGATTATTGTGTTAAACGCTGCAACGCCTTTGGTCCGAAGGAGGCGACTGGGAAGTGGATTGTGTTCCACATCCAAATGTTTTGTATATATGTATATGTAGTATATATTACCCCAGGGAGACATTTGATAATAACTTGCGGCGAATGTTGATGTTGACTATAATCAGCATAAGTTAGCCAACTTTCTTTCATATTGGCCATATTGCATTGCCCGCCAGCCTTTGTCCTCTGGCCATCTATCTGGCATTGGGAGCGCCGACAACGTACATATTTTTTGGGCTGACACAGCTCGCATTAATCATTTGTATTGGGTGTTTTTTTGGGTTCGGTTTTTGGGATAAA
Organism: Scaptomyza pallida; assembly: GCA_018152965.1. Lineage (NCBI taxonomy): Eukaryota > Metazoa > Arthropoda > Insecta > Diptera > Drosophilidae > Scaptomyza > Scaptomyza pallida. The sequence goes on along the minus strand of JAECXP010000051.1, from coordinate 1,722,161 downwards.
CAAGTCAATTTTTGTGGCTTAGTTAAGGTAGAGCTAGTAGCGTGTGGGTAGGGGGGAGTGAAAAGTAAGCGGATTAAAGAGCATGAAAAACAAAATAAAACAATGGACGCTTAAGCTGTTTATTGTTTCATTGCTGAATTCTGATGAAAGCAATGCAAGCTGCATGAAATAAATATTAATATTCAAGCGAAGATTTTAAAATGAAAGGGAAATTAACCAAAAATTTATTTTAAAAATAAACTGAAGAGTTTTACCAAGAATAACTAATGCACAACACTTAGCAAAGACACTTATCAGTTTTATCATATTTTAAAGGCAATAAATTTAAACAATATATGCAAAATGTATATCTTTAGCAATAAAGTCTGAAAAATCTGCAAACGGCTTCAACAATAAATCGACGGCTGCTCGAATTGTGTATGAAATGATTGTTGTGCAGCAACACATCGATATAAAGAAATCAAAATATTTTGTTGCTGTGATTGTCTGTGGCTCACAACAAATCGGTGGTCGCTGCCACAGTTGAACGCCACAATAGCAAAAATGTGCAGAATATATAAAATAAAATCAAATACCAAAAAAATATATATATGCAACGAAGGCAAGAGAAATGTTAAAAACATTGTTCATACGAGTCCTTATAACTGCACACAGTAATAGCTCCATTTGAGAAATTGTCTGCTGTGGGTCAATTGTTTGTGGCTTTTGTGCACATTTGCTGCCATGTCATGCCACGCCCCTCCTTCCCCCTTCCTTTCATTCCATTCAGCAACGCCCACTTTACACGACTGCTTATCCATTAGCTGGAATTTGATTTGCAGTGCCAAGCATTTCTGGCATTCTTACTTCGAAATGCATACATTCAATTGTGAAAAGAAATAAGAGAGCGCAAGGCAACCTGCTTAAAGTTGCATTAAAATGTTAAAGTCGAAAACTGTTACAAGGTCCCGACTTGCTTAAATAAATAAAATAAACAACAACAAGGTAAACACATGCTGTGTAGACTGCCTTTGCTGTCTGCTTAAGACAAATAAAAAATTATGTTCTATACCACATGGTGTCTCAGGACCAGGCCTTTTGCCATACAATTTAATTCAATATACGAAGCTGCAGAAAAAAATACTAAGCAATGACTTTAAAATGCTCTAAGAAAATAATCTATAGATAAGGTAAAAAAAACTATATTCTAGATATATTGTATTATTTATAAAACTTTTCCAACAAATTAAACACACAAAATTTACAGAAAACAAGTTAGAGAACTATTTATTCGACCTTCTTTAAGCAGTTGCGTAAATTGCCAAAGGTAACCAAACAATTTATGGGCGTTGTAAGGCAACTGGCGCAGGAAGCGCAGTATGTTAACAAATTTCATATTTTTTAACGTCTTTTAAGGCATACTGTGCCAATGATGTGCTGTGTCTGTTTACACGTTTAATATATCAAAACATCCGACTATCAAAATGTATAAAAAAAAATGTATTACATAATACATGGGTAAGTAACATAAGAAATAACAAAACACTAAAGGTTTTATTATTTAATACACGAGGCGCCTTAAAGTAGGCAGCACAAAAGTTACAGGTTAAGTGTGTGTGTGTTTAGGTAAGCTGATATTAGCTAAGCCAATAAACAACGTTTTGCCATTTTTCATTTTAGACGGCACAGAGAGAGAGAGAATGCGTGGGAGAGAGTGCAAACAGAAAAGTGAAAGCAGTTGAAACAAAGCAAAATCAAATACTGCATAAGCGATAAAGTGTGTGTGTGTAAATGCACTATGGGATAAATATTCTACACATATGCGCAATATATTATTAATATTAAATTTTTATATTCTATAAATACTTAAAATACTTAGCATCCTCTAAGATTTTCTCACATAATCTTCACGTTATTTATTTAAGTTAGAAAGCAGCTTACTCTTTCCACAGTTGCGTTGGCATGTGGCACTTGTTGCAGGCGTAACATGCCAAGCGCGGCAATTCACAGCATCCCTCCCACACACACATTGCCTGTTCGCAATGCAGTCAGCTAGCAAATGAATTAACAAATTAAAAGCGTAACAAATTGGCTTGGGGAAAAAGGCAAACGGATGCTGCATGTTGCATGCCGCATGCTGAATGCTGCCCCTTTGGCATCAACTGCCGCTGGCTGCTTTAAGTTGATTTTAATTAAATTAGCCAGAGCACAGCACATGTCAGTGATATGCACTAAAGTAAGAGCGAAAGAGACAGAGAGAGATCTAAAGAGAGAGAGCGAGAAGAGCTTCTGGTCGAGAAAACTCAGCTTAGCTGTGAGTATGTTTGAGTGTTTTCAGTTCAAGTCATTCTAAAAACCAGCTGCAAGTTGGCTGTCACAATAAACGATAACGTTTATCGCCTTGTGGGTATAGCGAACAAATCGTAAACTTAAAACTTTACTGTATTTTCTTATTAACAAAGATTTGTTTACTTTTTCGTATTTTGTTACTTGTTTTTATGTTTTTTTATTTTAACTAATTATAAACATATTTTTAAAAGCTTCCAATGAATAAATATCGTGTCCTTTTATTTCTTTTCATGCCTTTTTTTCTGACAATTTTCTTTCATGTCTAAATAAACCACAGTGAAAACCCTTCTGCAAAGCACTTTAGATAAACGTGTGGCATTCAAAATAAACCTAGGAAGCAACGAACTCAGTGCCACAACTGAATCATTACAATACACAGCGGGAACATTTGTTAGCCAGAGCCACCCTTTACATTCACCCGAAACATTCACAGTTAACCTTTGCGTCGGCTTTTTATTGCATTTTTATCTCCATTCTAAGCTTTGTTTCTTTTGTCTTTCTTATGTGCTCGCTGCTTGTCTGTGCAAATTGATAATTTTGTGGATGGGGTAAGAAAAGTAAAAAAATTAGTCAAGAAATGTTGGAAGCAAAATCTAAGGACTTTAAGATAAGAAACACAGCCATTATAGCTACAAACAAATATAAAAAATACCAAAGATTAAAATAAATGCACATGAACTAAGTCTTTTCCAAAGAGTTCCCACTTTGAGCACTTACTAAATTAATAATTTTTACACACTTTCATTATTAAAGCATTTTACAGAAAATCACACGCTCCAAACTCTTATCTTTGCGCACCGACTGCATGTTATTTTAATAATCAACTTTCCCAGAATCCAAACTGAGCGAAAATCTAATTAAGCTTAAGTCAAATCACAAAGAAAAGCTTAACAATTTTCCCAGCGTCAATTCGCATATTGACTTTTACGCATATATGTATGTTTTTCTATACGTATGGAAATGGAAGGCAAACAGTTGGATGCAGCTGCAGCCACATAATAAATCCGCTGGATGTCGCGAAAAGAACAAAAACAAAAAAAAAAGAGGGATGACTTTTCATTTGATTTTCTCGCGTGGCTGGCACTCATCAGTCGCTGCCCAATCACAACCAGAGAGAACGAGAGATAGTCAAAGTCGCACACTCGCAATTCTCGTGAACTGGGAAACAATCATTTGTTATTTGATTTGCCCACCAACAGAAATCACACGCAGACAGTCAGACAGCAGGACGGGCGTTGCAATTTGCCAGACGATTGCCGGTTATCGCTGACGTTGCCGGGCCCGGAGATAACCAACAGTGCACCAGCCTGCAACGTACTCTATTCTGCTTCAATTACAATTCAGGAGGCGACGTAGTATTGTCAATTTTGTGAGCGCAATTTAACTGCTTTGCCCAGTTGGCTGTGCGTCTACCATAAACAAGCAAAAACTACGCACTGTGATGACGTTTTTCAATGAGTTCGATGTGTCTGATGAGGTGTTGATGTTGTGCGATTAACTTACGGGCAGAGTTAGAGTATGAGAATGTAAAAGCTATTCCAAGCTTTAATCCAGATTAAATTTGAATACCTTTAAATTCTCTGTTGCTGCAGCTGCACTTTTGGTTTCATCTTCGTTTTTGGAAACCATTTTTGCCATCATTACTTAGTTTCACTTTCTTGCTTTCTTCGACTTTTTTGGTCTGGTTAAAAAAAAGAAAAGAAAGAAACACAGAAACTTTTATTTAACTTTTATGACGGCCAAAAATCGTAAAAAATGTTATGCTGCATGCAAGTTGAATTTAAGTTGAAAACTTTTCTAATTAAAATTAAATAGAAACTTCGCTTACTCTGAAGTTTTGATTACTATTTGCATTCCTTGCTTATACATTTTACACAGACATTTTTGAGTGCCCTCAACTCATATTCGAAAACTGCACGCCAAGGTGTTGTGGCTTCAATAAAAACAAAATAAAAAGGAAGAAAACAATACGAAAAGAACTGACCCAAAAACTTAAACGAGGGCAAGTGGTCGACAAACTTGAAGGTCAACTATTAGTTTGGCAGTTAAGAAAGTAAAACTTTCATCAAGCTGACAATTTAGTCAGTTTTGCTTTGCAAAAGTTGCTTCGGTTATGGTCAAATATCAATGAAATTAAATTCAAATATATTGAAGTTGAAAAGAATTTTAAATAGTTCACAAAAGATGAAAACTATTTAAAAACATCAAGAAGAATAATAAACTACTTGAAATGATTGCCAATTGTCCCGCAACAGAATCCACTTGATGTTTGTTCGGGGCATTTTAATAATGAATGTTAATTTGCATTTAATTTAATAAAGGCCGTGGCAGGGGGCAGTCATAACTGCGTCGACTTGACTTCCGCTTGAGCTTAAGACACTTGCCAAACCATTAGCCAGCCAGCAATGCTTCACCCCACCCCAATGCTACCGCCAGTGCGGGTGTCATGCATAAATTTCCATTTAGTCAGAGCGACAGAGAGAGAGAGAGCGAGAGAGATTGTTGCGCCTACAATTTACATAATTTATTAACGAGAGTTTGAGCGTCTGCTTCCGTTTTTGGGTAAACTGTTAGCAACATTGGCGCCGGACTTGGGTCGCAAGGATCAAGATGAAGGAGGAAGAAGATGACGAAGCGACAGCCAGCAGGCAGCAGCGAGCAGGCAGCTGGCAAGAGAGCAGTGGTCCTCATGCATAATTAAACACGTAATTAACCATTATTAACAACGTCTGATTTTTGTAAGATTTCTTTGGTAGGCTGTTACCTAATGAGTTTCACAAAAGATTTCACTGCCAAAGTTTCTCTCCTCACAGTTTCTGCCTCACTTGTCTCCTGGCTTTGAGAAGCAATCAGAAAGGACGCACGTTTGATTTGTGTCCAAAGTATAGCCCCGAGTTACACACAGTAAGCCCAGTAACGGTTACAGTTACAGTTACCTGTTTCTTAATGAACATTAATTAATTAAGCGCGTCTCAAGTCCGTTGCCTACGTGCTGGAGCTGGTAAAACTTTTACGCTCGGACAGCTAACAGGGCAATTATGTTGGCATTTGCTGTTGCTCTTGTTCGTTTGTCGTTTTGTGCGGCTTCGAGGTGTCCACAAAATCAAGTGTCGCTTTGGCTTTTCAAAAGTGGTTTGCATAGCAGCCAATGCTAATTAATTGTTTTCAATTGCTTTGTGAACGCGAAACCCATTCAAAATTAATCAAGCATCAAAAAAATTTAATACCCAATATCACTAATTTATGCCGTAAAGTACTTCTCGCCCCATGAATTCATAAAATTTAAATAAATATTCGTGCTATACACATGGCCGAAACTCAAACCGGTTAACTAAACATGCAACTATAATTGGGCAATAAATGTGCACAAAATGTTTGTTGCAACAATTATGAGCTTTATTTTATTTATGGTCACTTCCATTGCAGTTTAAAATCCAAAATATTTTTAGACAGAGCCATTTATTGAATTGCTTTGCGTACGGATAATACACAAAATGCGTTTGATTGAGTTCATTATGGGCGAGCAAAACGAATTTGTGCATATGATAAAAACTATTTGGCTGCCTATTAATTAGACCCGGTTAAGTAATGTCCACTGCAATGACAATTTGAGAGCCATAATTATATGTGTATTAAAGCAATGTGGCAATTGTGAATTGTTTGGCTACAATTATTTGAAGCTTTTATTATTTGGCCATGTAATTTTTAATGCGAATCCTTGCTACATTGTTTGCATAACTTAACATTTTAAGCATTTTATAAATTATTTTCTCACACTAATTTTCACACAGCTCTTTCACAGCTTCTGGCTTTTGCATTTTTTCTGGCTACCTGCTGCCTGCCGACGCCCCCTGGAAGTTGGCTCATAACTTTCACAATTAGCAGACGGAAAGTTGGCAACAGCTCGGAAATTCTTTTTGTGTGCGAACTGCGGGGTGTTAAATGTTAATTTTAAGCAATTTCTGTGCAAATAAATTTATGCCAAGCTCCTCATTCAGGGGCCATAAATAGTCTAGTGGAGATAAAGGACTTTATTTAAATAATCATGGAAGTCAAGTGACAAAATTAAATGTATCTGAATAAACGTAAAGCATAATTTTTATCATTTTTTATACTTTCAACCAAGGCTTAGTTTCTGTCTGTGTGGCAAGCAAATATGAGTCTCATTCAGGCACCTGCTTGTCATGCAAAAAGCAATAACCGGCTGCCTAGTGGTAACTGCGAAATAGGCTCATAAATTCTCAGCAAATTTATAATTTCACACCTACATCTACATAACGAGCTGAGGCAAAAAAAGGGAGAGAAAAAACCGAAAGCGGAACAGCAAAGGTACAAAAAAAAAGTAGGCAAACTATTTGCCAATGTGCATGGCTTCGCTTGTCAGTGGCAGAAATGACAAATGTTCGCCAGACAGGCAGCCAGAAAATTGTGTGGAAAGGTCTGCCCGGCAGTGGGCCAAGCCTGACAGGGTAGTAAGGCCCCCCTAATGACAGCGAGCATTGCATGTTTGCCCAGTGTTAATCATAAATGGTCTACAAGTTGAGCAAAAAAAAAGGCTCCCAGCCACAAATATACCAAATACCAACAAGAATACCTACGCCATGTGGCCATCTCATATTGGTCTAATTAAAAAGATGCCAATGTCGAAGCGTTGCATAAACTGCAACTACATGAATCCTGCAACGAATAGCAAGGACACCAAAGTATGCAAAGTGAAAGCAAGCGAATAAAAAAGAAGAAGGAGGAGAAAGAAAAAATACGAACTAGCGATAAAACTCTGTAGAAAAATGGCAATTACCTTTTCAGTGCTTTGGCATCGCGAGCACAAAGCGTTTTAAATATAATGTGACAGCTATTTGGGCGCTCAAGCGGCGTTGAATTTTTTGGCTAATGGAAAGATTGTGAGCGCTTGATTTATGGCCCCAAACGATGATGATGACACAAAGGCATGCAATGCAACTACCGTCTTGGATAAACTATAATTATTAGCATGCTTGTCAAGCGCATGATTGCCGAACATCATTTTAAAGGTGAACTTAACTTTCAACTTTCAATTTTAGTTATTGACACAGTTTTTCTTTGCTTTTACTGACAAACCTTTTAACTTATTTTTACTTAAAATTTCAAAAAAACCAACCATCAAAAATGTTACGAGGTACTTGCCGTCGGCTTATCGCACAGAAACTCATTGTCGCCGTTTTCTTGGCCTTGGCAATATTTTATTTGCTTTGCTCGCTGCTATCGAATATCAATCAGGGCGCAAAGATCAAGAAGCGTCTTGCCTACCTTAGCAGTCCTCGCATGCAGCTGCAACAGCATGGGGATTACTGGGTCTACAATAACTTTCTGACTTCCCAATGTCGGGAGCTGACTGGCAATGAGAGCATCACCTTAACCACACATGGCACGTTTAGAGATTTCAAGTATATGAAGTGGCTGCTGGCTCGTTGGAGTGGTCCAATCAGCATGTCAGTCTTTGTGCAATTGAATGACATGAATCGGACCCAACAGTATCTCTACTACATCAAGTATTGTACATCGCTGTCGATGAGCTTTGCTCATTATGTGTCGCTTCACTTGGTCTTTCCCGACAAACATATGCCGCGTGCATTCGAAAAGATGTCAAATAAACGGCCTAAAGCCTTGCGTTGCAAGACCTTCATGGAGATTTTTAAGTCGGTGCGTAAAAAGTATCCCACGAATTTTACATATCCATTGCATTTATTGAAGAATGTGGCACGTCTCAATGCGGAGACGTTCTATGTGCTGCCATTGGATCCGGGCATGTTGCCAACGAGATACTTCATCAAGTCATTTCAACAGTTTGCTTATTACTATCATCCAGCAAACCCATTTAAAAGGTATTTAAGAAAGTAAATTCAGCGCATACTGCCAGTAACTAACCATTAAAATCTTCAATCAGTGTCTACTGCATTCCAGTCTGTCCACAAGTTTGCGATGATTCATTTTTGCCCAAGTACAAGTCGCAGCTTGTCCATCAACTGGTGCCCTATCTTGATGGCAAGCACACACTCTTCGGCTCTGAACAAGAGCACTTGGAAGATTTACGCCCCTGGCTTTTGAGTCCGGTTAGGGATGGTGATATAACCATATACAATGCGTCCAAAGAGCCCCATTTCTGTGCCGTCTATGTGAGTAGCAATGCATTCGATCCATTCCATGATGAGCGTCATATAGAGTCAATTTATGATATGGATTCAACAAAGGTGAGCAATAATCTAAGTTTATCTAAGTTTTAAATGTCTTGAATCTTGATTGTTTGCAGCTGCAAGTGATGGTTGGCCTTGGATTTGATTTTATTGTCTTGGATGGCACATTTCTGATTAACCGAAATTCAAGTTTGCACCAAGAGTACACAACAGTGGCGTCCGATCCCCACAAGCAGGAACACATACAACAACTTATTAAATTGAATAGTTTTGTACTAGACAATTAGATAAATAAATCGAAGACTTGAAAACCGCTTGCGAATACGAATTTGAAATCGATTGCGAACTCTATTTTATGGCACTTAATCAAATTGTCTGGCTGCTTTTTTGCGCCTCTCGTTTTTGGCATTGCATTTGATATTCTGTTCAATTTTTTGCGTTGCTTCTTAATGCCATTAGTAGCATAGCATTAGAGTCATTTTTCATTTTTTCCTTGGCGCAGTAGGAGTGTGCAAGATAAGCTTTTGATACGACTGCTTAAAGTTGCACTTTGTTTTTTAAGACGGTTAATAATTTTGTTGCATTAAAAAATCGCATTTATTATTGAGCTTAACCGCTTAACATATTCATTTAACTTATAGGCATAAGTAGCTTTAATTATTATGCACTTTTCTGTTTATTATTATTATTATTTGGTGGAGCTTTTGTATACATTTACAGCGATTCACCCTTATGAAAATATACCGCAAAATGCCATTAATTTATTTGCGGTTGCATGCAAAGGCAAATGTTGTGCGGAAACCGAAATGAAATGGTTGGAAATCAGTTTCCCTATCCCTATCTGTTTGGCTGCTCTTTACAACTAATAATTTAATATTTTATGCATGACCTGCAAAATAAACAGAAACAGCGCGAAACAACAAGAGGAAGACAGCATTTGCCCATTTATAAGCGCATTGTCTCCCGTTATGTCAGTTATGTTATTTTCTTTTTTCGGGAAGTATGCAAAGCATAAAAAATGGGCGGCGCGTAACTTTTGGCGAAAGTTTTAAGCAGAAAGGAAACTGAGCAGAAAAGTTAATATTAACGCTGAGCGACGCATTTTGCCTTAATTTTTTTGGCCCCTGCTCTACGAAGTCTTTTACACCCTCGCTTGTTTTTCGGCCATTTTGACGCCAAACACGTAGCTGGCTGTGTTCTGTTCTTTGGCTTTGGCCCTTTGCTTTGTTGGCCAAAAATCTTGTTAGGGTTCTTTTTCTCTCTCAGAGCTTTATTTGCATGAACTCTTCAAAATCGTTTATTTTCATTTTTTTTTTTTTGTTCAATTTTTTTCTTCACATTTTTGTTGTATTATGGAGATTTTGTTGTGCAAATTTTCAATGCTGTGCTCAGCATACAAAAGCAATCGGTGGCACACGTTAACAACAAAAGGATTCGGGAATTCGTGCAAAACTCAATGCGAACAATTAGATGAGTTTGCCGAAAATGAAAGGTGATTTTGAATGCTATGCCATAACCTTTATTTTTATTTACCTTTCTATTTTTGTTCATAATAAGTTCTTTGTTGTTCTTTTATTTCAATACATGCGTATATTCCACAAATATGAAGGTCAATGTGTTGTTGGGGACCTTTGGATTCTAGTTTTGAGTGTCAAGTTGAACAATGAAGCTTTAAATACGTTTTCTAAAGCATGGCAGAGCGTGTGATTTTGGCTTAACAAAAGGCTATCTCAAACCACAAAAACCTCTAGAACTCGGTTTTCACTTAAGTCAAAAAAAAAAGCGATGAAAGAAAAGACAAAGACGGACTCATTAAATATGATGAAATTACCGAACGACTGCATTCATGTAAGATGAAAAGTGGGAAGGGAGGGAAAACAAATGAGAAATGCAAATGATGAAATAATGAAAAAACCTTAACGAAACCAAACAAAGCCCGCAGGCGGAAAAGGCATTAAAACAAAAAGTAGTTGAGCATAAAAACAAAGTGCTGCATCAAGTATGTGTGAGGCTGGCTCAGCGTCTTCCCGTCTCTTGCATTGCGTATACGTATGTGCGCATATTTAATTATTCATACGCCCTGTCTGCCCGCAACGTGCAAAAATGCATGAAGACGCCGAAGCGAACGAAGACAGCAGTAGCAACAGCAGCAAAAGTTTTCCTTTCCAGGCTTCAATTTGTTGTAAACAAGATGTCGAGAGGGAAGTGGGTTGAAGATAGGACGGGGTGTGTGATGTCAAAAGTAACAGAGTGGGAAAATTGAAAAGTGCATTGAAACAAATATGAAATTGCAGTCGTTATAAAATTAACTTTTGTTTTGGCATTTGCCATGCAAAGTGTCAACAAATAATTGAAAATCCAATTGCTAAAATAACAACAATGCAAAAGAGTCTGAAATTAAATATAAATCAATTTGATACAGAAAACTTATAGCACATGGAAATAAATATTCATTTTTCTGTGCAAGGCATTTTATTTATTTTATTTATTCAAGAACACTCAGAAAAAGAACAGAATATCATTGTGATGCCTGCAGGATGCAAAAGGGCATTGTGTGCAAGTGAGATAAGAGATGTTTGGCAAAAGATATTTTAAAAGCTTAACGTTTCAACTGTCAAATCATGAACGTGGCTTGAACTAATTGAATATTAAAAGTTTTAAGTCTTAAGCTTGCACAACTACCGATTTTCCTTTGTCATTTCTTGGAGCGAATTGAAATTTCAAACAGATCTCTTTAACATTCCCAAGACGCCAATCAGTTGGACTTTCAACTGTCAACGCCAATGTCTTCGTGGTATCAAGCATCAACACGTTTAACAAAAAGGCGTCGCTGACTATTTGTTGCCCCCCATTGTCTAGTTTATCAGCTTCTCGAGCATCATCTCACTTGGAACCGTCTCCACTCCCTGAACGCACTGCTCCCCCGCTAGTTGCAAGCTGAGCATTTTTATGTCCTTCACACATCATTCAGCAACAAATTGCTGCGGGCGTTTCAAGGCGACACACACATTGCTGGACTGCTTGAAATCTATTTTGGAGACAACAACACAGAAAAAAATACATTTATAAAAAAAAAAAACAGAGAAAGAACGGAATGTCAACAGCTAAGAGCTAACAGCTAAGCGTACCGAGCTGTGGGGTTCGTGTCCAGGCTGCGTGTCCATTTGAGGCAGCACGTGCCACAAGCATTGTACGTTTTATTATCATGAGCTGCGGCAACTTTTTATTATCTTTTGCCAGTGTTCTACGTTCTGCTCTGCTGTGATCCACGGATGGCTTTAACACTTTTTCAAGAACTTGTGCCGTAAATATGACTTAATGGAGTTTAAACTAGACTTCAGGCCACGCGAAGCGCCTGTTTAACGAGCTGCCCCTTCCAGTCCCCACTTCAAGTATTTGCACATTATCGTTAAAATCATCTTTCAATATCCAACACACACACACGTATACACCCACATGTGTGGGACCGTGTGACTTTGTTTATGGGTAGAGTGTATATCGTAAAAACGAACTGCTCTTAGCACAAATTGCAACACGTTTTGAAAAGTGCAACGAGCTAACAAAACGAGCGGCCTGCATGCGTGTCCAGGATAACTTACAGATACTTTGGCCAAGGCTGCGTGTTTAGTTTTAATATCTACTGCTGTGCTGGCCATAATAAAAAATCGTGTAAATTGGAAAAATTAAGTTGATCATTTGACATGATATATCCGAGAAAAGCGATAGCACTTAATTCTAAAATTTTTAATCAAGCTTTTAATGCTTAAGTGATAAAATATATAAAATAAAAGCTTTCTAAATTTATGTTGGCCTGGTTAACGGCAAAGACGCTTTCTAACCATCAATTCATCTTCAAATCAAAGAAAGCATTTTAGCCGAGTCCCAGCCGGGGAGTTCTTCTACAGCTTCCTTCAAACGGCAAACAGCAACACTTGACCGTCTTTTCTATTGTTTACTCAAGGTATTTTATGTATATAAATATTGTTTTTACTTACTTTTTTCTTACTTTTGGCATGCTTGAAGCTAAAAATAAATTGCAAAACAAAATTCAATTACTAAATGCAAATCCAAGGCGCCTTGCCATCATTTTTGTGTCCCCATTTGTCCCTGTCTCTCTCTCTCTCTGCACTCCACCACACATATGTGTCAAAAAGCCGCAACCAAAAGAGCATTCGCCATTTATTTACCATATATTTTATTTTGTATTTCCTTTATGGGAGATGGGGGCCCCAGTCAAGTGTGGGGCGCGTCGCCATTTTATTTATGTATTTATATTTATTTCTTGAGCGCTTCGCAAAATTATTGAAAAGAGTTCGAGAGGCCTTTGTTTGCTAGCTGGCTGGCTGGCTGGCTTATAGCATTGTGTAGGCACTTGGAAAACTTGGCAAACACTGGCGGAAATTTGTTTTGGCTTTTGGGAACAGGAAAAACAACAACAACCAGCAACTGGATGTTGCCAAAACTTGCCGAAAGACATGCAGATAATAAAATGTATAAATCTATATTAAATAAATAAACTATCTATTTTGTGCGACTTTTTAATTGCTTAATCTGTCCTTTGGCTATATATGGCATAAAATTGAATAAAAGAAAGACGCAGTTATGAAAATACAAGAACTAATAGTTTAAACTTATGTCAAGAGCAGAAATACAAGTATTAGCCTTGCCTTATTTAGCATACAGTAATATTAAATTAAAGCAATTACTAAACACTTCATACATCTATTGTCTTCATTTTCATTAGCTTCTTCTGTCTTGAATTTCCGAGTTTAATAGTTTTCCTAAAAAAATGTTCAACACTGGAGCAAGTTGCTGTTTTTCTATACACTTCCTGACCCTTCTGCTTGCTCAATCGCTATGTTGACCGCATATAAACAGCTCGAACGCCATTGCCAAACGCCAACAACAAGCAAACATTTAACAAACACCAGCGCTGCTTAAAACTTTTGCCCGCCAGTTAAAAAAAATACTGCTAACAAAATGAAACGAAACACAAAAAAAATAAAATATATAAAAACTGGAGCTAGTTGAGTTTGAGTTTTTCCGACAGGCAGTGGCCTCAATGCGCATTTCAATTGCCTTACTGAAGTGAGGATGGTTTTTATATTGAGCTTTTTTTCCGGTTTTATTCTCCTATTTCAAAAGTTAATCAAGTGCTAAATTAACTAAATTGCACTTAGTCTGTGGCAGAAAAATTGCTTGCAGTCCTGTTGGAATTTTAATGCGGTGGCGTATGCGCAATGTGTCTAGCATATATAAAGTTTATACGTTATGCTGCAATGTTAACTTAATTAAACTTCTGTTTCAAATTGCTTTTTGTGCTAGCACAATATTGTTAATAGCTTAGGGAGACAACAACTGTTGATGATATATTTAAGATTGTCAATTATTAAAATTCGTTTCAACATACTTCATGCGTTTTCAACACACCTTCTACTTAAAAATAAATCAGTGTTTTGTTTTCCTTCTCAATGATTATTAGTTAAATGTTTCACCTGCCAATTGAGAGTTCATCAATTTGCGATTCGAGTGCCACCTTAGGAATCAACGATGCGCATAAGGAAAACAGCAATTGTCATAATTACACGCCCGACCAACTGCGAATGACCAGCAATACACACAAAAGAAAGAAAAAAGCACAACAACAGACATAATGACACACACAAAAACAACAAGCAGCAGCAGCAGCAGACCCTTGGCTCTTTTTGGTAGTGGCACAGGTTTTAGGCAATCACCCTAGGGTTTTTGTTTTTCCTTCTCTCTGTCCCTCTTTTTGACGCCGTCCACCCTGCGATGTTGTTTACATTATTAGCTGCTTTTACGGTTGCCTGGCCGAGATTTCTTGGCTACGCCCCAAACTGCTTACAACTTGATTCGAGCAGCTTACAACGACCATCTGCCGCCGTCGCCTGTCAGACACCAGCACAACTGTTGGGGAGCAGTTAAAGGCGAGGGAGCAGAAACTCAAAAGGTGGGTGCTGATGGTGGTTTTTGTGGCTTAGTGCGTGCTAATTATGGCATAATGATTATGTTTCATTAGCCCAACTGCTGTCGCATAATGTGCTCAAGTTTTCCATGCATTTTTCATTGGTAATGCTGCACAACTTTAAGCAAACACTTTTGCACAAAAGTGCAAGTAATGCACGCAGTTAGCCAGGCAGCTTGCAGCTTCAGCTTCACGACCTTCCGCGCACTTACGACTCTATGACACATTTTAATAAAAACCTGTAAAATTTTATGCGATATCATAGCGAACAACGGATAAAGGGGCAGAGAGACAGCAGTAAGCGCAAAATGAACTTGGCAGCCGCATAAAAATGAAGGCAGCTTGAAACCAGTAAGAGGATATACATACATACCTACTGATACATTCATACAGATATATGTATGTTCGTATATATCCGATAGAGATGGTTGAAACTGTAATGTTCTTATTGATGCACAGTGAAGAAACTTTATTATTCAAGTGAAAAATAAATTAAATTGTTAAAATAATGAATAGAAATTAATGATTTGTAGGTTGTCATTGGCGCCATCCCTTTAACTAAATATCTTCACTGGATTACCTAATGAAGTAAAATTGTTTTTCTCTTAGTGTATTGCGCATCATATATATACAGCAACAACAAGTGCAACTCATGGCACACTTCGTAAGCAATTTTTGCTGTGCATTGAGCTGCAAATAAAACGCCACGCTGCACATAAATGTCACTAAATGTGCTTGCAACATAAACACACACCACATACACACACACACACACAAACAGCTTTATGCTCATACTAAAGAAAGTGTAGTGAATACATAGAATGAAAGAAAAAACAGGTGTCACATTGTTGTCGCTGGCTGTTGCGCTGTTTTTATGTCATTTTAACATTTCCTAATGTTTGTGTGCCATGTTATGTGACCAAAAAACCACAATATAACAACAGCAGCATACAAGCAACTGCAAAAACAACAACGACACCATGAACAACAACATCATCATCATCTCAGGATTGCAGACAAAAGTTTTAAGCAAAAGATTGAGGCATATTCCTAGTTACGACTATGAAAACATTCAGCTCGAACAGTGCAAAGCACTCAGAGAGTTGTATTATTTTGTAGGTTCTTAACTAAGTTTTTGCCTTATGTTTTGCTTAGTTTTTCTTAACAAATTTTGTGATCTTTTATTACTATGTTTAATAACCTACCATGTGGAGAAACAAAAAGTTTATCATAGTGTCAGTGAGAAATAGAGTTAAAAGCAGACACATATTAAGAAAATTCCAAAAATGCATCACTAAGTTTTAGTATCTGTTGAAAAATGCATTTTTAAGAGCTTAACTTTTATGTAGGAAAATGTTAATTTGTAAGTTTTAACTTTAACCTTTCTGGTGTTTTATTAATATTGGGCAAAATTGTTTGCAGAATAAAGTATTAAAGATTTCTAAGCTCTATTTAAGTTAAAATCAACAAAACAGGAATACAGATTTTTTTTGTTAAATTAGTTTGATTATATAAACTGTTTAGCCTTTCAGACAATTATCTTAAATACTCTTACAAAAAAATTATCTTTAGAATATGCCTCTTAATTTATTCGTAAGTGAAAACAATCAAAGGTTCGAATTTTCTAATCAATTTATAAAGCAATACACAATCCAGAGCTGTACTCAATTAGCCCAATAAATAAGCAATGAGGTTTCGGCAACTCAATTCCGTTAGTTTTCATGGCCATTGTAATGGCAACAAGTGAACGTTGGTTCGGGGGACGAAGATGGCTGTAAATTTCAGTTAGCAGGTTTGCTTCGTGCAATGTGCAACAAAATCCAATTTCCAACAATAAGAATTGCACAAGCCCCTAAAACGATGCTGCACTTCACTGCACACACACACACACACAGTCACATACTCAATCTCGAGTGTGTGTGTGTGTGCGCATACACACTTAATGCAATTTAAGTCAAATTTAATCAATGCACAGCATAAGCGGCCCACCAAAGAACTCAACGAGAAACCAACTTTTAGCATGTTTGAACCAATCGAGCTGCAGACATGAAGGATCTGATGACGACGAAAGGGGTTGAGAAGGGGTTTTGTGGATGGGTTACAGTCAATAGAGTAAAAGTTATGCTTGACTGGCTGCTTTGCCTAGCACAGCCTGCCAGCATTGAGTGGAGTTTCGCATTAGTTGTAGTTGTTGCTGTTGCTGTAGTTGTAGCTGTATTGTAGTTGCGGCAGTAATCAAAAGTAGTTTGGGCCACAGTCAACTGAACCATGCTAGCTTAGGGGTAAGAGGAGAGGATGTATGTGGCGTTAAGCAATTTGTAAAACTAAAAAGCGGAGCAGAGTTTTGGTTTAGGCATTGCTTGGCAGGCTGTTGAAACTTTCTGTGCAAATACTCCTACAAAATGCGGCATATGTGTGGAAAATAATTTGGCAAAAATGTAATAAGTAAGTTAGAAACTGGCTATGGTGCATGCAACACAGAGTGAGAGAGGGAGCAGATGCAGAGGGGATAGCTTGAGTGGACTTGAAGTTAGAACAATGGGCTTTTTGGCAAATTTTGAAATAGAGCAGCTTAATTGAGATGAAATCGATGTATGGAAGTGAAAAATTGGGTGTAAAGAGCTCAATGACAATGGCCAAAAGCAAAATGGGTAACAGAAGCAGGATAAAGATTCATTTCATTTGAATGACAAAGTATTAATGCGGATAATTAAAATGACAGCTACGAAACACTAAAATGTTATTTGAAATGTAGCAGAGAAAGCCGAACTAAAGTCTAGTTAAATAATCTTAGAAAAGTATTTCAGTAAAGTTGGCAAAATGATGCAAAAATTAAATATATGCAACAAATATTTTCATCAACCACAAATGCCAATGATCAACTTGGGCACAAAATTTAAAAGCCCTTAACCAATTACTGGGCTACATAAGCCAAGGACTTGAATTGCCGTTAGCTCATTAGGCTGCCCCAAAACAGCCGTTCAAGCTGCATAGTTGCACTTGAAATGAGCCCAGCCCAGCCCAGCCCAGCCCAGTCCGGGCCTCATGAGTTCAGTTCCCACATTGACTCTAAAACTGAATCTGAATCTGCGCCAGGCTTTGTTTATGGGCGGAAATTACATGGTTATCAAAACATAAGCGCCAGTTGAATGCTGTTGCGCCAGGCTCTGCCCTCTCTCTACCCCACTCTCTTTCACTTCCTCTTTATGCCAATGACTGCCTATTGTCTGCGGTACACTTAGCTCTTGCCCACCCACAAATGCAGAACTCGACAATTTTGGTAAATGCCACAGGCAGCTAGTCATAGAATACACGTTGCCCACAGGGCGTATGCAGCATTTTGCATTAATTGCCTTGGTCAGCGGCAGTAGAGAGCCGAGAGTCACGTAAGTATGTGTGTGTGTGGCATACACACAAGGCATGGTTTGACTTAAAACTGCTGATGTGTGCGAGTGTGAAACATGTGCTTGATTAAAGTATCACATTAGCAGCTTCTATTATTAGATTGTTTTGAAAATATCTGTGTAAGTAACAACTTATGAATATTTAAGCTGCTCAATTTGGTCTCTGTTAATGCAAATTAAATGCCACATAAATTATTTCAGTTAAATGAGGCATAAATTTCTCACAAAATTTAAGAAGGTTTTTTTGAAGAAAATAAATTTAAAAATAAGAAAGCTTAAAATATTTAAATCCGGGTCGAAAATTACCTTAAGATAAATTTAAAAAGTTTAAGATTAATTTGCTAAAATAAAAAAATTAAATTTAATGCCATTTAACTCCCAACGAACTAGTTCTTTTGTATTATTCACTTTTCCAAACACAAATGTTACTCAAGTTCTTCAAACTTGTTACCAACACAACCATAAAAAGCTCTTCAAGAGCTTTAAGCTAGGAATAAATGGCTTTATTGTTAACACAGTTACGTTGTTAACAAACTGAAAGAAGCTTTAGAAAGCTGCAAAACAGTGTTTACACCATAAATTTGGTAGCAAACAATCACAAATCAGGCCAACAAAATGAAAGTTTGCGAGTACGCGGGTAAAAGTCAAACAGATACCAATAATTTATATACAATATTTACAACGCTATCAATGCCATTATCAACAACAAGCATAACTTGAAGAAAACACACACAAACACCGCACACACACACACTCGTAGGGTGTAAAACAACAGAAAAGTTATTAACATAAATTCTTATACCAACATCGCGCATCGAGTTAAGAACTTGGCCCAACCACTCAGTGAGAGTAAAAGAGAGAGAGAGTGAGAGAGAGTGAAAGAGCGCGGCTAAAAAGTTAGCAACCACAAAAGTCAAAAGTGTTGCGACCCCGCCGCGCACCACAGAATGAAAAAAAAACCGTCTCATTTCCACCTCTCAAAGTTGAGCATTTACTTTTTTTTCCAAGTCCTTTAAACTTTGCCTCGTTTACCGGCGATCGTCTGAGTGTTCGCCTCGCCTCGCCTTGCCTCGCCTTGAGTCGAGTATTTAGAAATTTATTTAAAAGTTGCACCAGCATCGTTGCCTCTTTGTTGTTATTATTACCAACGTGGTTGTTGTTGCTACTTGCATTTTCCTACGCCCAGTTACACGCATAAATTTTGTTATGGAACTTTTTGCAAGGTTGTACACAACAACGTTCTAGAGGACTACATACATACATATCGTATACGTTTACTTCTTGTAGTGAAAGTTTTGACGCCATTTTTGCTGTTTTAGTTGTTGTTTTGGTTGTTGTTGAACGTTTCGTTGGTTTTCTTTAGTTGCTTGCGGTGTTATTGTTGAGGTGGAGCTACAATGATGGCATGTAAAACTTCAGTTAGATTATGTTACCTGCTCCCCCGCGTTTGAGCGTCATTGATTATAAGCCGAGAGCAAAGCGCAAGATGTCTTCATTATTGAGTTAAAAGAAAATACTTTAAAGATGCAAGAAGTGTTTCTGTTATCATAAACAAATCTGTAAAATATATGTTAAAATTTTTAAACATCTTACAATCAATGGAATATTCTTAATCCCCGTATGCTTGTGCTTGATTTTACTTTCAATTTCTTATGCTCATATTTATATCACTTTGGAAGAGGAGCTTAGTTGCGTTGCCGGCTGTGGTAGTACTTATGTTCTGTTGTTTTGTTAAGGCTGCTTGACGCAATAAGACAAATTTATGGCCAGCAACAAGAGCAAGCAGCCAGCTAAGCTCGACTCAGTTGTGCTCAGTGCTGCATAAAGTAAAAGCAACTCTTAACTCTTCATAAGCTCAGTTGTTGTATGCCATATTTAGAGATGCGCAATTCCCAACGACATTCTAAACTCAAGTGGTTTCGCCTTTTGAGTTCAGTTGGCAGCTTTAATGCAAATGAAATGCAGCCGACTGCCATAGTTGCAATTGTTGGTTGTTGCACAATGGTAAGCGACACGTTTAAACTTGCGTGCACTTTCCTTTTTCGCATTATCTCCATGACATTATTTTCACTTAAGCCCTCCAGCCAAATGCTCAGCACTCTCTCTCCTCTCCTCTGACACCCACTAACAACACAGAATTGTGGTGCACGCAAAAACCTTGTAAACAAATACAATAAATTCCGGGCTTGGTACGAAAATTTAACGTCGAAATGCGCAGCAGCCAGAGCACAAACAGGTGTTAATCCTTGGCCAAAAAAAGAAAGAAAAGGGGGCAACACACACACACAAGGAAAAGTTTAAGCTGCTAGCGAGAGAGAGTGGAAGCGAGTGAGAGCAAGGAGATAATCATAAAAAATTTGTTGCACATGAAAACAATTGCGCTCATTTGTAGCGTGAGCAAGACACTCATAAAGAAGCAGGAGCAAGAGAGCAGGAGAGAGAGCGAGCAAGCGAGAGAGTAAACATTCGCTATTTGCATTTGTTTTGGTTACAAGTTGTCGTCGTTTGTCAGTTGTCCTGGCAACCACTTGCCCTCCTCTCCCCCCCCTCCTTGCCAGAGTGAGATAGCTACCATTGGTGTTGTTGTTGTTGTTGTCTAAGCAACTTGCATTGCTATGCACAAACATAGCTGGTTCAGTTTGTATGCAACAGCAGCAGTTGCGTTTCTTGTGCTCCTTGTGGCTGTCATTTTTTGTTTCGTTTTTTAGTTTTAGCATACGAGCAGCTTTTAAAGGTTATCTCACATTTGGCCATTTCCATAGCGCTCTTTTTGGCTTGATTTTCTTTTTTATTGAAAAATTTTGCCGCAAATGGAGCAAGGCATAAAGTGAAGCAAAAGCTTTAAATGCAAAGCTAAAGCGAACCAACCTGAAACGAAAAACCAGAAAAACGGCAATCTGCTAAGGCGAATAGTAAAATGTTAGTGTTTGTGTTGTTGTGAGTGTATTTTGTGCATATGGTGACGCCGGCATTTTCTCTAAGTGCTTTACTGCACACGTACGTACGAGTGTTTGTGTGTGTGTGCGTGTTTGTTTATTTGGCTGTGTGTTAGTGTTAAAGCACGCGCTTTAGCCGGTTAAATTGCTCGTTGCCATTAGCATTTAGCGCTAACTTAACAGCGCTGTTAGCGGCATTGCCAGGCCAAAGAAAAATGTTAAGCTGCAAGAAACATACGATGCTTATCGATAGTGAAGCTTTCTTTTAGTACCAAAAATAAACAGATAAACGAATTTTGTTATGTGACAGTAAATGTTGCTGGAAACAGATGTTTTGCTCTTTAAGCCAGAATTTTTATGCTAAACAATATCTATAAATTTAGCACAGATTTTCAAGAAGGCAATCTAACACTTATCTCAGTTATTACTGACAAATAGAATATTTATTGCTCCAAATATAAAAAATAAATTATCTCCATTAACATAATTTAAAATCTTTGGCAATCGCTTAAATCTGTTTTCTGTAATTAACTAATGTCATACATTTGAACTTTTCATTATGGCTGGGATAATTGATTTGACCTTGCATCGCATTATGGCATTTAAATGTGCATTTGTTTGACCTTGGGTGACATTATCTTGTTAATGTAATGACACCTCTTGAATAATGGATAATGGCCCATAATGGGCCATATCATGACAACTTAATTATGCCAAATGTTTAAAAACACAATCTGCATGAGACACAATACCAAATCGGACAGGCCAATCGACAAAATGTTCTATTAATAAAATAAGTGTAATCACCGCATGTGTGCGTGTGTGTGTGTATGTGTGTGAGGACATTTAAAGCGCATTAAAATGATAGCTAAATGTCGCCCATTTCTATGGCACCAAACCTACAAATAACACCCAACTGTGGGTCATAAAATTATTATGAATATTCCGTAATCATTTGCTGGGCAACGCCAAATCAAGGCACAAAAAACTTGTATACAGTTGTGTTCTGTTCACATGTTCGGCAAATGTTGTTGTTTGTTTTTAATGACAATGGATTGACAACGCAAAACACAAACACAAACAACCGATGCGAAACTACAACTATAACAACACTATTAATAACTTAAATACACCAAAAAGCAACAGCTACAATAACAGCGCAAACTAACTAAGGGTGGAAATATCCAGGACCTCCCCTCCCAGCCCGCTAAAAGACAAAAGCGTTGCCAATGTCAACCGTCAGTGACACCCTAACAAACCTCAGTCTCCCTCGTTGTTGTCGGCATTTTCAATGCCGCACTAAAATTCCGGCTACGGTTACGGCTCCGGCGTACTAT